>JBCNJP010000017.1:5970737-5998966 GCA_039602395.1 Deinandra increscens subsp. villosa
GAACACTAATTCTAAATATTATAAAGACCTCTATATAGACTCAGTCAAAGTAATATATATTTAGGAAGACTTGTGAATACGTCGAGTCATAATATTTTCGAGCAATGAAACAGAACTTTTTATGGGATCAGAAATATTCTGTGGTTGGTTATCCATCACTAAAACCAAAAATCATAAATTTTCTGTGATTGGTTGTTCACAAACTCATAAATTTTTGGATTATTACAAGTCGGGTTAGGTCGCATAATAAAAAGATAATACCGAATTAGAAAATCAAGTTGCTCCTATGGTTGGTGGGGGATCGCAATTGAAAATTCTATCGTATGTAAAAGTGGGTAAATATTTATGACCCAAGTAGTTAACATATGGGTCCAACTTAGCTATCTAGAATGTTACTGCCATTTATATGGTAAGGCTCGCGGTATAAGTCCTAGCTGTCACATGAGTTTCAAGGTCTAGAAGCCATCTAAGTTTTAAGTTCCAATTCAGCTCTTGGTCATAGAATCCTTGGTACTGCTTGCATTCCATGAAAGCTTTACTGTTGTTATAATCTTTAACTTGTTAGCTGGTCTGGAACTATGAAGTTATTTTTTGTTCGGTGGTAATCAGTGATACGACATTTGAGAAAATCCAAGAACTTGTGCTAGGTGAAGACGTTTCGCTGGGGAAGTACGATTGAAGATTCATCTATGGGTGGTTTGTTTGGCATGTGTTGGGATAACAGGGACCATGGGAGTACGTCGAGCATAAATGACCATGTGGTTGCAAGAATGTGTGGACATTGTTTAGAGTTGTCTGAACGATAAGTGAATTCCCCTTCTGGGAATGTGTTGGGGTTGATGCATTGGGTCCCAATGAAAGGCAGTGAAGACTTATGACTTCAAGATTCTAATTTCTTTCATTTCATGCTACCCACCGTAGTGAAACATTAGGGTATTTGATGATTGAAGACTTTGGAAAGTTACATGTTTCTATATTGCCAGAAGAAGTAAACTTGCGAAAATAAATGAAAACGTTATCGAGCGTTTCTCGAACACAAATGAAAGAATATGACATTTGTTATGTTCTTCATTAACTAAAGCAAACAGAATTTCTTGTTCATGTCCATTCATTTATTAAACGAACAAACGTAAACGAACACTCCCCCACCCTGGAACTGTTCACGGGATGTTTGTTTCGTGTACATCCCTACAAACAACACAAAACACTCAAGTACCTATGATCATATCAACCAAAATAAACTGATGACAATGTTTTTTTTTATTTTTTGTCTTTGGATCTTACACATTAGTTTTGTCTAGTACATAGAGCAAGTACATGCTTTTCCCAAAAAACAAAAAAAAACATAGAGCAAGTACATCATGTGTAGTACCAAGTACAGCGTTGAAACCTATAACTAGAATCCAGCCATCTTCTTCCACTAATATTTCGAGTTGTGTGTGCAGTGTATAGAAGCACATCTAGATTGAGGTGTTTGTGAACGACGAAGATCGACACGTGACAATGGCAAACCAAGGCCGATTTGATTTTGTCATCTTCGTCATTCACCAACACATCGAACTAGAGATGCTTCCGATGTTACCCTTAGCATGAAGGAAACTTCATAATCTCCACATTTTAGGAGATGCAGTAGAGGTAATCCCATAACACTCATGTTATTTTATATGTTTTTACATTATGTTGGAATTTGACATATGTTGATAAAGTCTATTTTTGATACATGTAACTTCCTAAAATCATTTTATACAATGATTTAGATTATCATTCTAATAATATCAAAACCAACAAATAAATTGCCTATAAAATTAAAAATGGACCAAAAAAATGTTTTTGTTTGTTTTGACCCGTTATCCAACGGGTCAAGCCCAATTCTAACACCAATTCACAAGATCATGGATCATGGAAACAAGGGTTCTATCGATATAGAAGCATAGATGTTAAACATGCCCTAGACACACGCCTAGGCCATGCAGGCCATCCAGGCCCAGGCGCTTTGGCGAGCTTTCGGCAAGATTCCGGCCAAACTGGTCTGAAACATCCAAAAATGGCCCAAAACCAGCCTAGCCTAAACTAGCCCTAAAGAAGCCTAGAACATGACAAATGGTATGTTTATGCTATGACCCTGTCTTATCTCGGACCCCTCGGACCCTCACTTTTTAAGTGTTTTGCGCCAAGGCGAGGCTCACCATTTATGCCGTTAACAACTATGCATGGAAGGATGGGATATGTTCATAAAGATGATGTTGCTCTTTGCCATATCCTAGTTTATGAACATGAAAAATCAAGAAAATATTTATGCTGCTCAACTAAAACTGTATTCTTATAGTTTTAAATCAGGACAATATCTATGCATCACAAAAATGAAGATAACTTGCAGGTTTGAGCAGCATGAAAGACTGTATTACGAGTTCAAGCCGATTCAAGAAATGTTTGATGACTGTATGTGTCTATAGTCTACCTTAGTTGACATGGAAATGTTTGTAGTTTGTATGATGAAATAAAAACCAATTTAGCAAACTGAATAATCACAAAACTGTATGTATCTGCCTATTTCTTAGATTAAAAAAAAATCTGGTACCGTAAACACTTGGTAAATCTGCCTGTTTCAAAGGTTTTGGATTCCCAACTGCCGAAAGGGAATTTGGTCCAACAAGAAATACTCGCTTTAAAGTTTGGTGTCGGAAAACAACAACTCCCTTATACGCAGTCCTTGGTACGCCATCCTAAACAAAATATAAAAAAACATACATTATTATTCACTAAAGAGTTCATATAAAATGGCAATCACATTATAGAGAAGTTGAAGTAAAAACAGAGATTTTATTGACATGGAAATGTGATACCTTCCACTCTTCAAAAATGCCAAATTGGCGGGCTATGTTTTCAAAATGCGACTGATCTGTATAATGTACACGCACGTCTCCATTTACATTATTTGTCTTTAAAACAAGATCATTTCCAAATAGAGGCTTTGCATTTTTCAATAAGTCAGCAAAATGCTTCACAAATTTATCCTACAAAACAAACAAACCATATCAAGAATGTGCGAAATGGTCGATTATATACTCCAGTTCTCGTCTACCTTTCACTTACTAAATGACTTTTAATTGTGAAATGCGTACCTCCATTAGGTAGCTCAAGTTGATTGACTTCCAATCAACCTTTAGAAAACACAAAATAGTTAATGATATGACATATGTAGCAAAGAACCCACATTAGATACAGAAAGTTTAGGTTGGTAGATACCTGAACGTCATTTAGTTTGATAGGTTTAAGATATTGTTGGAAGAACTGTCCTAAACTAGAACCCTGGAAATAAAAGAATATAGATAAAAGTAATCAGTTTATGAAAGTATTAAGTATGCTTAAAGAGCTAAATGCATAAAAAAGTAACCAGCTTTGGCTTGACTTCCGTTCTTGATAACCAACTTATTTTAGGCCAGAAAAAACCATAGAAGTTAGAAGAAAACGACTTGAGGTTTTCTCAAGCTGTGTACGAAAAAAAGTAAAAAAAGAAAAAAATGTCATGGTCAAAAGTGCCATGCTATCATTTTTGACCGTTTTACTAGGTCAAACAAACAAATGTAAACGGTAAAAATCTCACTCATAAAGTAGGGTCTAGGGAGATTTAGATGAGGACACCATTCACCAGGTCAGATTATCTTAAATCAATATTTTTGAAACTATGATGCCTTTTTCGGGCCTAAAATATGTAATTAATATTTTGGATAGAAGATACCTACATGCTCCCCAAAATTGTATGTCCTGCATACTTCTGGACGAATAAACTGCCGCCCTTTGTGATTCTCCTTTAATCTTAACCAGTCATCCCAGTAAGTAATATTTTGTCAAAGAAAATTCTCATTTGACAGAAAAATAAAAATAAAACAAGAAGTATCTTTTAAGTATGAGTTTGAACCGCAAAACACAAACGTATTAAAAAGGATATGCCTTTGGCCACTTTGGAGAAAGCTCATCCCATGTAGGTTTAGATAGCATCCATCCAAGACCAGGGAAAAAATCCGACCGATATAATGCATCTGTAGAATGTTTTGTTAAGCATATTAGATGCAAGCGGTTTGTATTTGGAGGATTTACATAAGGAAAAAGTTATGCGTTTAGTGTTTAAAGTAAGCAAAAAGTTTTAAAAAATTTAGTTAAATAAAGCTATACTTACAAGGATCATGCACAAATTGTTTTTGCCCATTGTCATTCCATGAGGAGATGGCCATGATTGACCTATCATGGTTTTAACAATGCCGATTGCAAAATTAAGAATTCAATTCTTTAAGTCGGAAAAATTAATAAGAATAGAGTAAACATCATATGTTATCGTAGCCCACACAGAAGACATACTTATCTCTATCGAGTAGATCTGCTCCAGCCTCAAAGTAATCAAAAAAATCAGGAGCGATCTCCATATCATCTGCATCCAACGAATAACTATTATCAGCATTTTGTTTTCAAATTCCAAGAAACAATAACTAGAACAAAGTGATATACTTTTGTTTTCAAGTTCTTACCTTCAAGTATGATGACTCTATTGAAATTATGTTTGTAAAATAACTGATCAAGTGCCCACTTGTAGTGACCTGAAATATGGTGTTAAATTGGTAATCTACAAGAAAAGATTTATCTCGGGCAAGAGGCAGAATGCATTTGAGAATTTATTTAACTTATCCTTACGTGCTATCTTGTAATATGCGATCAACTCCCCAGGCCTTTCGGTAATTACAGGTTCATAATCCAAGTGCTGCATGAAAAGGAGACAGATTTCAGCACATTAAAGCTACAGGTGGAAAATCCGGTGGGCAGGCAGGCGGGTCGGATAACAGGGTCGAAATATGTTCGTGTTAAAATGGATAATTTTTAAAGTGGGTCAGGTCAGGTTGGACCACAAAATTTTTCTTCCCCCTTTCTAATAATATAAATAATTAATGCGTAAGATATGATTATGAGAGCTTTAACGTTAAATGCTACTCTAAGTTTTTTTTTAAATAAAGCAATTTAGGGGTTTGTAAGCATTTAAATACACCTAGGGTCAATTTCGACACGTTCTAATTTTAAGCATGATTGAAATTTTACCCATTTGACACCTTTAGAGGTCAAATATAACCCAAATCAAGCTGATTCTACGTAAATGGGTTAGAATTGTCATTTCTAATTGGAGCACAAATACTCATGTATCTTTTCTTAAGCAAAAATAACGTTTACCTGCATGTAGGTCAGCTGATCATAACCCATAGCCTTTGTTCTAACATCAGCACTTGACCCGTCCTGAAAATATTATTATTAATATTCGAATGTTATCCTGAACCAAATTTCCAACAAGTGTGTTAGATCACTTAGATATACCTGTGACACAAAAAGCGGAAACTTTGTCGCAACAGAACTATGATATCTGGAAATCATGAAGAATGGAAATATAATTAGTCCATGGAAGCTTAATTAACCTATGGTAAAAATAAAAATAAGATGATATTTACATAGAACATACTTTAAGATAGATTCAATGGTCCGTTCAAGATAATCTGCACGATTGCAGGCCATAATCACAACAGCTGCCACTGGCACCTATAACAATTTAGTATATACATGTATTAAGTTTGTGATGTTTGCAAATGAAAAAATCAGGAAATCAAATAAAGATTCGGTTTTATTATCCAAACCTGTGCATCCTGCATCATACTTCTAACACCTTTCTCTTAAGATTGATAAAAACAAAAGAAGCATTTTGTTATTAAGAAAAGATATATTTGTCAAAGAAAATAAATAAAAAAAGATGATGTGATGATGATATGAGCTTACTTTCAAGATATTGAACAACTGCTCTCAACTGTTCGCACTCCTGTTTATGACGTTTTACTTTCTCTGAAACACCAGAAACGAATGCAGAATTCCAGATTAAGAAAAAAAAGAATAACATAAACAGTGTATAGAAGAGTCAGAATATGAGAAAATGACACCATATCCAAAACCTAATACAAAATCTTTTGGTTTAGTATAGGTCCCAAAAATTGAGGCATACACATCATGTACTGCATCTCTTTCATCTATTTACACATCAACTCTTTTATCAAGTATATCTTTCATAACTTCTTTATGTTTTAAGTTGTTTTTACATATCAGCCTCCTACAGACCCTAACTCTACCCAAATTTGACCTAGAAGTGCATGAGGCCCATTGTGTACCATTTTAACCCACATACAAATACCTTCTAAAACCACAATATTTTCCTGTTGCATGCTTATTTGATCGATTAGCAACCGCATTTGATTCCTGCAATGATTTTCCGCTTCAACCTGTTACACATACAATCCAGTCATTCCCTAAATACTTGCACAATATAACTTTTGAGGACAAATGCTGCAATTATCATATCATAGTTTTTCCTAGATACAAGATCATAAAACTCTAGGAAAGCAAGATTAAATAGCTTAACTGAATAACTTAACAACTATACCCACTCTAAAACTCTAAGCAATAAAAAGATACTAAAAGGAAAGGGGTATACATACAGCAGCTGCAACTCTATCGGTGTACTCAGATTGTGTGGCAAACAGCTTCACCTGATGGGGAAATTGGGTACGAAAAGATGGAAAATCAATCAATTTGCACAAAAAAATAATGACTCAAGATCTAAGAAAGATCGAAGTTACATCCAACCTGTGTATAGATGAATGCGATTGCAGCAAGTATGAGAAGATATCTGAAATCGCAGGCCCATCTTCTCATTTTTCTTGTTTTTTCCTCCCTAGGGCTGCGGTTTTTTGGATCAAAAGCTTTAGAGTAGCATAAAAAGTGAAGCTTTCGATCTCTGTTGCAAATTGGGAATCAAGAATTTTGATTAGATTTCTCCAACTGTGAAAATGTGAACTATCCGGGTCAACGTTTCATCCCGGGTCGTCTTAAAGGACTAATCTAATCCAGAGAGCTTAATGAGGTTGTACGGTACAAGTATGTGTATGCATGATGCCCAAATCATTGTTAAACCCTTGAAAAAGGTGGAGACTTGTTCCAAACCCTAGTCGTCAGCTGTCAAAGATCGTGTGCTATTTATTCATCTGCAGATTCAGGTAATTCTGGACTAGTTTTTCTGTTTCAATCCAACTCACTTTAGCGTTGATTTGTAGTTATTTTAAGAAATTTTGTAGTTACAATTACTTTTTAGTGTTTTATCCTCGAATGGGATCATCTTGATCCCAAAATACATATCAAATTAGCTTCTGTCAAATTGATCAAAAAAGATTGTTACCAGAGAAAAATCACCCTAGCCATACATTTTACCAAAATGATCATGATTTTTTTGTTCTTCTAATCATAACGATTGACGAAAATGAACCAATCACGACACGTCACGTAGGCGTAGCCGGCTCAAACGGCAAGCATAAAGCCGGCCGCGTGTCCACCTCCCAATCCTTGAATATTCTCTTGTCACACATGTCAACGAATTAGCAACCGCCAGAAGGCTAAGTTTGTCGCCGGCTAAGTTTGTCGCCGGCTAACTGTCAGCGGCAAACTTAGCCGCGACAAACTTAGTCTTCTTAGCCTTTTTAGCCATCTGAGACACGTGCTGGTTATTGATTCGATGATATGTGAGACCAAAAAATATCTAATGATTGGAAGCTGGACACGTGACCGGCTTTATGCGTGTCATCTGACCCGACGGTGCTTACGTGGTATGTTGTTCCTGGTTCGTTTGGTTAATGGCTATAAAGAGAAGGCTATAAAAATTTGGTCATTTTGGTAAAAACTTTGGTCAACTTGACCATTATGGTGATTTTCCCTTGTTATAATGTAAAGTACACAACTACTCAGTTTATACTTTCAGTTTATCCATTAGGGTGATTTTCCCTTGTTATAATGTAAAGTACACAACTATTCAGTTTATACTTTCAGTTTATCCATTATGGTGATTTTCCCTTGTTATATACACAACTATTCAGTTCATACTTTCAGTTATCAGTTATCTCTGATTGATCACAGCTATTGGGCTAACTAAAAATAGTTTCTTGACTTGTTACAACATTGAAGTACCAAATATGCTTTCTTTGAAAGACATCATGCCAGCAGCAAGAAACGACATAACGACACGGTTCATAGTTTTGGAAAAAGGGACAATAACATCCGAAGGAGGCGGTCAAAACAAGACATGTTTGGTTTTGGTAGCAGATGAGTCTGCATCAGTTCACTTTCAGCTATGGAATGAAGAGTGTGATGCTTTTAAACCCGGGGACATTGTGCATTTGTCAAATGGCATATTCTCCTACAACCGGAGCAACCGTCTGGTGCTTAGAGCCGGGAAAAGAGGCAAGGTTGAAAAGGTGGGAGAGTTTACAATGGAGTTTGTGGAGTCCCCGAATATGAGCGAGATTGTGTGGGTCCCGGATCCAGATAGCTCGAGTAGATATGTGCAACAGTCTGTTATTTCTCCCATTTCAGGTATATTCCCGCCATTAGTTTAGTCATTAGGGAATCTGTTTTATAGATTTAGCTCATCACCATATATTACACATATGATTTCTAGTTTCTATCACTAAGAGCAAGTGATCTTTTCTTTCTGTTTCTGATTCTGTAAACATTTTGTAACTGAATCGTACTCTTAACGACCGACTAATCAACTTTAGGTGATTAGTGATTCCTGAAGTGGCCTGAAACACGACATGATAATGATGGTGTTTTGGGTTGTCATTTTAACCCATTAAATAAACAGTTTTTTTTTTCAGGTTGACCCGTTTAGTTAAATGGTTGTGTTCAGGTTATGTTTTACGTTAATTAAACGGGTCAACCAGTCTAAAATTAGAATTAAAATAGTTTAAAAAAATATCTTTTATAAGGTCAAATCCGTCAACCCATTTATCATCAAGCTAACCAATATATCACAACTATGTTACAGCCTATTTAGATAAATATGTTACACAGGCCGTTTTTAGGTTACATGATTTTAAGTGTGTCCGGTTAAACGACTACAACTGCAAAGCAAAACATAGTTTGATGGTAAAGTAGTTATGAAACAACCAAAAAATTCAAAATTCCATGTTTCAAAGCACAACAAAACCTCAACAAAACCGAAAACGTAGTAAAACAGCAACAAAAACAGGCTCCAAAACCTTCGAGTCAGTTGTTCTTTGCTGCAGCAACCTGTTTGGAGCCAACTGAGAAGAACTCGGTGATCACTTCCAGAGGCATTCCTTTTGTTTCGGGCACTTTCAAGAAAACAAACACCCATGATATGACACATACAATGGCGTAAAAAGCAAACACGCCTGTGAGACCAACAGAAGTAAGCAGAACAGGCAGAGAATAGGTAACAATGATGTCACAAATCCAGAATGTGAGGGCACATATGGCAATGCAGATTCCACGAACTCGGGTTGGGAAAATCTCTGAACATAGTATGTTTGGAATCGGACCAAATCCCATAACGAAACAGCAAAAGTAGATGATGACACTTGTAGTTGAGATAGCTGCATTTGCAACACTACCAAAGTTTACTAAACCTCCTATGACCAATACTACAAGGCTTAAGATCAATACGGGAATCGTGGTCAGCAGCAGGGTCCTACAATAACAAGAAAACGGTATAACTATAACCGTCATTTCAGTTGGAAGTTGATGACCAAAATGTGGTCAAAAGTAATTAGGGAAACCTGCATAACCAACTCTTTCTTACCTTCTTCCAGAGAGATCCATGAGTCTCATGGCCACAGCAATACAAGGGAGCATCAATAAAGTTGTAATGTTGCTAATGAGAAGAGATGAAGAAGTGGAACTAATGCCCAAATTTGATAAAAGAACGCCAACTCCCGCTTCTTCAAGGATCTGAGGCGTGTAATAAAGAACTCCATTGATTCCAGAAAACTGCTCAAGAAATCAAGAAAATCTCACCAACGGGTCGGGTCAACTTTACCCAGATAACTTTAGTCAAAAAGTTCAATTTTTGTTACCTGTTGAAGTATCTGAAGGCCAATCCCAACAAACAAGGCATGCTTGACCCCTGGCTCGAAAAGATCAGACCAACTTGGACCTTTTGTTGCTTTGGCTGGGTGAACCATGGCTGGCCCGGCCGGATGCTGGTCCACAAGATCCTTGGAATGCAGTGCAGGATGGCTAACCAGAGCTGCAGCATGAAACGACTCGCCATCAGCAGGCAAATTAGCCCCAATCTCTTGGTGCAAATAGATTCTTTCAAACCCATCTTCCTTTTTGCTATCTTGACCATCTTTTGTTGACAATTTCCAAGCAAGCTGCCAACCACCTCCAATGTCTGTGCTACTCAACTGTTCTCCAGTGATCTTGTTTCTAATACTTCCATGAGAAGCAGTATGAATTGTATCTTTTTCAAAACTGGTGTTTTGGCGAGAAATAAGTGGTGAATGCAAGTTATCATCAGAATCATTTCCAGCAGCATGATCGGACTGATAACCGTCACCTTCTCTACCACCAACACTTTCGTCGTCCCAATCTTCGGGTCTAAATGGAGTTCCATTAACACTAAACATGCTCCCAAAATGAGGGAAAAGCACGCCTCCTTTGCTGCCAACACCATCTGGAAGCTTTTCATGGACACTGCTGAAAAGGGTCACGAGCGGGTCCATAAGACGGACGTTTTGGAAATTAGCGCTTCCTTGACGAGATGTGATCGGTCGAGCAATGAAAGATGCACCCTCATTATGGCCATACAACTTTGTTTTATCACCTTCTTCGATATCGTTTGTAGGACCGCTGATTATGTACTCTTCTATGGATGTCTCTCCTACTCCAAGCCCTTCAACTAGTAATGCCATCTCCCCTGTTGATTCAAGACAAATGAAACTTACCCATATGAGAATCCCTTTTCATAAAAAGCGAAAAACGAACAAAAAGATTTAAAAAATACAATCTTGCCTGCAACATCGTCTCTACCACGTAATCTCTGCAAAATACGTCTCGCCTCAAGCATTCTTCCTTTGCTGACAAGCCATCTTGGAGACTCGGGCAAGAAAAAGATGGTAAAAACAAAGTAAAAAAGCGAAGGAACCGAGAGAACCCCAAGCATCAACCTCCAACTAGGCGACTCCATCAACGACATACCAAAAACCATGCAATACGAAAGAAACATCCCACCCGACCCCATGAACTGCGGTAAAGTATTAAGCGAACCCCTGGTTTCAGGAGGCGCTGTTTCGGATATATAAACAGGAACAAGAGTAACCACTAGCCCGATTCCTAAACCGTCCAACAGTCTGCCCAACAGAAGGATGTACACATTGGGTGACCATAGCATCACTAGACCGCCAAAGAAATAAAGAACGGATGACATAACGAGCATGGGTCGTCGGCCAAGCGAATCGGATATCGCACCCGAGCAAGTTGTGACCAATGTGGCACCAATGAGTGACATGGCCACAATCAGACCTTCAATAGTTGGTTCATTTTGCAAGTTGAATTCTTTCTTTATGTATAAAACAGCTCCTAATCATATCACATTTTTCAAACAACAATCTTTAATCATAAACCAAAAACCAAAAACCAAAAAAACATATAACATGATTTCAAGAGAATTTACCAGCAATGCAGGCATTATCCCATCCTTGAATCATGTTGCCAACTGCTGCAGCAACCGCCACATGGACAGCTCCGCTCATTTTTGCGCCTTTTTCTTGAGCTGGAGAATCGAACCGAAAATGAATCAAAATTATCAAATCAAAAGATCATTGATGAAGAGAATAGGGGAGAAAGAAATGGTTATATATAGTCTGAGAAACATACTCAGAATGGAAGTTTAAGACTAGAGGCTTTTCTAGGAATTAAAGGGCCAGAATTGTAGTTATGTAAAAGTTGGAGGACTAGTTTTGAAAAATTAGCAGAAGATCTTGCCCCCACGTCCGCTAGCCGTGTTGGCTGTCACCTTCTTTTATGCAAAATTTAGCTTCTTTTTTTTTCTTGATTATTTTAATTAAAATATATAATTATGAATCTGACTCTATGCCTACGTGGAAATTAAAAGCAGTAAGACTTTAGATTTGTTGGAGGATTTTATTTTATTTTAATGGTTTTACTTGAGTATTTAAATTGATATGAGGAAATCATGACCATTATCACTCTTCAAAACACAAGATATGTGAATTAAAGTGATTAATTTATTGCTATTTTGAATATTTAATCGGAAGGAAATTGTGGATAAGATTGTTTTCGATAAGGAAACTACGAATTTTGCTATGGAAAATTGGAAATCATCATAATGTGTATTGTAGTAATGTGATTGAATGAGATTTTTTTTTTGGTTGCAAGTCATTTTAGTAGTTATTTCAGACTTTCTCGTGTGTCATGTCGTGTTGTTTAATTTTTTCGTGAGATAGTGAAAAACTTGTTAGAAAAGATTTTGAATAGGGGTGATACGTTTCAGTACAATGGTTCTAACAAAAATTATAGGTCAAGTCGTTAACTATAATTTCAAAAGGTGACAAATCGGAGCGACAGGGGTGAGTGGGTCGTCTAGTTTTACAGGTTCGGTGAATCGATGTTCTTATTTTTATTTTACGATCATTAATTTAGTAAAATTATAAAATAACGAAGAGGTGCCTCAGTGATGCGATGGGGAACAAAAAACATTAATACAAACACTGGTAAAACGTTTTAACAATTAACCGATGAAATATCATATAGATTTAAAGGTTTAATGTAAGTTTATATTTATATAAAATAAAAATAATTTTCAAACTTCCAAGTTGGACATATGGATATATATAAAAAATAGTATCTTTAGAATACACAATAAAATCTTTATAATTATAGAATATTAGATTGTATCCAAAAATTTATATATTTTAACATTTTGCTTAGGTTCGACTCGCTACAAAAATATAACTTTAACTAAACGAGACCACATGCTAGTTAAGACACAAGTCAATAAGCAAGCTTACACTGGCTTAGACTCGACTCATTACAATCAAGCTTAATATAGTTTTCTAATAGCCTTATACTGTGAGCCTAAAAAAACTCCATTTATTTTCACAATAACTTATTTAACTCGTAAAAACACAATATTAATATTGATGGAATAAATTACATTCATATATGTTTTTTCTTATATACACCCTACATTTTAAAAAAAAGAAAAATGAATATGAAAGTCTTATGCCTACATTGAAACTATATCTAATGCAATATGATTTTTTATCTAAAACTTCTATCTTAACGGTCGATTGATACAATTCTACAAAATCTAGTCATCTTGACTGACCAAAGATGTATCACTTGTGTAATAAACAATTAAAATTAAGATAATATAGAATAAACAACATATATCGTAGATTTGGAATAGCTTATTAGAAAAAAAGAATTGAGAAGTTTAATTGTTTCCCATCATCCTCGCATATTCATCGACAAGAAGTGGAGACATCATCGGCGACAATGATTATTTTAAAAAAAAAATCATAATTTGGTTATGGAATTAGTTTCCATGTTCGAAGATGAGTCATTGTAGGTTTCATCTTTGATTTAGGGATTTATAAATTTTCGTTATAGAGAGATAGAGAGATGACTAGATGAGTTATTAGGTAAAAAAAGGTGAATAAAAATCTATTCTTTTTATAAAACACAATCTATAATTATCTAAATAGTTTGGCGTTTATTTTTTTAAGAGATTTATTTCTGAATCTGAATACCACTTCTGAATGTTAAGAGGTGATTAAAATATCTGAAAACTGAATCATTAAGAGGTGGAGACCGGAGGGGATAACTAGTCGCTGGAGAAGGAGCTCTAGTCACCGGAAAACGAACGACTATTTTTTAGGGTTAAGAGTTTCTAAGATGTTGTAAAAGGTATTTATGGTTAGGATGCTATTAATATGTAGAACTCTTAATAACTAGAAAAAAATGACTCTACATCTGAATACGTCTGACCGAATCAGATGAATACGTTCGATGAAATAGCAAAAATGCTAGGAAAAACATGACATAACGGCCTCTCACCCACCTAAATATCCTTCCAGAAACGAGTGTCATTCCCATTACCAACTTCTTTATGAATGACATTAGAAGGAATATAATCCAAGTTATGTGTATGAGAAACAACCGCGGTAATGTGATTCCAAACGCTAAAAGATCTACCAATAGATCCTCGACCAAAATCTCTACCATGAAGGACACGAATCACACGAATACAGAGAGCATTAGGAGAAGAACCAAACCTCTATTTCCACTTATAAAGCATAGACATGTTCATAGCACAAAAATTCCCATTCTCAAGGACACCGTGATCTTTACTAGCGAGAGCCAAAAACCATTTCCACTAGTGATGTATTATTCCTCTTGTTGTTTTTTGAAACTATATATTTTGGGACACTCTCCCAAATGAAGACCAAGTTCTCCATAGACGTTGAGCATCTGTCCGGATCAGAGATGGTGTTGAAGCTGAACCAGCCAAAGGTGTGGGCTCAGGAGCGAAGGCCAAAAATGTGGTGAAAAAAAAGGGGGTGTGGGCTGAGGAACAAAAGGGGGGAAAAAGGTAGTCAAATTAGGGTGTGGGTTGAGGAACAAAAACGTGAAAAAACAAACGAGGGGAAGTCAGGCGAAAGCAAAAAACTGGCCATGTAACGCCCAAGTTTTCTAAGCTGCATTCGTGTCCGTAGGTCGCGCGGCATCACATTGATTTCAATGAATTTTAACCAAATTTACACCACCCCTGTGCGCGGGTAGATACCAGAGTAAAACGCAACATAAAGACTTAATATGGCACGAAGGTTAAAATACATAAACTAATCATGTTTTTGTTCTCACACCAATGTGGGAAAAAGGTAAATGAAAAAAACAATTGGGATTTGTTTGTCAATTTAGAATCTTATTCAGAAGTCCAACCAAACAGCTCTTTACTGGTTCAACCCTACCTGGTTCAGAGTCTCTTATTCAATCAGAAATCTTACTGGTTCAGCACTTAATAAAATAGACGCTGCCAAACAGCCCCTAAAAGTAAAAGTATGAGTGTTCAACGAATCGGATTTCGAATACTCGAGTAATTCGAATTTCAATTTTTTAAATTTGGATTCGAAATTCGATTCGAATACGAAATAGATTTGTCGAATCGAATTGAATTCGAATTCGAAGTAGAAATCTAATTCAATTCGATTCGTATTCAGTTTTCGAGTTCGAATCGAATACGAATAAACTCGTTTTAAACTGAACCAAAAAAACATGTTTTAATTTTAATTTCAAAACTACTAAAAGCTTAAACTATTATAGTAAAAAATATAAATCTATATAAGTATAAAACTAATAAACATCCAAAAGATTTGAAATTAATTTTTTTTAGGGAAATGAAATCATGAATAGGAAGGAAACGTTTCAACTTTACAGATCTATTTTAAAGATTTAAAGTTTTACAACTTTTGAAATAGACCCTGAACTAAATAAGTTAAATTAATTCAATTTATTTTTATTAATGTTATATTTATAAATAAATATATAATTATTTCTAATTCGAATTTCGAATCGAATCGAATTGAAAATCTCAAATTCTAATTCGATTCGAAATTCGATATTAGACGTCGAAACGAATCGAATTCGATTTGAAATTTCAAGTTGTTCATTTTCGAATCGAATCGAACCGAGTTCTTCAAATCGGATTCGAAAGCTGTGTTTGGAAGTGGAATTTGCCCTATCCCCTCGCCAAAAAGCTGTGTTTGCATGTCTTCGTGCTCCTCGGGCCCAAGATTTCCTGAACGTCATCCCCATCGAAGGTTTGGGCCAACATATGTCAGCTGTGGAATATCGGGTTATCCTTAAGTATAGACTTATGATCCCTATCTTCCCTGATGATGGACCTTGCCCTGTGTGCCGCAAAGCTTGTTTGGACACTTTTGGCGAGCATGCTGTCCATTGAAAGGAACTGCCTGGGTTCAAATACAGACATGACTGGGTTAGGGATGTTTTGTTTGATGTTCTGAAACGTGCGGGGATCTCTGCTAAAAAGGAGGCCCCTGTGAACTTTTTGACCGATCCGTGTGAGGGGAAATCTACTTTACGACCGGCTGATGTTCTTGTGTTTGGTTGGGCAGGGGGGAAACACGCATGCGTTGACCTTACCGGTGTGTCCCCTCTTGTTGGGCTCCGGGACAATGGGTTTACTGCGGGACAAGCGGCTTTGAAGGCGGAATCCGACAAAGTAAAGCCGCTAAACACGAGAAAACCTGCATTGAAAATCAACACGTGTTTATCCCCTTTGCTTTCGACACCTTTGGGTTTCTTGCTCCGGAGGCAGTTGAATTTCTACGCAGGGTTCAACGGGTCGTAAATTGTAATTTGTCGTCGCCAAAGGCTCAAAACTTTATTTTCAGTAGGATTGGTTTCGCTATCCAAAAGGGGGTTGCGGCACAGCTTATTGCCCGACTACCCAACTTCTTTGTAATTGCTTTTAGTAATATTTATAATATTAGTCGAATCACCCACCAAGTGTATAAAAAAAAAATCGAAATCTAAACACCCTAACCTAACTAAAAGTGTTGAATAAAAACAAAAGTCGATGACACAAGCACTAAATATTAAAAAATGTGCCAAACTTTTACCCATTTTGCCAAGTATTTCAAGACTTCAAAATTTATTCAATGGCCTAAAAATCGGCTGCCTATTTTTACCAACGGTTTCGATTCGATTGCAATTCGGTTCAAGAGCTGACAAAACCCTGTCGGTTCTTTTCCAAGGGTTTCTTGAATCGAACGAATTCAATTCAAAGCCAATTGGTTCCCGTCGCTATCACTCTCGCATCCAATTCCCACGAATTCGGAGATCATAAATTCAAACCCAACTTCCTTTACCTTCTCACGGACCCCGCATTTCTCACTGCAAACGTGGACCTCCTTCCATCAAGAAATCTTTCCCCTTTTTTCCTCCCTTAAACCCTTGTCTCTCCTCGAAATTTGCACAAAAACCCTGACAAGATTGTGAATTTGTTGAAGATCTTTGGGGAAATGGGTGATTTCAGAACAAAATTGGGGTTTTTTTGAAGAAGGGAAATGGGTGATTTCAGGGCGAAATTGGGGGTTGAAGGAGGTGGGTATTATTATTACGGAATATGCACCGCCGGTGGGATGCTCAGCGCCGGCGCCACCCATCTCGCCGTCACCCCTCTTGATGTGTTAAAAGTCAATATGCAGGTTATACCCCTGTTTCTCAAATTTACAATTGAATTGAAGAAACAAATTGTTCAAATTGTAAATTCTTGGTCTAGTATTCATAGATCAAAGTAAATTTACCCATGATTTTTTTTCTTTCACTGTGGATTTTTTTCGGTATACCATAGATAACTTGTCTTGGAACTGGTAAAATTAGAGTTGCAATCATGTTTTTAAGGTAATCATGACCATAAAAGTATTGAGAAAGAATAATCTAAGTATTTAATAAAATTCAATGCCTTTTTTTATACGAAAATTGGATTTCAGTAATCCAAACTATCAGTTTGGCCGGTGTGAGTCTCAACTTTCATTTTTATTGTCAGTAGCATTCGCGGTAGCTTAATCATCCCACATTTACGTTTGATTTTTGGCTCGTAACTATGATTCCGAACAAAATGAGGAAACTTAAAAGCAAAAACAAGCTGAAAGCAAGTGTAAATCAATCATATATGTATGATTATTACGCTACTGAGATTGCCCTTGACAACTAAAATGAAAGTTGGGACTGACATAGGCCAAACTAATAGTTTGGATATTATGAACCAATGAGTCATAGTTTGGATTATTAAATCCATTTTGCCTTTTTTTCTACTTGTTTTTCAAAAGAAGCACTTTTGGATTGATATTCTTTACATATGTTAAAAAATCCAGGGGCTGGTTAAAAAACTGTAATATACATTACAATATAAATATACAAAACTGCAGGGAGGGTTGATCCTAGTAACTCTTTCTTTGTATGATAGTAATTGAATTGTATTAATTTCATTAATTCAGGTGAATCCAATCAGGTTTCCTAGTATTGCATCTGGCTTGAATATTCTTTGGAAAGAAGAAGGTCCATCTTCTTTGTGGAGAGGTTGGTCCGGAAAGTTATTCGGCTATGGTGTTCAAGGCGGATTCAAGTTTGGTCTCTACGAATTCTTCAAAAAACAATACACAGATATGCTGGCCGATGAAAGCCAGAGCGTCGTGTTCTTCCTCAGCAGCGCGTCTGCTCAAGTATTCGCTGACGTGGCACTTTGTCCGTTCGAAGCTGTGAAAGTCCGAGTCCAAACACAGCCGCATTTCGCAAAAGGGTTGTCTGATGGCTTCCCAAAACTATACGCACGAGAAGGAATCGCAGGGTATTATTCTAATTGTAACTAAGTTCATAGATTTTAGAGTTAACTTCATTTTTTGTTCCCGAGGTCTATCAGTTTTCTCACTTTTGGTCCAATTTAAAAAAAAAAATCGATTTAAGATTCTCACCTTTGGTTTTTTTTCTTTCTCAATTTTGGTCGCTTTTAGAAATCCATTCAAATTAACCGTTAAAATGTAGGGCATTTATGTCCAAATTAAACTCGCATTCACCAACTTAAAAAGGTAGTCGATCTTTCTAACGGTGAATGAGAGTTTAATTTGGATATAAATGCCCTTCATTTCAACGCTTAATTTTGGACGGATTTTTAAACATGATCAGAATTGAGAAAAAAACCAAAGGTGAGACCCTTAAATCGTTTTTTTTTTTTAAAAATTGGACTAAAAATGAGAAAATTGGTAAACCGCAGGGACCAAAAAGGAAGTTAACTCTAGATTTTATAAACATCTGCATGTTTATGTTTATAAATGTAAACATCTTGTTTGTGAATGGTTGCAGGTTTTACAAAGGACTCCTTCCACTCTGGGGGCGAAATCTTCCATGTAATCCATCTTTCCAATTTGTTTTGCCACTATTTTGATTCACATCCAGGTTAACTTTGCATAAACTTGTGCATTTTCGCAGTCTCGATGATCATGTTCACAACATTTGAGCATTCAGTCGACCTAATTTACCGAAAATTTGTTCAAAGGAGAAAAGAAGAATGCTCGAGGACTCAACAGCTAGGTGTAACTTGCGCAGCAGGGTATACAGCTGGCGCTGTGGGTACCATAATTTCAAATCCTGCAGATAATATAGTTTCATCTCTATATAACAAAAAGGCCAACACAGTGGTTCAGGTAAGCTTCTTGTTAAATAGATGGGCTATATCAGATATCCAAGATTCTAAATTTCTAATACTAGAGTACTATTTTCATGCTCCTTGTTAAACAAATGAGCTATCAGATTTTCAAGATTCTAAATTTCTAATACTAGAGTACTATTTCTAATACTAGAGTACTATTTTCATGCTCCTTGTTAAACAAATGAGCTATCAGATTTTCAAGATTCTAAATTTCTAATACTAGAGTACTATTTCTAATACTAGAGTACTATTTTCATGCTCCTTGTTAAACAAATGAGCTATCAGATTTTCAAGATTCTAAATTTCTAATACTAGAGTACTATTTTCATGGTCCTTGTAAAACAGATGAGCTATCCGATATTCAAGATTCTAAATTTCTAACACTAGAGTACTATTTACAGGCTGCGAAGAATATCGGGCTGGTGAATTTGTTCACCAGAAGTCTTCCAATACGGGTAGCACTTGTGGGCCCGGTTGTGACGCTTCAGTGGTTCTTCTATGATTCCATTAAAGTGCTTAACGGGCTGTAAGTATCACGCCCTTCATAACTGCTAATAACCGAAAAATTATAAATCAACATTTGTAGCTAAGATTTTGTATCTTGGTTTTATATTACAGGCCTACGAGTGGAGGGCATAGCAGAGCTATAGAACAAGGTGTGTGAAGCAAGTTATAACTGTATCAAAGTGTTATATGGGATCTGGTGGATTTGATGCGCGAGATTATTTGGTATAGGATGTAATTGAGGTGAGATGGTTAGATTTAGAGAAAGAAGAGTTTACTTTAACTAGATATAGTGTAATCAAATAAAGAAAATGGACACTACATTCCTCTGTTTTGGTATGATTTTTGGTGTATACTTGAGAATCATTGCTTAATTGGTGGTTCACTTATCTCTTTATTAGTTTCATATGCTGTTTTATATTTTGTTATATAAAGGATAAACATGGTGCATGTGGTTTCACATGTGTGAGGTTATATATGTTATTGACTTATTGTTTAGTCCATTGGGTTGGAATTTTTTTTTTAATTAACAGAGAAATGAACAAAGATCTCAACTGTTCAAAATAAAAAAAGATTTAATTACTCTTTTCGTCTCTGTTGTATGGGCATTTTAACCATTTCGGTTCCAAAATGAATTTATAACAAATCAAGGCTTACTAATGTAATGTTTAACCAATTCATTTCATGACACTAACCTTGTTATGATATTCTTTTAAAAGAAAAATTAAAACTAACAATCAAGGGGTTTCCAAACGCACACTCGCCCTACAACCTCATCTTTCTTCTTGTAGAACATACCACAATCTGAGATGAAATCGATCTAAGCGACGGAAGTGCAAGTAGGCCTGTAGTTTTAATATAAAGGACATTTTGGTATTTGATAATATAATTTAATTGAAACCGTAATGGTGTTAGTTAGTTGGACTAAAATGATAATTTTTAGAAAATCACAGAGTGTCTAAAGCAGTTTTTAAAATATTGAACTAAAATGACAATTTTTGTCAAACCACATGGACAAAAATGACACTTAACTCTAAACTAAAAAAATAGTTACCTCGTAGCATCTGGCCACGTGGTGGAATAGGTGATTGACACGTGGCTTGATCATTTATTTTTTTGCTTTTTTTTTTATATTCAAATGCCATAAATTTAACACGAGTGTTGGTGGTGTAATATTTATTGTCGTGTAAAATAACTTTTAGATCTCAGGCTTGATACTTTGAGTGTTTTGTTTCTTATTTAAACGTCATTACACATTCTTTTTTGTATTTTCATTTTACTTAACTTCAACTTTTTTTTTTAAATGCAAACAAAACAAGTTTAGCATAAAAGTTGATGGTTAGAGTTATTTAATATGCTACTGTTACATCTAACTTAGATGTGAAAGTCATAAAAAAAATGACGTAGTTTTGAAAAACATTTAAATTTGAAATGATATCTTATTTACTTATATAAACCCATCAATTTCAAATATGAAATATACCTAAATTGGAATTGTTTTTAATCAAAAGTATATCGTTTGATGAGTTTTACATCTAAGTTATATGTCTAAGAACCTATATTCAACATATATATATATATATATATATATATATATATATATATATATATATATATGTATATATATCTCAAAAATTATTAATTTATTATTTATAGCATACTTGCTCCTGGTGCAACAACAAGCACCAGTTTAACTTTGGGGGGCGGTGATTTAGTAGCAGTGGGTGGCAAGGTAGTTTTGTTACCTATTCCATTAGGAACCGCGGATTTTTTGGTACATCACATTCATGCATTTACGATTCATGTGACGATATTGATACTTCTGAAAGGTGTTCTATTTGCTCGTAGCTCCCATTTGATACCGAATAAAGCAAATCTTGGGTTTCGTTTTCCTTGTGATGGGCCTGGAAGGGGGGGGGGGGGGGGACATGCCAAGTATCAGCTTGGGACCATGTCTCTTAGGACTATTCTGGATGTACAATGCATAGAGAAATGGTAAAATGAAACCCCCTTGAGTTGAGGAAACCATGGAAACTCTTTAAAAACGGGGTAAAAAAATGTTTTTTTTCCTCAATTTTTTATGGTGTTTCTTTAGATTATAGGCTACCCTTAAATGAAAAAAAAATAACAAAAAACCTTGTAGATTTTTTTTAAAGTAACATATGTTACTTTTCTGTTTTTTACAGGTACACACGAAAGTAACATATGTAACATTTATTTTTTTGATATTTTTTTTTAAAAAGAATCTACTAGGCGTTTTTTTTTTTTTCATTTAAGAGTAGTCTATAACCTAAATAACCACCATAAAAAATTTGAGAGGAAAAAAAAAATTTACCCCGTTTTTTAAGAGGTTCCACAGTTTCCTTAACTCAAGAGGGTTTCCATTTTAACCTTCCCCTATAGGCCTATATAACTCAAAAATTATATATTAATTATTTATAGCATACTTTTAACTTAAAATTTTAATAGAAAATCAAATAATATATTAAACTAAAAAGAGATACAAATCCTATATGTTAATTTCCAATAAAAATATATAATTTTATAATAAATAAAATATATAAATCTTTATATTATAAATCCTTCGTTAGGGGCGAATGAGTGATTTTTATAATTCATCCCTGTAATTTAACTAGAAACTCTACTTTTAAACATTTTACCTTCCATTCTCATTTTTTTAGTTAAAAATCACCTTTATATAAAACACACTCACTTCCTAGAGATGATGCCTAAATAACTTTATATTTGTCACATACTCATTAACAATTATTTATAATTTTTTTAACAACCATTTTATAGATAAGACTAAGGGTTCCGGCTTACTAGAGATGTAAACAAGTCGAGGTGTTGGTGAACTATTCGAGATTAAATTGACGAAAACCTCGAAATGAGTTGAGCCTTAACAAGCTCGAGCCGAGCTCAAGGTTTGCAATAGGGCTCGTGCCTCGTTTACTAAACGACCTCAAGCCCGAGTTTCATGTCTCGAGCCGGCGCCTTAACGACCCCTTTTTGTATATAAGTTTTTATTTAATTTTATTAAATATATTTTTTAAAAATTATTTATTATTATATACAAAATTATGACAAAATAAGTAAATAATAAGTCTTAATTTCTATATAAAAAATAAAAATTAATTATAAAAGAACCGAGCTCGAGTTTCAGAAATAAAGCTCGAATCAAGCCGAACTCGAGCTCTGTTAAGTTTAAACGAGCTGAGCTCAGAACTCAAGCCCCCAGATGAGCCATTTGATAGTTGTAACCGTTATGTTGGTTGTTAATAAAAAGTATGTTCCATAAAAAATTTGATAGTCGTCGTGCCACCTCAAGAGCGAAACTCTCTGGCGTAACACACAGTAGAACGGAAACCCAAATAAACTCGAGAATCAAACTAACAACCTTACACAATACTTAACTCGAACTCTTCGTTGCCAAATTCCCTAAAAATGACAAAAGTGAGGATTTCATTTTGTACACATTAGATAGCGTAACATATCCCGTGCTTCCATTTTGTACTCACTTTAATTATTAAAAAGAAATAAAAGAAAAGGAAGAATGGGAGAAAGTCAAAGTCAAAGTGGGTTAGAAGCGCGTCATCACGAAGAACCCAATCATCCTGATTTTTCTCGTCAAAGAACAGGGGAACCCAATTTTCATACCCAAAATAATCACAAGAAGAAGCCTCGAAAAACCAATCATAATCGTCACAAATCAATCCTTCTTCAATCTTCATCATACGTAATCGCTTTCATCTTCATTCTACGAAACAGGTAAATTACTAATTCATCGTTTTCCACTTATCGTTAAGCTAATTCTCACACCTTTTATCTTCATTTTAAGATTCCCCATTTGAATTTTGTCCCAATCAAGCGAATTTCATATCCCTTTTGTCCTTTTCAATAATTGTTCATATGGGTTTTATCTCAATCAGGAAAAAAAAGAAAAAAACGTAATGTGTTTAGATAATTAATGATCCCGTTATGATAATTGATGAACAACCGATTAAATGGTCCGATCTGTAACAGAATTGACGTCTCTATTTTTGTTTCATGCCTGTAATTTATATCATATAATGTTGTTTTCATTCAGACATTTACACAAACAGTTGGTGTGCAGTTGGATTTTTATGAATCTTGGCTGTTTTTATGGGCAATACATGCCGTGGATCTCTAGGAGATAAAGACGTTAAGAGCTTTAATCAACCTAAACAAAAACCGGCTACCAGGAAACCCCGTTCTTCTTCCGGTCAGACTAACAACTTGAACCCTCAAAAGGTTTCATCTCAAGAACCATTAAAGAACCCAAATTGCAACCCCAAACCCCAACCTGTTATCGAAAAAGGCGACAGTCACGACACCATGAACCGCCATGGCGCTGCAAATCAAGCCTTTTATGTGATCGGGCATAAGACGGAAAACATTCGTGATCTTTACACATTGGGTCAGAAACTAGGCCAGGGTCAATTTGGAACAACCTATTTATGCACTGAGAATTCAACTGGTGTGGATTATGCTTGTAAATCGATTTCGAAACGGAAACTGATATCAAAAGAAGATGTGGAGGATGTGAGGAGGGAGATTCAGATCATGCATCATTTAGCCGGGCACACGAATATTGTCACTATTAAAGGTGCTTATGAGGATCCTTTGTATGTTCATATTGTAATGGAGCTTTGCAATGGGGGAGAATTGTTTGATAGGATCATTCATAAGGGGAATTATAGTGAGAGGAAAGCTGCTGAATTGATCAAGATTATCGTTGGTGTTGTTCAGGCGTGCCATTCGCTTGGAGTTATACATCGAGATTTAAAGCCTGAAAATTTCTTGTTAGTTAACAAAGATGATGATTTTTCACTCAAGGCGATTGATTTTGGACTCTCGGTTTTCTTCAAACCAGGTACTCTTTTTAGAACAGTTGGTGTATCAGGAGTTCATGTTTGTTCTATATTTTAGGGTTAATAGTTGTAGTTAATACCATATAAAAACAAACATTCTCAATCTAATTCTGATATATTAAAGTTCCTAATCATGTCAAAAGTATAAGTTTCTCAATCCAATTTTGGTACATTAGAGTCCCTAAACCTGTATAGAATTTAGTGAAAACAATATCAAAATAGTTACTTGTTGCTTCTTAAATTGTGCAACATAGAATCATAGATAGCATAGTTTTCTTTTGTAAAATAATGTTGAATGTCACTTTATCAAAAAGGAGTAACAAGTCATTAGTTTAATGTTTCTTTTCGCAACTACTTGCATTGTAAACAACTTTAGAAACTTTAATATACCAAAATTGGATTCAAAGACTATTTCGTGTACTTTTTTACGTGTATAGGTCACTTTAATATGACCAAGATTAGGTTGATGGACTTTTTCGATCGAAGTAAGAAAAACTACTTGCATTGTAAACAAGTTTAGGAACTTTAGTATACCAAAATTTTGATTCAAAGACTATTTCATGTACTTTATAAGTGTTTTGGACTTTTGGTCACTTTAATATGACCAAGATTAGGTTGATGGACTTTATTCGAGCGAAATAAGAAAGAATGTTGGTTTATTATTATATTTACACTGTATTTTGTTTCAAACTTGTAACTGGATTTTGTTTGTAATTGTCAATAGGTCAAATATTCACAGATGTGGTTGGAAGCCCATATTATGTTGCCCCTGAGGTGCTGCTGAAGCATTACGGGCCAGAAGCCGATGTATGGACAGCAGGGGTGATACTTTACATACTTTTAAGCGGTGTACCGCCATTTTGGGCTGGTACGTGTTTATAAGTTATCAAAATATGTACATTTGTTTTTGTTCTGGATTTCATTTTATTAAGTTTTTGTGGATTCTCATTTGACTATTTATGTAGAAACACAACAGGGAATATTTGATGCAGTTTTGAAGGGAAGTTTAGACTTTGATTCGGACCCGTGGCCCCTTATATCTGACAGTGCAAAAGATCTTATTAGAAAGATGATATGTTCTCGGCCTTCTGATCGCTTAACTGCTCATAAAGTTCTATGTATGCTCCCTTACCCATTATAAGTCATATCAATTATTTGTTGCTGGTTTATATATGATTTACATGATTCTTGGAGTATTTGTGTTTATTTATAATGTGCAGGTCATCCTTGGATATGTGAAAATGGCGTTGCCCCTGACAGAGCACTGGATCCAACAGTTCTTTCGCGTTTGAAGCAATTCTCAGCCATGAATAAGTTAAAGAAGATGGCTTTGCGGGTATGAATACGCATAATAAATAAGATATTAAATATTCAACAATGCCCGCGATCTAATGAAAAATATAAAATATTTCCAGTCATATACCAGGCTCATGTGATCCAAGAATTCTCCATGAATCCATCAAAATGATGGGTGGAGTGATCTTTTAATTTTAACATGTGATTGATAAATTTTTTATTAAGAAAAAAACATGATGTGCACATGGGAGAATTTGAAGATATTTGTAGAATTAACCTTTTTATGGGCCGGTCCATTAGGGTCGGCCCATTAGGGTCGGCCCAAAGTTCCCTAATAGGGAACTTGACCTGCACCAATATGCGGATCTTTGTAGCAAGAACATTAGCTCTTTGGTTTTTGTGATTATAGGTCATAGCCGAGAGCTTGTCAGAAGAAGAGATTGCCGGTTTAAGGGAAATGTTTAAGGCAATGGATACCGATAGTAGTGGTGCAATAACATTTGATGAACTAAAAGCCGGATTAAGAAAGTTTGGCTCTACATTAAAGGATACAGAAATCCGAGACCTCATGGATGCAGTAAGATTATCATCAAACAACCTTAATTTATACCCAAAATTTTGGGCGAAAAATAGCTAAACGGCGTTAGTTTTTCAGGCTGACGTGGACAACAGTGGGACAATCGACTATGGCGAGTTTGTAGCAGCTACAATTCATCTGAACAAACTGGAACGCGAGGAACATTTGGTTGCTGCATTTCAGTATTTTGACAAAGATGGAAGTGGTTATATTACAGTTGATGAACTTCAACAGGCATGCACAGATCACAACATGACTGATTTTCTTGTGGAGGATATTATCAAAGAAGTTGATCAAGATAATGTAAGTTGAAATCTTGAAATATATTAATTATCTGCAAAGGATGAATTTTTCAACATGTCTGCTTAATTTGCACTTTGCAGGATGGAAGGATTGATTACGGCGAATTTGTGGCTATGATGACCAAAGGAAACGCAGGAATAGGGCGACGAACGATGAGGAATGACGTGAATATTAGCATGAGAGAATCACCACGGGCGGTTTAGTCGGTTTGATATTGGTTTCTTGTTGTTCAAGTAATTGTATGTTGTGGCCTTGTGGGATGATTTGCAGTTGGTTTGATTCATGTAGAGAAAAGATGTATTCTGAACAAATTGCAGCTAAAAACTGTTGCTTGTGGTTGAAGGAAAGAAAGGAATCTTATTATATTATAAACATTTTAATAAATTATAAACCAAGAATCTAATAAGTCAGTAACATGGGACATGGGTTTGCTTCTTTCTATTCTATTCCTCTCTGTAAATTCCTTCTGTACCACTAATTTTATATATTCATTCAATCATCAATAAAAGTTAAAACAAAAAAAGATTCCAAGAAACAAAAAAGGCAAATTTTCTTGCAGTAAATTAATTCAACCAATGGAAGCTTTGATTCCAACAAAAATATGAAAGATTACAGAAAAGCAACAGAATTCAAGAAACCCATCTCCAGAAATCAATTTTAAGTTTACCCTCAAATGGCAGACTTGAAGGATCCGGACCGGATGGTCTGGGGGAGTCCGGGTTGACCCGACCCGACGAGCTTCCGGATCTCGGATCTGAACTTGTAGAGAATGTGTCTCCAACTACCTTTGTTGTGGCAACCAAGAACTGAACTTTCTTCTGGGTTCATTTCAAGATCCTGTGCGAAAACTGGTTTTCTTGAAAGGATCCATTCCCAGCCAAGATTCCACCAGTTTCTAACAGAAGTGGAGGCTGTTTCACCCATTGAAGAGACTGATTTGGAGCTTCGGAAGGCCCAGGCGGTGGTGGCGGAGATGGTGGGTGGTTGGATCTGGAATGACATGGCGGCGGTGGAGATTCTCCGGCGGATTCCGGCGGGTGGGTCTTGGGTCGGGTTGTGGGAAAGTGGGAGGGATCTGGGTTTGTGGAAGATGGAGGTCATGGTGGGGAGTTTGGAGGGGGAAGATGAATTGAGATGGAAGAAATTGGAAGCAAGATGAAGCAGGGGAAATGAAGGATGTGGGGATCCATCCATCTCATTCATTTACCAAACATATACTAGGATTCAAATATACAACTGTTATTTGCAATTTTGCATGTGATTGATGGAACTGTATTGTATAGTATGTATGTATATTTATTTATTTATTTTGAGTGGTTATAGAGAAACCTAGTGAATTTAGTAGAGAAACTCAATTTCTACGGTCGTTTTACCTTAAATGGTCGTTTCAGGCAAAACGAGGTGACGTGTCGCGACGTCGACATTTTTAAAATTCAGGGGCCCCTCTTTTCCACAATCGTATTGAGGTCGTTTTGTTAGAAACGATCGTTTTGGGGTCGTTTCACATGAAACGGTCGTGGGGATG
>JBCNJP010000017.1:5999466-6139193 GCA_039602395.1 Deinandra increscens subsp. villosa
TACATTCTCACTTTTAGAAAAATCACCCTTATATAAAACACACTCACTTCCTAGACGATGATGCCTAAATAACTTTATTTTTGTCACATACTCATTAACCATTATTTTATAATTTTTCTTAACAACCATTTTATAGATAATATTAAAGGTGCAAACGAGCCAAGCTTACTAGAGATGTAAACAAACCGAGCTACTCGTGAGCTATTCGAGATCTAATCGTCGAAAAGCTCAAAATTAGCCGAGCCTAAACGACCTCAAGCGGTCAAGCCCGAGCTTTACGTAACAGGCTCGAGCCAGGGCCTTAACGAGCCCTTTTTGTATATTACTTTTTATACAATTTTATTAAATATATATTTTTAAATTAATTATTATTATATACAAATTATGACAAAATAAGTAAATAATATGTATTATTTTCTATATAAAAAATAAAAAATTAATTATAAAAGAGGCGAGCTTGGGTTTCAGAAATAAAGCTCGAATCGAGCCGAACTCTAGCTCTGTTAAGTTTAAACGAGCCGAGCTCGAACTCGAGCCAGCTAAGCCATTTGACAGTCATTGTGCCACCTCAAGAGCGAAACTCTCTGGCGTAACACACAATGAAGCGGAAACCCAAATAAGCTCGAGAATCAAACTAACAACCTTACACAATACTTAACTCGAATTCTTCGTTGCCAAATTCCCTAAAAATGACAAAAGGGAGGATTTCATTTTGTACTCATTAGATAGCGTAACATATCCCGTGCTTCCATTTTGTACTCACTTTAATTATTAAAAAGAAATAAAAGAAAAGGAAGAATGGGAGAAAGTCAAAGTCAAAGTGGGTTAGAAGCGCGTCATCACGAAGAACCCAATCATCCTGATTTTTCTCGTCAAAGAACAGGGGAACCCAATTTTCATACCCAAAATAATCACAACAAGAAGCCTCGAAAAACCAATCATAATCGTCACAAATCAATCCTTCTTCAATCTTCATCATACGTGATCGCTTTCATCTTCGTTCTACGAAACAGGTAAATTACTAATTCATCGATTTCTACTCATCGTTAAGCTAATTCTCACACCTTTTATCTTCATTTCAAGATTCCCCATTTGAATTTTGCCCCAATTAAGCGAATTTCATATCCCTTTTGTCCTTTTCAATAATTGTTCATATGGGTTTTATCTCAATCAGGAAAAAAAAAGAAAAAAAACGTAATGTGTCTAGATAATTAATGAACAACCGATTATTGATCCGATCTGTAACAGAATTGACGTCTCTATTTTTGTTTCATGCCTGTAATTTATATCATATAACGTTGTTTTCATTCAGACATTTACACAAACAGTTGGTGTGCAGTTGGATTTTTATGAATCTTGGCTGTTTTTATGGGCAATACATGCCGTGGATCTCTAGGAGATAAAGACGTTAAGAGCTTTAATCAACCTAAACAAAAACCGGCTACCAGGAAACCCCGTTCTTCTTCCGGTCAGACTAACAACTTGAACCCTCAAAAGGTTACATCTCAAGAACCATTAAAGAACCCAAATTGCAACCCCAAACCCCAACCTGTCATCGAAAAAGGCGACAGTCACGACACCATGAACCGCCATGGCGCTGCAAATCAAGCCTTTTATGTTATCGGGCATAAGACGGAAAACATTCGTGATCTTTACACATTGGGTCAGAAACTAGGCCAGGGTCAATTTGGAACAACTTATTTATGCACTGAGAATTCAACTGGTGTGGATTATGCTTGTAAATCGATTTCGAAACGGAAGCTGATATCAAAAGAAGATGTGGAGGATGTGAGGAGGGAGATTCAGATCATGCATCATTTAGCCGGGCACACGAATATTGTCACTATTAAAGGTGCTTATGAGGATCCTTTGTATGTTCATATTGTAATGGAGCTTTGCAATGGGGGAGAATTGTTTGATAGGATTATTCATAAGGGGAATTATAGTGAGAGGAAAGCAGCTGAATTGATCAAGATTATAGTTGGTGTTGTTCAGGCGTGCCATTCGCTTGGAGTTATACATCGAGATTTAAAGCCTGAAAATTTCTTGTTAGTTAACAAAGATGATGATTTTTCACTCAAGGCGATTGATTTTGGACTCTCGGTTTTCTTCAAACCAGGTACTCTTTTTAGAACAGTTGGTGTATCAGGAGCTCATGTTTGTTCTATATTTTAGGGTTAATAGTTATAGTTAATACCATATAAAAACAAACATTCTCAATCTAATTCTGATATATTAAAGTTCCTAATCATGTCAAAAGTATAAGTTTCTCAATCCAATTTTGGTACATTAGAGTCCCTAAACCTGTATAGAATTTAGTGAAAACAATATCATAATAGTTACTTGTTGCTTCTTAAATTGTGCAACATAGAATCATAGATAGCATAGTTTTCTTTTGTAAAATAATGTTGATTGTCACTTTATCAAAAAGGAGTAACAAGTCATTAGTTTAATGTTTCTTTTCGCAACTACTTGCATTGTAAACAACTTTAGAAACTTTAATATACCAAAATTGGATTCAAAGACTATTTCGTGTACTTTTTTACGTGTATAGGTCACTTTAATATACCAAGATTAGGTTGATGGACTTTTTAGAGTGAAATAAGAAAGAATGTTGGTTTATTATTCTATTTTGTTTCACTTATTACACTGTATTTTGTTTCAAACTGGTAATTGGATTTTGTTTGTAATTGTAAATAGGTCAAATATTCACAGATGTGGTTGGAAGCCCATATTATGTTGCCCCTGAGGTGTTATTAAAGCATTACGGGCCAGAAGCCGATGTATGGACAGCAGGGGTGATACTATACATACTTTTAAGCGGTGTACCGCCATTTTGGGCTGGTACGTGTTATAAGTTATCAAAATATGTATATTGGTTCTGGATTTCATTTTAATAAGTTTTTGTGGATTCTCATTTGAATATTTATGTAGAAACACAACAGGGAATATTTGATGCAGTTTTGAAGGGAAGTTTAGACTTTGATTCGGACCCGTGGCCCCTTATATCTGACAGTGCAAAAGATCTTATTAGAAAGATGATTTGTTCTCGGCCTTCTGATCGCTTAACTGCTCATAAAGTTCTATGTATGCTCTCTTACCCGTTATAAGTCATATCAATTATTTGTTGCTGGTTTATATATGATTTACATGATTCTTGGAGTATTTGTGTTTATTATATAATGTGCAGGTCATCCTTGGATATGTGAAAATGGCGTTGCCCCTGACAGAGCACTGGATCCAACAGTTCTTTCGCGTTTGAAGCAATTCTCAGCCATGAATAAGTTAAAGAAGATGGCTTTGCGGGTATGAATACGCATAATAAATAAGATATTAAATATTCAACAATGCCCGCGATCTAATGAAAAATATAAAATATTTCCAGTCATAAACCAGGCTCATGTGATCCAAGAATTCTCCATGAATCCATCAAAATGATGGGTGGAGTGATCTTTTATTTTAACATGTGATTGATAAATTTTTTATTAAGAAAAAAACATGATGTGCACATGGGAGAATTTGAAGGTATTTGTAGAATTAACCTTTTTATGGGCCGGTCCATTAGGGTCGGCCCATTAGGGTCGGCCCAAAGTTCCCTAGTAGGGAACTTGACCTGCACCAATATGCGGATCTTTGTAGGAAGAACATTAGCTCTTTGGTTTTTGTGATTATAGGTCATAGCCGAGAGCTTGTCAGAAGAAGAGATTGCCGGTTTAAGGGAAATGTTTAAGGCAATGGATACCGATAGTAGTGGTGCAATAACATTTGATGAACTAAAAGCCGGATTAAGAAAGTTTGGCTCTACATTAAAGGATACAGAAATCCGAGACCTCATGGATGCAGTAAGATTATCATTAAACAACCTTAATTTACACCCAAAATTTTGGGCGAAAAATAGCTAAACGGCTTTAGTTTTACAGGCTGACGTGGACAACAGTGGGACAATCGACTATGGCGAGTTTGTAGCAGCTACAATTCATCTGAACAAACTGGAACGCGAGGAGCATTTGGTTGCTGCATTTCAGTATTTTGACAAAGATGGAAGTGGTTATATTACAGTTGATGAACTTCAACAGGCATGCACAGATCACAACATGACTGATTTTCTTGTGGAGGATATTATCAAAGAAGTTGATCAAGATAATGTAAGTTGAAATCTTGAAATATATTAATTATCTGCAAAGGATGAATTTTTCAACATATCTGCTTAATTTGCACTTTGCAGGATGGAAGGATTGATTACGGCGAATTTGTGGCCATGATGACCAAAGGAAACGCAGGAATAGGGCGACGAACGATGAGGAATGACGTGAATATTAGCATGAGAGAATCACCACGGGCGGTTTAGTCGGTCTGATATTGGTTTCTTGTTGTTCAAGTAATTGTATGTTGTGGCCTTGTGGGATGATTTGCAGTTGGTTTGATTCATGTAGAGAAAAGATGTATTCTGAACAAATTGCAGCTAAAAACTGTTGCTTGTGGTTGAAGGAAAGAAAGGAATCTTATTATATTATAAACATTTTAATAAATTATAAACCAAGAATCTAATAAGTCAGTAACATGGGACATGGGTTTGCTTCTTTCTATTCTATTCCTCTCTGTAAATTCCTTCTGTACCACTAATTTTATATATTCATTCAATCATCAATAAAAGTTAAAACAAAAAAAGATTCCAAGAAACAAAAAAGGCAAATTTTCTTGCAAAAAAGTTAAATTCAATCAATGGAAGCTTTGATTCCAACAAAAATATGAAAGATTACAGAAAACCAACAGAATTCAAGAAACCCATCTCCAGAAATCAATTTTAAGTTTACCCTCAAATGGCAGACTTGAAGGATCCGGACCGGATGGTCTGGGGGAGTCCGGGTTGACCCGACCCGACTAGCTTCCGGATCTCGGATCTGAACTTGTAGAGAATGTGTCTCCAACTACCTTTGTTGTGGCAACCAAGAACTGAACTTTCTTCTGGGTTCATTTCAAGATCCTCTGCGAAAACTGGTTTTCTTGAAAGGATCCATTCCCAGCCAAGATTCCACCAGTTTCTAACAGAAGTGGAGGCTGTTTCACCCATTGAAGAGACTGATTTGGAGCTGCGGAAGGCCCAGGCGGTGGTGGCGGAGATGGTGGGTGGTTGGATCTGGAATGACATGGCGGCGGTGGAGATTCTCCGGCGGATTCCGGCGGGTGGGTCTTGGGTCGGGTTGTGGGAAAGTGGGAGGGATCTGGGTTTGTGGAAGATGGAGGTCATGGTGGGTAGTTTGGAGGGGGGAGATGAATTGGGAGGAAGAAATTGGAAGCAAGATGAAGCAGGGGAAATGAAGGATGTGGGGATCCATCCATCTCATTCATTTACCGAACATATACTAGGATTCAAATATACAACTGTTATTTGCAATTTTGCATGTGATTGATGGAACTGTATTGTATAGTATGTATGTATATTTATTTATTTATTTTGAGTGGTTATAGAGAACCCAGTGAGTTTAGTAGAGAAACTCAATTCCTACGGTCGTTTTATTCTAAATGGTCGTTTCAGGCAAAACGAGGTGACGTGTCGCGACGACGACATCTTTAAAATTCAGGGGCCTCTCTTTTCCACAATCGTATTGAAGTCGTTTTGTTAGAAACGATCGTTTTGGGATCGTTTCACATGAAACGGTCGTAGGGATGTGTAACACCCGAGTTATAATTGTGAAAAATAACGTTAAGACGTTGACATTATATTTGGTCCCAGAGAAAAAAATTTTTTTCAAGAGGTGGTGTTTAAGTGTCATTTACCAAAAATGAACTACCAAGTATGAATCTTGATGAACAATTACACATCAACAACCACATTTACAAAAGATCGATTCATATTTGAATCAGCCACAAATTCCCCATCAAGCGTTCGGTCTCGAGCTTCTGTGGGACATCCATCTATACGGGCCGTTTCTCTGTATTTCCCAACAAACACGTTAGTATGTAACATAGTGGGATCACTAGAAAGCATTAGAATAACTTTTAAAAACAAATTTCAGCATTTGGAAAAATGGGGAAACCGTAAGCTATGGTTGTCAACCGTAAGCTATGGTTGCCACAGCTTCTCCTACGGTTTAAACAAGCTGAGCTACGGTTCAGTTTTCTCCTGTGGCCACCGTAAGCTACGGTTGGCCACCGTAAGCTACGGTTGCTACAGGTCAAATTGTCCCTTTTTCTTGCAATTTTAGTCCAAGGCTTGTATGGGGTGTACTTGGTTCACCCCAAGGACCTGCAATCATCCCGAATCAATATCCAAACAAGTTTGTAAATTACACACAATATTACCACGCACCGGGTTCTTGCCAAATTCAACCCATTTGACCCGTTAAGCCTCACCCAATATAACTATACAAGTCACCATGTAAGAGTCCCAAAACACTCATTAAAGTTTAACATCATACATATGTTTGTAGTCATTCTTGCCATCCACCAAGGACTCAATTAGCCCTTGAGGCATTCTTCGGATCAGTTACCCAAAGGCTATGGCAAGCGGTACGCAGGCCAATCAACCCAATTTGGTTGATCGAGCCACTTCCTTCCCTACATGAGAGAATCCATATATTCCCTCCTGAGGTGAAGATGTACCCTATTCTACTCACTATGGCCCCCAACCAATAGTGAGCTATCTATTATTGTTACATACTAGCATAACGAACAAGATGTACGTTACCTCGATTGCTTGACGTTCCACTACCACTAGCGTGAGCTTGATTACTTCCTTCGAAGCCTTGATTGCCTATATGATTAATAACTAATTAAGACCATAGTCATAACAAGAATTTCACAACCATGGCATCAATTACAAGATATCACCCAATCATGGTGACATCAACAATTTCACAATTCTATCATCATGTAAGACCTCAATCTACACCAAGTTCACCATTCAAGCATATGTACCAACGTTCCATGATTTTTACTATCATACAACCCGTTTCATCACGGGATCATTGTCACATGCTTTCTATGATTTCCTAGCCACAATTCATGGAAATTTACTCAATTATAGTCTAAGGGTCTTCACACAAGCATTTCATCAAACACATGGTGTGCATCCATTGATGCACACACCCAACCCATTCCCATGGTTTACCCGTTTGGCCAATTGAAGTGGTTTGGGGGATTCCACCCCAAATCCATCATAAGTTATCGTATATCCACATAATCAACCAACAATTTAGCTAAGCTTACATGATTTAATTCAATTTCATGTTCATCCTAAGTTGCTAGTCACCATGGGGGTTCAAGTAACTCAATTTGAGTGACTACTACATCAATTATCAAATTAATTAGTTATCTAGGCTACATGCAACCTTCCTAACACCTTAGGACTCAGAATCAACATCGAATTCACAGATTTGAGGATCCCATTTTCGACCCAAACACATGCAACTAAGAAAGGGCTTACCTACTAGCTTCAATTAAGTGTAGGAGACTTGAAAATCCCTCCAACACTTGGAAAAGATGATCAATTTCGCAGCCTAGCCCCTTTTTCTTGAGAATTTTCGTGATTAAGAGTTTGGGAGGGGCTGGGTTCTTCTCCAGATCGTAATCTGCGATCCCCTCCCCAATTCTCCCTATTTGTTTAGTCAAGAATCCCTTATTTACATTCCTGGCCCCTCTAGTTTAGGTTTTGGTTAAATCTCAAATTAAACCTTAGCATTTCACATTTAACCCCCAAGTTTCTATAATATGGCAAGTACTATAATATATAAGGAACAATTTAGTCACAAAACAAGACCCGGTTAGATGTTAACGGAAATTTTCATATATTAAGACTCGGGATGTTACAACTCCACCCCCCTTAAGGGAGTTTCGTCCCCGAAACGAAATCACGTACCGAATAAGTGGGGATAGTAGCGTTGCATTTCTTCCTCGGACTCCCAAGTTAGATCACCTCCTTTCCTATGCTCCCATTGAACCTTCACTTGGTTCACTTCTTTGTTTCTCAGCCGCTTAACCTTACGGTCGAGGATCGCAATGGGCCTCTCGACATAGTTAAGCTTATCATCAATCACTAGATCATCGAGTGGCACATAGGCGCTCTCGTCGGCAAGACACTTCCTCAAATAAGACACGTGGAACGTATTGTGAATGCCGCTTAGCTCCTCCGGCAATTCCAGTTGATAAGCCACCTTGCCCACACGCGCAAGGATTTTGAAAGGTCCAATGAATCGAGGACTTAGCTTGCCTCGTTTTCTGAACCGAATCACTCCTTTCCACGGGGAGACCTTTAACATGACATAGTCTCCCTCTTGGAACTCTATTGGTCTCCTTCTCTTATCCGCATAAGATTTTTGTCTATCTTGAGCAGCTTTTAATCGTGCCCTCACGATGTCGATCTTGGCCGACGTTTCCCGAACCACCTCGCGGCTACTTAGCTCGCGTTGGCCCACTTCACCCCAACATACGGGTGTTCGGCACTTTCTACCATACAACATCTCGAACGGAGGCATCCCAATACTCGAGTGGTAACTATTATTGTAGGCAAATTCTACGAGTGGCAAGTGTCGGTCCCAATTCCCCCCGAAATCAATAACACATGCCCGAAGCATGTCTTCCAACGTTTGGATGGTCCTCTCGCTTTGGCCGTCGGTTTGGGGGTGATATGCTGTACTGAGGTGTAATCTAGACCCCATTTCCTCTTGGAACCCTTGCCAAAATTCCGATGTGAACCGGGTGTCCCGGTCCGATATTATGGAAACCGGTACCCCGTGGCGAGACACAATTTCGTCAATGTAAATATCGGCCAATTTCTCCGATGAGGATTTCTCCCGAATAGGAAGAAAGTGTGCACTTTTGGTCAGCCGGTCCACAATCACCCAAATAGCGTCGTGGTTCCTGGCCGTTTTTGGCAGCTTGGTTACCAAGTCCATAGTCACATGTTCCCATTTCCACACGGGAATTTCCAAGGGTTGCAACTTCCCGTATGGTCTTTGATGCTCAGCCTTGACTTGTAGACAAGTCAAGCATCTCTCGACGTACTTGACTATGTCGCGTTTCATCCCGGGCCACCAATAATTGGCCTTTAAGTCGTTATACATCTTTGTTGCCCCCGGGTGTACCGTGTACCGAGACTTATGGGCCTCGTCTAATAACATATTCCTCACATCACATGAGTTGGGAACCCAAACTCGCCCAAAGCGGGTCTTTATTCCACTTTCTTCATCTACTAGATCTTTTACTTGGCCCACAATCCGCTCTTTTTTCAAGTTTTCTTCTTTGATTGCTTCAACTTGGGCCTCCTTGATCCGGGCTATCAAGTTAGAGGTCACCACAAGTTGCATAGATCTCACTTTAATGGGCGCATAGTCCCCCTTTCGGCTTAGGGCGTCGGCTACCACATTGGCCTTGCCCGGGTGATAGTGAATCTCGCAGTCATAGTCCTTGATCGTCTCGAGCCATCTTCGTTGCCTCATGTTCAAGTCCTTTTGGTCGAAGAAGTACTTGAGGCTTTTGTGATCAGTGAAGATTGTGCATTTGGCCCCATACAAATAATGTCGCCAAATCTTCAAGGCAAACACTACCGCTGCCAACTCTAGGTCATGCGTAGGGTAGTTTTGCTCGTGCACCTTTAGTTGCCGAGATGCATACGCGATCACCTTGCCTCGTTGCATCAATACACATCCGAGGCCAATTTGTGACGCGTCCGAGTAAACCACCATGTCCTCGTTGCCCTCAGGCAGAGTTAAAACCGGGGCTTGGGTTAGCTTCTGTTTAAGGCTTCGAAATGCCTCCTCTTGCTCGGTACCCCATACAAACTTGGTTTCTTTCTTAGTTAGCTTCGTTAAGGGTAAGGCTATTTTCGAGAAATCTTGGATAAATCTCCGGTAGTAGCCTGCTAGCCCGAGGAAACTCCTAACCTCGGTGGGAGTCTTAGGAGCTTCCCATAAGGTTACCGCTTCAACTTTAGCCGGATCCACCTTAATCCCCTCGGAACCAATTACATGGCCCAAAAATTGCACTTCTCTTAGCCAAAATGCACATTTAGAGAACTTGGCATACAACTTCTCCATTCTTAGTTTCTCAAGTATCTCCCGTAAATGCTTGGCATGCTCGGCCTCGCTTCGAGAGTAGATCAAAATATCATCAATGAAGACTATCACCGATTTGTCTAACATGGGTTTGCACACACGGTTCATTAAATCCATGAAGGCCGCCGGTGCATTTGTCAACCCAAAGGACATCACACAGAATTCATAGTGCCCATAGCGAGTTCTAAAGGCAGTCTTGGGGATGTCCTCTTCTTTCACCTTAAGCTGATGGTACCCCGACCGCAAATCGATCTTGGAGAACCACTTAGCCCCTTGCAACTGATCGAATAGGTCGTCAATCCGGGGCAATGGATATCGATTTTTCACCGTGAGTTTGTTTAACTCCCGGTAATCGATGCACATCCGCATACTCCCATCTTTCTTCTTTACAAATAGAACCGGGGCTCCCCATGGTGAGATACTCGGCCTAATAAACCCCTTGTCCAGCAACTCTTGGATTTGGGTATTGAGTTCCTGCAACTCTGGAGGGGCTAAACGATATGGTGCCCGCGCTACCGGCTTGGCATTCGGAATAAGGTCAATTCTGAATTCCACATCCCTATCTGGAGGCATACCCGGCAAGTCTTCCGGGAACACGTCTTTGAATTCTTGGACTACCGGTAACTCATCTATTACCGGTCCTTGTACTCTCGTGTCGGTCACCGTAGCTAAAAAGGCTTGGCATCCCTTTTTTATATACTTTCTCGCTTTGTGCATAGAGCATATTAGGGGAGTTCCGCTTTTGTCACCCAGTATGGTGACTTTGTCCCCCTCGGGTGACATGAGCTCAATTGTCTTGTGATCACATATCACTCTCGCATGGTGGCGGGATAGCCAATCCATTCCTACCACCACCTTGAATTCTCTCATAGCCATAGGGATGAGATCAATGGAGTATTCCTCCCCGTTGATGGTGATCGTGCATCCCCGACATACATCATAAACAAGTATAGATTTATTATTAGCAATTTCTACTTCTAAAGGTACATGCAACTTTTCAATCACAAATGAAGGGTGCTTAATAAAATCAAATGAGACAAATGACCTATTAGCACCCGTATCAAATAACACACGTGCAGGCAACGAATTAATCAGAAAAGTACCTGACACGACGTTGGGGTCAATCTTGGCCTCGTCGGCCGTTAGTTGGAATGCCCTTCCGGTGGCCCGCGGAATTTCAGTTTTTCCCCCACTCCTTGACCCTTCACCCATCAATTTTGGGCAGTTCGGCTTCTTATGACCCGTCTGATAGCAGTTGAAGCATTTAACTACTTCAGAGGGGCAATTGGAGACAAGGTGGCCCTTTTTGCCACAATTCAAACATGGTCGATCTTTGAAGAGGCACTCGCCCGGATGCCCCCTCCCACAAATCTTGCATTTGGAGTTTCCCCCCTTGGACTCTTTCTTTTTGGGAGATTCTCCCACTTTCTGCTTCTTTGAAGGGTTTGATTGTGCCTCATTAGGCCCTCTCCTTTCACGGGTTTCTTCCCTTCGGGTGATATCAAGTTCCCGAGCCCTCGCAGCATTAATCATTTCTTCCACCGTATTGAAGCTTGCTAGGGGCACGAAGTCCTTAATCTTGGGCTTTAGCATGTTCCTATAGAAGAACATCCTTGCCCCTTCGGTAGGCAACACGTCTGCACAAAACCTGACCCGATCAAGGTAGATCCCCGTGATTTGATCTACCGTTTGGTCATCGGTCTGCTCCAATTTGAGAAACTCCTGCTTGAGTTTGTTCACCATTGCCTTCGGGCAATGATGTTCAGTAAAGATTTCTTTGAATTCGGGCCACGTTAGTGCATTAATTGCAACGTCCCCTTTTTCTTGGGCCTTTGCATCCCACCAATCTTTTGCCCGGTCCCGAAGTAGACCCGTGGCATAACTCACTTGATCATCTTCTTCACAATGGGTCCGGCGGAATACACCCTCCACGTTGGTGATCCACCGATGGCAAGCAATAGGATCCACCTCACCCGAATAGTGAGGAGGTTTGCAAGCCATGAACTTGTTAAAAGAACAACGTTTCTTCGCCTTTTCCGGTTCCCCTCGATTTAGAAGAACCCCTTTTAGCTCATCAAACTTTTCATTTATGGTTTTAAGAAGATCCTCTTGGATCTTGTGCACATATTCCGGGAGGGCGGCATCAATAGCCTTCCCGACTTCTTCAGCAATTCGGGCCCTTAGGGCCTCCTCTCTCTGTTCCTCGGTCAAGCCGTCCCCAACTTGGTTCGTCATGACACTACAGAGTTTAATTCAACCAGTTAGTTCACATATCAATTCCCCTTGCCTAGAGCAGGGTTGCTATGGACTCCCCTCGGCAATTTCCAAGGGTGTCACATATAAGGTCATGGGTTTATAGCAATTTCCATAGCCCATCTTAAACTATTCATGCGTCTCCCGCATCTTTGGTTCCGGTGCAATTCACCATCCCCATACGTGATCTGAAATTAACAAGTTGTGCATCAATTATGCACCCTTAGTTACCTTCCACAATACGCACTAGAACCATAATCATACATCTAGTTAGAAATTTAACACGTACCCGGATCTCCTCGAAAGCTCGAACCGAACACTTAGCCATTATCTCGAGCACGGGTTTGAGTTCAAGAGTCAAATTACACTTGAATCCCTCAAACCTCGGCTCTGATACCAACTTGTAACACCCGAGTTATAATTGTGAAAAATAACGTTAAGACGTTGACATTATATTTGGTCCCAGAGAAAATTTTTTTTTTCAAGAGGTGGTGTTTAAGTGTCATTTACCAAAAATGAACTACCAAGTATGAATCTTGATGAACAATTACACATCAACAACCACATTTACAAAAGATCGATTCATATTTGAATCAGCCACAAATTCCCCATCAAGCGTTCGGTCTCGAGCTTCTGTGGGACATCCATCTATACGGGCCGTTTCTCTGTATTTCCCAACAAACACGTTAGTATGTAACATAGTGGGATCACTAGAAAGCATTAGAATAACTTTTAAAAACAAATTTCAGCATTTGGAAAAATGGGGAAACCGTAAGCTATGGTTGTCAACCGTAAGCTATGGTTGCCACAGCTTCTCCTACGGTTTAAACAGGCTGAGCTACGGTTCAGTTTTCTCCTGTGGCCACCGTAAGCTACGGTTGGCCACCGTAAGCTACGGTTGCTACAGGTCAAATTGTCCCTTTTTCTTGCAATTTTAGTCCAAGGCTTGTATGGGGTGTACTTGGTTCACCCCAAGGACCTGCAATCATCCCGAATCAATATCCAAACAAGTTTGTAAATTACACACAATATTACCACGCACCGGGTTCTTGCCAAATTCAACCCATTTGACCCGTTAAGCCTTACCCAATATAACTATACAAGTCACCATGTAAGAGTCCCAAAACACTCATTAAAGTTTAACATCATACATATGTTTGTAGTCATTCTTGCCATCCACCAAGGACTCAATTAGCCCTTGAGGCATTCTTCGGATCAGTTACCCAAAGGCTATGGCAAGCGGTACGCAGGCCAATCAACCCAATTTGGTTGATCGAGCCACTTCCTTCCCTACATGAGAGAATCCATATATTCCCTCCTGAGGTGAAGATGTACCCTATTCTACTCACTATGGCCCCCAACCAATAGTGAGCTATCTATTATTGTTACATACTAGCATAACGAACAAGATGTACGTTACCTCGATTGCTTGACGTTCCACTACCACTAGCGTGAGCTTGATTACTTCCTTCGAAGCCTTGATTGCCTATATGATTAATAACTAATTAAGACCATAGTCATAACAAGAATTTCACAACCATGGCATCAATTACAAGATATCACCCAATCATGGTGACATCAACAATTTCACAATTCTATCATCATGTAAGACCTCAATCTACACCAAGTTCACCATTCAAGCATATGTACCAACGTTCCATGATTTTTACTATCATACAACCCGTTTCATCACGGGATCATTGTCACATGCTTTCTATGATTTCCTAGCCACAATTCATGGAAATTTACTCAATTATAGTCTAAGGGTCTTCACACAAGCATTTCATCAAACACATGGTGTGCATCCATTGATGCACACACCCAACCCATTCCCATGGTTTACCCGTTTGGCCAATTGAAGTGTTTTGGGGGATTCCACCCCAAATCCATCATAAGTTATCGTATATCCACATAATCAACCAACAATTTAGCTAAGCTTACATGATTTAATTCAATTTCATGTTCATCCTAAGTTGCTAGTCACCATGGGGGTTCAAGTAACTCAATTTGAGTGACTACTACATCAATTATCAAATTAATTAGTTATCTAGGCTACATGCAACCTTCCTAACACCTTAGGACTCAGAATCAACATCGAATTCACAGATTTGAGGATCCCATTTTCGACCCAAACACATGCAACTAAGAAAGGGCTTACCTACTAGCTTCAATTAAGTGTAGGAGACTTGAAAATCCCTCCAACACTTGGAAAAGATGATCAATTTCGCAGCCTAGCCCCTTTTTCTTGAGAATTTTTGTGATTAAGAGTTTGGGAGGGGCTGGGTTCTTCTCCAGATCGTAATCTGCGATCCCCTCCCCAATTCTCCCTATTTGTTTAGTCAAGAATCCCTTATTTACATTCCTGGCCCCTCTAGTTTAGGTTTTGGTTAAATCTCAAATTAAACCTTAGCATTTCACATTTAACCCCCAAGTTTCTATAATATGGCAAGTACTATAATATATAAGGAACAATTTAGTCACAAAACAAGACCCGGTTAGATGTTAACGGAAATTTTCATATATTAAGACTCGGGATGTTACAGGATGGAGTGTTTTTAGTAAAGGGGTGAGTTTCTATAGCCACAGTCTTTACTTTTTAAACCCTACAAAGTAGTAAACATACCACACCTTGGTTCAGTTCAGAGGCCAATGACGTCCAACTCAACTGGTTAGAGCTCCAGTGAGAGGAGACCTGAGAAAATCTATGTTTGATTCTTGAGGCAACTGGGTTTTATCGTTAATTCGTCGTCACATCTACGAGCGGGTGGGTTAGCGGGTTTTTCCCGGAGCTGGTGTAACATTGGGCGCTTAATAGCTCCGTACGACTGAGTTGGACCAGCTGAAGGTGACATTTTATCATTGGGTCACCCCGTACGGTGTACCTAAGCAGTTTTCGTTTGATAGTCGTTAAAAACAAAAGAAACTTGTTCGAAGGTTTTGAAATCATACCGATTAAAGTAATACCGATTACTTGAACCGGGTAAAAACCGGTTATCACTGTTTGGTATAGAAGTTGTTTTATAACAGCTTTATAGTTGTTTCTAGCTTTTAGAGGTGGTTTTTAAACCATTTTGTCCTTGTATGTTAGTATAAATAGGTATTTATGTGTAATGGTCTGTACACTGATTCTCTAACTTTTTAATAATATGGTAAGGATTAAGCTAAGGTCAACATTAAACCAACTATGGTGACTCAGAGTGCACAAATTTAAGGGAAACAAGATTTCTTTCGAGTAATTTTATAGTTTTTAAGTGATTATGAAGCAACTTCGAGTACATAACAAATATTTACCTATATAACATTTATAAACTTATTGTACCACTATTGTTGCGCCATTTACAAGTTTAAAGCAAAGGTTACAAGAGTAGCTGCATTGGGTACAAGTTTGCCAAGCTTCCTCGTCATTTTTTGTGTTTTGCTCTTTTGCTTTACACGTAGACAGACCTTTCCCGTCACTTTGTCAACCTCCTTCACCTATATCAAACAAAGAGACCACACTAACTAGCCACCACAAACACCACCAGAGGTTATTCACCTTAGACCACACCAGAAGTTGTTACTCCTAAAACCCTGCTCTTAAGAACGCAACCGCTCTGCTCCTGGAGTTTATGTGGCACATTAAATATGAATACTTTTTAAATGAACTTAACACGTTCTAATTCGGCCAATATTTATTCCTAACAAATCAAATTACGCTCAATAACCTTAATGATACTAAATTACCAATATGCATATTCATGTTGTAATGTTGATCAAATCCCGACCTTAGCTCTTGAGATTTTTTTAACAACACTTCCAAAATATATGAAAACATGAAATATTTTACAACAAATGGTCAAACTAGACGACTCTGTTTGAAATTTTTGCTAATCGAATTTTGACTTTCTGAATTGACCATTGACCAACCCACAATTCACTTCGACCCAATCGAGCCCATTTATCTAACCTGGGCCTACCCGATGAAACAGAACCCAAATCCAACCCATTTACGCAATTTGGTATCATCTTCCTCTCATTCTCATGCATGCTCTCCAAGTAACTTCATCAAAAATTCAAAATCCACCCACCGATTCAATTCAACCGAAATTGATAACTCTTGATTTCGATTCGATTCGATTCGATTCGATTCGATTCGATTCGATTCGATTCATGGAAGTAGAATGTATGAAATCCTGCATGAAAAAACTCGCAATTTGGTACACCCCCAATTTCAAACCCATCATCACCCACGACGAGCTCGATCACATCATGTCCACTCTCGGATTCCTCCCCATGCCACCCGTTTCCGCCGCCGCACCCGCCGCCGCCTGGAAAGAGTACTCGTTTCCCGCCGCCGGAGCGTTTCTCTCCGATTCCGTATCTCCTCCCCCTCGCCCCCGCCTTCCGTATCCCAGAATCGACGGATTACATGTCGAAACTTACCGCTCGTTTTTGGAAGCCCTAGATTTTTACCTCCGGATGAACAATTTATCTGATCTGTTTCATATTCGGTAAGTTTCCGTTTTCCGTTTTCCGATTTCTGTTTTCCGTTTTCTGTTTTTCCCCTTTTTGTTATTTTAGAAAATTGTGAATGTATAAGGTGATAATCTGCAATCAATGTTGAAAAGGAGCTCTTGCTGTTGATTATGAATTTATGAGGCTCTAATTTTATGAATTAGTTGTTGTTTGACTGATTTGACTTTGATTGTGATTTTGACTGCTCAAAAGTCAAAATTGTGTCTTTTGACTTTGGATTGACTTGGGTTTAGACAAATTTAGAATCAGTTCCAACTGGAATAAGTGTTATGAAATCACTACTTGTGATATACTGTTAATTTTGTTACCAAAAGCCTATCACCACTTTCAATTTTTGCCTTTAAAAGGGCTCTAGGGTTTGACCCCAAATTTAGCCCCTTTTTAGTAATCAAGATTTATGCACTTGAACCTCTTTAAGTGGTAACTGATTGAGTCCCTCTAGAGTGGTCACATGTTCAAAATCAAGCTTCCACTTGTTTTCTCCCTTTAATCCCTGAGCCATCTGACATAAGCTACATTTTATCTGATCCTATTGGTTAGCAGGGTATAGGTAGGATCTCTGTTTTCGTGGTTAAAATAAAAAAGACGTGTTTGCTTGTTGAGGCTCACATTCTTAAAAAGCAGTTCAAGCTCAGATCTAATTTAGTTGGTAGTTAAAACAAAAAGTTGTTGTTTGACTGCTTTGACTTTGATTGTGGTTTTGAAAGCTCTAAAGTCAAAGTTATGTCTTTTGACTTGGATTGACATAGGTTTAGACATTTTTTTAATCAGTAACAACTAAAATAAGTCTTGCTGCAATCACCACTTGTGATCTAATATTAATTTTGTGCCCAAAAACCCATCACCAATTTCAATTTTTGCCTTTAAAAGGTACTAGGGTTGACTCCAAATTTAGCCCCTTTTTAGTAATCAAGATTTATGCACTTAAACCTCTCGGTAGCTGTGACCGCTAGAGTCCCTCTAGCAATGATATGGCTGGTCTCGCGTTCAAATCAAGCTTCCCACTTGTTTTCTCCCTTTAATCCCTGAGCCATCTGGCATAAGCTATATTTTATCTGACCCTATTGGTTAGCAGGATATTGGTAGGATCTCTAATTTTTTTGTGGTTAAAATAAAAAAGAAGTGTTTACTTGTTGAGGCTCACATTCTTAAAAAGCAGTTGAGCACATTCAATTCTTGTTTTCATGATGGTTTTACTTGTGAATGTTCAATCACATCAACAATCAATGATAGAGAGATGATTAGATGAACTCATGAACCAATTCTTTGTAAGAGTTATTGTATATTTGTGTGTTTAAGTTGGTAATCAAGTCATATACTGAACTTGTTTTTAGGGGAATGCCATTGCACCATGCTCACGACAGGCGGCACAAGTGGCTGCGAATGATTGGAGACGATATAGTGTATGTGTACCGAGATGGGACATTGGACTTGTCAACAACGTACAAGAATGCCGACAGTGATTGGAATCCGGTTTTGCGCATTGTTCCTTGGAAAAACAAGATGTTATAGTAGTGTAAGTAAGTATATAGTTCACCATGTTGATGCCCTCCTTTTGTTATATCAGAGTATCAATGTATTATGTATGAAGACTTTTAAGGTTAGGGAGGTTTTGTTAGATCGATAGATCAGTTTGGTTTGGGAATACATGAAAAGGTTGAAAGTGTGGTTTAAATTTATTTTGTTTTTCATGATTGTGGTTGTTATGTTTATTCAAGAGATTAATATGGCAAGTAAAGCCTGATAAATTAGTATTCCTTTATTTTATTTAGTGTAAATTACAAATATGTTTATTGGATTTTAATAAATCCAACCGCTGCCTATTGACTAATAATAATTCCACCTTTGTTTTTTCCATACAATAAATACAACTTTTTTACTATTGAGAAATAACAAACCTTCGTTAAAAAGAGTTAACCTCCGTTAAAATAAGTTAAATCTTTGATGACTCTTTTTAACTCTTTTAAAGATGGGGCATTGACATGCTTCTATCGGAGATGGCGGAGCTGAGTTGATGCTCTAAACATTTCAGCTCAAATGAGTCGTAAAGAGAACTTCCACAGTCCCTAAGAATAAACATTTCCATCCGACCGCTTACGGAGATGGTTTTCCCTTAAAATGGATTCTACTGGTGTAAATAGTCTTTAGTTGAACATTCCAAAAAAAAAAAAAAATCCTCTAGGACAAATTAAATTGGTCTTTTCTTTCTCATTAAATATCATCTTCTCTCTCATCTCTTTACCATTTATCTTTTTCACCATCACCACAGCTCAATAACAATTACTCTATTAAAGGTTCTCATTACATTCATATTTGTTCGTAGCAAATAACCATCAAGATCTTCTCTTTTCTTGTCATTCTCTCTATCAATCATAGTAACATGGCCTATAAGATATTTTGTGAAGAGGCTTTGATACGGATTCGTACAAGAGGAAAGTAACCTAGGCTAAAACCTAGCGGCGAGGACGCTTGGCCAACCAAGTCGTCGTCGACGGTTTGGATATCCGGCCAACCGGAATTATCACGAGAACAAAGTTTCAAAGAAACAATTCTTTTCTTAAATCACAATCAACAATCCAACCCTTTATTAACAATGTTTAAATAGGAAAACCAATGACAAGATAAAAACAAACTCTCTAAAGTTAGGAACAAGATAAACATTATCAAAAGAAAGAAATACTTAAAAATAATAAAGATAGACTTGTGGGGTTGGATTGGTTCGAAATTCCTCCAGCCGGATCCTAGCCACTTTCGGGTGGGCCGACTTCCGATGGACCTCCTGGCGGGTTATCATAATGGGTCGGATCCGTATCATCCTCCCCCTCTAAAATTTGACTCGTCCGCGAGTCAACATCCAAGCTTTCACCATCGACATAAGGAGCGAGATCCGCCACGTTAAAAGTTGCTGAAACGTTATAGTGACCCGGTAGATCAATCTTATATGCATTATCATTAATCTTCTTAAGAACCCGGAAAGGACCATCCGCCCGAGGCTGGAGCTTACCATACCGACCTTGAGGAAAACGATCCCGACGTAAATAAATCCACACCAAATCTCCCTCTTGGAACACAACCCGACGGCGATGCTTATTTGCCCGAGACTGATATTGGAGATTATGTTTAGAAATCTGTTCCCGAACTTGCTCATGTAACTGCTGGATTTGTTGGACCCGGATATCCGCATCGGTACTAAGATCCACCTGATCGGCCAAAGGAGCCAAGTCGAGAGGAGTGAAGGGGTTGCGTCCATAGACAACCAAAAACGGGCTACGACCTGTAGAACTGTGGTTGGAGCGATTATAAGCAAATTCAGCTTGTGGCAAAGCGAGATCCCACTGTTTTGGGTGTTCCCCGACCAGGCAACAAAGAAGATTACCCAAACTTCGATTGGTTACCTTAGTTTGGTCGTCGGTCTGCGGGTGATGGGAACTACTAAATTGGAGCTTGGCACCCAAGCGTTTCCATAAGGTCCGCCAAAAGTGACTCACAAATTTGACGTCTCGGTCTGACGTGATGGTCTTTGGGATTCCATGGAGCCGAACAATCTCATCAAAATATAACCGGGCAACCTGCGAGGCATCAAACGTTTTAGAACAAGCAAGAAAATGTGCCATTTTAGAGAAACGATCCACCACGACCATAATAGAGTCTTTTTTCCGTTGTGTCAATGGTAAACCGAGAACAAAGTCAAGGCTCACATCCTCCCAAGGTTTTGCCGGAGTAGGCAAAGGAGTATAGAGTCCCTGATTTGTACCATGGGTCTTTGCAATATGGCAAACTCGACACCGCTTCAGATTTTTTTCCACGTCTTTCACAATTTTTGGCCAAAAAAATCTTTCTCCAACAAGTGCAACAGTCTTTGTCCTTCCAAAATGGCCGGCCAATGCTCCCTGGTGGCATTCAAGAATGATGGCCTCGCGGTAGGAAGAGATCGGAACACATAATCGACGTCGGCTAAGAGCGTCTGCGACGGAGTTGGCGGTCCCTGCCTTGTGGCGAATGACAAACGAAAAATCTTGTAAGGTTTCAACCCATTTAGCATGCCTTGGGTTTAGCTTTGCTTGTCCTTGAATAAACTTGAGAGCTTGATGATCCGAGTATAAAACGAATTCCGCCGGTAACAAATAATGTCGCCAATACTCAAGACAACGAACGATTGCGTAAAACTCCTTATCATATGTGCTATACCGACGCCGTGTATCACTTAATTTTTCACTAAAATAAGCGATTGGTCGGTTGAGTTGGCTTAGGACACCTCCAATTCCCAAGCCCGATGCGTCACACTCGACTTGGAAACACTGCTCGAAGTTAGGGAGGCCTAAGACAGGAGCTTCGGTGACAGCGGACTTCAACATCTCAAAAGCATGCTGGGCAGCGTCGGACCAAACGAACTTGCTGGACTTTAAACATTCAGTAATCGGTGCGACGATGGTGCTAAAATTCTTGATAAAACGCCTATAAAACGAAGCCAAGCCGTGAAAACTTCGCACATCATGGAGGGACTTTGGTGTCGGCCACGTGGTAATTGCCGAGACTTTGCTATTATCCATCCGAATGCCCTGTGACGAAACCAAATAACCGAGAAACATAACCTCTTGGGAGAAAAAATGGCACTTCTTTGGGTTAGCAAACAAGCGCTGCTCTCTAAGAACGGTGAAGATTGCATGCAAATGAATGAGGTGTTCCTTCTCAGTTGGGCTAAAAACTAAGATGTCATCAAAGTAAACAACTACACTCTTGCCAATGAATGGTTTGAATATATGGTTCATGAGCCGCATAAAGGTGCTAGGAGCGTTGGACAAGCCGAACAGCATAACCATCCATTCATACAACCCATCCCTTGTCTTGAACGCCGTTTTCCATTCATCTCCCGGACGCATACGGATTTGGTGATACCCACTACGTAAATCAATCTTTGAAAAAATCTGAGCACCATGTAAGTGATCGAGTAGGTCGTCAAACCGAGGGATAGGAAATCGGTATTTAATGGTGATTTTATTCACGGCACGACTATCAATGCACATACGAAAGGCCCCCCCGGGTTTTGGAACGAGTAGAGCTGGAACGGCACATGGGCTCATACTTTCTCGGATCAGACCCTTTTCGAGAAGCTCGGTTACTTGTCGGTGGAGCTCAGCGAATTCCTTTGGGTTCATGCGGTAGGCGGGTTTGTTAGGAATACTTGCTCCTGGAAGAAAATCGATGCAATGTTGAATCTCTCGAACCATAGGTAAGCCAGGTGGGATTTCATCCGGGAAGACATCCGCAAATTCCCGTAGAAGGGGCTGAACTATGGCTGGTGGTGTGTGGATTTCTGGATTCTGTTCGGCAACTACTACCCCAAACACACACGTGTTATTAATGGACCGAGCAAGACCCACAAATTCATACTTCGAGACTAGCAGAGGGGGCGGCGGCTCGTCTTTTGGGTTAAGTGGAGCAAGAATAATGTGGAGACCATCCTTCTTGAATGTATACGTATTACGAAAGCCATCGTGTTTGACCTGCCGATCGTAAAGCCAAGGCCGGCCTAATAAAATGTGGCATGCATCCATTGGAATAACCTCGCACCATAGCTCGTCGGAGTATTTGTTGCCAATAGAGAATTGGACGAGGCATTTATGAGTGACTTTAACGAGATTCCCTTTTTTCAACCACGTGAGTTGGTATGGGTCTGGATGAGCTTGCACCTGTAATCCTAATTTATCAACCATTGTAGTAGAGACCATGTTGTCACAACTCCCACTGTTGATAATTACCTTACAAACTTTGTCTTTAACCGTGCATTGTGTTCGAAAGATGTTGTTACGAAGCCACGATGTGTCATCGTCTGGCGCAGCAGTGGTGGCGTTTAAGAGACGTCGAGTGACCAGCAGTTCACCCCGATCGGGATAGAGAACCTCCGTGTCTTGTTCTTCATCGGTGTCATAATTAGGCCCGGAGTCTTCAACTAAGGCAAGTACCTGTTTATTTGGGCAGTCCCGTTTAAGATGGCCATAACCCTGACATTTAAAACAACGCAAAGCAGTAGACGAAGGTGTTGCTGTTGTGACTGTCGGCGGAGTGACGGCTGGCGGGTCGGCTTTGATTGGGCCGGCCCGGGTGGTGTTACTTGGGCCTGCTGTTGCACGTGGGGTTTGGTAGGAACGGGCTGTTAGTTTTTTTGCTAGTTGTTTTTCCACCCGGAGTGCGAGCCTGCAAACATCATTGAAACCATAATATTGTTGGAGTTGGACCACATCAGCGATGTCGGGGCGTAAGCTACCCAGAAAACGTGCAACAACCTGTTCCTCATCTTCTTCTGCCGCACAACGCATACGCATGCGTTCGAACTCACTAATGAATTCGTCCACTGTCATGGTGTTCTGCCTGAGGTTGTGATAATCCAGGTAGGCGTCTTGTTTGTAGGTAATGGGTAAAAATTTTGCCCGTAACAAACGTTTCATCTTGTCCCACGTGACTACTTTGTGTTTGCCCTCTCGGTATCGTTTGTCCTGCACATGATTCCACCACAACGAAGCATGTTTTTTTAATTTAATAGCAACCACTTTTACCTTTATGTTTTCTGGAATGTCGCGAAGGTCAAAGATGCGTTCCACTGTTTGAAGCCAATCCAAGAAATCATCCGGTTGAAGACTCCCTTCGAATTCTGGAATTTCAGTCCGAAGACCTAAGGACCGGATCTGGTCCGCCGGCTGTGTTGGCGGTGCTGGAGGAGAGCGGTGACGTCGGGGTGGTGAATACGGTTGGCGTGGCGGTGGAGTTCGATCCCTGTGGTGGCGGTGGGCAAAAAAATTGTCGAATTCCGGATCGTCTACGTATGTTCCTCCCACTGAATTTGTTGCTATACTCTCGTCCCTCCTGTCATACATAACAAAAGGATTGGTTTCGAGTTCACGAATCCGTTGACGAAGATGTTCAATCTCAGCGTCACGAGGATCACGTTCTCCCTCACCGTTACCTCCGGCGGCGAATCGACGGTGTTGGTGTTGGCGACTCCTTCCTGACATCCTGAGAAAACCCGAGCTCTGAATACCACTTGATACGGATTCGTACAAGAGGAAAGTAACCTAGGCTAAAACCTAGCGGCGAGGACGCTTGGCCAACCAAGTCGTCGTCGACGGTTTGGATATCCGGCCAACCGGAATTATCACGAGAACAAAGTTTCAAAGAAACAATTCTTTTCTTAAATCACAATCAACAATCCAACCCTTTATTAACAATGTTTAAATAGGAAAACCAATGACAAGATAAAAACAAACTCCCTAAAGTTAGGAAAAAGATAAACATTATCAAAAGAAAGAAATACTTAAAAATAATAAAGATAGACTTGTGGGGTTGGATTGGTTCGAAATTCCTCCAGCCGGATCCTAGCCACTTTCGGGTGGGCCGACTTCCGATGGACCTCCTGGCGGGTTATCATAATGGGTCGGATCCGTATCAGGCTTGCTTTAAAAAATTGAAAATTTTATACTTCTAGAATAAATCTGACGGGTGCCTCGCCCCTACCCCACTGAGCTATACATGAATCCGGCCCTGGTTAGAAAACATACACAAAAATAATTAGTTTTGAGTTTTACGAATTTTTACATAAGAGATGATAAAAGAAGACATATTTTTTTACTTTCTTAGTAGTATGGTCTAAAAATACATACTTTTAAGTTTATTTTCGTGTTCAAAGGTTTGGGTGGAGGGAAAACAAATAGACGTATTTACTAAAAATCTTATTTATATATAATACAACACAAATTCATAGTTGAATAGTACTCTTTTTGGTTCTTGAAACTTAGCCACAACTTTTTGTTTTCTTGACAGTTTTAGTCCCTCATTGAGATTTTTCTTGACATTATACTCTCATGACTCACAGATGTCTACTTCTCTTTTCTCTCTTCCGGCGCTTGGCATGCGACGGCGACTTCCTCTCAGTTTTCTGATCAGAATTCATAAGATCTCTCTCGATTCATTGTTCTCAATCTCTATAATCATCTCTCTCTCAACCGTTGTTCATGAACACCTCTGAGATTGAATTGTAAAAAGAGGGGTTTTCACAAACCCTAACTTTTAAAGGTGGCTTGACCACAAATCGGAGCCGATGTTCATGACTGAGACAGAGATATCTATGTTTTAAGAAAGAGAATGTTGAGAAGAAATATGAATGTGAGAGTGATCAGATCTCATCGACAGTCGTGGTCGCTTAAATGTTTCGGTGAAATTGGCATGTCGCCGGTGGCTGTCGTTTGTGAATGGGTGGCATGCATGTCGCCGCCACTTATGTGGCTATTGGGTGGCTGCCGTTTGTGAATGGCTGTGATGGTGGAGTTGCTAGCGAGGCGTAACCTTTGTGTTTAACGCAGCCGCAATCCAATCTGAGCCCTTTTACAATTGAGTGGGTCATCATGTTTTTTGTGGCTCTCTCAGATCTGAGATGCAACAGTGACGATGGTCACCAAGATCCGGTTTGTTTTCTTCGTCTGATGATTGGATGATTGGGTTATTGGGGATTCTGTTGTTCTCTCAGATATTAGATGTCAGCATTGACGATGGCCACCAGAATTCCGTTTGTTGCCACCGTCTGATGATTGGATTATTGTTGTTTTTATGCTCTCTCAGATGTAAAATCAGCTCTGAGTTGTACACATAATATGTACTGTGTATGCCGCATGTTTTTTTCTATTGGTGTACGTGGGCAGTGGATTTGTTGTGTCTTTGTACATACACGCGTACTCTGCTGTGATGATCTATATTGGATCTGATCCATGGTGTGATGATTGTTTGATTAATGCTGGTGTTCTTAGTTGTGGGGCTATGATGATCAATCTTGGATCTGAGCCATGGTGTGATGGTTATTTGATAACTGCTGGTAGCGTTCGGTTCTATGTGGCTGTGATGATAATGTTCTGAGCCTTTTTTGGATCTGGAATGTTGATATTATAGTACTTGGCTATGATGTTTTCTGATTGTGGGGCTGTTATGATAAATCTTAGATCTGATTCATAGTGTGATGGTTATTTGGCCACTGTTGGTTGTGTTGAAATCGCTTATATGTGGTTGTGATGATAATTTTCTGAGCCTACATGCCTTTCTTTTTTTGGATCTGGAATGTTGGTAGTTATTACTTGGCTATGATGTTTTCTGATAAGAGGAAGGCGAATATCCGCAACCGTTATTCAGATCTGAGCCTAACTAACATTTTCTTTTTAGTAGCTTTTTTTTCAAGTAGTATAACTATGTTACTTAAATTTGATAGGAATCATTTATGCTGCACGTGTGGTTACACATGTGACTACTCATCAATCGAAAAGAGCTACAAGGTGTTAAAGAATACCAGGCCGGAGGTACTTTCACTAACAAAAAGTTTGTTATTAATATTTGCTAAGTTCGGTATGATAGCTTAATAGTTGAATCTTTCAAAAGGATATTTCATAGCTTTGATTCTCCTCTTCTTGGAGACTTGGTTTTGTGATCTTTTGGTGATTTTGATTTGAATACAGATTTTGAGGGTGAATGGACTTGATATTGAAAGAGGGCTCATGATGGCACAACCAATTTCGCTTGCAAGTCTTCCCCATCAAAGGGTTAGATCTCTGGAATTTTCTATTTTTAATTTGGTTTGCAAGTTGCATTATTTGATGTTGAATTATATGTTCTCCATCAAGATGTTGGTTCCTGTTGTTATTGGTTAGAGGGTTTATTTATTTATTTAATACATTTAAGGTAGAAAGTTTGTTGTGTTGATGTTATGAAGGTTTTATTCTTCCACATAAGGTGGCTATTAGGGTTGTATGGTGTATTGAGGGAGAAATTCTCAGATAAAGGTTACTGGATTGACTGTCCTCTTGCGGTTTCTGCTCAGAAACTCATAGTGCAGCTTTGCTCTCTCACATGAACTATATGTCCATCTGGTAACCATTTCATCTTTTAAGACATGTAAAATTTATGTTCCTGTTGGGTTATTTACTATTTAGTATCACATGCCTTTGTTATGCCGTTTAGTATCTTAGATCTCTGTATGTTTAGCGCCGTATAGAACAGGTTGCCTTTTCGTTGTTATACTATATAATAAAAGACCATTTAAAATGTTTTTTTTAAACTTTTGCAACTTATATATATCATCTTCGAAATCCATGACACACGAAAGATAATAGCTTCTCGCGAAGCATCACATGCAACTAATTCTCAGAGGTTTATGAATTTAAAATAACCACTGATGACTTTCAAGCAGTTCAACCCATTTGGCATATTTCCTTCTAAGCTAAATGTAATTGTTTCATGTGTTTTCTTAATTGAACAAGGACAATATTTAATGACTGTTAATTTAGCTGTGGTGATTTTTTCCTGAGCCAGAAGGAATTCATATATTTCGTATGCTTACAATGCCTGGAAATTTGGCTATCATAGGATTTTTTCCAAGGCTTAAGGCTTACTTATAAAAGTTTATTCATCAATCATAACTTGATACTTAAATTTTTGGAGTTTGTGTATTTAAATTAACTTTATCCCTAATTGATAACCCACGCACGCTTTTGATTTACCTGTAATTTTTACAATCTCTTCGGCTTTCTTTTGACTTATATTGTCTATTATTGATTGTATATTTGATAATCTATTACTGTTGGTCCTTCCCAGGGTTTAATACATTTCTTCAGAAGTTGCAAGGCCTATACAATTTTAAGTGATTGATTTTATCATAGTCAATCCACTTTTTGATAAGCATTACGAGCATTTTTTTTTCCAATGATTACACCTGTTATATAATTAAGGTACACTTAACTTGCCAATTTAGGTAGGTTTCAGTTTTTTTATGAAAACTTACCAGACCTGATATTATGTCTGAAATTATGGCTGTTATAAAATTAAAACAAAAGCAGTATACATAGTCATTGAAGTTTTAGGTTTTCATAGTTTAGCCACATGTGTTTCTTACTTTGATGTTTTCTACCTCTAACTTTTAAAGTTTTTTGTTTTAAGTTTTGTGGTATTCTACTTTGGCCACGTAAGTTAAAGTTTTCGACTTTGAACACGACTTTTTTATAGTTTCTACTTTGCCCACGAAACTTTTATAGTTTTACCTTTTATACCCCTTAACTTTTCCAAATTTTTTTTAACTTAGAGTTTTCGACTTTGACCACGACTATTTTATAGTTTTATTAGACTTTTACGTTTATATCCCTTAACTTTTCTCTTTCGTTTTTTAGTATACTTTTATAGGTTTATACTTTCACAATAGAACTTTTAGACTATAACGTTTATACTCCTTAAGTTTCTACTTTATTTTATTATTATACTTTTATAGTTTTTGACTTTAGCCACGACTTCTTTATAGTTTTATACTTTAACCACACTAAAACCTTTTTTTGCAAAATTTGGTAAAGGAATAGTTTAAGTCTCCGAGAAAACAAAATTCAACCCCGCAGCAACGCGCGGGGTGGTTAACATCTCGTTTATAAGGAAAACAAATAGACAATCTTATAACTTAATTTTTTTTGAACAGCCGAATCTTATAACTTATTTATAACAAACTGTTTTTAAAGTCTGAGAAACGTGTGATAAGGGCTATAATTATATTATGTTCCGCAAGAGACTGCTCCATAAACAAGTTTGTTAGATTGAGATGCATGTATATGTGTGATGAAATATAGCTATATTAACCTTAGTACATTTTGTTCCATATCCTTTGCCAACATACCATGCCCATACAACTTTGATGCTTCTCAAACATGTTTTTTTACATTTACTTTCCTCCCAATTTTTCCAAAATATACTCTTCAGAAACTGGATATACAACAACCTTTCCAGTAGCTCTACTAGTCTCAAGGTAAGAAAAGGCTTCTTTCACCCTGTCAAATGGAAACGGCCCGTTCTTGTCAATTACCGCCTTCACCTTCCCACTCTCTAAGTACGGGTTCAGCTTTGTCAATGTCGAGCCAGTAGAGGTCACAACAAACCTGAACCCTGGTGGTGTCACTGCACCGGTTAGGACCACCACACTGCCTCCTTCCTTCACCACTTTTGCTGCCTTCTCCCCTTGTCCTGCACCCAAAACCACATTTTTTCAACCCTCAAAGTAAATATGTTTATTGTCAGTAAGTGCACTCATAATGTAGTTGTGTAATTGTGTGTACCATTCTTGATTTTTAGAGCATTCACAGCAGGATCTTTAAACCCATCTTTATCCTTAATTTTTTATTTATTTTTTTTTTTTTATTTTTTTATTTTTTTTTATCATTGCATCTGAATCTTTATCCTTATTCCTTATCTTTATATTTTACCAATCTACTAAATAAATCCTTATATTTACCAAATCCTTATATGGAGATAAGTATAAAGAACCTAATGTATGAGTTTTTATAAAGTGGAAGTTAAATTTAAGAAATAAGAGTTTTTAGGTAAATTATAAGGATAAGGATAAAGATCCTGTTGTGAATGCTATAAAGAGTCAATTTACCATATTTAGATTCACCCTGTATATATGCCTCATCTTGTAATGGTTTAAGCATTCAATAAGATGCCGATTTCGCCTAACAGTATTTTTATCTTTTTGTTTGCTTCCACTATGTGTCGGATTCTTACAAAAAACGACTTACCAATGGCATCATAAACCACATCATATTTGTCTGGCAGTTGTTCAAAGTCCTCTTTGGTGTAATCAATAGCTAAATCAGCACCTAAACTTTTCAGCAACTCAAGTTTTGAAGTACTAGATGTGGCTGCTACTTTCGAAGCACCAAATACTTGCTTTGCAAGCTGCATCAAGAAAGCTTGTCAATGAACTAACATAAATGATAGATCACTCATTTACATTTTGGGCATTTAACATCCTGATCTTGTTATACCTGAATCACGAGTGATCCGACTCCACCAGCACCATTTAAGACGAGGATCGATTTACCTTCCGAGAAACCGGCTCTCTCTAGACCTTCATATGCTGTCTCGATTGCGAGAGGGAGGCTGGCAGCCTGTACAAAATCCAAGTTTTTTGGTTTTAAAGCCAGCAGTTTTTCTTCAACTGCGGTGTACTCGGCTAAAGAACCTGACTGTTTAGGCCCATCAAGCGCTTTCTCACTTATATCTCCGTATACTTCATCTCCTACCTTCAGACCTGTTACTTTCTTTCCTACCTTAACCACCACACCAGCAACATCATATCCTGGAACAGTCTGTTTGTTCACAGTAACAAAAACTCAATCAGAAAGTATGTTTACTTAAGATTGTGTTCTTACAGTAAGGACCGATTCGAATCAAATACTTTCACCATTCCCAAATCAAAAATGGAAACTGATTATATGTGATTTTAAATATATGTGATTTCAAAACATAATTACACGATCAATTTATCAAAACCAGAAAGTATGTTTAAGATTGTGTTCTTACAGTAAGGACTAATTAGAATCAAATACTTTCAACATTCCCAAATCAAACCTGGAAACTGATTATATGTGATTTCAAAACATAATTACACAATCATTTACAAAACCAGAAAGTATGTTTACTTAAAATTGTGTTCTTACAGTAAGGACCAATTCGAATCAAATACTTTCACAATTCCCAAATCAAACATTGAAACTGATTATATGTAATTCAAAACATAATTACACATCAATTTCAAAACCATAAAGTATTTTTACTTAAAATTGTGTTCTTACAGAAAGGACCAATTCGAATCAAATACTTTCACCATTCGAAAATCAAACATTAAAATTGATTATATGTGATTTCAAAACATAAGTACACAATATCAATTTCTCAAACCAGAAAGTATGTTTACTTAAGATTGTGTTCTTACAGTAAGGACCAATTCGAATCAAATACTTTCACCATTTGAAAATCAAACATTAAAATTGATTATATGTGATTTCAAAACATAATTACACAATATTAATTTCTCAAACCAGAAAGTATGTTTACTTAAGATTGTGTTCTTACAGTAAGGACTAATTTGAATCAAATACTTTCACAATTCCCAAATCAAACACTGAAACTGATTATATGTGATTTCAAAACATAATTACACAGTCAATTTCTCAAAACCAGAAAGTATGTTTACTTAAAATTGTGTTCTTACAGTAAGGACCAATTCGAATCAAATACTTTCAGCATTCCAAAATCAGCAAAGAAACTGATTATAAATGATTTCAAAACATAATTAAAATTGAAACAATCACACACACGAGACAACGATTTATAGAATCTGTTGATGATAAACCATGAACATTTTGATTGTTCATTTCGAACATCGAATTCGATCCAATTTTTTGAAGCAATAAGTATAAATTCAACATCTAGCAAACAAAATTCAATCGAAACATATCAAATCAACCGCAAACATTACCGGCAGAGCAGAATCCGTCGCCTGAAACTTCCCGAGCCTTCTCTTAAAATCAACAGGATTAAGAGCGGCAGCCACAACTTTAACCAACACCTGGTCATCTTCCACACTAGGCACCGTCACGTCGGAGGAAAACTTCAACACATCTACTCCGCCGTATTCATCGTACATCCACGCCTTCATTTGTGACGGCACTGTTGAAGAATCGACTGTCGTTTTGGTTGCAGATTTCGAAGAAGAGCTAGCGGAAACTCGTAAGCGAGGGTTTGAGTTTTTGCGAGGGGAAGGAGAGGATGTTTTGGTGAATGTAGAGAGAGAAAGTGGTGGTTTGGAGGAGGAGGAGAACGGAAGTTGTGGCCGGAGTCGGAAAGTTGCGGAGGAGCTCAGCAGAGCTTCCATTGTTGTCAGTTAATCTTCTTCTTGAGAAGGATAAAGCAGGGGATTCATGATAGGTTTTGATACCCTTCTACTGGTTTATATGGTGTTCGTTTAATTTCTATTTGTTTTTATTTTAAAGTGCTAGAAAATTCGTTTTTTCATACTTTTTTCATTTAAAGAAAATGAGAAATCAAGAAAATGTCTTAACACGTCTAAAAATATACTCAATTTTAAATTTTTATTTATTAAAATAGAAACTCGTTAGTTCCGTAATAAAATCATTTGTTGTTGATAAATGTTATCTTCTTCTCAACTTCTTCTGCTCATTTCATAACATGAGCCGGAGAGAAGGAAAATATATGAGAGTTCTATAGAGAATATGACTTTATACATAAAATAGTTCGATCTAAGAATCGAACTGATTATCTTTATGTATAAGTATGCTAGATTAACATTCACTCTATCTCAAATTCTCAACCTTCTTCACATTTTTATCATTATTTTTTGATATAAAAGTAGCTAGTTCTACGTATATAACAAGTGGGTCGACCCGCACGTTGCTGCGGAGTCGAACCATTTTAAAAAGCCGGCTAGCAAAACCATAAGACAGGGTCGTGCTAAGTTCAAAGAGATCACATCATCAAGTGTGATGACTATATTATGCATCCAGAATGCTCTTTTGTATCATTTTATATACTATAAACCAAAGAAAAGTCTATATAATTTCTAAGTTCAACAGAAGTACATATCTAAAATTTATATATGAACTCTAAATATGAACTTGAAAGTTCTAATAACTCAATATTGGAAGTTTCTAATTTCTACGATCTACACCTGCGTAAACAAAAAAAATTAGAATAAAGAACATTGAAAACGGATCACATGTATATGGCAAACAATATTTGAGCATTGAGTTAAGCAATTATTTAAGTCTTAGACCGAAGAAGAATGTAAACAATATGTTTCGTATGATCACAGTGCCATGACACCTCTCATTCATGATTCCCCATGTCATATGTAATTCAAGAGAATTAATGGTTGAGTTTTTTTCTAAATATGATCTAAAGATTAAATTCATGCTTTCATAACAAACGGATCTGCACATTAAAACTTTTAAATCAAACTACCATACTCACTTGAGTGGTGTTGAAAGTATAAGAATTCATTAAAATCACCACAAATAACTCACAAAATCAAGCTGTGGTTTTCTATGTTCAAACATATGCACCAAAATCCATTCACACTAATTTCATTAAAGAAGTTTTCAATTCTATTGGAAGTTATAATCTTTTAGCCTCAAGAAACTTATACCATTATGAATAACGGCAAGAACACAAATTGAAGCCTGGCATTTGAAAGTGTACTATCCTCAGCCTACAATAAACTGGTAAAACATGGAAAACAAATTAAATATCACATAGCACACAAATCTTAGTACATATACCACACCATATGCAAAGATCCTCAGAGATACACACAGCCTTCGATTGAGAAGTGGCTTCAATACATAGTTTACTTACCTAAAAAGTAAAAAGTAACCATTAAAAGGTCTTTGATCTAAACCCGTGAATCCTAAATCTTAAATGCATAACCATATTAACCGTTAAAATTAAGTAATAATTTGACGACGGTTAAAAGCCCGCAAGAATTATGCAAAATTTATTTCAAATCAATGTAAAGCAAAGAATGGTACCTGAATTTAATCAATGAGACTCTTTCAACCGCTCAAGTTGTAGAAGGTCTGGTAAGCTGTAAAAAGCAATTAACACTAAAAATAAACTAAAATTAACCATCAAACTCATATGAGATTCCTCCAATCAATAAAGAAATTGATCAGGCTCTGATCAGTAAAACTGATCGTCATGGCCATTTAGCAGCAAAAGGGTTACCGCAATTGTAAATCCAAGTGAAATAAATATCAAAGAGTGTGGGTCTATGCATCACACCTTCTGAGTTCAACTTTCATATGTTACCATACTTGAAATCAAGCCCCAATTCACACAAAATCAAGCTCTTAAAATACCATAAAAAATAAGCACCTGAAAAATGAAAACTAACAGGAATAAGCCAACACATAAAAGAATGAAATGCAATTGAACCTTAATAAGACAATTTGGATAACGGTTACAGAGAGCTTTGAAAACAAAATAAGCGACAGAGGAATGGCTGAGATAAATCATCAAAACGCATACCTCAAAAAATCGAAATCACTCATGTGAGCGCAGAATCCAAACCCTACACAGAAATGGTTCCGATCTAAGCCTAAAAGGCTTAAACTGTAACAAAAAATAATCGAAGCCATAAACAATCAGACGCCGGTTACGGATTGAGCATCGTTGATCATCGGTTTCGATATAAGCTGCAAAGTTGAACAGAAAACAGATCTAAGCCATAAACGGACGGACGACAACAAAGAAAATCCAGCCACCGCCGATCGTCGGCTTCCGATCTAAGTCGTAAAATATAACAAATCGCAGATCTAAGCCACAAACACACAGAAAACAGATCTAAGCCATAAACGCACGGATGGTGGCAAAGAATCGAGCCACCGGCGGTCGTCGGTTTCCGATCTAAGCCGTAAATTTTAACAAACCGCAGATCTAACCCACAAACGAACGAACAAAAGCAAAAAATAGAGCCACTTACTGTTGTCGGCTTCCGATCTAACCCCAATGTCATTACCACCACCCAAATCCCTTGGAAGACGGGAAGCTTTACCGAAGAAGAAGACGACACATCAGCGGAACCACTACGGCGTCGACCTGCTAATGACCTCCTCAACCGTTCTGATCTAACCCCAGTCACCCAAATCCCTTGGAAAGACGGCAAGGTCGACTGAAACAGAAGATCAGAAAACGGCACATCAGCGACACCACCACGGCGGCAACCTGCTGATGAGTCGACCGGAAACAGGGGGCAGCGAGCACATCGGAGGTTCTTTGGCCAGAGAGATTAGAGAGAACAACTGAGATGAAACGTAGAGAGAGAGATCAAATATCAAATGTGTAGAGAGAGGAGAAATCAGATACTTGGAGACTTTGACCAAAATCTCACGTATACATGGGTTGTACCCAAAAAAGTTATTTGATTTGTAATGTATGCTATAGAACTTGTACAATATGTTAAGGAGGTTGTACAATTAGTTGTATTATTATGTATATATATGATTTTGTGCTACAAAATTATACCCTCAAAGTTTCACTAAATTACAACCATGCCACTGACCACTGTTGATGAACAGTGGCGGCGCTTTAGGTGGTTGTACTATAAGCTTGGGGGGTGGTACAATATGTTGTAATTTGTATATATAGGTTAATGACGATCACTATTCATCCATATATTTGTTATTGGATAAGATGATAACAAGAGAAAAACTAGTTTAAAAATAAATAAAGAGACCTTTTTTAATTGAATATCAATAGATATGGGAATGAGACTTGGAAGATTTTAGAAAATGAGAGATGCATTTAAAAAATAGTGTTTTTTAATTAAGTTGTAAAGATGTGAATGTCAAATGAACTATGGATGCTCTAAACAATGAAAAAACTAATGGTCTTGAAAATTTGTAAAAGTAAAATAAAAAATCTTTAGACAAACTTATATTGTAGAAGAAAAGTATATAAAAGTACCAAAAGCAAAACTAATTATACAAAAATAAGGGTTTGTTTGGTATAAAATAATGGGATGAATGAGAAATCGAATGGATAAGGAAATGAAATAGTCGAGAGAATAAACCATTATCATTGCTTTGTTTTCTTTGATTATCATGTAAAAATAAAAGGAAAATTGGATTTTAATAATACAAGTTTTATCTAGTTGGCGGATAATAATACGAGTTTTGAAATTTCCTCACAATAATACCAATTTTATAGGTATTGGATTCTAATGATACACCGTTAGTTTTTTACTAACGGTGTTAGTATGTTGCTGACGTGGCACATAATAAGGGACTGTTTTTATAATTTATTAAAATGGAGAGACCCTTTGATTTTTTTAATTTCTTAAAGGGACCTTTTTAAAAATTTAAAACCTTTATAAAATCTTAACAATTATAAACTAGTATAGTCGACGGAAGCTGTTAACGGAGGTGGGAAAAGAAGAAAGTCGAGGCTGCGGTTTGGAAATGGAGAGATAGGGGAACTCGCCGGTAACAAACAAAAGCTCGCCGGCCAAATCCACGCCGGCCAAAAAACAGAAGCTCGCCAGCGACCTTTAATGGCGTCCCTTATCCACCTAAACTCGTCGGAACACCACCAATCGGACCGGATTCGCGGCTCCGTCACCACCTGTAGATACAACCACCACCACGTCTCTACCGCCTCTCCGGCGAACTCACAGCCGCCGTCGGAGTCAATTCCGATCTCAATTTCACCTTCCAACTTCAAATGCAAGAAGCAATAAGAGCCTCTTTAACCTCCCTACCTTCATCGTCATCAATCGAATGAGATTTTTAGGGTTTATTCCAAGGGTTTGGTGGCCGTTGAATCGAAGGCGATTTGGTGGGGGAGATGAGAACTAACTAGAAATAGAATAGACGCGGCGGGGGCCGGAGGCCGGCTGGAGGTCCGCCGGTGGTCACCGGAGCTGCGGCTCCCCAAACCTTAGTTCTCTTTCTCTTTTCTCTGTTAAAATGTTGAAAAATATGTGGGCTAGGGTTTTGTAAATTACATAAAGAGTCCCTCTTTTTTGATAATTTGGTTAAACAAAGTCATAGTTGCCACGTCAGCAAGGGACTAACACCGTTAGTAAAAAACTAACGGTGTATCATTACAATCCAATACCTATAAAATTGGTATTATTGTGAGGAAATTTTAAAACTCGTATTATTATCGGCCAATTAGGTAAAACTTGTATTATTAAAATCCAATTTTCCAAAATAAAATAACTTATTATTATGTGTTGTTTTGTATTTAGTAAAAACGAAGTAATGAAATATATTTTTATCGACATTTTCATACAAAAATAATATATATTTTATATTTATATTTTATATTCTTTAACTTTGAGTTTTAGTTTTTTGTTATTAATTTATTTTTATGAAATATTTTAATTTTCATGGTTTTATATATTTTGTTTTATATATTTTTTATTTTCTGTTTCCTATTTTGCTTTTATTCTTATTTTTGTTTGTATTATTTTTATTCTTAATTTGCAGTTCTTTATTTTCGTAAAGTTTTAAGAAAAAATCAAACTGAGTAATAAAAATTTATCATTTGGTTACTTGAAAGAATAAAAAAAATAGGCATCCTCTAAACTCTAATGAATGAAAATTATTAAAAAATGAAAGGAATTACATTTTTCATGTAATGCTTAATTTCATTTTAATGTGCTGACAGAATGACAAAATGACAAAATGACAAACATGTCATTTTTTCATTCTTCCCATGTAATAACGTATAATTCTACATTTCATTTAGAGTTAACAAACACTACCTAAACTATATACAACTTTGACTGATTCCTTCACCATAAGCATATAATTGACTTATACATTATAAAGTTATCATATACAACTCCGTTTCAAACAATTCAAAACATATATCCAAACAAAAATAAAAATAACCAAATCGCCTATTCAAAGTTTTAGTCAAAATTAATACAAAAATCATGATAATTATACCAAAAGTGATTATTTACAAGTCAATTTTAGGCTATGTGTAATAGGCTTTATCCAGCACCACCACAATCCATCATGTCCTATAACGCCCGTCTCAGCAACCCTACCGACACCATCAGCCTCTCCTTCCCCGGTTCCTCATCTCTTTCCCCTCTGACACTACCATCATCCAGCCATTTTTCCTCTCCAAACCCTTCTAAACCAGCACTATGACGCTATCACTATGATTAGCCTTATAATAAAATAATGTTAAAATCATGACATCATTTATGTCAATAAATTAATATTTTTATACATACACTTTTGAGGTATGGAAGTTTAGTTGGCATGTGGAATCCCATGTGAGCATGTGTAGAGCAACTCATATGGGGCTTCAAAGACGAATTCCACTATAGAACAACCTACTCCCTCCCCACATTCCAACACTCTGTCGCTCTAAAACATGCTTACATAACCAAATTCAAATCCACAATTCCTATGATCAAAACTTCAAAATCATGTTTGATCATTTCTTCTTCTTCTGCTTCCCATCAAAATCAAAACTCAAATGCGAAAAAAACAACCCCCCTAACGCCCCGTTGATCATCAAGGCCGACGATCATGCCGGCGAATTTCGCAATCCGACGGCTGTGATGACTCTGGTGTTAACTTCTTGGCTAAACGGACACCGATTACGGTACTTAACACTAGCTATATGTTTGCCGTTACTCGTCCCGATTGTATTCGTGAGTGTTCCCGTCCTATGTGTGTTAGAAATCTGCTTCCATTTCTGCAGCCGTGGCCGGAAGCGGTTGAAATTATCCGGTCCGGAGGAGGATGTGGAAGGAGGAGGAGGGGAGGTGGTGGTGGTGGTGGAATTGAGTCTGTTAGAGAGGTATCTTGTGGATCAATTAGGGCTTGTTCTTGAGTTTGCATGTGAATGTGAAAGTGGTAATCTTTTGTGTTAATTTTTGGTTTTGAGTGTAAATAGTGTTAGGAAATTTTAGTGAAAGAATTGTATTATTAGTGACTTTGGACATAAAGAAGAATTGTATTTGTATATGAGTTATGTAGATAATTATTTTTGGGTTTGTGTTCTTGTGTTTAAGAGCTTTAAAACAGACTAAATCATATTTAAATCGGAGGAGTAAAGATGAATAAAATATAACATTGAGTGGTTGAAACAATATTTTCAAAATTTAATGACTCTAATAGAAATTTCATATACGTCATAAAATGTGAATTTGCTTTGACTTAAGATTTTCTTTTTCATGAATCATTGCGAAGGTTTTTGATTCTTAAGTTTCTTTTCATATATATTTCTTTGAACCATAAAATTGTCATAATTATGTGTTAGATATGAAGCTTTTGGAATGAATATAAATGAAGACTTTTGATTCATTTTCTAAAAATAGATAAAAGAATAATAGTGATATAGAAAATGAGATAATCAATAGTACTCGAGCAATTTACTAAAGAAGAAAACTCTCATGTCAAGTAACCTTAAATAGAGAGGAAACCTCTAAGGTTGTTCGTATTGGGGCACCGGCATTCAGCACTTATAGCGAGCGCCCATAGCGTCTAGGTACTCTGGCTCCCAGACGCTATGGGTCTAAAACCCCCTCCCAGTGTTATGGACATCACATCTTCTCTCTTCTTTTTTTCTGAATTTTTATTGGATGGTGTCACTAAATCATTTTAAAAAGAAAAAAAAAAGTAATGATTGAAGAGGCTCAATTGTGACAACCCGTATGTTTCAACTCAACCCTCTAACTTTAACTATCTATTTGATTATCTACGCATTAGACCTGATTTATATTTAAATTAGGTATCATTATATGCAAACTCGGGTATAATTCTTGACGTAACACCGCAACAATATTGTTAATTTATCGTTATTAACAATGAAATTTCATGTTTTATAACTAGAATTTTAATAAGAAATAGATTTTTTTAATATTTTCTCACCACCTTTATAATATTTATATAAAATACGTACAAAACGTCATCTTTGGACATTATTATAATTTACCTTCGATGATTTAAATAATCAAGCTTTTAAGTCCAATATTAAAACCCTTATATTTAACGTAACCATTGTGTTTTAATAAAAACCCGTTCACATTTACTTCATTCTAAAATGTTTTAACTATTTTTAATCATCAAGATTATCATCATCCACAATCGCCACTTTTTATTCGAGACTCGATCGTTTATCATTCGTGTCCATTAAACCTCTTATCTAACCCGATATTGACCCGTCACCTTGCATGGCCCATGCATGCAATCGAAACCCGTCACCCCCACCCAAATTTACTTCCCGGTCGGTTTAGGCTAACCGAAAACCACCACCATCATCTACCCTAAGCAAGTTTCGTAACTAGCAAGACACCCATCATCACTCTCCAACATTCATGTCTCCTTGTAAGTATAATTAGGCTATGGACCATTGGATATTGTGTTTCTTAATCCCCAACAACTTTCAAAAATCCCTCCTAAACACCCCCTAAATCATTTCATGAGCCAAGACAAAATCACACACTACAAGATAAATTACTTTTAGTGACTAAAAAAGAGTAAAAAAGGTATAAAAAGAGTCACTAAAGCCCTAAAAAGTGTCACGAGTAAATATCACTTTTGGTCCTCAAGGTTTGTACATTTTAACACTTTTAATCCAATTTCTGAAATTATAACATTTTAGGGTCTGAGGTTTGATTATTTTCTTAATTTTCGTCACTTTTTAAATTTTCATCCAAATTAACTGTTGAAATCAGTCAAATAGGATATTAATAAGGGGTATATTCGTAATTTAACCATCCCCTTTTATTTATTTGATACAAAACACGGTAATTGACTTCCCCCAAAAAAACATTATGTAACTCAACCATTTTTCAAATAAATAAAAGGGGAAGTCAATTACTGCGTTTTGTATCAAATAAATAAAAGGGGATGGTTAAATTACGAAAATATCCCTCATTAATATCCTATTTGACTGATTGCAACCGTTAATTTGGATGGAAATTTAAAAAGTGACCAAAATTGAGAAAATAATCAAACCTCAGGCTCTAAAATGTTATAATTTCATAAATTGGATTAAAAGTGTTAAAATGTGCAAACCTTGGGAACCGAAAGTGAAGTTTACTCAAAGTGTCACTGTTGAAACCATCGCTAAATGTCTTTTTTGACTTTAACTTTAGTCACTAAAAGTCCAATATTATTTTACTTTAACTTTGAGTCACTAAAAATCTAATATTTTTTTAATTTAACTTTAGTCACTAAAAGTCCAATTTTTTTTTTTACTTTAACTTTAATCACTAAAAGTTCAATATTTGTTTACTTTAATTTTCGTCACTAAAAGTCCGATATGTTTTTACTTTAACTTTAGTCACTAAAAGTCCAATATTTCTTTTAAACGAAACTGACCCGCTAATTCACAATTCCTAATTCTTTCCATTCACGGTTCTAGTTGGGCCGGTAAGAACCATAAAATCACTACATAAGTTGAAACTTAAAGTTTGCAAAATAGACAAACATTTGATATTAACAACTAAGATACTTGTCTTCCATATTGAAATTATCCATTCCTCCCACCCAAGAAAGGAAAGGAAGAGACTTACATATTGAAATTATCCCATTCCTCCCACCCAAGACTCGACCATTTACCCATATACTTAACTCAAAAGAAACTAAGACACTTGTCTTCCATAAATAACATAGCGACACTCGGCTTGGCACCCTCGAAAGTAGCCTTATTCCGTAAGCACCAAATGACCCAACAAGTGCTAAGGATCACCGCATAGAAAACTATTTTTGATTTCCTATCAAAATGAGAATCCTCAATCAGCTTGAGAAGGTCTCCGAACTCGAACGCATAAATAGGGGGGACCTTGCACCATCTCGAAACCAACTCCCAAACACCCGCAACGATTTTACATCCGATCATGAGATGATACGCAGTCTCATTGTCTTCAAGGCATAGTTGACAACTCGGATCTCTAATGTCCACTTTTCTTTTGGAGATCGCCTCTTTCGTAGCAATTCGATCTTTCAAAAGCCTCCAAAAAAGAATATTAACTTTGTTGGGGACGAGTTTGTTCCATGGCATGATGATGCCTTCGGCCCGGTCAAACCACCTCCACATGTTTCTCACACTAGCACATGAAAAAACTCCACTTTGGTCTCCATTCCAAAAGCAGCCTTGGGAATTAATTTGCATAGCAGCAACCACGTCTGCTCCTTCTTCTTTTAATGCATCGATGCATTTTATAATATTGCACCAGATTCCTCCGAATTCCTTTTTGCACGGCATCAGATCCCTTGCACCTCTTTTAGTATGAATTCCTTTAATAGTACTGCACCACAAACTATTACTTTCATTAAAAAACCTCCAAGCCCATTTAGCAACAAGACATTTATTAGAAATATTAAAAGGAATAAGGCCTAATCCTCCCTCCTCAATCGGTTTTGCCACATCTTCTTTAGCCACCCAATGGATGCAATTTTTGCTCCCTTCTCCACCGCCCAAAAGAAAATGATACCGAATGCTTTCCCATTTTTGCAACACTCTCGCCGGCACCTTGTAGATCGACATGTAATACGTGGGGAGATTTTCAAGCACCGCCTTGGTAAGAAGCAATCTACCACCGATAGAAAGATTGACCGCTTTCCATCTTGAGAGTCTTTTTTCCACCGCCGAAGTAGCATCTTCCCAACTTTTCACTCTATTCATATTGGCACCAACCATGAGACCGAGATATTTAAACGACAGATCCCCCTTCTCGCAATTGAATAAGCACGCTTTATCCTCCACTTCTGCACCGTCCACACTTAAACCATAAAGATCACATCTGGAGAGATTGATCCTAAGTCCGGAGGCCATGCCAAAAATCCGTAGAATCCGGACCAAATTAGCCACGTTGGTATTGGACCAACTTCCCAACACAATTGCGTCATCCGCAAAAAGGAGATGAGATATTAACGGCCCCTCGTTCAGAATTTGAATCCCTTGGAAAAGACCGATAGATACCGCTTTTTGCATCATCCAATGCAATCCTTCCATCACAATTAAGAAAAGGAATGGAGATAGAGGGTCCCCTTGCCGCACCCCCTTTTCACATTGAAATTCCCACGTCGGACATGTTTTCTATCTAAAAAAACAACCAATATTCATATGGATTATTAATAAATAAAACTAACTTAAGTCACAATTAAACTAAGGTCATAAGTGAAAACCTAAACATGATAATTAGACCTCCTTGAGTTTCAGATAGTCCCTCTGACTTCATCATGTTGACTATTTCATTGCAACCTTTACAATGATAAGATAGTGTTAATTATAGATTCTTAAATTAAGTTATTTGAATTAAATATCAGAATATAATTTGATAACCTTGAAAGGTTCGTTATGTGTTCTGAAAAATACCCAAGCCAAACACGGGGTCCCCTGAATTCATCACATAGTTGTTTCATATGAACCAATTCAAGATATTCTAAAATCACAACTCAAAACTGTTAACCTTAGTACCTTACATGTTACAAAATCAAAACTAAAATTGTTACTAAAAACAAAAGGTATCCAAAACTTGTTACTTTCATCAAACCAAAGGACTATCTTTGGTAATTAACTCTATAAATAATTATGCTCGCTTATATGATAATTATGCAACGTATATTTGCAATTACACAAAGAATGATTACTCAAGTTATACAAGCATTGCAAGATTATACTCTTATAAAGAGAATAAATGCTAAGATTAAGAAACAATAATGATTTCTCTATGATCTGTTGCTATTTTAGTGTAATTAGGGATTGACTATTGATTGATCGGACTTTTAACTTATATTGGTCGGGTTCGGTGGTGCGGGGTAGTGCACGCCCGTATTGATAAAGTTAAGGGGGATCCAAGGGGGCAACGTCCCCGAGAGAGCGGGGTCCAAGGGGCGGCAGCCCCTGGCGGGGTCCAAGGGGCAGAGCCCCTGGCTGGGGTCGAAGCTACATTCACAATAGTGTATTTAATTATAAATTTAATTAGAAAAATATTTTCAAAATTGCACTAGAAAAAATTGCACTAGAAAAATATTTTGGATGAATTCCTTCATCAAAATTGCACTAGAAAAATATTTTGTCCGGAAATTTAATTAGAAATTTCGCAGGGACCAATAGTGTAAATTTGGCAGTTTTCGAATTGCAGATAACTGCAATTACGCTCCTCCTCCTATAGTATCGATCATCATCAGAAAATAAGACGGTTCATAATTTTTCTATCTCTGCAAAATTCTCGAATTCATCATGTTCGTCTCGATCGTATCCGATTGATTTTCTCGAGTGAACCACGAGAATATTCAATCTGAAAGTGTATCACGCTTTCGAGATTATCCAAGTTTCCAACATGATCCTTACAAATTCATGTAGAAATTTAAAACTACTGAAACCATTTATATATAATACAAAAAACAAGTAGTAGGTTAGCCACAAAAATAACTACTCATAAGTCATGGCCAATCAAACGAGGTAACGTGCGAAGATAAAAAAAGAAAGAAAGTGGAGGATGGGTCTTAAAAAAGGTAATGCTTCTCTTCTCTCTCTCTCACCGCCATTGATATTCTTGATTTCTTTCTCTCTAACATTCTCTTTACAAAGAATTAGCCGTCGTGAGCTGCCGCTGGTGACCGCCGGTTATGTCGTCGTCGCCTTTATTAGCGCTTGGTGATGTCGTTGTGTCACCGTTGGTGTCGACGTTGATGCGACGGTCTGTTGACCAGTTGCTCCGTTCTGACGCCGATTTATTGTTGCTCTACTTCCAGCGGCTGTGTAGCCGGTTCTTTTACAGGTTGTGACGATTTCTAGATTTGATCCTTGCCCTTTTTTGCGGTTTTCGGTTCTAGGGTTTCATCACCTGAGCCGTTTGACACTAAACCCACTTTAATCGGAGCAATCTCCCTTCACTTTTAAGCTCTTTGTTGTTCTTGCATTTCTACTTTCCGGTGAGCGATGTCTTCATCTTTGTAGGTTTCCTACGACGATTAATTTTAATTTTTGTACCCTCGATGTTTTTTAAATTGCTAATTGAGTTTGTTCCATGATTCCATTCGATTTAGCATGCACCAGATAGTTCATCACTGTGTAAGTGTATTTATAGCATTTATAGATTGTCTAGAATTTGCTCCCTGTTTATTGTAGATGCTGCAGGTGGTTATATTTTGTATTCTACGCTTTGGCCTTTTTTCTAATTACGTTTTTTTACATGTCTTAGTTACTTTTCCTTTATGGCCTGTAGGTTTTGGAATCGATGAGGTGATTGTTTCATGTGATTTAAGGTAATTTTCTTATGTTGGTTCCCTTTTGTTTTCTGCGATTTAGGATATACATTTTCATTTGATCATATAGTTTTTCTAAAATCTTTGTGTATTCCATTTATAACAAAATATATGGTAATGCTCTGGGTTTTGTCATGACCTTGACCATAAGAAAATGGCTGCTGATGCTCTACATACACGTGTACTAGATTTTCATGTCATCATCCTTCCATAAGGTGGTATTATGTTTACAAGTTGTAGTCTTTGTTTTTTTTTCTTTTCTTTTAGGTTGAGTTTAGAATGATTGGCTCCCAATTACAGATATTTTTTGACCAAATGTGTGTAGTTGAAGCATTGTGGACTCCATTTTTACCAAATCAAGAGAGTGACGAAGTGCTTTTGATAATTTCAGCAACATCTGGGTAATGAGTATGATATTAGTTGCTTGAAAAGTTATGTTTTGGCTCATCTCTTTGATTTGATTAGAGTCACTTTCGGTTATATTAGATCTAAGTACCATGTACATATATGCCGAGAAAAAAAAGTTGTGTTTTACCAAATCAAAGAAGTAAAAGAAGCCTTAAAATCAACATGTGAAATTAATTTTGTATTAAGTAAACGAGTTACACAAGGCTTTTTATAAAAGCTATTTTGAACAGGTGTTAAGCTCCCTGCAAGTTTCTCCTTTGTTGTGTATGTATGAAAGCAGTTTTAAACAGATGCCAACTTTGCTGCAGGACCTAAATATGGATAGCAACCTGCCTCCTCAAAAAAAGAAGCATTCCACTCTAGGTGAGTAGGTCTTCGAATTCTTTGATGCGATCACATATACAGAAGTTAGTATGTTGGGTTTATTTTGCTTATTTATTTGCGCATGTCGCTTATATATTATTGATGTTAAACTTGAGAATTGGTTGCTTATTATCTCATATCTTTTACAAAGTGAGTCTTATGTGCCTTATTTGTAGGTGTGTATGTTTGTCTATGATTTGAGGGCTAGAGAGATCATTTGCAAATCTGTAGGTATAATAAATTTATGTATTTTACAAATATATGACACAATTTTAAGTGAATATTTGCTTACAAATCTTTTTCTCTTTATATGTTCAAGATGGTCACCACATTTATAAGTGGGCTGCAGTATTGAAACTTTAATTTGGTTAACAAAAGGTGCTTTATGGGTCAAACCAACCCGTGACCCCGTGACCTGACTTTCCTATCTTGCGACTCTCATATCATTTTGTGTGGGAATGCTTATTTTGGTTGTGTGTTATCAGATGCTTATAGAAATGGATGGCCTAAGTTTCTTCCCAAGTATGCCACTTGATAATAGCAGTTTTCCCATGCTCACACTTTCGATATGTAGTGATCTATTATATCTCGACATCTCTTTTTTTTTCCCAGGATTTATGGCAACCATGTTAATTGATGTGTCCCATTTTCAGTTTAATTTATCATCATGTAGTATGTTATTTGTAGATCCTAGAGTTAACAATTGTGTTTTGTTTAAATATAGCCCCAGTTTTAGTCCTAATGGACTTTTGGTGATTTTAATCGGTCATATAATTTTCAATTCATACCAATGTTAATTTTTACCACACGAATGACCCTATTTTAGTTCTTTATGTGCAAGTTGTGGCTATGGATAAAAGCTTGAAAATTTGCAGCCCTCTGAATAAAGTGGTTGTTGCTATGGATAAAGGCTTGAGAAATTGCAGCCCTCTGAACAGTGTTGATCGTGACTTAAGTTTTGAAGTTATTTTTTTGCAGACCAGGGATACTATGCATACATATAAGAAACAAGAAGCACAATGCAACATAAATCACTCTATATTAATTAATTCGTGGAAGACATATGTTTTTGTTCATCATTACCTTTTTCTAACCTATGATATTTTGTTTACTTTGCTTACATGTTGGCCGTGTACAATACGTATCACTTTACAGTAACACGACGGTGGCCCGCCGCAACGCGCGGGCGGGTCACCAACTCGTTTGATTAATAAAACAAATCAAATAGTTGCTTTCATAAGCCCATAAACAAAAACTGAACCTCTAATGATAATTATTGAGAAAATTTACCTGAGAAAAGGAGGATGATGAAAACAATGATGAGCCAATAGGGGAAAAATAACACTAAGAGCCACACCAAGAGTGATTCCAAGCATTAGCATAGGCTGAAACACGAGTGTTAAATCATAATCATCTTACTAAACTATTAGTTGTTCATCATGATCTCTTTGCACCAATCTATCTTAAATAAGAAACTAAGCTACAGTCAAGTAACCAAACGAAAATAGATGTTTCTGCAGTGATTCATTTTTTTAACAATCAGGTAACTAGGATTCTATGAAAGTATGAAACTGCTATATGACAACTACAAATTACATGTATGAGCCATATTCGACCACAATTTCTCTACGGTTATTTTGTACCTAATTATTGTGCGAAAACATAAGATATAGAACCCTAATTCGATTTCAGTAAAAGGTTAGGGAAATTAGCGATATCGAAGCTTTGTTGATGATGTAAACGAAGAGAAGCAGAGAAGCAGGATTGATATGATACCTGAATTGCCGAAGGATCGATCGAGAAGCGGAGAAGCAGCGGCGCTGGCAAAGACCTTCGCCGATCGATATGAATGGACGGAGCGAGGCTAATGGCGGAGTTAGGGCTCGAGATGAATGGGCAGAGCGCTGGTAATGACAATGTGGTTGCATTTGGGAAAAAGTTGAAGGAATCTATGCATATATTAAACACCAGTTTGTGGCATATTTTAAGGTGTGTCACCTAGGATTGCTATTCTTTTAAAACATAGCCATATAAGCTTGTGAGCATTAAGGGACAATCTAAGGCTCTATTTATATGTATCAGGTGCGCCTTAGACCCCTAACACCTGTTATGGTGACTCCTCTTACAAAAACGATACGAATCTGGGCTAAACGTGAAGAACAAGTTGAGTAGCGTGGCAAAAAACGACCTAGTGTTGATTCTGTCTGCAGGCCTGGCTCGCTTATCGTGCCAAACTCAAGGAAACCCCTCGCTATACGCGAGAGGGGTCCAGGGTTTTTGATTTTATTAATTATTTTTCTTTTTAACTGTTCGCTACTCATTTTAACTCGTTAACATCTAAAATTTTACGAGTAACTTATAATGACCTTATACTACACTGAGGAACATGAAAATATGATTTTTGAATTTTACGTGATTTTCGGTTATTAGCGGATTCGCACGAAAAATGATAAATTCATTTATTTGTGTTTTAATCGCCAAAATTGATCTATAATTTAACCAATTGGTTTGTAATGTTATAAAATGATTTTAGAATGTTCCAAAGTATATATTTTGAGATAAAGACCCCGAGATTCCCGGTAAATGATAAGTTGAATACCGAAATCGCATAAAGATCGAAAATCGCTTTATTTTTATTTTAAGCAAATTGTTTAACCTAAAATTTTGTCAATTTATTATTTTGCTTTCAAAAATGATTATGGAATATCCCGAACATAAATTAAATGTTTAATTTAGATGAATTCTTCCAGTAATCGTTAAATCAAAATTCCGATTTGCGTTACAAGTTCAAATTCGGGTCGGGTTATGCAAATGGGTCGGACACGGGTGTTACATGATTCCTCCTGTTGTCTACAAAGTTTACAAGCCGTATCATCATAAACAATTATACCTTAACATTCATCTGTCACATGTCTTTATCACTTACATATGATATGGTTAATAACATGAACCGATCGACATATGAATGTATATATAGTTATACATATCTACTTATAAACACTAGAGGGTTCAAGCCATATTGTTTGACAAGCCTACATTCATTGATCATATGCACTTTGATTTGTATTAAAATGATGTTTAATTCACTCTAATATGTATCAACTTTCCTATCTTGCATGGTCAAAGAATTAGAAACAACTATGAACAACATTATGATCTTTGGATAGCCACCCTTCCAATTTTATAATTTCTTCCAACTATACGATGACATCTTTCATCTCAGTCCTCTTCCAAGGGATGGTCTCTCAACATTGCTGAATTAGTCGAGCCAGCAATCTTGGACTTGTCACTAATATATTTGGTCGCCTTTCCTGTAAATATTACAGCACAATAAGACAATAGTTTTTCATTACATGGCATATATAACATACAGACAATATGCATATATACCTTATCTATATCTGCTAGGATGTTGTCTAAACCATAAGTATACTCCATGTTACAACAATATGTCTCCCACAACCATATCCCAAAGCTATTAACATCATATTTATCCTCGTATGGTTTTCTGCTTACAACCTATAATATTCACCATCACATATATTTTAATAACTAAGGAAACTAATTTATTACATGTGGACAAATGTATGAGTCATAAAAGAAATCATACCTCAGGAGTCATATAACCTCGAGTCTCGATTTCTCCATTCGTGTCGAAAATTAATTCTCCAAATTCGATGAGTTTGATCTTATATTCATTTTCGGTAAGTATGTTTTTCGAATTCACATCACAATGGTTTATTTTCTTTGAATGTAAGTAACTCAACCTATAAATAATCAATATCAAGTGGTTCATGAGTTTTCGAATTGTGAAAAGTTTGAGTTAAACATTAGAGTGAATTATAAATTATGTCCTTTAGGTTTGCACGTTTTGCAAGCCGTTAAACTTCACTAATAACACTAAGTGTCCTTTATATTTTACATTTCATGCACGTTTTGCCCTTACCTCCAACGAGGTTAGATTTTTCCATTAAATTAAGGATATTTTTGTCTAGCTTTTGGGACTTTTCTTGTAATTAAATCAAAGTTTAGAACTTAAAATGAAAATCAAGAATTGTCTTTCATCAAAACCTTTATACCCAATTTCTATCTTTTTACTCCCGCCCCTTCACCTTTCCCTCCGACCACCGCCACTATCGTTCCATCCTACACCTAGTCACTATCTCGGTCTCAATCAAGAAATGATCAACAGAAAACAAGCTCAATCACTGTCACAATCTTTTTTCTGATTGAGATCGAGACTATGATTGGGTGAAGGTTGGAACGATGGTGGCGGTGGTCGGAGGGAAAGGGGAAGGGGTGGGAGCAGAGAGATAGAAATCGGGTATAAAGGTTTTATGAAAGATAATTCTTGTTTTTCATTCTAAGTTCCAAACTTTAACTTAATTAGAAGAAAGGTCCCTAAAGAGTAAAAAGATAAAAATACCCTTGATTTAACGAAAAATATAACCCTATTAGAGAAAAGGACAAAGCGTGCATGAAATGTACAGTATAAAAGACACTCAGAGTTAGTAATGAAGTTTAAGGATAATTCTTGTGAAACGTGCAAACCTAAAGGACAAGATTTGTAATTCAATCTAAACATTAAGATCTAATTACTAAGATGTTGATTATTTACCCTTTAGCAATATTAGGGCAAATCAAAAGACGATTTTCATAGGCATCTTCTTTTCATGGTCCTGGAGCAGGTAAGATCTTAGTGAACCTCCTTTTACATACTCGGAGACGATACAGAAGTTGTTTTCAGTTTTTTTTTATTTCTTGTTCTTCTTGTGGCCCGAATCTCTCTCCATTTGCATGGTTATCATCTCTCTTCAATAATTGTCGGTGACTACTTAATGAGGTCACTATAAAACTTTTTGTTTGGATCGGATTTAATAATATAGTTATAATAAATCAAATAACCATCATTAGAAAAAAAAACAGTAAAAATACAATATCATTAAAAATAAAGAAAAAACGTAACGTTCTGATGGTTGTTCTCCATGAAGTTTGTCTTTTAAAAAGTATCCATTGCATTTTCGGATTGAAAAAAGATGATTTTACTCCCTTAAACTTTTAATTTTTAAGTAAATGACTCATTCTCAAATGTATTATAACTAGATTTTACTATCCGAGCGTTGTTGTAGTTGTATTGCCAAAGCGCAACGTAAAGAATTAAAAATGAAGAAAGACAACGCATCAACGTTAAAATTAGAAATATGGTTAAATGTAACACTGCAAACAATTAGATACATAAAGACAACGATGTGAAACTAAAATTAAAACCACCAACTCCTGTTCTAAACTCGTTGAACTAGGATTAAAAAAAATATGTTAAACGATTGTAACTATTACACCATTAACTCCTTTACTAAACTCGTGAGCTCGGATAAAAAAACATACCAAAAAACAAAGAGAAAAGAAAACAAAAACAAAAACCAATAAGAAAAATATAATAATAAAAAAAGACAAAATTAGTATATAACTCAAGCAAAGCTTAACTAAGAAAATTGTACATTATATATGCTTTAGACTTGTATATTAGACTATAAAAATGATATTATTCACACTCTTTTGTATATATAATATAATATAGTATAGATATACACATATATAAGTATTTATGTTGATATATACAAACGTAATTAAATATCTGATAGATGGTGAACACATCGAGTCAAAACCAAGTCCAAGCTTGAAAATCATTTGCAGAACTCGAGCCTGATATCACATAGTAAATCTTTGACTCTTATGTTACAATTAGATATATTCTAAGTAAGTCTTTTTAACCCGATGACATAGCGATTCACCAATGTCCAACTTGACAAGAAAATGTGAGATCTTAAGCACATAAGACACTTTTTATTACTTAAAAGTAAATATTATAAGAGTTAGAGATGTTTTGTTTTGGATGGTAGTTGGATTGTTTGGAAATGTAGTTTCATCCCTACCATATTTATAGTACTAGTTATGCTTCTACAATGTTCTAATTCTAGAATCATCTATACAATATTTTTTATATGAGTGCCTAGAAATTTTCACCAATATATAATTTCTATATAATGTTGACCAAGATATTTTCTTGGTTGGTCCTTCAAGATTGTCACTTCCACTACTAGATCTAGTAGTTATTTTCAAGCTTCTTGAACAACCTAAAAGGTATTTATCCTTTTGAGTAATGACGTGATATTTTTCTGTTTTTCTTAATTTAATTTTATCTTAATCTTTAAAGTAAGATCTGGTTAGATGTTAACAAACACGAAGTATCAGGAGCCCTCATTTTCATACATTGTGTCCTTGGACAACCTCGGTATCATACTCTGACATTCTGGCCCTCTGGATGGATCCCGAGCCTTGGAAATGGATAAAAACTGATAAAATGGGCGAACCGGGAGATGTGTATATAGGTGTAGTATGTCAATTAAGGTATTAGAAGAGTTTAGTAGCCTTAAAACACTTTACAAACATCACACACAAGTCGGAGTCTCGAAACATTGGTGATAAACTGAAAACTGCTATGTGTCGTGAAATACGTGCTAACTGATACGTGAATTTAATTATATAGTAATTTGTTATGTGGCAAGTTGATACTTGATTTCATTGGATTAGATGTGATAAAAAATGATGGTGAACTGAAAATGGGAGAAAACATTAAAAATCATGACCAAAAGCGCGAAAAATGGACAAAACGGGCTGCAGTCAACAAAAGTTAAAGGGGCTGCCAGACGGGAGGCTCTAGGCGTATCGCCTAGAGCATACTGAGCCCCTAAGCGATACGCTTAAACTGATTTTTCCAGGAAAACCGTAATTTTCCCTTTTTAAGCACCATTAGCCACCACCATTTCATTTACATCACTTCCGGACGTCTTCTCAGCCCTATTCACGACCCTTAACATCCTCCCACTCAATCATCATCAAGATCCAAGCTTTCCTTCAAGTTTCAAGCCCCGATTTTATCCTTTCTCATCCTACACCTTTTGGTATGTGTTTTCTTATGTTTTGATCATCTTAAAGTTGTCAAGATTCAAGCTTTATGATGGATCTAGGTCTGATTTATTTTGTTATGATGATATAAAGTGTAGATCTAGTGTTTATGATAGTAAAGATTGCATCTTTGAATAAAAAATGAGGCTTTTGTGCATGATATGATGATACATGTTAAATCTAGGGTTTTTCATGAGAAAACATACATGCATGTGGATAAAGCTTAATGATTTTTACACCAAGTATCACATCCACTAGCCCCATGTCTTTCATGTCAAATCTCTCTTTCAACATGTCTTTAGTAGCCTTGACTATCTTATCATCACTCCCAACGATAAACATGTCTAGGCGTGTCTTTCGAATAAATACAATTGTGACACTCATTTATTTTGAATCCATTGTCAATCATGACACGATCAAACTTCTGGTGCCATTGCTTAGGAGCGAAAAACCCTCAGGTTGTTCCTTGTAGATCTCTTCATCTAAATCACCATTTAGAAACGCGGTCTTAACATCCATTTGGTGAACCTCCAAATTTCGTAAAGCCGTTATTGCAAGCACCAACCTTATAGAAGTTATGCACGTCACATGTGAGTAAGTGTTAGAAAAGTGTAAACTGATAGAATCTGAAGTCGCGATTATCGCTTTCAGATCGATAAAATGGAGTGTATACCACTTCACGATCGGATAAAATCAGAAGATTACAAGGATTGTATGTGTGTTTGCAGAGAGAAAATCTAATCAATTATGATTAGCGTACGTATGAATGGAAAACCGATCCAAACAAATAGGAAGCGGTTTGGAGTTGTCGATCAACTGCTCAAGCAGTTATCCACGGTTTTTAAGGGATAATTACAACATATTTTATATAAATAAAATATACATTAATTACGAAAATTAATTTTCTAATCAATTTTCCCTGACGTTGTCGACCCCGCCAGGGGTCTGCCGGCCGCGCTTGGACCCCGCTTTCGGGGGCGCTTCCCCCGAACCCCCGTTAGTCTCGTTGATATGCAAATATGCGTCGACTCATATTAGCATATCGAACTTTATCCATTTTACACTAAAATACCAACAGTAAGTATCAAAGTAATCGAGGCCCTCCTTTTGCCTGTATCCTTTCATCACTAGATTGGCCTTATACTTTGTCAATGGTGCCATCAGCCTTCATCTTCTTCTTGAATATCCAATGATATCCAAGTTGTTTACAACCATCAGGAAGATCGACAAGCTCCCAAGTATGATTTTGCAAAAACAGAATCAATTTCACTTGGTGGCTTCTTTCCATTGAGTCACATCTGAAGAGGTTACCGCTTCGCGGTAGGTATTGGGCTCACCCACAACCATGCAAGCCAAGAAATCAGGACCAAAAGATTTTTCAACCATTTGTCGCTTACTTCGTCTAAGTTCACCCTCTTCAGTTATGGGTTGTTCATGAACGTCCTCATAAGCTTCGTCACCAACAAATGGTTGTAAATAAGTGTCTCAATGCACTTCGTCACCAACAAATGGTGTCGATGAACTCGCACGTTCTCGTGACAAACACGAGAACACGTTTTCAAAGAATGAAGCATTCCTTGATTCCATGATAGTGCCTTTGTGTATATCGGGATTTTTCGAGTCATAGACAAGAAACCGATATGCACTATTATTTTCCGCATATCCAATGAACACGCAGCCCATGGTTTTAGGTCCTATCATTTGCACCTTATGCAAAGGCACTAACGCCTTAGCTAGGCACCCCCACACTTTCAAGTATTTATAGGATGCATTAAGCCCGTCCACAATTCATAAGGAGTCTTATCCTTATCTTTGCGAGGTATCTTATTTAAAAGACAATTGACAGTTAAGATGGTGCCCCCCCCCCCACACATATCTAGGCTCATCCCATAATTAATCAACATGGCATTCATCTTCTCTTTTAATGTACGATTCTTTCGTTCCACTACACCATTTGATTGTGGAGAATAATGTGCGGTTGTCTCATGGACAATTCTACTTTGTGCACATAAGGCCGCAAACGGTGAAACATATTCACGTACTCTATCACTCAACACAACCTTGACTTTCTTGGTGAATTTATTCTCAACTATATTCTTAAACAAGACAAGTTTGTTTATTGGCTCATCCTTACTCTTAAGTATGTATACATGGTAATATCGAGTACTATCATCAATAAATGTGATGAAGTACTTGTTGCCACCATGCATGGAACGACTTTCAAGTCACACACATCGGTGTAAATTAAGTCTTGGGGCTCGGTTATTCATTCAACCGATTTAAACGATGATCTTGTTAGTTTGGATTCAACACATGTTTCGCATTTCGAGTTTGAGTCTAATTGAATGTTGGTAAAGTTTTTAAATTGATTAAACGACGTATTAAATTAAAATTCACATGTCATCCATTGTTGAGCAGCCATCCTGAAACAAGATTCTTCCTTATTTCTGGCATGTATAAAATGTTGCTCAACGTTAGTTCATTCTCAGAAATGAACTTCAAGACCACGTTGCCTTCACCCATGATGTCGACATTAGCTTTATTCCCCATATAAAGCTTCTCGGTCCCCTTAGCCTCCTTAAACGTACTAAAGAGGGTCTTGTCCCCACAAACATGGTGTGTGGCCCCAGTGCCAACATACCAACTAGGATTTTCACGCACAATATTGACTTCAAAAATGAAGGTCGGTGCCTCCGCGATCATTTCCACTAAAGGCATGTCATCTTCCACCATATGAGCGTGCTCACGTTGTGACTTCTTGCATTGCTCTGCACGATGACCATGATCCCCGTAGTTGTAGCACTTTCCTTGGAACTTCTAAGGCTTCTTTTTCATAACCCTTTTCTTCGGTCCAAGGTACTCCGCTGCCTTGCCTTTGCCTTTGCATTTGGCCTCACCATTACGCTTGCCACCTTTAGAAAATTGACCAACCTCCACCATATTCACCTTAGCCGAAGCTTGCAAGGTGGTGGCATTTTGAGGCATCTTATTGTCCTCCTCGATACGAAGACGGACTATAAGATCCTCAATGGTCATCTCCTTTCGCTTGTGTTTAACAAAATTCTTAAACTCGAGCCACGAAGACAGAAGCTTTTCAATCAAAGCCGCCACTTCAAACGTCTCACTAAAGGACATACCTCGGCGTGAACCTGGAACTCCTGGACTTGGCTCATCACCGATTTGGTGTCGACCATCTTAAAGTCCAAGAAACAGGCTACCACAAATTTCTTCGTGCCATCATCCTCCGTTTTGTACTTTTTGTCTAAAGACTCCTATAATTCTTTGGAGGTCTTAGACAGCGAGTACACGTTATACAACGAGTCCATGCGTCCGTTCAACACATAGTTACGACACAAATAGTCCGAATGTTTCCAAGCTTCTATCGTGCTAACGGTTTCAATTTTGGAATCCCCTGCACTAAGCTGGGGATGTTGGAATCCCCTGTACTAAGTTGGGGAGCGAACTCCATGAGACGCCTCGCAAGGTTTAAGGTGGTTAAGTAGAACAACATCTTTTCTTGCCCCCTTTTCAAGTGTGAACCCGAGAACTTCTCGGGTTTTTCGGCTTGACTAGAAATGGTGTTGGCTGTTACGCCAACTTAAGCGCCAACCGATGGTGCTCCACTAGAATTTTCACCGTTAGTCGTCATTTCCGAAATAAAAAACTTAGTAAGTTAATATTTAGAAATCGTATTTAAGCACGCACGTATAAAGTGTAAGAAAAACCTACTAACGGATGACTTTCAAGAATTTGATTAAAAACGTCCAACAAATGGACGATTAGAAAATGTATATTAAGACTTCTATCTCGTGTAGTTATAAGTCCAACTTTGAATTGAACACGAGTTAGAAGATTATTAGGAGAAAAAATAATAATTAAAACGCGCACGTTTAGAGTTATTTTTTCAACAAATGGATGGTTTTAAGGTATTGTAATAAAAAAAAGGTTTTAACTTCCAACTAATGGAGGTTAATAGAGAAAAAAATACGAAAAAATGGATATAAATAATCCTAACTATTGGTTATTGGCCGATAATAATCCTAAGTAAATTTTTGTACATAAACAGTCTTTTCTTTATACCCTATTTTTTATAATCTTTCCATTAAAAAAATTAACACTGTTAGTAAATGCTGACGTGGAGGACCAATATGTAAAAATCTAAACTTAAATGTTCATTTTGTCATTTTAATGAAATTTTAAACCTAATATGTGAATAATAATAAAAAACCTAATGTTTTACTTTAAAAACTCAATTGGGGGCAGTATTTTCTTCTCCGTTTCACCACTGGTTGCCGCCCAGTTCACCACCTTCTTCTCCGATTCACCACTGGCTGCCACCGATTCACCACTGTCTTCTCCGAACAGTTCACCACCGTCATGCGCCGGCTACTACCGCTACCACCATCAACCTCACTACAGCAACCACCGATTCACCATCGTCTTCTCCGACCAGTTCACCACTGTAGCTAGTTGCGATTGGCTCCGCCGTGGATCTACCTCAAACCTTAGCCAGAACCCGTCTTGCCAGCTGGTATTAAAGAATTGAAGAAGAAAGTAGTTGAGTCGCTCCCGAAGTTCATTTACGATTCCGCTAAGAAAGCAGCCGGCGACGAGAACGGCCAGAGAAGACGGAATGAAGATCGAACGCACGATGGTGATGGGAACGGGATGCAGAGTCGGTGGTAGCCGGCGCGTGACGGTTGATAGTGGAGAAGAGATGCATCATCGGTGGTAGCGGGCGAGAGGATGGCGCTGTCGTTGGTGCCATAATGAGATGTGAAAAAAAATACCCTGGTTGGCGTGCAAATTTGTCATGACTTGATTAAAATTGAGAAGAAAGCAACTCTTTTTTTTGTCTTTACGTCGTTGTTGTTCACCGCGGCGATTACGGCGACCAACTCCGACGACCTTTTTTTCAATTTTCACGACGGCGAAGCTGAGGGTTATGGTGGTGTTTGGTGCCTTGAATCAAGTTGTGGTGGCAGAGAGCCGCCGGTGGGGGTTGGGAGGTGGTGGTGGCACCGGCAGCGAGCAGTCGGCGGGTAGGTGACTGGTGATCGACCTTCTTCTTCCTCCTTTTTTTTTCTTTCTTTCAATTCCTCACAATTTATATAAACTACAAAATCGGTCCCTCCATTTTAAAAGTTTACATATTGGTCCTCCACGTCAGCATTTACTAACAGTGTTAGATTTTTTAACAGAAAGATTAAAATAAACAGGGTGTAAAGAAAAGACTGTTTATGTACAAAAATATACTTAGGATTATTATCGGCCACTAGCCAATAGTTAGGATTATTAACCTCGATTAGTTGGAAGTTAAAACCTTTTTTTATTACAATACCAAAGTTGATGATTTGTTGGTGTTCATCTTCACATGTAAGTATTCCCGAAACAGATCTAAAAGTCACTTCTAAGAAATCAGTATTTGTAGGCAAACTCATGTAAAAACCCATCCGGCATAGAGATCAGCTAATCGACTTCCGGTAGCAAATCCGGCGAAGTCCAGTTGCCGACACAGCCCTAACCCTAACCCCCAAAAGCTTTCAGAAACATAAAAAAATGTAATACCTCGAACGTCATCATATCTAGATCATCGCCGCTCCATCGCACAAAACATGAGCTTTTGCAAAACCCATGCCCCAATGAAAATATACACGTATAACAAATCCACAGCCAAATTGTCTCCCAAAATAAATGATTGGCATCCACGCATCAGAAACCAATTAGAAGTGATCACCGCGCCTGAGGCAACACAAAAGAAAGCCAGTGTGGCAGTAATAGTAAAAATACAGTGTACACCTCAGCTTTGAGATGAATGTCGCCGCTTCAACGCACAACTGTTAAGCTGGCCGGCGAATACCCTCGCCGAAAACGGAGCAACGCCGCAATCTGTAACCTCTGGTCTAAGCCGCAAAGTCGAACCAAAAACAGATCTAAGCCTTCAACGCAACGGAGCAACGACATCTAAGTCGCCGGAGAAATAAAGCTCCTGCGTTTTAGAGAGAGAGATAGAGAGAGAAACAACCAACCGTCACTGCATCAACGTCAATAGAGCAACGACGAGTTGAGCTTCTACGTCAACGGAGCAACGACATCTAAGTCACCGGGGAAAAGCTCACCGGATAAAGACAGAGAGCAACGGCATTTAGAGAGAGAGAGCGGCGACTTTTCAGTGAATAGAAAGAGAAAACCCAGCCCCAATGATAATATACACGTATAACAAATCCATCGCCAATTTGTCTCCCAAAATAAATGGTTGGCATCCACGCATCAGAAACCAATCAGAAGTGATCACCGCCCTTGAGGCACCACAAAAGAAAGCCAGCTGGCAGTAATAGTAAAAATACAGTGTACACCTCAGATTTGACAATTGATAATAAATAAAGTTAATTCCATACATTACTTAATATTAGGATTCAAGACGAGTCATATACTTGAAAACTGTCCAAACTTATTCGATACGCCTTATAAAATCCATTCATAGCCAACAACACGAAACTTGAAAAAATGCCTTAAGGAATGAACGATCTTAGAGAACTAATAAATCGGAAAAAACTTTATCATTTGCTCAAGGAATGAACGATCTTAGAGAAACAATATGCAATCACCTATAACATCTTAGAGAAACAAACGCAATCATCTATAACATGCATCTTAGTCGTGTTGCGGCTGGTGCACGTGACACACTTATGTCAATAGTAAAAACTTGGATCATGTATACTGACGCATTTATGTCAATAGTAAAAACATGCATCATGCATATATTATAGATAGTACTATCACCATGTTTTCGATACACTAAGCGTTACAAGCATAAAATTAAACGAATACATACGAAATAGATAAATGACACACCGCAATGTCCGAGTCCGTTATCTACATTTTCTTCCAAATGCAGTGATCAGTCAGGTAAACTAACGTGAAAATAACATACGACCCACGACAAAGCATGAATCAATTTACTAGTTATAAATTATATGAGTATCATCAACCCACTATACATTTTATTAATATCCCTGGATTGTTTGCGTAGCGTAACATCCTACATAATATTATTTCCTTACTACTAGAGATTGTCTATTATACAATTAATGTACACACGAATGGCATAAATCATTTCTGAGTGAAATACTAAAAATTCAAATCGTACCTTCATAACAAACAATATAAATGTATGCTCAAATGTTTTCAAAATTGAAATCTTACTTTTATAACAATTAAACAATATAAATATATACTCAAATGTTTTGCAAGATTATAAGTTGATGATAAAGTGGTGAATCCCAATAAAAAGGTTATATGCTTAATTAAATCTCAGAAAAAAGATATGACGATTTAATCTAGTTAAAAAATATACTCAAAAGTTTTTTCTTTTTAACAACAAATTATACTACTCTTCAATACCCTAGTTATATTACAATTACTACTCCCAATCATTATACTCAATAGTAACTTATGGTTGGAGAGACCTAAGTTCTAGTCTCACTCACACCACTTTGTGAGATATTGGTGGGCAATGAAGGATTGAGCTTGCTTGATCCTGAGTCACAAGGGAGGGTTTACGGGCTTGCCCGGTTCCCGCCCGATGGTGCAAATGGGGGGGCGCTCCCGGGTGTTAGATCTTCGATTGCTTGGATATTCCAGAAAACGTGTTATCACTTTCGGATTGAATATTTCGAGGGTTCACTCGTAAATATCAATCGGATACGATCTGGAAACGACCCATGAATATTTCGAATTTTGAATGAGAAATCGAACCAGAGAATATTTAGAAGATGAAGCCCCTTGGACCCCGCCAGGGGCTGCCGCCCCTTGGACCCCGCTATCGGGGGCTGCCGCCCCCGAACCCCCGCTAACTCCATCGATACGAGTGTGCACTACCCCGCACCACCGAACCCCGATCAATATAAGCTAGAGGACAAATCGATCCATATATAGTTAACCCAATTACACTAAAATACTAACACCGGGTTCCCTCGCTATGAGGTTTGAACTCGGGACAGTGGGTAGGTCCAGGATAACCAGTCCCGATACACTGCTGAGCCAAATTTACCGTTCAAAAAAAAATACTCAATAGTAACTATCCACTACACTTCGAGAATACATTAAAAGCAATAAAATGCTATCATTTATAACACTTAAGAAAGAACAAACATTTTTGCCCTATATATGTCTAAACGTGTCCCTAAGGCTACCCGTAATGGATAAGGCCCCATAAGGCCCCGAATGGGGCATTATCCGCCATGTGGACGGTGACTGGACAATGGGCTTTATGGGGCTTTATGGTGTAGTGGATAATGCCCCCATAACGCCCCACAATCATTTGATTTTTCTCCTCTCTCGGCGTTACCTGGCTAACGCCCAAGAATTTTTTTTCGTCCATAACGCCCCATAACGCCCCAGCGTAGTGGGGCGGGGCGTTATAAGGGGCGTTATGGGGCGTTATGAAGCCCAAAAACGCCCCATTACGAATAGCCTAATAAATATCACATGCCAATCATCTAAATGACTAAATATTGAATTAGATATTTAGATATGTAATCATGCTGAGCAAGTTGGTTATATGCAACATAGTTTCAAGCATAAATTTTAATAATTTAAACTATAAATATTAGTCCATGATGATATATATTAAGAGTTTGAGTAAAGAAAAATCTTAACTTTCACTTTTGCTGTTTAAATTTGATTTGAAGCACACAATGATAACTATAAAGGAAATGAAAATAAAAACATACAAGCAAAAACACCTAAACATTAAATCTTAACACAAAAAAAAATTATATAGTTTAAAAGTGTGACATTACAACTAGATTTTAACTCACTGTCTTCAAACTATTTACAACAACAAATGTATACTTATAACAATCAATATTTGACGTAAGTACTCTAATACTTGTTCAAGTGGCAATTAAAATGCATCAACCCTCCTAGCTATCTTGAATGGTTAAGGAACCCAAAGCAACTATAAGCACCATTATAATCTTCTGATAATATTAGCCACCCTTCGGACTTCATGATATCTTCCAGCTCGACAACCACATCCTTCATCTCGGGTCTCTTCCTAGGATCGGTGTCCCAACATTGCTGCATTAATCGAGCTAATGATCTTGGACAATTCACGGGTATGCTTGGCCTCATTTCCTGTAACGACAATAAGAAAGTAACTTCTTTCATCTCAAATTATACACAAGACATGAATAGTACCAAGATTATAATAGTATACAAACATATATGAATACATTATACATACCTTGTATATATCTGCTGTGAGGTTGTCTAAATCATATGTATACGCCATATCGCAACAATAAATCTCCCACAAGCATATCCCAAAACTATAGACGTCACATCTATGCCCGTATGGTTTTCTACTTACAATCTACAACATCCAAAACAACCTTTTAAAAACTAACATGAGTAAGTACAAATGTATGAGTCATAAAGGAAATCATACCTCAGGGGCCATATAACCACGAGTCCCAATTTCACCGTTTATGTATAACAACTCTAGTGACTCGAAAGTTGATTCCCCAAAATCAACGAGTTTCAACTTATAATGAGTGTCAATAAGGATGTTATCTGGCTTCACATCGCGGTGAATAATTTTCTTCGAATGAAGGTAAGTTAACCTATAAACAATTAATATCAAGTGGTTCATGAGTGTCTGATTTAAAGAAATCTGAAGTTAAATACTTAAGGCGTTGAAGTATATTAAGGTTTTGATTACATACCCTTTGGCTATATCAAGTGCAAATTGAAACACAATTTTTAAAGGCAGCTTCTTGCGATGATTTTTGAATAGGTAAGACCTCAATGAGCCTCCTTTCACATAATCAGAGACTATACATAAGTTGCTTTCTCCTTTTGATTTCTTATTTTTGGGACTCGAATCAGTCTTCATGGACATGGTTGCTCCAATCATCTAAAATTAAAACAATAGTTAGACTTTAATCAATTATAAGTACGTAGCTTTAGTAGTATGCATGCATGCTTGTATATACCTAACTAATATAGCTAGGCTTAATTTATTGTACATTATGCATTGTATCATGTACTATAGAACCCTAACTATGTGCACATCAAACATATATACCTTAGTCACATTAGGATGATCAAGTTGCTGCCATAAACTAACTTCCTTCATAAAATCATTCTTCATGGATTCCACTGAAGCTTCTGTAACCCCTTTGTTGCCGAAATCAAGAACTTTCACTAAAACAACAAACATATATCCAATCAAAACCCTAAAAACACAACATAAAGCACCCTATAACATCAATAACAAATCAAATAGTTGGTTCTAAAAACATCCAAGAACATTACCTGCTACTGTCTGCCCATGATATGAGCCCTTGTGAACCACACCGAAAGCCCCACGACCTATAACTTTACCGAGAACAAGCTTATGAGGATCGATAGTTTCCTGCCATTGTTGTTGCTGTCGTTCTCGTTGACTAGTGATTATGCGGTCATGATCTTGGGCTCGATTAAATTGATGGTGGCAACTCTTGAGCGAACGGAGAAAGTGGTTTTTGTGATCGGTGATTTGAAGGTTCATTATGTCGATTACTTTCTGCGGTTCTTCCATGATCGCGGGAATGAATTAAGGTTTGAATGAAGAAGTTTAGCGTAGGTTATGTTGTAAACTTGTAATTAATGAATCTAAATAAGATTATATGAATTTGATTGATTTAAGAAAGCTAACTCTATCTGGTTTTATCGATCACAGCCGTACGTAGCCGACATTTAAAATATCTTTAGATTTGCATGTTAATATTATCCAATCAGAACTTAAGTTGTAAGTTTTAATCTAGTCCGAAATATAAGGGTTAGATTATATATTTAATAACGTTCCACATTTTCATGTAATTAAAACGAGATTTTTTTGGAACGGCGTAATTAAAACGAGATGATAGACTTTTTAGTGCTTAATATAATTATTTTTCAACAATTAAATAACCATCACACCCTCTAAAGTATTTAAACGCGTAATTTTGGTTGAGAAATAAACATTTTAGACAATTAAGTTTTACTATTATTATTTTTTTTAAAAGACAAAAATGCCATCTTGATCACTCTTGACCTTATTATGACCATTGGATAATTTTTGACTTTAATATAGCCGTCCAATAACGGTCCTCGGCGATCGTCGAACGACCGTCTTCTGTTCCAATTATATTGTGCCACGTCATCTTTCACGATCGACGATGACCGTGTATTTTCAACCATGACCGTCCTCCTTCAACCATCCACATGGTCGTCGTCGACCGTCTAACACCCTTGTCGCAGTCGCCGTTGACCATATATATTTTTTTAATGGGAAAAAGACGAAAATGGATATTTTTAACCGTTTGACCATAATGTCACCCTTGACCGAAATTGGTCTCAAAATAGCCCTTCCTGCACGGTCGCCATGGACCACCGTCCATGGTCGTCCGACCGTCCGTCAGGACCAGTAAAATTGCGTCACGTCACTCTTTTGATGGTCGCCACGACCGTCCGTTACCTGTCGACGACCGTAGAATATTCCGTCTGCAACGCTCGGACCGACCGTCTGACACCCCTGTCACAGTCGTCCGACCGTCCCCTTTTTTTTAAATTCGAAATTCCAAAATTTAACAGTCATCCGACCGTCGGATAAAAAAATATATATTTTTAAATTTTTTTACTTTGTTTTCCTTTTTATTTCTATTTTACATCTTGTTACTTTATAATTATTTTGTTATGTAATGTTTATTTTCTTTTTCTTATATATAATATTCATTTTTCTTATATTTCTTTTTATTTTTATATATGTTATGTTTATTTATTTATTTATTTATTTATTTTCACTTTATCTTTAACCCTCTATAAATATCACATCATTACACCTATAATTTCAAACATTCATAACTATCATCAAATAAGAATAATGTCTTCAAAACCCAAAAAAAGATTGATTTATCAAATTGGATCTTCTTCTAAATCGCTCGAAATCATTGACGAAATTCCATCACCAATAGAAAAACAAGTTTGGAATTTTGATAGTAAAGAAATTGGGCTCCAAATGTTTTACGCTTTTTTTTTATAGTGGCACGGATTCTTCGTTTTGTAAGATTTCATACATGAGATCCTCTACACTTACTCGAGAATTTAGGGGCTCCCTTCTTCCGTTGCATGGAAATCCTCGTATAGGAGCAGCAGTATGTCATTTGTTATTTTAAATTTAACACGTATTCAAATAGTCATCGTTGTTCATAAATTGTTTATTTATATATTATAGCACGTTTCTGCTTGGACATATTGTCTAATGTCCTGGAGTATAGAAGAAATAATAACAAAGAACGAATTACCCAAAGGTCCGAACCATTGGACGATTCTGACCACCCATTTTTTCAAATTAATATCTGAAGGATCATCTGATGCAAATGAATATTGTGATGACACAAATGACTTATATCCTTCTTTATAAGAGGTTGATACGGTAATGATTTTTTTAATAAGTTATTCTTTTAAAAAAACGGTAATAATATTGGATTGCTAATAATATTCATATTTTGAGTTTTTCAGGTTTACTTATCCATATCTCATGATGATCAAAACTGGAATCTGTTAAAGATTTGTATGGATACCTTCAACATTTATGTCTTTCACCCTTATGATTGCTCTCAAAGTAGTTGCGATTCAAAGTGTATTCATAAAATTATTTTTGGAATTGTCAATGAATTTGAGAGTTTTTTTCTAAATTTTCTTGATTGTATATCATATTGGCAGCACTCTGGACAAGTCACGGGTATGACCTCTGGCATGGCATCTTGAGCACATCTTTGGCAATACTTCTTCACCTCGAGATGGAATGCATTTATTTTCACGAGGACAACCAGCCTGTCATTTGGTCATATGTGGTGTCTATACCGGATCGTAATTCTCGGGAACCTCCCAGTTTGATTCGTCAAGTACATGATATATTGATTCCGTGTACGTCGCAATGTGAACGTCGTTTCTGAAATACCTCAAAGCGCACTGCCAACAATCAAATTATTTTAAAAATCTCGTTACAGCAATGACGTGAGTGCATGGCAAACCAGATAGTTGCCATTTGGGATAACAACATGATCGTTGATGTAGATCGACTCGACATATTTGGCACTTGTCATCAACAATGAATTCGTGATCGTTGATACCTCTGACAGTAAATGTTTTGCTTTTCACAATTCTTCTCGAAACTATGATCTCCGCTGCTTTGGTAAGAAAATGTGCATTTTTCTCTGATAAATAAATTAAAGAAAAGTAGTATGTTAAGAATAGGAAATTAATAAGAGATTTCTATTTTGTAGTAAGATAATAAATATAATAAGGTACCCATATAATAAATGTATGATACCTCCGAACTGACGCCTTTCGTAGTACCATTTCCGAACGCTATCAATAAAAAAATCAATAAGTTTGGTGATTGGTAATTTTCTAGCATCTACTGATAAGGTGTTCATACTCTCAGCACTATTTGATGTCATTATATTAAATCTGTTGATCGGTGAGTAAGCTCTTGCCCATTTTTCAAAACCAACTGTGGTAAGTATCTCGCGAACCTTGGGTCGCCCCTCGCAGAGAGCCTCAAAACAAATATTGAACTCGAGAAGAGTCCATGCTTTACGGGTTTGCCAAAATAGGGTTTCTTGAACCTTACCCTTCAAAGGTAAATTTCCCAAAAGATGACGACCACAAAGACCATGATAAGCTTATGGATAAACTGTTCTTATTGCAAGGTCGATAGAGGCGGCTCTATCTGAAATAAATGCAAGATCCGCACTGTCTTCAATCACCTCACTAAGTTTAGTTAGAAACCACGTCCAACATTCACCGCTTTCACTCTTTCCAAAGCCATACGCGATCGGTAAAATCTGATTGTTTTCATCCATCCCAACTGCTATAGTACCTTTAAGTTGCCCCTTAAGATGTGCCTCGTCAATGATTATTATTGGTCTTGAATATTGGGTGAAACTTCTTATCTAAAAAGAAATTAAATGTAAGTAGTAGAAAATAAAGGGACGGAATTAAATAATAAACGATTAAACTTACAGCAGCTCCAAGCGCAACAAAACACATTTCAAAACGACATTCCTCGTCCGTCCAGATATCAGTAACAGTGCCCGGATTGAGTTTTTCCAAATTATAAAAATACAAGGGTAGTTTAGCAAACGACTCAACGGGAGATCCGCATATAAGTTCTAATGCATAATTTTTACCACGGATACCTTGTTTGTAGGATATATTTATCCCAAATCTTTCATTGATGTCCTTGACAATTTCACCACCGCGGTATACACGATTGCAATTCTTTATCTGCTCTTTAATTATGTGACCCAATGCCTTTTTATTAGCATTACGATTTTTCGGTTGTATTTGAGTGCTAGAACATGTATGGACGTGGTTGAAATGGTTCACATGAAAAGCCGCGCTACCCTTATAAGCAGTTGATCTTAATTCCCACTGACAAACATCCGAGATACATTCATCTACGTATCTAATTTTATTAGATCTTTTGACCTTGAATTCAAAACACTCCCTAATAGTGAGCAGCGAAAGCTCCAATTTAAGTTCCTCTTTATCTTTGAACACTCTCCCAACAAAAGGATGGGAAGATGAAGATGGAGAATTTGACTTGATTTGGTTGCCGAATGTATCAGGAACAGGCTCCGAGTCATCAATTTCATGAGTTTCAAAGTTATTATGATTTTCATTACCAAAATCATAATTCGTTTCAAAAGTGTGATCAGTGTTTTGTACGTTTAAATCAGGGAGAAAGTTATTTTTTGGGATTTGATCCACGAGAAGAAACTGGTTTAGGTTGATCCTCACAACTTGAACTTTCGACCACATACAAGTAAATTTGTTCTTTTTTATTTTGCTGAACGGTTTTTATAAATATTGAGATATCATTATCATCAACAATATCAACTAGAAAAGGATACGTTGACAATTTATAAGATAGACGTAAAATGTTAAAAAGACGAAAATGATTCGAAATATACGATTTAAGATCATAAAAACTCATGCGTGAGTGTACGCTTATCGCACGTCGAAAACACTTAAAAGGGACATACTCAAGTGAACAACCTCTTTCTCCCCAGTTGCCACCAAAACAAACAACAACATTAGTAAATTCCATGTTTTCGAAGGTTATATGAAGATTCAACAAAGAAATCATAATTTATAAAGATTGTGCGGCTCTACGGTCGTGACGCCCGTCGTACTAGCTTTGATTTGATTTGTACGGCGAGGACGGTCGTCTATCCTTTCTCGACGGTCGTCCCGACCGTTTAAAACTAATTTATATATATTTTTCTATTTCTAATTAAATACAAGATAACATTTAAACATTTTATTAGATAAGATAAGATAACATAATTCAAAGGCCTAAATTAAAACCATAACGAAAGTACATTTCTTTTTCAAAATAAAAACCATAAAACAATTAACACGATAACCAAGCCGATTGCATAATTTTTAATTGACACATTTGATTTTTGCTTTAATATTTTCAACTCAAGTTTTAAACTTTTGATTTCTTCCTCCATCATCATCTTTTTCACTTTTAAATTTGAAATCTGCGTCTCCTGTGCTTGATTTTTCAATGTTAGTAATTTTAATTTCGCCTCAAAGTCTTCAACGACGGGAGACAATGTAACATCAACATCTTCTTTCCACATAAATAACTTACTGTCAATATATCCTGAAATTTTTAAAATAATAAGTATAACATGCACTTTAAAAAAAAATAAGTATAATTTTTCCCATAATTTTAATATCATACTCACAGACCATAGAGGACAACCATAAAGTTCATGACCTTCACGTGTAGTACCATATCCAACAACTCTTGAAACTGCAACCTTGCCATGATAACAACATACATTTCCGTTGAAATCAAGGGAGTATGTCTTGTGTTTTTTGTTGATACGAGCGTTGGATGAGGATAAACGAGTCATGTTTGACATGAAAGAAATGTGTTAAATTTGTGAAGTTTGAGTAGGGTTGTAATGTGTGCGTTTATGTGATATTTATAGGGGTAAACGATGAAAATAATTGTGAAGTAAAATAGAAAAATAAACAAAATAAAAGAAAAAATCAAAAAATATGTATTTTTTGTCCGACAGTCGGACGACCGTACAGACGGTCGCCGGCGACCGTAGCTAAGGACGGTCGGACGACCGTGACAAGGGTGTCAGACGGTCGAGACGACTGTTGCAGAAGAATGATCCTACGGTCGCTGTCAGGTGACGAACGGTCGTGGCGACTGTCGAAAAAGTGTCGTGGCGAAATTTAATAGGCCCTAGAGGACGGTCGGACGACCATTGACGGTGGTCCATGACGACCGTGAAATGAGGGCTATTTTGAGATCAATTTCGGTCAAGAATGACATTTTGGTCAAACGGTGGATGTGGTTAAAAAATCCGTTTTTGTCTTTTCCCTTTTTTAATTCCAAATCAATTAATTTCTTGATCATCCGACCCTTCCTCTGCCATAGTCGTCGCCCGACGAGCTTCACGGTCTTCCGGGAACCATAGTATTAATTTTTTTTTTATTTTTTCTGAGTTTATTTTTTAAATTTTTTTTTCAACCACCATCATTTCAAATTAAATGAATTATGAATTAAAATTATAAAAAAAAATCAAATAAATCATTTAAAAAAACAAACGATTAAGCTCGTCCCGCCAGATATGATTAACAGTTCCCGGATTGACTTTCTTCAAATTATAAAAATATAAAGGTAATTTAGCAAAAATTTAAAAAAAATAAAAAACTTAAATTAAATAATAAAATAAATTATTAAATGATTTATTTGAGTTTTTTTTAATTTTAATTTGAAAAGATAGTGGCTGAAAAAAGTTATTGGAAACACCGGCTACCAACAATTTTTCAATAAAAACGTTTGTGAAAAAAATCAATAGTTTTCTAGTAGTGTGTAATATTCTACACTATAAAAAATAGAATATGTTTAGTAGTTAACAGAATACCATTCTGATCAATATTTTCAAAAATATTTTGATAAATTACAAAGAAGGTCCTTTATGTATTATTCAAATTATGGATTGGGTCCTTTAACTAAAATATATACACCCGACATCCTTTATGTTTTGTATTTGTTTCGGAGAAGGTCCTTTATCACTAACGGTGTTAAATTGAACCGTTAAGTCAAGGGCAATTTCGTCATTCATTATATCTTATAATAAAACCCTTAAAAAATAGAAAAATCCCAATCAAAATCATCAGATACTTTCTTCTTCATCTAATATACAATTAGGGCTCCAAACATCATTGATATTCTTCATCGATCTTCTCCTCTTTTCTGGAATCAAATTCGCCAAATGATTTCCACTTGCAAGACAAGTCTTGAGGACCCATCTCATACCAAAGTGTTTTGTTTCTTGCAATCCATCAATTGCTATATTCCTTTTTGCAACGGTCTCCTCAAATTCTTATTCACAGTCTTCACTTTATCTCTATCTTTCAATATGTATTTGATAAGTGGTTTCTATTGAAAATAACATATATATATTCAGAACCTCATTTTAGTGTGTGAGAGAGAGATTACAACTTACAAGTCCGTTTCATCACTCGATAAGGGTTTAGGGTTTACAAGAACTGCAAAACGGAGACGATGATGAAATAGTTCAGGATTTCAACGCTAATTTTCTTCAACATTTCGGACAACGTTCTTCTTCAGCGATCTATTTATAGCATCAGTGATAATGTCGATACGCCATTGTTGTTGAAATTATTCTCCTCATCATATAATAATAGATCAAACGATGGTTACGCCGGTGGTCGACCACAACAAAGACGACGCTCCGGTGACGGATTAACCCCACAAACTCGCACTCCATCTTTGTCTTGACTTTCGGGATTCATCGACGATAACGACGAAGACCACCGCGGCGGTGAGAACAGAGGTATAATACACAGAGGAAAAAGAGATTTTGGCCCCAATCAAAAACCTAATCACTCTGATGATACTAATTATAGATCAGCAAAACGAATAAGCCTAGCCGGACGTTGATGGATTTCTTGATATATTTAAGCTTTGATTCGATCATGAAACGACTAAGCCTAATTCTGATAAATTAAATACGAGCAGGGGTAACGAAGAAGGAGACGTTGTGGCTGAGGAGCCACCGTCTCCGGCTCTCCGCCACCAAAAAGATGCCGCTCAGATATTCAGGATGATGAAAGAAACCGGTGGAAATTTAAGGAATTTAATTCTGGATAAGAAGAGAAGATTGATGAAGAAGAGAGAAGGATCTCATGATTTTAATTGGGAAATTTTTATTTTCGAAGTGTTATATTATAAGAGATATTGAATGACGAAATTGTCCCTGGCTTAACGAATCAAATTAACACCGTTAGTGATAAAGGACCTTTTTCGAAACAAGTATAAAACATAAAGGATGTCTAGTGTACTTACTTTAGTTAAAGGACCCAATCCACAATTTGAATAATACATAAAGGATCTTCTGTGTAATTTACTCAATATAATGATAACTAGATGAATTTTTTGCGTTTTGTCACATGTACTATTTTATTGTTAACGATCTATAGTATTAGAGTCGAGATCTTATGTTCAAGTAACCTATCTAGTACATTCTCTTCTTTAAAATTGTTATCAACAACCAATCCTTTTATCAACGATTTCATATTTGTAGGATGATCTTGTAGCAAAACATGTAAAATTATATTAGTTGGAACGCACAAACTAAAAAGAGATGATAAAAATTTACAATAACAAAACTAAATAAAAAAAGCACCATTTACACGTCATCTTTGTTAGAGGCACATGCACATATTTAAGAATCTGTTAGACACGTAGACAAACATACACACACTAACATATTACTCAAATCCTGGGTCGATATCGACATGTTTTCCCGGTGCCGTTGAGGTAAACCCCCATTAATTGGCTTAAATTAGATAGCTAATCATGCTAAGCATTCTCTAGTGACTACTATCTGCCATTGATATGCAAGATAGATAAAACATTAACATTTAACTTTTTCTTAAACGATGAATTTTATTAAAACAAGGCTTTTAAGAATTTAAAACCTAAAAAATACAATCAATCACAAAAACACTAGAAAACCAACAACACAAGTCAATCAAAATTAAAATAGCACCGGTGACTCCAAGCAATCCTTTCTGAGTTCTCCACCAAGCCAATGAGATATTTAAAGAAATCCCCAAGGTCTTTGACCATCACTAACAATTTTTCTTTGCCTATCATTTGTATATATATAGTTGAAGTCCTTGGGTAGAAGCTACATTTTAGACATATGTACTAAGGTTCAAGCCATATTGTTTGACAAAGCATACATTCATTGATCATATGTACTTTAATTTGTATTGAAATGATGTTTAATTCCCTCTAATATCAAGTATCAACTCTTCTATCTTGCATGGCTGAAGAACCAGAAACAACTATGAACAACATCATGATCTTGTGATAGCCACCCTTCCAATTTCATGATTTCTTCCAACTCAATGATGACATCCTTCATCTCAGGCCTCTTCCTAGGGTTCGTCTCCCAACATTGTTGCATCAATCGAACCAATGATCTTGGACAATTCACTGGTATGCTTGGTCGCATTTCCTATAAACATTACAACACAGTAAGATAGACATTAGTTTCTTCATATTTTAATTTCAATACATGACATATATAACATATATACAAACAATATAATATAATATGCATATATACCTTATATATATCTGCTGGGATGTTGTCTAAATCATAAGTATATGCCATCTCGCAACAATATATCTCCCACAAGCAAATCCCGAAGCTATACACATCACATTTATGCCCGTATGGTTTTCTGTTTACAACCTACAATATTCATCACAGCCTTTTATAATCAACTTATTAGGAAACTAAACAACATGAGAACAAATGTAGTATGAGTCATAAAAGAAGTCATACCTCAGGAGCCATATAACCGCGGGTTCCTATTTCTCCATTCATGTATAACAACTCTATCGACTCGAAAACTGATTCTCCAAAATCGGCGAGTTTTATCTTATATTCATTGTCGATAAGTATGTTTTCCGGCTTCACATCACGATGGATTATTTTCTTCGAATGTAGGTAACTCAACCTATAATACATAATCAATATCAAGTGGTTCATGAGTGTTTGAATATTTGTGAAAAGTTAAACATCAAGAACTAACTAAGGTATGGATTATATATATACCCTTTAGCGATATCGAGGGCAAATCGAAAGACAGTTTTCATAGGCAGCTTCTTGTCACGGTTCTTGATCAGGTAAGATCTTAGTGAACCTCCCTTTACATATTCCGACACAATACAGAAGTTGCTTTCGGTTTTTGATTTCTTGTTCGTCTTGTGGCCCGAATCTGTTTTCATGGACATAGTTGCTCCAATCATCTGAAATTTACACAATGATTAGATGGTAAATTGGTAGCTAATAGTACGTACGTAGCTTTAGTAATGGGAAATTTCCCACAATGTCCATTTTGAATTTTTTTTTTTAATTTTGTCCATTTGAAAAGTCAATTTCTAAAATGTCCACTTTTTATGGTCTAATTGACTATACTCAATGATTGGTCGACCATAAACTAAAAATCATTTATATATTTTCTTACAACCAATCAAAAAATGACACATAAACCGTTACTATTTCTTTGAAGTTTTAAGTTTTTATAATATTATATTTTTTAATTAGTTTTGGTTAAATTTTGTTTATCTTTTATAACTTTAAAAATATAATGTTTTATAAAATTTCGATTATGACGTTACGACGTGCTCATTTTTATTTACATACCAACGTATTTTTTTTTTCAAATCGGAGTCGGGTGAAACGTATGTCAAACGTTTCGATACAAATTCCAACGGAATCGGTTTTGAAAAAAAAAGTATGTCGGCATGTAGATATATGAGCAAGTCACAACTTCATAATCGGAATTTTATAAAGTTATAAAAGATAAACAAAATTTAACCAAAACTAATTAAAAGAATATAATATGATTTAAGAAAATATATTTAAGTAATTCAAATTTGACTGTATATTCCGGTCGATTCTAAATTTGACTTTTTTTTTATCTTTTTATGTGGCTTTTTTTTATCTTTTTATGTGGTTTTTTCTGATTGATTCTAACTTTTCAAATAGACAAAACTTTGAATTTTTTTTTTCAAAATAGACATTAGGGAATTTTCCCTTTGGTAATTATATGCATGCAGGCTTGTATATATAAATATATATACCTTAGTCACATTAGGGTGATCAAGTTGCTGCCACAAACTAACTTCCTTCATGAAATCATTCTTCATGGATTCCATCGAAGCTTTTGTTACCCCTTTGTTGCCGAAATCAAGAACTTTCACTAAAACAACAAACATATATCCAATTAAAACCCTAAAAACACAACATAAAGCACCCTATAAAATCAATTACAAATCAAATACTTGGTTCTATAAACATTTAACAACATTACCTGCTACAGTTTGGCCATGATATGAGCCCTTGTGAACCACACCGAAAGTCCCACGACCTATAACTTTACCGAGTACAAGCTTATCAGGATCAATAGTTTCCTGCCATTGTTGTTGTTGTTGTTCTCGACTAGTGATCATTCGGTCATGATCTTGGGCTCGATTAAATTGATGGTGGCAACTCTTGATTGAACGGAGAAAGTGGTTTTTGTGATCGGTGATTTGAAGGTTCATTATGTCGATTACTTTCTGCGGTTCTTCCATGATCGCGGGAATGAATTAAGGTTTGAATGAAGAAGTTTAGCGTAGGTTTAGTTGTAAACTTGTGATAATTAATGAATCTAATAAGATGTGATTTGATTGATTTAAGAAAGCTAAGATAAGTATAACTCTATCTGGTTTTATCGATCACAGCCGTACGTAGCCGACATTTAAAATATCTTTAGATTTGCATGTTAATATTATCCAATCAGAACTTAAGTTGTAAGTTTTAATCTAGTCCGAAATATAAGGGTTAGATTATATATTTAATAATTAATAATAACGTTCCACATTTTCATGTAATTAAAACGAGATTTTTTCTTTAACGGCGTGATTAAAACGAGATGATAGACTTCTTAATGCTTAATATAATTATTTGCAACAATTAAATCACCATCACACCCTCTAAAGTGTATAAACGCGTAATTTTTGGTTGAGAAATAAACATTTTAGACAAATTTTTTTTGAACGACGATTTCATTAGCAACGCTCTCCTAACAAGACGCTAGGAGAGAAAAAAACCGAGAGGCAGTGACGGAACTAGAACTTTTCAACCGGAGGGTCCTAATGTAAATATTTTTTCTTGATGAATAAAGCTCCGACCAGTTCTCGAAGTGAGTGTTTTTCACAAGCTGCAAATTTTTTTTTAAATTAACGTTTATACACGATAAAAGAACTGGTTTCTAATTATGTAGGCGTAGTTTTACAAAATCTTAGAAAAGATATTTATTATTAGAATTATAATTATTATTTCTATAGTAAATAAATATAAGAAATAAATAATCAGTTGATCTAAAAATATAGAGTAAAACAAGAAATATAAAAACTAAATTCCTAAACAAATTTGGGGATAACTATAAAAGTAAAAACATATATATTTTATTCTTAAGGTCAATAAAAGCATTACGTTAAAGTAAAAAAAAGGGAATTCCCAAACAATTTTTAGAGATAACTAATAATAAAATTATTTTTTCACGAGAATAAAAAATATATAATCATTTTAACAGGAATTGTTGTATAGTAAAATAGTGAATTGCAACTAGCCAGCCTAATATAAAGCTGACAAAGAAAGTAAAAATAATATCAACCAGTGAAATGTTTCCAACGTGAAACCATATCTTGAAAATTAAAATATTAATTCTGACACCATCATCCTCATCTTCCTTCCTCTGTAACTTAAAACTTGCAGGTACCATCGCGATAGGAAAAAATCTTAATCTTCATCTTCTCTTTTATTTTCATTTTAGCGACTTTACAATACAACTTAAGAGGGTCCAACATAAACAAACGTTTCTTTTGCATATCTCGATTTACAGAAAGTTTGGTATGCCGGAGGTCGGCCGGAGGGTCAACGGACCCCCCGGACCCTCCCCTAGTTCCGCCGTTGCCGAGAGGCTTACATGGAAAAAAGAAAATTACGCCAGTTGGCCCAGTCAATAGGGACCCTTCTAAATCTATTTGAGATCCAAAGGAAACTCAACGATTAAACCTCCAAGAAGACCTTTTGCCCTCCTATCTTTCTTTTTGAAACACCGTCTCGTTTCTAGTCCGCCAAATGACCTAACATGCCATATAAATGATAGCCTGAAGCAATTTAGCCTTAATAGGCTCCAAGTTGAGGTGCATATGAAGAGAAGCCAGATCCGACACAGAGAAGCAGAAAATGGGAGGAATCCGGCACCATGAGGAGATTCTAGCCCATAATTCCGTAGCAACCTTACAACCGGTGAAAAGGTGAACCGATGATTCATTCCCGTCATTACAAAGGGGGCATTCGATCCAAAGAAGAAACATATATGTTACGGCGCTGCAGCCCATCCTTCGTGGCGAGCCGGCCAAGATGAGTGTGCCACAAGACAAGATTCACCTTGGCCGGAACCAACTTAGACCACCCAACCGGAGACAGGGCGGCGGAGTTACTATCCTTGGACATCAGTCTCCTCGCAGAACGAGAGGAAAAACACCCACTTTGATCGGCTTTCCAACACCAGCGGCCATCAACAAAGACCAAGTGATCCCTGATCCTCACCCCCCTATTTAAAAGGATACCTTCAATTTTACATAGGTTGTTCCAAACTCCAGTAAGCCTTTTATTAACAGGAACCCATAGCTGAGCATTTAAAGAACCATGGATCCCCCATATAATTTTTCTCCAAAGGGAGTTTGGCTCGTTGAGGTACCTCCAAAACCGCTTAACAAGAAGAGCCATATTTATGTTAGCCAAGGGATCTAAACCGAGCCCACCCGACTCTACAGATTTACAAACAGTCTTGCGGCTAACCCAGTGAATCTTTCTCCCACTATCGCCCTCCCCACCACCCCAAAGGAAATTGAAGCGAATGCTTTCAAGAGTTTGGATGACTTTAGTCGTGGCCTTGTACAAAGAAAAAAATAAGTTGGGAGACTATCCAAAACCGACTTGATAAGGACAAGTCTCCCACCCATAAAGAGGTGTTTAGCTTTCCATTTAGAGAGCCTAGACTGGAAGATATCAATAACCGGCTTCCAAGAGTTGATCCTGTTCATATTCTCACCCACCAAAAGGCCCAAATACTTGAACGGAAGGGCACCCCCTAAACACCCACATCTAGACGCCAACTCCAAAACAGCCTCCGTCGGGACATTAATATCGTAAAGCCCACATTTCCCAAGGTTGACCTTGAGCCCAGAGACCAAAAAGAAACCACGTAGAAGCGGGAGAAGATTAGCGATGTTCGTAGAAGACCATTGCCCAAAAACGATGGCGTCGTCCGCGTAAGTAATTAGCAAGGACATTGCTGTGTTCGACTTAGGAAGGGTAATTTCATAAAAAATTAAGGGACTTATTAAACATAGCATGGAAAGCTTCCATGGCCAAGATAAACATTTTAGACAATTAAGTTTTATTTATTTATTTTTTTTTAAAAAGACAAAAATGCCATTTGACCACTCTTGACCTTATTATGACCATTTGATAATTTTTTATATTAATATAGTCGTCCAATAACGGTCGCAAATAACCATCGAACGACCGTCTTCTGTTCCAATTATATTGTGCCATGTCACCTTTCACGGTCGACGATGACCGTGTATTCCGACCATGACCATCCTCCTCCAACCATCCACATGGTCGTCGTCGACTGTCTGACACTCTTGTCGCAGTCGTCTGTTGACCATATATATTTTTTTAATTCCAAAATCAATTAATTTCTTGATCATCCGACCCTTCCTCTGCCATAGTCGTTGCCGGACCAGCTTCACGGTCTTCCGGGAATCGTAGTATTAATTTTTTTATTATTATTTTTATTTTTTTTCTGAGTTTATTTTTTTAAATTTTTTTTCAACCACCATCATTTCAAATTAAATGAATTTCGAATTAAAATTATAAAAAAAAACTCAAATAAATCATTTAAAAAAACAAACGATTAAGCTCGTCCCGCCAGATATGATTAACAGTTCCCGGATTGACTTTCTTCAAATTATAAAAATATATAGGTACTTTAGCAAATATTTAAAAAATATAAAACTCAAAAATAAAAAAATTAAAAAATTATTAAATGATTTATTTGAGTTTTCTTTAATTCAAAATTCATTTAATATGAAAAGATGGTGGCTGAGAAAAGTTAATGGAAACACCGGCTACCAACAATTTTTCAATAAAAACGTTTGTGAAAAAATTTAATAGTTTTCTAGTAGTGTGTAATTTTCTACACTATAAAAACAGAATCTGTTTAATTAGTTAGTTAATGAATACCTTTCTGATCAATATTGTCAAAAATATTTTGATTTATTGATAATGATAACTAGATGAACTTCTTGCATTTTGTCATATGTACTATTTTATTGTTAACGATCTATAGTATTAGAGTCGAGATCTTATGTTCAAGTAACCTATCTAGTACATTCTCTTCTTTAAAATTGTAATCAACAACCAATCCTTTTATCAACGATTTCATATTTGTAGGATGATCTTTTAGCAAAACATGTAAAATCATATTAGTTGGAACGCACAAACTAAAAAGAGATGATAAAAATTTACAATAACAAAACTAAATAAAAAAAAGCACCATTTACACGTCATCTTTGTTAGAAGCACATGCACATATTTAAGAATCTGTTAGACACGTAGACAAACATACACACACTAACATATTACTCAAATCCTCGGTCGATATCGACATGTTTTCCCGGTGCCCTTGAGGTAAACCCCCATTAATTGGCTTAAATTAGATAGCTAATCATGCTAAGCATTCTCTAGTGACTACTATCTGCCACTGATATGCAAGATAGATAAAACATTAACATTTAACTTTTTCTTAAACGATGAATTTTATTAAAACAAGGCTTTTAAGAATTTAAAACCTAAAAAATACAATCAATCACAAAAACACTAGAAAACCAACAACACAAGTCAATCAAAATTAAAATAGCACCGGTGACTCCAAGCAATCCTTTCTTCCACCAAGCCAATGAGATATTTAAAGAAATCCCAAGGTCTTTGACCATCACTAACAATTTTTCTTTGCCTATCATTTGTATATATATAGTTGAAGTCCTTGGGTAGAAGCTACATTTTAGACATATGTACTAAGGTTCAAACCATATTGTTTGACAAAGCATACATTCATTGATCATATGTACTTTAATTTGTATTGAAATGATGTTTAATTCCCTCTAATATCAAATATCAACTCTCCTATCTTGCATGGCTGAAGAACCAGAAACAACTATGAACAACATCATGATCTTGTGATAGCCACCCTTCCAATTTCATGATTTCTTCCAACTCAATGATGACATCCTTCATCTCTGGCCTCTTCCTAGGGTTCGTCTCCCAACATTGCTGCATCAATCGAACCAGTGATCTTGGACAATTCACTGGGATGCTTGGTCGCATTTCCTATAAACATTACAACACAGTAAGATAGACATTAGTTTCTTCATATTTTAATTTCAATACATGACATATATAACATATATACAAACAATATATAATATGCATATATACCTTATATATATCTGCTGGGATGTTGTCTAAATCATAAGTATATGCCATCTCGCAACAATATATCTCCCACAAGCAAATCCCGAAGCTATACACATCACATTTATGCCCGTATGGTTTTCTGCTTACAACCTACAATATTCATCACAAGCCATTTTATAATCAACTTATTAGGAAACTAAACAACATGAGAACAAATGTAGTATGAGTCATAAAAGAAGTCATACCTCAGGAGCCATATAACCGCGAGTTCCTATTTCTCCATTCATGTATAACAACTCTATCGACTCGAAAACTGATTCTCCAAAATCGGCGAGTTTTATCTTATATTCATTGTCGATAAGTATGTTTTCCGGCTTCACATCACGATGGATTATTTTCTTCGAATGTAGGTAACTCAACCTATAATACATAATCAATATCAAGTGGTTCATGAGTGTTTGAATATTTGTGAAAAGTTAAACATCAAGAACTAACTAAGGTATGGATTATATATATACCCTTTAGCGATATCGAGGGCAAATCGAAAGACAGTTTTCATAGGCAGCTTCTTGTCACGGTTCTTGATCAGGTAAGATCTTAGTGAACCTCCTTTTACATATTCCGACACAATACAGAAGTTGCTTTCGGTTTTTGATTTCTTGTTCGTCTTGTGGCCCGAATCTGTTTTCATGGACATAGTTGCTCCAATCATCTGAAATTTACACAATGATTAGATGGTAAATTGGTAACTAATAGTACGTACGTAGCTTTAGTAATGGGAAATTTCCCACAATGTCCATTTTGAATTTTTTTTTTTAATTTTGTCCATTTGAAAAGTCAATTCCTAAAATGTCCACTTTTTATGGTCTAATTGACTATACTCAATGATTGGTCGACCATAAACTAAAAATCATTTACATATTTTCTTACAACCAATCAAAAAATGACACATAAACCGTTACTTTTTCTTTGAAGTTTTAAGTTTTTATAATATTATATTTTTTAATTAGTTTTGGTTAAATTTTGTTTATCTTTTATAACTTTAAAAATATAATGTTTTATAAAATTTCGATTATGACGTTGCGACGTGCTCATTTTTATCTACATACCAACGTATTTTTTCTTTCAAATCGGAGTCGGGTGAAACGTATGTCAAACGTTTCGATACAAATTCCAACGGATTCGGTTTTGAAAAAAAAAGTATGTCGGCATGTAGATAAAAATGAGCACGTCACAACTTCATAATCGGAATTTATAAAACATTATATTTTAAGAGTTATAAAAGATAAACAAAATTTAACCAAAACTAATTAAAAGAATATAATATGATTTAAGAAAATATATTTAAGTAATTCAAATTCGACTGTATATTCCGGTCGATTCGAAATTTGACTTTTTTGTTAATCTTTTTATGTGGCTTTTTCTGATTGGTTCTAATTTTATGGGAGGGGAATTAAATTCTATGGGAAGGGAAGAACGCAAACCATGAACATTTTAATTGAATTGACTTTTCAAATAGACAAAACTTTGGAATTTTTTTTTCAAAATAGACATTATGGGAATTTTCCCTTTAGTAATTATATGCATGCAGGCTTGTATATATAAATATATATACCTTAGTCACATTAGGGTGATCAAGTTGCTGCCACAAACTAACTTCCTTCATGAAATCATTCTTCATGGATTCCATCGAAGCTTTTGTAACCCCTTTGTTGCCGAAATCAAGAACTTTCACTAAAACAACACACATATATCCAATTAAAAGTTAAAACCCTAAAAACACAACATAAAGCACTAGCTAGTCTATAAAATCAATAACAAATCAAATAGTTGGTTCTATAAACATTTAACAACATTACCTGCTACAGTTTGGCCATGATATGAGCCCTTGTGAACCACACCGAAAGTCCCACGACCTATAACTTTACCGAGAACAAGCTTATGAGGATCGATAGTTTCCTGCCATTGTTGCTGTTGTTGTTGGCGTTCTCGTTGACTAGTGATTATGCGGTCATGATCTTGGGCTCGATTAAATTGATGGTGGCAACTTTTGAGTGAACGGAGAAAGTGGTTTTTGTGATCGGTGATTTGAAGGTTCATTATGTCGATTACTTTCTGCGGTTCTTCCATGATCGCGGGAATGAATTAAGGTTTGAAGAAGTTTAACGTAGGTTAAGTTGTAAACTTGTGATTAATGAATCTAATTATAAGATGTGATTTGATTGATTTAAGAAAGCGAAGATAAGTATATAACTCTATCTGGTTTTGTGATCACAACCGTACGTAGCCGACATTTAAAATATCTTTAGATTTGCATGTTATCCAATCAAAACTTGAGTTCTAAGTTTTAACCTAGTCTGGTCCGAAATAAAGGGTTACATTAGATATTTGATAACGTTCCACATTTTAATATAATTAAAACGGGATTATTTTATTTTTTATCGTTTAATAGAATCATTATCACACTCCTCTTTATCGTGTTTAAACACACAACTTTTTTTTTTAAGAAATAAAATATTTTAGACAATTAGGTTTCATTTTTTTTTTCTTTCAATTTTTTATAATAATAAACATTCTTTTTTTTTTAAAAGACAATCACCATACTACTAGGCTACAATGCCTTAAGTAATAACATTATAAATGAAACTTATTGAAAATATATTCCGGTTACCAACAATTTCGATAAGAACATTTATTAGAAAATTAATTAATAGCTTTCTAGTAGTTTGTATATAAAAATAGAATCCTTTAATTAGATAATAGAATACCTTTCTGATCAATATCATAAAAATATTTTGATTTGTTGATAATGATAGCTGGATGAACTTCATGCGTGTGTTGTCATGTGTATTATGCTATTGTTAACGATTAGAGTATTAGAGTCGAGATCCTATGTTCAAGTAATTAACCTATCTTGTACATTCTATTATTTAAATTTGTTATCAACAACCAATCCTTTTATCAATGATTTCATATTTGTAAGATGATCTTGTAGCAAAACATGTATAAACATATTAGTTGGAAAGCACAAACTAAAAAAGATAATAAAAATTTACAATAACAAAACTAAATAAATTAAAAAAAGCACCATTTACACGTCATCTTTGATAGAGGCACATATATAAGAATCTGTTACTCTGTTAGAGAAACTTCAAAAGATGTTACACACACATGTACACGAATCAACACACACATTTCCTTCATCTTATACATTTATCATTTTATTGTAAATGTTAGATGTAATAAGATAACGCTCATATTTTTGAAGAAATAAAAAAGAAGCCAGTGATGTATATGGCTGCAATTTGAGACTGCCCCTACCAAATTCATTACTTGTCAAAATTAATCTTCAAAGGAGAATGCTAGGGACATCGTTTCTTTTTCGTCAGACATCGTACCTAAACGTCCCATTTAGATCTAACTATCATGATTTCAAGATCGAAGACGACACAAAATAACTATCGCTTACAAACAGATCTGGAACAACGAACAATTACAAATAACGACAACAGGAAATACTCTTCTCCTAGACTAAAACATCACCAACTTCATCAACTCGATGAACTAACACTAAAATGAATAAATCGGAGAAGAAACTAACAAATTCTAACTTCAACAACGAAGAGAGAGAGAAAAGAAATGTAGATGGATGTGGCTCATACTCTTCTGCCTCACTACAAGAAATATGACTTTTGGTGGCAAATTTTTTTTACCTATAGTGGCGATACGTGGCCACGGCACATCTTGGTGGCGACTAATCGCCACCATAGCCCTAGCCAGTGAAGGTCCGTCGCTATAACTCAAAAATGTCGCCACCGGAAGTTTCGCCACCGTAGGCATGTCTATAGGGGCGACAAATCGTCACAGAAAAGTCCGTCATCATAAATTTATGTTAGTCATTTTTTGTAATTGTTCGTTGTTCCATATGGCCATTAGGATATAATGATGTTCTCATATCATCTAGATTCTCTAACTTTGGCATTAGTGAAGATATGACATGTATGTTTGAAACATGAGGGAGAACTCAGGGGTACACGTCGGGGTTTGAGCTCCCGATTGCTTCTTGACCTTAGACAGACTTCAGGATTCATAACAGGCACATGTATTTTGAGATAAATGAATTTTATGTGACTTACTGGCTACGGCTCACCAACAACTATGTGTTGTTAATGTATTTTAATTCATATTTGCATGTAAGTAACTGGAACCACAAATTGCAAGTTACAATGAGATTAGCGGGTTGATGTGTTTAGTACCTTAACTTTCTGATGTTGAAATATGTTCCTTTTTGTTGGTCAGTCTTAGGGTTATCTGGGACCCTTGATGAATAATGTAACTCTGTAGTCTTACTTATGAATCAAACTTACTGGATGTTACCATTTGGCTTTGTATGAGACTGACTATTTGTTTTATATTGATATGTGTGTGTTTATGTTGCTTGTTTGGTTCATCTATTGCTTCTGCGAGAACTGATTGTCACACCCCCAATTTCCACTAACGGAGTATAACCGTGTGGGGTGTCAACCAGACCAGGATCCCAGACTTTAGTTACAACCAAACCATAAACAGAAATTATAAGTTAACGTGAAAGTTAAGTTACAGTCCAAAAGTAGTAAGTTTAATAGTTCAGCGGAAGCATAATTAAGGTTTACAATCAGATTTTTCAAAATGAGGAAATTTAGATCCGAAAACATGATTCCCAAGTGAAAATAGGTTATGTGTACTGCCGCCGTCCCTGCCGTCCATGATCCTTCTAGCGACCTGAAAAGCATTCAACAATCAAGTGTCAGCCAAGGCTGGTGAGTTCACTAAAACAGTCTACCCGTCACGAGTAGACTTAATGTTTATGAATAAAGATAGGCAAAATACAATCAATATCATAAGACCAGTAAAATTCCATATCGTAGGTAGCTAGCCTATAGTTATGTACACCTGAATTGTTCGTAACCGAAGCTGACAATGTTTTGGATAGGGAATGCCTATGAACCTTGCCTTCCCGTGTCTTTACGGATCACGGAGGGTAGGCTAACATTGATCTCAGTCCGACCGCCAGTCGAGAGGGTGCATCCCGTGCACCGCTGAGCGGGGGTGTCAATCCCCAGTAGTACTACTCAATATTACCTCGCTATTGTATATTAACGGCCCGAAAGTAAGGACTTTTTATAAATAAAGTTCAATTCAGTGAAACATATGATATTATGTCGGAAATTTACCCAGTAAGAAATACCTTACCGTTTGGGTCACCATCCTTACCGGATGCAACCACCTGCGCGTTATCGTCCCTGAATGGACATAACAATAATATACATGAACTCACCTTAGGTTGCTCGGCTTACTTCTTCAATAAACCCGGTTATGATTGTTAACGAGGACGGATGATCTCCTAAGCTCAAATAGGTGAAGACTTGGGGCTGGAATCTCGGTTTCTCGTATCGTTTTCTGCTGGCCAGAAGTCACCGGAGTAGGAGAGTGCAGATGTGTGTGTGTTTTGAGTGAGGTGAGTAAAAATGAGAGAGTTGGCTTGGGTTTTCTATATGTAGGGGCCAGTTTCGCCCGCAATTTCGCCGGCAGTTTCGCTGGCCACGCGAAACTGGTCCAGCAGACCAAGAGCTTTAGCTACCGGGCGAAACTGTAGTTTCGCTCGGTAGTTTCGCTGGCTTCTAAAAGGGTAAATTTCACTCTAAGTAAGGTAAGCACGTTTTCTCGATAAATCACATAATTTCACAATGAATTAATTAAGCATGTTGCATAACTTCACACAGTGGTAATAAGCAAATAATCATATAACACATATGGTCGGGTTCAGTGATCAACCAAAGGTCGTGGACGTATCCGGTCTAGGTAAGCATTAATTAATTAATTACTACTGGTAATGTGACTAACGGAGTTTGTCTAACGGAACTAACGGTTTTAACGGAAAGACTTAACGGAGTTAACTTGGGAAGTTGCAATTGTCACACTGATACAGACAGCTGGTCCCACACCTCTCTCGCACCTGACATGGTGCGGCAGGGGTGTGACAATAGGGTTTTCCTGGTGGCGGTGGTTGGCGTAAAGGGAAGGTGGTTGTTAAATGATGAAGGATAGCGAAGTGCGACACAAACAGCATGAGTGAGAGCTAAATCGTTCTTCAACCAGAAATTTATGACATATAACAGTGAAGGATAATTAGGGTTTTAATTCTTTATAGAACACATAACCAGAATCATTTTTTTTCCTTCAACTTTTTTAACCATAGTTACATTGTCAATTTCTTCCTGCTTCAAATTTCTTGCATAATCTCTCGAATTGTTGTCTAACAAGATGGTGACCCGCCCGCGCTTTGCGGCGGGCCACCCATTTTCCGAAACGCTGTGGCCAAAGTCGAAAACTCTAAAAGTGATTTAAAAGTTGACCACTTGCGTTTAAGTCTTAAAAAAATACCACATGTACATGACACGCGGCCTAACACCCATTTTTCAAAACACTGTGAGCAAAGTCAAAAACTCTAAAAGTGGTCTAAAAGTGACCACATTTGCTTAAGTCTGAAAAAATATCAAATGTACATAACACGTGGCCTAACACGTAACCACGTGTCGCAAAAACATTGGCCTAACACGTGGCCACGTATTGCCATACGTGACCTAACACATGACCACGTGTCGCAAAAGCATTGATCTACATATGACATGTGGCCTAACACGTGTCCACGTGTCACCACATGGCCTAACACGTGGCCACGTGTCAGGCCACATAACCAGTAAAATTTTATACGTGGTCTAAAACGTGGCCACGTAACCAGTAAAATTTTAAAAGGCCACTACGACACGTGACAATTTATTATTGGTTGAACATGACACGTGTCATATTATTAGTGGTGGAACATGACACGTGTCATGTTCCTATTGGCTAGTTATGAATAATAAACCCACTCACATACTTTCAACCATAATTGTAATATATATAAATTCTAGTAAATTTTGTAAAGATAGAGGACCAAGTTGGAGTTGGCAGTGTATGTTGCAGGTTTGGAGAGGAAAGATTTCATTTTTAACCAGCAACGGTCGTGGTTGCATGGTTTTCAATGGTGGCAGGTGGGCGGACAAAAAGAAAGAGAGTAAAGAAAGAGACTTATGTAATAAATTTTTAATTTTTAATTGTAAAACAGTCCCACTAGTTTATTAAATTACAATAATAGTCCCTAAATGTGTAGAAAGACTAAACTATCCTCATGTGCTATGTATATGACTGAACTTAACGGATAAAATTAACGACCGTTAGAGGAAATTGTGTAATCTGTAACAAACTATTAATAAGGGATGTTTTGCTATTTCTTTAATTCAAGGACGAAAAATAAAATTAAAAAAAAATTAAAGGACGTAAAATGTAATTTGCTCTAATTTTAAGAAGTTAATTGAAAACATAGTTAGAAAATAAAATTAATAAAAAAACTAAAATTATTAGTTAAAGTTAATTAAAAAACTTGGAAAAAAGAAACGTTCAAAATTAATAATTAATATATATTGAGTTAACTAGTTAAGTTAAGCTAAAATGGATTTTAAATAAAAAGGCACAAGAAGAATTTGTGCTTAACACATCCTTTAATTACTTTTAAAGAGATTGTATTTTAGTTTCTGTATGTTTTATTTTAGCTCATTATATGTAGTATTTATTTATCATTATGTTTTAAATTATAGCTTATTTTGTTTTATTGTTATTGTTTTTTATGTGTTAGATAATATTATTGTTATTTTATCATTGTGTATTATATATTAGAAATAAAAGATGGGGTTATTTCACCATTGTGTTTTTTAAAACTTATCATTTTAGAAAGAACATACTTTCAGATCATTTTGTTATTGTGGTATCATTGTGTTTTACATATTAAAAATACACAATGGTGTATTTCGTGATTATGTTCTTCAAAACTAACGACTTTAGAAAAACACAATAATCAACAAAAAGACATAATAACGGGCAAAGAGGCGTAATGACACACCAGAAAATACAAGTTGAAAAACATACAAAAATTCAATATTTTATTGTACTTGATTTAAAGATTAAAAAACGTTTTTTATGGTATAACTTTTTTTAAAAATTATGAACGTTTATTAAAAAAATAAGAAAACTTGATTAAAAAGTCAACAAAAGCAATAAAGTAAATATTCATCTGCAAAAATTTTCTCCTACAATTTAATATCAATCATTAATTAAAGTTTAATAACAAAATCTAATGTCATCAAACCCTTTTTAGACTTCTTAAAATAATTACGCTTTTTAGAATAACCCAATCCAAAATATATTTAGGTTAAAATAATTATTGTTATCTTTTGACATGCTGCAAGGTAAGAAAATAAAAATTGATTAGAAACGTGAAAGGAAATATTTAACTCAACATGAGTAGCTTGTCTTCTAGCATCACTGATTAGTGATTATTTACCGGTCAAGTTTTAGATATAAAACTTGAAACAAGCCGAATTCAAACTTATTAGATAATAAGAGCTTCTAGAAGTATATTACCTAATATGATACACGTGTGTATGTGTATCCATTTTTTATGTACAAGTGAATGAGTGATCATTTCATTTAGTGAGGTGGTTAGTGTTCTATTTAGTAGTATCTATATCTATATAATGTATATATGAAAAGATGGGTGGCCACGTGGCATCACCACAACACTCCTTTAAATGGTTTTCCCGCTCAAAACTTCCATCGTATATGATAAGCGGATTTAGTTCGGATCCTACCGAAAAATAGGTCACCCAAATAAATCGGACAATATAGCTACCATATACCCTAATTCTAAGAAATCAAATTCATCAATCACAGATTTCTCCGCCTCTCAATCTCCCCTCCGGAAAAAAATCGCCTCTTTCAATTTCGCATCTGCTTTCCTCGATCGAAGGTACGCCATCAATTTCGTAGATCTCCGTTCGTCTTCTCTGTTCCACTGAATCATCGAAGAACAATCGCTTCGTCATTTCAGTCATTCCACGAAGATCGATTGCAATAAGTTATATATGCTTCAAGATCTCATATCCAGTGACGCAAAATCATCTGAAAATCAATCGTTTTTAATTCTGTTTTAATATCAAAATCGTTTGCCTTCTTTTCTTAACTGAATTGATTCGTTTTTGCTTTTGATTCTGTGTCTACAATTGTCTACAATCGATAGTACATATGTCGATGGACAAGATTTTATGTTTGTCTCCTTCGATGTTTTTTTTTTCTAACCCTAAAATTGATGGGTGAAGGTTCAGATATCTATCGATCTTGGAAAGAGAATTTGTTTTTAATCCTAAAATTGATGGATGGAAGGTTCTGTTCAAAACTTTTTAATGTTTTTTTTTCTTTTAAATCGTATGCATAATAGTTGCTTATGCTTTGAAAGATAAATGTTAAAGCTCAAATCTAAGATTGTGATTTCCTACCACTACGAAGTTAAAATCTTATTATTATTCTTACAGATGCAATATCTTTTGAAGGATTTTCAGCGTAGTGAATGACTGTAATAAACCAATCACTTTTGACTTTTTGAGGTATGTATTTGATCTTACTATTGATTACTCCTTTATGTTCATACCTTTGTGAAGACATATCTTAGTTCTATTTCAAACAGTTTATGCATATGAGCTGAGTACATAATTGAATCATTTCATTGTTATGCTAATTGAATCTTTAATTACATAACAGTGACAAACAGGGACCTATTTTTTGGTATGATGAGCAATTCTTCAAATTTTGATTTGATATGAAATTCTTATCTACAAACTTTCAGTTGGAAAGGTAATTTCTTTATTTCTACAAACTAACATGTGATCTAAACTTATTGCAATTATTTGAAATTATTTTGTCATCATCAGAATTTGCGTATATGTTGTTGATTGAGATGGTTATTTGATTTTGTTTAAGAAATTGAACGGATGATTATTTGATTTGCCAATATATTGTTGATTGAGATGGATAGGTCATCGACTACCTGCAGATGATCGACATCTTCAGGGTGATCCACTGATACACATCAAATTTCCAGAAGAGTGAGACTTCTACACAAGTTCTGATCAAGAACGTAAAGAACAAACTACATTTCTTTTGGTCAAACAAGAGGTATTTAAGAGGTAGCTCAACCCATCTGTTTTCATTCTGAATCTGTAAATAACTCGCAAAGTAATATCTATTATAATATCTATTTCCATGATGGAATATCTATTATTGCGAGTTTATAAACGTAATAGATACAATAGTTTAAATTGACATCTTTTTTTAAAAGAGTAGGAAGCTCAATTTATTTGTTATGATCTCTAAAATGTGTGTTTTTTTTTGTTTTGTATGTGTATGCTTTTATTTATGTTTTTGTTGATAGACATGTTTAGTGTATGTAGAGGTGGTTGATGGAAGACATTTCCCACCGGTAGTAAAAAAAAAACTAGATGGTTATGATTTGTGATGACCTTCTTTAGACTTTTTGTCTTTTTATATGGTTTGTAATTACATAAGAGGTATAGAATCTGATCAGGTGTTTGTATTTTTAATTATAAAACTTTCAAGTTTAAGTTATTTTACTCTTTTGGAACAATGAATTTTGATTTATTATGTCATGTAGGCGGGATATATAGAAGTTTAGAGGAATGTGAGTAACAATTTAATCAAATTTCTATTGAAGAAAGCGCTCTTGCTTTGTAAGCTTTGTTAATTAATTGTCTGTTACAATATACTTTATTTCATGTCTTATAATAACATTCTTCTTTGTGTTGTAAATTTTGTAGAGGAGGTGTTTAAGTTCTTGAGAAATAAAAGGTATGTGTTCATAAAATCTATTGGATTGTTTGGTGGTTTTTATAATTTTCATAAAGGGTTTAATTGTTTTCCACTTCTTACAAAAATTGGATACTGGTTTGAGAAGTTATGTGATTCTAATTATAATTTGTACATTGTGGATAAAAGTTCATTTACATGATTTTAAGGAAGTATGCAAACTAAAAGGAATAGAAGTACAGTTAAATGGTCAAGAACATAAGTTGAATGACTTGAATCTATTTAACAAATTAGTTTACTCATTTCTAAGCCTATTCAATTCAACAAATCAAAAAGATACACGTTAACTAATACTTTTGACTCCTTTAACCCTTTTAGCTGCTTCTTTCTATACTTTTTTTTACATCAATGATAATACATAAAAAACATGACCCATTAGTAAATGGGTCGAGTGAGTAGTTCTTACCAAGAACCAACTTTTCAGGAAGGGATTTTACCAAGTTGTCTTATGTGCACAACAATAACATGTTACTAAATGTTCACTCTTGATGCCTTTCAAATAAAAGTACATTACACCACTGCAATATAAATTATAAATCCAAACTTTCTGCCCAAATGATTTTAGAATGCAGAGTTCTTCTATATTTGGATATCTGTGATAGTATGTAAGGTTACATAATAGACGTTTGGGTAGTTCGTTTACCGCCGGTAAAATGAGTTGTTTCTCTACATATCGGGTCGGTTCAAAACATTGTATTTTTACAGGTAAGTTTGTTTTTCTTCCTATTGCTTACCACATTGTAGTTCTCTATGATGAAATGACACATTTATGTTGTTTAACATATTCGCCAATCGTGGAGGCATTACTTTCAAAACACAGGGGCTTATCTTTGTGGTAACCCATGTTACATTAGTTACTGTTTTTATTTTTTACTTTAAAGAAGGATAATACTGAAGTAAGATTGATGTTTATGCTTAATACATTGTAATACTCTCTTGATTCAATAGTTGTATATACTTAGTCAATACTTTTTGGCTGATTGTAGGCATTTGGTGGGACTGCAGATGATCTTGATGCTATTGTTATTGCATTTAGAGTCAAGAGACCGGATACTGATTTAATTGCTGCTCATTTATTTATTAATTCAGTAGTGTGTTTAAAACCACACATTCATGTTTGAGTAGCATATATAAGATAACAGTATAAATAAATAGATTGAGGACTTCTTCCGGAAGCAACTTGACTTTTATAGTAATTTTACCATTTAGTTTAATTGTATGTGTGGTTGAGTAGCATATATGTAAGTGAAGGCATTTTGTTTGTTCTTTATGTCGGGGCTACTCCAATTTCATTTTCTTTCTTTTATTTAAAACTCATTTGTTTTGTTTGATTTTCATAATTGAATAAAAATTACCATTGTAGATTGATATTGTTTTAATTTTTTTAAACGTCAGCCGTGCGATGCACGAGATTAAAACTTCTCATATTGGATGAAGACGGACATGTGACAAACTAAACATCAAATGTTGTTTATAAGTATGTATTTTTGAATTTGTAACACTTTTTACATTTTCAAATATTGTTTTTCTCTTTTTTAATTCCAGTTATCTAATAATATTTACTATAGTACGTTATTATAATTACTAATTTTTTAAATTCCGCCCGTGCGTTGCACGGGTATCAAAAACTAGTAAAGATTATATATGCAAATAGAAGAATCAAGAAATACACGATGTAAATTCTTCCTTGGTTTCATATCTAGTTCCATCTAGGTTTACATGGTATAAGAGCCAATCAGTTCAGAAATAATCAGCAGACATCAGTTTTCCAGTTCAGTTGATACCCACGACCCCAAACAACAAAATCCTTTTTTTCCGCAAGAAAAGCCTTCACACGCTGTCCGACATCATCACTCGCTGCCGCAAAAACCCCACGCGTTGGCGCGTGGATCGCTGGAGCAGTGTTGTAAAACTCGGCCTAGGCGCTCCTCGGGCTCTTAGTGATGCGACTTTAGGCAACTCGGCTGAGCAAGTCGTAGGCGGTCAACATCGGAGCAACTCGGCCTAGGCACTCCTCAGCCTCTTAGGCACTCAGCGGCTCAAGATTAGATTGTAGAAGATGAATTGGAGCCTAAAGTACCTTCGAAAGAGGCTTGGGGTGATGAAGAATCCTTAGAAAACCAAAGAAGTACTAAATTGAGAGAACTTGAAGAATATTTCGTATCTAAAGAAGAGGAATTGAATGATAACGTTGAATACGAATAAGATGGAGTTAACATTAATGAACAAGATGGAGCTAATATGGTAGACGAAGGTTAGATGTTTGTTATTTTTATGTCTAGACTAGTAAAGGGGAATATCAATTTTTAAAATCATTCAGTATTTGAAATTTAAAAAACTAATGGTGATGTCAATATTAAATTAATAATATTTACATATTTTGTTATAATTATAGCATTTAAACGTGTATATAATTTCTAAAAAAATACTTTCTTCACAATATATCATTTTCATGTACTCTCCGAGTACTCCCTGCCTAGGTTGAGTACTCGCAACTCCCCAGTTGTCTGACCTGGGAGCGCCTAGCGAGTTTTTGCAACCTTGGCGGAATTATGCCGGACTTCCGCCTCTGTGGTCGCCGGAGCTATCTAAATCCATTTGTGTAGTCAATTTTACAGTTTGGTAACTTTGATATTGAACCACAATAGCTGTTAATTTCTCAATCAAAGAACTTTGTTAAAACTCTCACAAAACTCTGCTAATTTCATTGAATTTAATAGAACTCTGTTATCTCTATTAACTAACAGAACTCTGTTAGACTGTTAAGTCCGTTAACTCTTATAGAATTCTGTTAACTCCGTTAATTCCGCTCACAGAATTATGTTACAGACTGTCACAGAACTCTGTGAAACCCGTCACAGATTCTGTGAACCCGAAAAACTAAAAAAAAAAAATTATGTTTTCTGTGGATATCTAGTCTGCTTTCTGGTCCTTCGAGACATTTTGTCCTTTTGGACGTATGTTCTTGGTTTGTAGCTTTAACAACCGTCTGGAAACAACAATTATGTGGTTGAGCAACCACCTAGTTGCTCGGGGGGAGTGTTACCTTCTAGTGACCTCGATCACATATGTGTTTCTGGTCATCTCGATCACGTATGAGGTGTTAACTTATATGGTAACTACGGCCACATTTATGGTATTACGTGTGAAGCTTGCAAAGTGTGCTCAAGTTCAGATTCTGGCTTGCTGATTTACTTTTGGTGAACATAAATTCTACATCTCATATGTTCTGGTTTAGTGTCACTTTAAGAGTTACATGAATCTGTCACGATCTCCCTTACTGCAATCCCGTTACCTTGTTGTTTCTTGTAATAATCTGAGCATGATTAATATATATGCTTCAGCTTGAGGGGGGGGGGGGGGGAGCTTCTAGAAGTGTATTACGTAATCTCATACAGTTGTATGTGTGCAAGTGGTCATTTCATTTAGTAAAGTGGTTGGGTGGTTGTAATAGTGTTTTAGTTTTTTTGAGCATGATTAATATATATGCTTCAGCTTGAGGGGGGGGGGGGGGGAGCTTCTAGAAGTGTATTACGTAATCTCATACAGTTGTATGTGTGCAAGTGGTCATTTCATTTAGTAAAGTGGTTGGGTGGTTGTAATAGTGTTTTAGTTTTTTTGAGCATGATTAATATATATGCTTCAGCTTGAGGGGGGGGGGGGGGAGCTTCTAGAAGTGTATTACGTAATCTCATACAGTTGTATGTGTGCAAGTGGTCATTTCATTTAGTAAAGTGGTTGGGTGGTTGTAATAGTGTTTTAGTTTTTTTTTAGGCTTTTACATATATACCATTGCTAAATCATTTTATTACATATATACCCAAGCCTAAACCTTAATTACATATATCCCCTTCCTAAACCATATATATTACATATTTATCCAATTTATTTAAAAAAAAAACTTATTAACTGACTATTATACCCTTAATAAGTATTTACATATTTTTCCCTTTTAATGTCAATAATTACATATTTATCTAAAGAAATAAAAGAACATGTACACATTTCACCTTCTATATTACATATTTACATCTTTCACCTTCTAATTTTAAATTCCATTTCAAAACAAGAATGAACAATAATCGACATATATCTTAAACAAAAGTACATATCAAAATAGAAATTGCCAAAAGTTCCCTCCTTCCCCAATAATCCTCATATCTTCTACAAACTCAAACTTCAAATCATTGTTATGGACAAGTGGGCAACTACGCTTTGTGCACCCTCACCAAACACTCAAAGGCCATAAAGGTAATCTACCCCAATGGCCAAATTCACAAACTCCACAACCCATCAAAGCCGCAGGGCTCATGCTGGAGTCGCCCAACACATTTCTCGTCAACTCCAAATTGCTCCGCATTGGAGCTCGCTACTCCCACCTCAATGCCGACGAGGATCTCGAGATCGCATCCGTTTACGTCATCTTCCCCATGAACAGACTTAACTCGGTCGTCACCATCGCCGATCTGTCCTCCCTTTTTCTGGTGGAGAATCTGGTGCGGATAAAATTGGAAGCGTGAGAATCCTGCCAAAAAATGCGCCTACACCGCCGCGGTTGAGCTTGGAGGCCATAGCTGAAGAATTAGTTTGTCGGAGATAGACCAAATGGTCTTTTTTTCATCAACGAATTATACAAACATATATATAGATACAACATATTTTATATTCATATTCATATTCTTTTTCGCTAAAAGCAATAAGGGTTATCTGATCGATCTTGGTTTACTCCTTCATATGTAACAACTGATTTTTTTAAGTTGCTAGTATACAATGGACTGTTACTTTCTTATAACCTTCTTATTTATTCTTTACATCAAGCAATCTAAATGTTGTTTCAAGTAATGTAAATCTTAAACACACAGAGACACATATTGTGTACTAAAGGGTTGCGTCGTTACGTCGTACATGGAGGTCACCGACGTTTGGCCGGGAATGTCTTGGAGAAAGGAACGTGCTACTAATAGAAATTCACGTATTCATTTATAATTCTTTTTATTTTTCTTTTTAAAAATTAAAAGGGTGGATAGGTAATTTCATAAGAGATGAGTATATATGTAATTAAAGTTTAGCATTGGGTATATAAGTAATTAAGGGGCTTATTAAGGAGATATATGTAAAAATTCCTTTTTTTAACCGTAAACATCCGGTTACCCGAGGGTCTAATCATGGCAAACTATATTACCCATGACACGTTGCGACCACAGTCTGTGCGAGTAACCAAAACCCTTTGTGTTGCACGTCCATCCCAGAGAAAACCCACCGCCTAAAAGCCGCTATGGTAAAACTCTGACCCACCTCTATAATATTTTACATTTGTTTTGTGTTATGTGAGACCTGAACCCTTAGCCTCCACACTGGAAGATAAAGTGGTATCCACTCCACCAAATGATGGGGATCCCCCAATGTATAAATAGATTGTATGTTTGAAGAGAAGAATAACAATGTAGAAATACACAATGTAGTGTCTTCTTGGTTTTAACATCTTTCTATCTCGGTTTACAAAACTCAACCCAAGGGTTTTTTAGTTAGATGAACCAAGATGAAGCTTAATCATGTCACTCTGTTTACACCACTAACTTTACCATGACAACATTTTTATAAACGCGCATGGATTCTTTCTTTTGAGCCCAAAACCCATTGCATACACTTTTAGCAATTCCTCTACTTTAAATCCTCCCTATAGAAATGTATATACAACTAAAGATAGCCTTTTCAAAACAAAATATATATCTAAAAGGCAACTTTTTACCATCTTCACATCTTGCTCCTAAATATACACTTACCATGATTAACCCTGACTAACACTCTTTGGCTTTCTTGAACTGTTCCACAAGTAGATCATAAATTTTGACTCTTAAGTTTGATGCTTCTTGAGGCCGAAACCATCGCCTGCTAAACTGATACATTCATCGGCGAGCGAGTTGTAATTATTGCAAAAGATGAGGTAAATATGAAAGAAATACAGAGTAGACTTTATTGATAAAGAAAAAGGGAGAATGTGTAGAAATGTACCATCGATAAATCTTTCTTCTTGAACCTCTCGGGGGCTTCTTTGATGAAACGTTCCATATAAAACAGAACAAAGAGCCCGCAGTCATAATCATTCTTCTGTTGTGGAACCTGATTGAAATGAAAGGAAATTATAATCTCAAAGTTAAATAACTATAAAAAAGGTCTGATGAGATAGTTAAAGGTAGCGAATAATGTAAAAAACTAAATTAGGAGGATTTTACCATAACCGTTCTGTGATTCACTCTGCTGTCAAGATTTTCCCAGATTTCGTTCGGAATGGGGAGATTGACAGGAGATTCTGATTCTCTTAGATAGCACCATTCTTCTTTTAGAAATCTATAAATTAAATATTTATTATACAACAAGCTAAAGTTCAACAAAGAAAGAAAATAATATTTTCAACATATTTATCAGAACTACATATTGCAATGAAAAGAAGAATTTATGGTCCAAAATTTTTATCGACACATGTTGCACTTTGTTCTTATAAGAGGAAAATTATCTTTATTCAGAATGCATTGTAGCATTGTATCCGTATCCTTAACGTTGAACCAATATGCCTTTAAGAAAAAGTAAAAATTAGGATTATTAATAATCCTAACTTGTTGAGTGTTGGCCAGCAATAATCCGCATTTTTAAATATCCGTTGCACGACTCAAATCCCAACTTTCAACCTTATTCACTTTAATGTCTGGACGCCTCCTTACTAAACATTTTTTAATTCTGATTGATGACATGAAGTAACGATGGTATATTTCGTAATTTGTCCAGATGGCGATTGAGCCGGTGCTTTAACAAAGGTACTTTACATGTCATATGTCACGTCATAAGACTGTTTAATGGAGCCATTAAAAAATAACGGAGGGTCCAACAAAAGCAAATAAGGTTGAAAGTTTGGACTAGTGACAAGGATATTTAAATCCAGTGTCCTTGAAGATTATTGCTATCCAACAGTCATAAAGTTATTAGGACTTAGTTAAAATCTAATGCTTTCCTAAGAAAAACATATTGTTTGAAATCTGTGCAGAATCCTAATCATTAGATGATGATTATGAAAGGAAATAGCGTGTATTTTCCATTAGCCGTGCTATTTATAATCATGCACTTTGGTTAATAGATGTAAATTATACCTTTTAATGTTATCAAAAAGTGTCATGCTATCATGTAGTCCAAGAGAGTCCAAATGAAGCAAAACTATGCCTAGTTCATCATCCTTGTTAGGGAGACATATGATCACCAGGCTCCAATGAGAACTGCACCATTAAAAGTTGAAAAGAAAAAAGAACAATTAGAAATACATGACGTATGTAGTATGAATAATAACTACACCGGTCACACTTTTTTGAGCATCTAACGTATCCACTTTAGACAGTCTAAATCCATAAATTATGCTAACTGTAATAACCATATTACAATTTACAAACATGACAAGTAGCATGTTAAGAATGATAGGAATCATGAATATGATACGTGCCACTTTTCCTGTCCCATGTTCACATAGCCCATGCACAACAACCATGCAACATCCATATAGGCAACGTGGGTTTCTTGCTTTCCTGCATGCATATTGTTGGTTAATTAGGAAGTAGTTATTTTGTCTTGTTTAGTAGTTAGTGGGTCACAATAGAAGTGGTTCATTCCTTTGTTATTTCCCTTTTGTTAGGGCAAGCCTATAAAAGGCCTTGAATGATTCAATATTAGAAAGCATGAAATCACGAAAATTAGTTTCCTAATTTTCTCCTGATATTTTCCTCTACAAAAGGGTACATATCAGAAGATTTGATATAAGTTCAAAAGCTTACTTTTCATGTATAGGCAGAAGAATGTATGATTTCTCAAATATGTTTACACCTTTCCACCACTTTCTGAACCTGATAAAGGAATCTGCCCCGTGGCTCAACTACACCAAAAAGAATATACAAACAAATAATTAGGTATTGGCCGTTTATTTGTAAAGCAAGTATTATCCGCAAAAACTAAAATATTAAAAAAGTGAGTAGTATTAACAAATTGCTATGTTTTAGTAATTCACTTCTTCGATTATACAATGTCAGTCGATAAAAATTTATATTTTAATATGGATGTCGGGATATACAAATTAGGATACTGGATATGCTCATATGCTGCAAGTTCCAAAAGATAGATATCTTTATTCTTAAATACTAATTTCATGCAGATAATATACACTTTGGCCAATTGAGTACTCTGAAGATTCTCTTATTACATATTTACATCAAGATGCACTTAATCCTACTCCACATGTCTGCTACCAATTTAAGATGCTATTGGTGTCACCAATTCAAATGGCATATACACAATATCTGTAATTGAGTGTCAAAGTGATTTATGTTGCACACAGTTAACTAGTTTAGGACAAAGAAATTGGAGAATGATATACCTTTGCTAGCTTGTTATAAAAATATGTGTTGAAGAAATGATAGTTGCAAGTGGCACTCTCAGACGAAGATGACGGCTGCTGAAGACATCTATTCAAAGGAACAAAAGTAAAATATCAAATAAATGTTTTAGGGACAATGCTATTGATACCGGTTTAAATAAGAGAGTGGGCCCATGTTTAAGGGTCTCTTAAAATGCGAAAGGGAATGGAAGACTTGCACAAGAAAGCACTAACCGTAGATAAAAATTCATTATAGTTGACGATATGTATGCTTCAGGTCCAAGACATTTCATGTCATCATAATTCACTTCAACCGCATCCGGGTCATCCCTATAAACTTAAGGTTGAAAATGAGGGAACAAGACAAAAGAATTCCAAAAATAAGACTCAGAGCAGGTGATATATTTGGTTAAAAAAGTGAATGGCGTTGCTCTCTCATTTGTTTTACATATCAACCTTTTTATCAAGTAAACCCTTCATAATTTCATCTATTTGGTTGGTTTTACATATTAGCCTTAGGCGTGCCTTCTAAAACCAAGTTATTAGTTATATATTATTTATATGAAGAATTCAATGAAATGATAACTCATCCAACATGATCGGCGGGCGATTATCTCTTACCTTGATGGGTAGTAGACTTTAACATCCATCATGCTGAAATTTGATTATGATTAATTAAAACATTATCTTAGATCATTAAGTATAAGCAAAGAAAGGAAAGAAACTAATAAGACCTATTTACCATGGATCCAATTTTGCCATAAATTTCTGCATCGGCGACTCCTCATCTACTAAATTGTAAGACCGTACCTGATGAAAAAAAGAACGATCATTAGAAATTTAAGGCAGGGAAATTATCAGATATACACTCAAGATGATCTCATATAGTAATGTCTTGTTTGATAAATATGTGAATAAGCAAAGAAAGCAGGAAAGTGAAACCGGAAATCAGAAAACAATGAAAATAACTTACAGGCCTAGGCCTCAAATTTCTTAAGGGCAGAACTTTAGGAGAGTTTGGCCTGCCACAGGGAGAGAACAACTTAAAGATATAGAAGACCATTTGAAGGAGATGATGCAAACATATCATAACACCATCTAGAACAGATAACTTTTCTTACTCTAAGAAACTTGTAGTAAAATCACCATCTTTGTCATCATCATCGAAGATTATCCGTTTCTTACTGTCTGCTAAAGAAGTCTTCGGGGATTGTGAATAAAATAACCCTGTCCTGGATCTTCCCATATCCAAAACTTCACTCTTTGTCAATTTTCGCCCTTGACAAGGATTGATGTAGAATTTATCTTTTTCAAACTCTTTCTCAACGACATTCCTAGAATCTTTCTGCTAATCAACAAACAAATACAAGTTGTGTACTCCCGCAAAAGAAAATATAAAAAGCTAATAATTCAGGTATAATAGAGAATCATACATCTCTGTCCATCTTTTTGTACAACAATTTGGCAAACTTTGATAAAGACTTGTTTTTTCCATGTGAAGAACCTACACAAAAGCATTTCAGGTGATTATGCAAATAATATTAAAGATGCAATACTTAAAATGAGTGATTTTTAGTTATCTATGTTTCAATTGCGTCTTACAATCCATACTAGACAAAGACTGACCAAAATCACAGGCGATTACTCTTACCGTAATCGCTATGCCCCGAAAGTTGTCCGGTCTCCTCACGTCCTTTATCAACCTGTTAGGAAAATATGATAATTAACCAATGTTCATATATTAACTAGCATACAGGTAAATCATCAAAACTGCAAAACACCCATCTCATGTAGTACTTGTTTCATGGTGAAAATTATTTACTTTTATGATTTCACCACAGAAACTTTGTACACCTACAAGGGAGAGCAAAACAGCACCTGCAAAACCTCAACTGAAACAATCTTCAAAGCTCAAGTTGAGGATATCTCTAAAACAGCAAGCCCAACATATTCACCTTAAAATTCTCATCATGTGAATATATATAACCAACCAACTAACCCCCCACCCCTAAAACTAAACCCTAATTTTCAACCTAGGAAAAAAATGCAAGAATTAAAAAGACAAGATCATCAACAATGCAAGCTACTACTGTGTAAAATTCCAATAATTCCTATTGGAATGTATAAGATTAGGGTTAATTAGTGGGAGCCTTCATCATACTGATCCCTAGAAACCTAACTAACTGTCAGTAGTCTCATACTAATAAACCCTAATCTAATTCATTCAAATAATTCCAATTTGCATTTTATAAAATCTAAAAACAGTAGATTGACATAATCACATAAAAAGGTGCAGGCTTTGCAAAACCTTAAGGCTCATACTAATAAACCCTAATCTAATACATTCCCATATTTATTATCATATCTATTCTCAATGTGCATTTTATAAAATCAAGAAACAATAGAATGACATTCACATAAAAAGGTGCAGGCTTTGCAAAACCAACCCTAAGGGCTAGTACTAATAAACCCTAATCTAACACATTCCGATATTTATTCCCAATGTGCATTCTATAAAATCAAGAAACAATAGATTGACATAATCACATAAAAAGGTCATAAAAAGGTGCAGGCTTTGCAAAACCTTCTCTAACTGGATCTTCTTCCTTCGTTCAATTTCATCTTCATGTTTCCGGATATTCACCTTGATCTTTTCGCCCTTATCGGGCAACTTCTCACCTTGCGATTTCAAGGTTTTCCTAAGCCTCGCAATGTTCTCCCTAATTTCACAGCCTGATTTCATCGCGAACTCCGATTCTATCGCTTGATTCTCCGTAATTTCATGGTTTGATTTCACGACGTGTTCCGGCGGACGATCGTCGTCGTCGCTGGAATCTATGAGATGGTGCCAGTCAAGGGAAAGGGGCGGCTTCTTGATTTCGATGCAATTGGCTTCCATGCGTAAAATGTGGGTGAAATCGGCGGTGATTTTGGGTCGGAAAGTGGACGCCGGTGAGAGATCGGAAAAGGGATTGCAGGGGTGCAGCTACACGCCACCGTGTCCCAATTTTAAAGTGAAAGATACAAAAATGGTTGATATTGGTTCCTCTGGTTTTGGTAATTTGAAGAGCAGGGCAACTTCTAAGTTTTTAGTAGTGGTAAGCCTCATAAAAAAAATAAATAAATAAATAAAAAAATTAAAGTTCTCAACGGTGTTAGGAACTACTTCTAAATCTTTAATACCCGAGTAAGTTTTTTTAGGACGTGATTATAACCGTCTATACTGAATTTAACACTGCAGACTTGACTAACCTAGGAACATCATCCGAAAGAAAATTTACCACTTAAGAAAAACCTTATTGAGTCAGGTTTGAAGTTAAGACCTCAAGGTCTACAAGCTCTAACAATCATCTTTATACCATTTATGGGTCAAATGCCCTTTGGTAGATGTCGTTGATATAGTTTTGGTGTTTGTATTGAGTGATGGCTTTATCTGATAGTTGGGATTTTTGTTTATGGAGGATTTTTGAGTTGTATTTGAAGCGTCAAATAATTAAGGACGGTTAAAATTTTTACAAAGAGACTTAAAAACGTTTTTAAAAATAAGGAATTTGAATTTTGTGTATTTAATTCTTGTTTACACAATTTTTTTATACTTTTATGTTTTTTATGATAATAAACTCTTGTATATGGTTATCTTTACGGGTGTAAATGAGCCGAGTCACTTGTGGGCTACTCGAGAATCGACTCGATAAAAAGCTTGAAACGAGTCGAGCCTTAACGAGCTCGAGCCGAACTCGAGCTTTAGGGCTCATTTAATAAACAAGCTCGAGTTCGAGCCCGAGCTTTACATATCGAGCTCGAGCCGGCTCGCGAGCCTTAACGAGTTTTTATTTATATAATTTTTATTTAAATTTTAATATATTTAGAAAAATAATGATTATTATATATAAAAAATTATAATAATATGTATTATTTTCTATATAAAAAAATATAATTCTAAATACATACAAACTTTATTATAAAATATATAAAAAATAATAATTAATAATAAATAAACGGAACTCAAGCTTAAATAATTCTTCGTGAACCGAGCTCGAACTTCACAAATAAAGCTTGAATCGAGCCGAGCTCGAGCTCTGTTAAATTTAAACGAGCCAAGCTCGAGCCTAAACAAGCTTAGGCTCGACTCAGCTCGTTTACACTCGTAGTTATCTTCCAATGTTGAATTGTTACAAAAATAGTATTAAATACTAGACTATATAGCGAATGACTATGACATCCGACTAACGGGACCACGGGAAAACCGATACAACTCGAGGAGGTCCTTAATGTAAAACATATAAAAACTACGAGACTTCACCAATCCGCAATCAAGTCTTTTTAAAGTTGTAAAATCTTTTAGTTATCGTCTCAACTCCTTTTTTATTATGGTAGGGATCCAAATTAATTGACATATCCGACTGAGAATCATTTAAATTATTATTAAATTTGATTCATGTCTATAATTATATTTAAACCTATCATTACTACATATATTTTTAATTATTTGTTAATTAGTAATTATTAACTCCATGTTAAGTCATATTAATCAATTTAGAACGATTCTAATTTTAAGTAATTTTGGCTCTGATGATGCCACTCTAGCACCTTAGGAGTTTAAAGTTTCAACCATCAAATCAAAAGGTGAACAACAAATAAGAAAATAAACTTTTATTTCAATTTAGGGTTCGTCACTTTTTTAGTGACTTTAAATTGACATATAGAAAGTTGCCACATGAACCGATTTATATCTCCAGGTGTATCAAACTATCAATCTTGATGAAATAATTAAAGTTAAAAAAAGATACATGTGCAAAGTGTGTTAACTAAAGTTAATGTTGTTATAAAATACATGATACTTTTTGTAAACTTAGTATGATCATTGTTATGTCTAGAGAGCCAATTATGGGTAATGTGTGGTAGTGCATCAATATAATAGATTATAAATTGTTAAAGCATATCATGAAGTAGGTGAATATATACACTTGAGTAAACAACATAAACCTACTCGCAAAGTTTCCAATAGACTTCTTGTATTTACATGTGGAATAGTCTTCTAGTACACATGAAAACAACAAAGTAAAGTCACTTATTCATGTTACTCAAAAACATATTTTTAAGGTAATTTATAATTTATATGTTGGTATATCTACACAAATAATCTAACTATTAAAATTAAAATTAGAATTAAAACTAAATACGTAATAATCTATATTATATTATAATACGTATGAGTAAGACAAGAGATGATTATATATATTTTTAAAATATTAAATATATTTGGGATTGGCAAAAATGCATTAATAGAGATTAATCTACCGTAAACAAAAGTGGACTAGCCACAAGATTACAATAACCAACAACAAAATCAGGTTATATAAAATACGTATGTCGCTGATTCACACCATTCTAACCATTCTAACTCAGTAACTCGTTAGAATTTGCTCAATTCTTGAGTAATAAATAACTGAATGATTTGACCTCCTCTTCAATCTTCTTTGGGCATAATTTTTGTTCTAAAAAATCTTCCCATTTCGTGCTTTTAAAATCCACCATAACCCTCATGAAATGATCATCTACAATATTTTCTTTAATGATGGATTTATTGTTTAGACTCCAGGTATTTGTTAAGTAATTACAACTTTTAAAAAGAGTTGGTATAATCCTTTACAACTAAATAGGTAATAAATAGTCTTATAAATCTAAATTAATGTGGAATAAATGATGCACATAAATGAAAACTATTAGTTTTTCTTTTCTAATTTGTTTATGTTCTTAAAGTGTTTCTTTACAATTTATCTTAATTTTTTGTACAACATTCTTTTTCTTTTTAATATTTTAAAACATTATTGTATATATATACAATCATAAACTTTACCTATGTTTTCGTACCCGGAAGATGTTGTTTTATCATTTTCTATAAAAACCATATAAAATATATATACACATTGAGATAATTTTACCAAAACGCCGACTGACATAATTGGTTTGAGCTCCTACTCTCTTAGGTCTAGGTTCGAGTTCGAATCTTTGGAACAGTTTGTTTTAAGGGAAAAAGACGAAAATGCCCAGATTGAAAGAAAAGGTAACTGAAATGCCCATTTGAAAGTCAACAGCCACATTATGCCCAGAACAACAGTCGCCACGACTTCAATGACGGGGTCGCCACGACCCACCAATAAAAACCCGACACGTGTTTCGGTGACAGTCGGCACGACCGTCAAATACCCGACAACGACCGTTGAATCGCCGACAACGACCCTGCCACGTGTAAAAACAAAAGTCGTCCCGACATCCCTGACGGTCGTCTGACAAGTGTCGGGGGTCGAGACGACTTCAGCATTATATATTTTTTTTTTATAATTTACGGGGGGTCGTTGACAAACTACGGGGGTCGTTGACCTTAACGGTCGCCACGACCGACATGTAGGGTCGAGACGACTTCAACATTATATATTTTGTTTTTTTATAATTTACGGGGTCGTTGACCACTCCGTGGGGTCGTTGTGATTAACGGCCACACTGCTATAAATAAAGATTAAGCCTCATCAGAAAATTCACATCACCACCGATATCTACAACTAAAATGTCTTCTAGCTCTTCATCTTCGTCATCCAGAAGATCTTTTAGTTCATCACTGAGGAGGGTTCCTACGCCGTGGACACCAAGTGAGGAGCTTGCCTTAGCTCAGGCTTGGTCTACAGTTCGTAAAGACACAAGTCCGGGGTCAGGAGAATTCTGGCGCAGGGTAAGTCTTGAGTTTCATTGTTTAGTTGGAAAAGAAGTCGGTTACCGTACTACTGAAATGCTGACTTCTAAATGGCGTGACATACGTATCAAAGTGCAAAACTTTAGAGCCGTCTACGACAGCATTCCCGTCACGATACCACAAGATGATAAAATACATTGGGCACTTAAAACGTATTCTTACCGCCACACTCCACCACGGTTCAATTACGTTGATTGTTGGTTCATTTTAAAGGATGATCGTGACCTCTCTTAATTTTTAGTAGTTTTAATATAATATTATGTAATGTTATGTTTTTTATTTTGTAGTGTATGTATAATAAGTCTGTTTAATATATGTTTGTGTTTATTTTATAATCTGTTAAACAATTAAAACGTGAAATATATAAAAAATCAGGGGGTCGCCACGACCAATGTAGGGTCGTTTCGACCGTTCACTCTGCCCAATGAACACTAATTAATGACATGTCAGAACAAATCACAAAGTGTCGCCACGACCATGGTAGCGTCGCCCCGACCCGATGCCGTTGACAAAGTACTAACTGCCGTTAAATGTATTTAAAAAAAAATTTGAAAATTGTTACTATATATTGAGAAACTCCCATTGAGAAAAAGTCTAACTAAAATTTTCAAATATACACTAAATGGATAACGATGAATATAGCTCACAGCCCGTTAAAAAAACCTCTGATTCTATTTTTTCAAAGTGGCGGCAACCAAAAAACAAAAGTACAGGTTCTACATCTTCTGCTGAGACTGCTGAAAAAGAGGTAGAGAAAATAAATCCTCGTGTGTATGCACAGCAAATGCTTCAACCAAAACGACGAATTGTAGAGGAAGAAGGTAAACGTCGTTGGGCAATTCCTGATGATGAGTCTGATCATTGGTCTAAAAATGTCATGGATTTTTATACAAAAGGAGATAAACCTTTCTGTTATTCTGCACTATTCGTTAATACGAATTTAAAGCTTGACACAAGATTTTGGGGTGCCCTTTTAGGATACGGTTCTTTAAAATCAGTGGTACGTTTTTTGTTATTATAATTATTTTTTATTGGTTATTTTATTAATAAATAACGAGGGATCCCAAATAATGATTCGTTAATTTTTTTTTTTTTTTGCTACCAGCATATTGAAGGTTGGGTTGGAAGACTAATGCAAATGAGAAATCGACAACAAGTTGAGGTTAACTGGACTATTTTACCGCCCGATTTTTATGAAAACTTAATAGACTCTTGTAATAAAAATGCAGTTCAGTATGTATCAGGAAAGTTTAGCATATATCCGTCAATCTTAAATCTGAAAAATATATACTTTCCAGTTTGTTTAGAAAGTGAAAAATGGTCACTCGTAGGAGTTGATCTAGAAAATTATCAATTGGTGGTTTACTACTCTTATCCATTCGACGGTGATAAGTATAGACAGATTGTTTTACCTAAGCTTTGGCAATTAAATGTTTATTTAACTTGTTTGTTGGTGAAAGTTGGATACTGGAAAAAAACACCTCGTCAAGAGAGGGTATTTGTACATGAGGTAAACGATGATCACGTCCGGACCTTGAAAGACATGCTTGGAAACGAAGCCGTTTACGTTTGTATGCTAATGGAGCATCTAGTGACTGGTAAACCTCTCGACAAGACAAATGAGTTTAAATTAGTTTGTATGGATTATCGGCGTTTCATGGCTGATACATTTTATTTTTGGCGATGTTTGCCACGTCCATTTTAAAATAGATTAGAGGAGTGAATATTGTTCTCTTTTTTTAGTGGCTATTGTCCCTTAATCTTTTCTTATATTACCGTGTTTGTTATTTTTATTTTTAATATTTCTAATCTTCCTCTTGAAATATAATATAAAAATAAAAAATACATTAAAACACAACTTGAAACAAAAAAATACAAATTACATTAAAAGAGCTTGCTAAATTAAAATTAAAATTTATAACTTGGATGATCTTTTAGCGTTACCCAAGATTCAAAATGCTCAAACTCGTTACCCTCACAAATCCGGTAACTATCTTTAGACAACTTCAAAATATCATCTTCGGTGTAGTGATGTGAGGCTTGGCTGGAAACTCTTCTAAAAATATCATTAAACCTTCTCATTTTGTATCGCATTTGATGCCAATGAGAGATAAGCTCATGAATTGTACGTCTAGACGGAGTAAGGTAACGAGAGTAAAAATAACGACTGACTTGGTGCCAAAACCTATTCCCATATCTTAACTGCGGCTCTCTTTCACGAACTATTAACCACGAAATTACAAGGTCTTCCTCCTCTCGTTGACACCAAATCGGTGAAGAGTTAAGCATTTTGAGAACAAAATGCATAAGGCAAAAGTGAGTTCCCATGTAAATATATAGGGATCCCAAATATATATAGGAGAATAAAACTAAATGATAAAAAATAGAGAAAAAAAAATTAAAACGGGGTCGTGTCATCGTCAACGACCCTACATGTAGGTCGTGGCGACCGTTAATCACAACGACCCCACGGAGTGGTCAACGACCCCGTAAATTATAAAAAAAAATATATATATAATGTTGAAGTCGTCTCGACCCTACATGTCGGTCGTGGCGACCGTTAAGGTCAACGACCCCCGTAGTTTGTCAACGACCCCCCGTAAATTATAAAAAAAAAATATATAATGCTGAAGTCGTCTCGACCCCCGACACTTGTCAGACGACCGTCAGGGATGTCGGGACGACTTTTGTTTTTACACGTGGCAGGGTCGTTGTCGGCGATTCAACGGTCGTTGTCGGGTATTTGACGGTCGTGCCGACTGTCACCGAAACACGTGTCGGGTTTTTATTGGTGGGTCGTGGCGACCCCGTCATTGAAGTCGTGGCGACTGTTGTTCTGGGCATAATGTGGCTGTTGACTTTCAAATGGGCATTTCAATTACCGTTTCTTTCAATCTGGGTATTTTCGTCTTTTTCCCTTGTTTTAAAGTTTCCTTCCCTTCTTTTTGTTCTTTAGCGGCCCAAATAATCATTCAAGGTTGTGGGCTTTCAAAGAAAGAAAAGAACCATCTTTTTCTGTACTCATTATTCATTTTATCAAGTATTAACATATATGTGAGTTTGCTACATTAGGTATTAATCCCCAGTTGCGATAAGATCGTCAAAAAACCTTTTAAAGAGTTTGCTACGTTACCAATTTTTATCCTTACGATACATCCGTGTATAAAAAGTATAACTTATTTTCTTTTATTTTTATCATTCGTTTTAAAAAAAAATTCATTCTTTTAATTTTAATTGTTTTTCTCAAGTTTTCCATTAAATTATAATTTCTTTTACTTAAAACTATAATCTCTTTTACTTTTATCTATAATATTTATTAAAAAAACATACCGTTGCACGTTTTGGATAATATTCGTTTTATAAATGTACGTAACATTGTCATACAATTATTCTATATATATACATAGACAACTTCCGTCTCCCATACACCTGCAAATTCATTTTATATATATTTACATATATAAGTTCTCCTGGAACATTAACATTTGCGATATCGTAGGGGTGGTTACTTTTTTTATTTGTATGGTCTTTGTTTCGGTTAGGCGCGAGTTTGAACCTTCCCATTTTAAATTTGGCCCGTATTTTTTCACTACAACATCGCCTTACTTTTTTTATAGGTTTAAAAGTTTATTAGGTAGCACATATTTTACACGAAGCAAAGAAATGGTCAATACATAGGCTATTTAACAAAAAAAAAATTATGAAAGTGCAAGATACATAGAGCTTTATTCCAAACGACGCGTGGTGTTAGTTGTTGTTGAGGAAGAGTCTGTGGAAGGAAAATATAGGTTTTAAACTTATAGTAAAACTAGATTTTTTAATATGGGATGTAATACAGATATTAAGTGCACTGATATCAGTAATTAAAAGTTAAATATATGGAATGTAACATCTGAATTTATGAGTATGTGTTTATACAAAAGTTATATAGCATGGAATAAGAGGTAAATGAAATTTTTAGAATTGCTTAATACACTTATAAACGTAGATTTTATCTATTCTATTAACTCTTTTATTGTATTTCCCACGAAGCAAATAAAGGGTCGAACTCAAATAGATACAAAGTGACGTTTTGAGGAAAAAATATAAAATGCTTGGATAGTGGTGTTAGCTGCTGATGAGGAAGAGTCTGTGAAAAGAAAACATATGTTTAAAACTTATAGTAGAGCTGGATTTCAAATATGGGATGTAATACAGATGTTAAGTGCACTGATATGAGCAATTAAAGGTTAAAGATAAGACATCTGGAATTTATGGGAGATGTATTTATACAAAAATGAAATTTTCAGAATGGCCTAATAGGCTAATACACTCTTTTCCTGTATTTTTCCGGATTATCGCAGCAACGCGCGGTCGATCTCTAGTTGTAAACATTAACATGTATATAAAATAGATCACAGTTATTTATTTTTTATTTTTAAACTAGTTTCCATGTTCTTTTAACGCTTATTTCACAAGAACAAAGATTTAACATAATTTCTCTCAAATTCCAAATATACTCGTGAGACGTAGTTCTTTTTATACGAAATCCACCCACTATGGAATGCGGGTAATAAACACATATTAAATTTTATCTATGTATAAGAGCATTTACGGTAGGTTTCTTAAAAAATATGTGAGTGTAAATCTGTGTAATTTAAGGTTTGGTTGTGAGTGGTTGTAAGTAGAGGAGAGAGAAAAACTTTACAAAATTTGTATATTTGATAAAAAGTTTGATGATTTGCTAAAATTTGGGGATTGAAAGAGAGATAAAATGTAATGATAAATGTATAAAAAATATTATTTAATTATGGTTGTGAGTGGAAGAGAAAGAAAAAGTAACAATAAAAGTATAAATTATAAGGATAAGGATAGGAAACCTTAGGGCTGTTTAAAAAGCCCGCGGCTCGTGGCTCGCTCGAAACTCGCTCGGAAAATAGCTCGAAAATGGCTCGCTCGAAAATGGCTCGGTTATAAACGAGCCGAGCCAGCTCGGCTCGGTTTGTAAACGAGCCGAGCCGAGCCTGAGGTCAGCTCGGCTCGTGGCTCGCTCGTTAAGTGGCTCGTTGGCTCGCTCGTTAGCTCGCTCGTTTGGCTCGCTTGTATATATATATTATATTAATATTATATAATATATATACATATATATAAAATACATAATACATATATTATATATTAAAAGTAAAAAAACTAAACCTCGTGTGTACATAAGTGTATATTTAATTAATTTAATAATTTAATACATATATTATATATTAAAATTAAAATTAAAGAATTAAAAAGTGATTCAAAGTCAACTAAATATATATTACGAGATCCTTGCGTCCTTCAGAATTCTCTACCCATTTCTCTACCCAAATAAACCCTAGCTGCGGCGGTTTCTAAATCCAAACCCTAGTCTCGCAACTTCCACGTTACCACTAGTCGCCGGCGCCCGGGAGTTGTTCATCTCGTTGGTCACCCAGGTAACCGATTTGAACTCACTTCATTATTTCCATTTGATGTTTTTTAACTCAGTTTGTTACTTTGTTATAGGATGTCTTCTCTCAGTTCATTATTTCGATTTGAAGTTTTTTACTCTGTTATATAGGATGTCTTCTCTCAGTTTGTTCATCTCAGTTCATTATTTCGATTGTATTTATGTTAAGGTTCATTATAATCTGTTCGAATGTATTTATGTTTAAAAGCCTTGCACTCACTTCATTATTGTCATCTTGTTTTTTTTATCATTACATAATTATAGGATGTCTTCTATGAAAGAATCAATTACTGGAGTAGACACTCAGAGTAATGATCCTGTTGATTTAAGTGATGGAGAAAGTGTTGATATAACTGAAGAAGTGAGTCAAGATGCTGATGAAGAAGGTTTAGAAGATGAAAAAAATGAAGATGGTAAAAAACGAAAGTATAAATCTGTAGTTTGGGAGCACTTTGTAAGGACTGAGGTAAAGGAAAATGGGAAGATGGTGAAGAAGGACCAGTGCATTCATTGTAATAAAAAGTTAAAAGCACAACTAGGAGGAACCACGACAACTATGAAGCGGCATATTCCAAAATGTCCAACTCTGATTATAGCAAGAGGTAACAAAAAGTCTTGTATAAATTTTAGTGCATCTGTTGCTACTGATGATGGTTCAGTTCGAAGTGGGGCTTACGATCAAATGAAATGTAGAGAAATAATTGCCAAATTGATCGTAGCCCATGAGCTACCATTCTCATTTGTTGAATATCATTGGTTCAACGTGTTAATGAAGTACAACAACCCTCTTTATCAAAAAGTTAGTAGGGCCACTATTAGAAAAGATTGTATAAAGGTGGTTGACACAGAAAGAGAAAAGATTATGAAAGTTTTTAAAAATGTTGATATAATATCACTTACAAGTGATTGTTGGACATCAAACCAAACCGTTGGTTATATGTGTTTAACAGCTCACTTCATTGATTCAAATTGGAAAATGCAAAAACGTATAATTGGTTTTAATGAGCTTGTGCCACCTCATAGTGGCGAGGTCATTTCAGATAGCATTTTAGAGTGTCTCATAAAATGGAAAATTCAAGACAAAATTGGTACAATTACTTTAGACAATGCATCAAACAATGACCGAGCAGCAACCTTTTTGAGAAACAATTTTCAAAGGAAAGGAAAGTTACATTTTGAGGGGTTGTTTTTTCATGTCAGATGTTGTGCACACATACTAAATCTGGTAGTACAAGATGGATTAGGAAAAATTGATTCTTGTCTTGTGAAAGTTAGAGAAGGTGTTAAGTATTTAAGGAAGTCTCCTGGTCGTCTTTTAAAGTTTGGTGACATTGCAATCAGCCTTGGTATACATACTCGTCGATCATTATGCACTGATGTCAAAACTAGATGGAACTCAACACATCGCATGCTAGAATCTGCTATTCATTACAAAGTAGCTATCCAAGAGTACGCGTCGAGAGATTCTAACTTTGAATGGTCCCCCACGGATGACGAGTGGGTTCGAGCCGAAAAAGTGTGCCATTTACTTGAGGTATTTTTGGATGCTACAAATTTGTTTTCGGGTACAACATATCCGACATCAAATTTGTTTCTTGTTGAAATTTTTAAAGTGAAAAAGGAGATAACTAATGCTTTTATATCGGATGATCCTTTCTTGCAAACCATGAGCCTGCCAATGTATGAGAAGTTTGAAAAGTATTGGGGAGAAATTGGGATTCTTATGTCGATTGCGTCTATTCTAGATCCACGCTTTAAGATGGAGTCGGTTTCGTGGACTTTTAAGAGGTTGTATCCGCTCAATGAGATTGATGATCGGGTTCAAGAGGTGACATCAAACTTAAAGTCTCTCTTTGAAAAATATTCCAATGCATTTGTAGTAGATAGGACTGCCAACTCGACAGGTACATCCACATCCTCTGAAGCCCCAAATGTTCGTGCTAGACGGGAAGACGATTTTTATGCTTATCTTATATCTCAACCAGTTGAAAATACACAAAAAAGTGAGCTTGAGGTGTACTTAGAAGAGCCTAAAACTCTTGTTGTGAAGGATATAAATTTTGATGTATTACAATGGTGGAGTCAAAACTGTAGTAAGTTTCCTATTCTAAGCAAGATGGCTCGTAACATCTTTTGTATTCCAATAACGACGGTTGCTTCAGAATCGGCATTTAGTGCCGGAGGCCGTATATTGGATGATTATCGAAGCTCACTTACCAAAGATATGGTGGAAATTCTAGTTTGTGGAGGAGACTGGATAAAGGCTGCATCAAAAGCGACCATCCAAACATTAGAAGTAAGCTTATATTCATATTTTCTATTCATATTTTGTTTTATAATTAAGTACTAATGTTTGTCTTTTTATATGTGTAGTTAGCTGCAAAGGAAGAAGAAGATTTGGAAGTAAAACTGTTGACAAGTGAGAAGGCACTCAATTAACACTAACTTTTTTTTTGTCTTTTTGTGTTTTTTAGTCTTTGGCTGTGTTTGGCGCGCCATAAGCTAGCTTTTTGACGTACCAAACATGGTTTTTTTTTAAAAGCACATTTTGGTAACGTCAAAAATCTAGCTTATAAGCTAGCTTTTGAAAAGTTAGTCAGGGTAGCGTTTCAATTAGCTTTTCAAGTAGCTTTTATAATATTCCCATCTTTATCATTCCCTAACTTATAAATAAATACATTTATTTACATTTATGACATGTACTTGTATGTCATTTTATATTTTTCAGCTAGTTTACTAGTTAGTTTTTATCAAACGTTATTTTTATCAGCTAGCAGCAGCTAGCTTTTCAGCTAGCAGCTAAAACACAACCTTTATTGTAATCTTTTATTTTGGCTTTTTGGCTTTTTCCTGTCTTTATTACCTTTTTCTATTTTTAGTTCAAAAACAACATGTTTAGCAAGACAGTTGGTGGTGTAATATGTACAGTCACAGAATATAAGAGTTTTTTTAACTTCAATCTCAACGAATATAGCACACGAGTTGGTGGTGATAGGTACAGTCGTTTAACATAGTTTTAAGGTTATAGAGTTCATAGTTTAAGCGTTTTGGTTCTTACACTGATTTTTTATTTCTGTTGTCTTTACATAACGTTATAGCAATGCAACTATTTTGTGTGCGTCTTATCCCTGCTGCAACACCTTTATTAGTATTTCTAAAAGTACTATTTTAAGCGTTCCATTGGTTTTAACTTTAGTTTTACACCATTGCTTTTAGGTATCTAATTTTTTATAGTGTTATATTTAATCAAACTTTTAATTTTAACGTTGTTGCATTGTCTTTTTTTTTATTTTGTTTTCTTTATGTTGTGTAGAGGTGCACAAACTAGTTTTTTTCAAGAACCGGTTCCGGTTCTAAACTGGTTCTGGTTCTGGTCAACGCTCAAGGGACTGGTTCCTCTCTAAAATCGATTCGGTTCCAAACTGGTTCGGTCTTTGAAAAAGTGGAACTGGTGGGATCGGTTCTGGTTCGGTTCTACATAGCTGTATTTAAAAAAAAAATACGTGCAAGAGGAATATAACACATAAAATTCAAATTTATTAACTTTTAAAAAATATAAAAACAAAAACTTACAAATAAACTGAAGAAAACACACAATTATGAGTTTTAGAGTGTAAACAAGGCATTTTTTTTAGAGTTTTTTTTTTAGTCTATGAACGGTTTAATCAACCCATGGTATTCATACTAATTTAGAGGAGCATTATGAGGGTCAAAATGACTAAAAACGGTAAAAAAACATACCAACAGGTATATTCGATCAGCTCCCCTTCAAAGATTGGAACCGGTTTTTGGAGCGGTTCCTAGACCGGTTCTTGATAAAACCGGTTTTTTGCCTTAAACCTTCTAACCAGTTACGAACAGGTAGTTCCAAACTGTTCCAAACCAGTTCTTCCCAAAGCGGTTCAGAACCGGAACCGGTTCTGTTCGGTTCAGCTGTTCCGGTTTCGGAATCAGTTTTTTTTGCACCGCTCATATTACGCTTTGACAACACAATTGTTTTGTATACCTGTGTTATTCACACAACAACACATGAATAATAACTTCTACGTAATATATAACAACTTAAAAAAATAAAGTAAATCAAAATCAGAAAAAAATTCCTTTAAGAAAATAAAGTAAATCAAAATCAGAAAATTTTTCTTTCCACATCAGCCAATTAAAAGGTGGTCAAATTAGTTACCATATTTAGGAATTAAAAAGCTCAAAAAGCCAAAGGAGCTTTATACGGCCGGTTTGAAATGCCTTTAGGTTCACATGCATTACTAAAATTTTATCATACTTTTTGATTTCTAGCACAATACCCAAATCTCATGGTTCATTTTTCTTTTTTAATAGAAGTAAGACCATCTTTACATTCCAAACAAACCCACCGATTCATCTGAATCAATTAACAAGTCCACAAAGAAAGACAACTAAATAAAATCAATCTCCAATTAATCATCCGACATGAATCAATCAGGAATTTGCTATGTTTTGTCACTATCTTTAGAAAGATACATCCAGCTTTGCAACAACTAAGCAATATTCACCAACACTTGATCAATCATTACTTCCATTTCCATGCACTATAAATATATACATATACACATATATATATATATATATATATATATATATAACTAATTCAAACCTCCAAAAATACACACATTCATATCCTACCTTAATTTTCTGTCTACTCTCCTAATTTAAACAAGCTTTCATGGCTTGTCTTCAAGAAAAATGTCTTCTTTTGTGTCTTGTTGCCTTTAGCAGTTTACTGTTACAAGTTTCATCTCGGGGTGCCGTTTATCAGCCACCAACCGTTGAGCGGTTGACAGACCGTTTCCCTCGTGTACCGTTCCCCCAAGGGATGTCCACATTGTTTGGAGCACCAAATGTTCATTTGAAAAACAATGGATCTTATGTTGATATCATTTTAGATAAAACCTCAGGTAATGTTTAAACATTTAGGAGTTGAAGTACTTGGTTTTTATCAAACTCCAAATGTTATGTGTTTAATAATTGTATTTTATGTTGGTAGGTTCTGGATTGATTTCAAGAAACAAATACTACCATGGATTTTTTAGTGCTTCAATAAAGCTGCCAGCAGGTTTTACTTCAGGAGTAGTGCTAGCTTTCTATGTAAGTTCTCTTCCTATTTCTTACTTTTTTTTATTTCCAAAGAAAATTGGACGTTTTCCTTCGCAAGATTCTGTAAGAATTGCGGAGGAAAACGCCAATTTCTAACTAAAACTCTTTGGTTCAAAAAGTGAAAACCCTTGTGGGAAACTTTTCCAATTTCTATCTCTCATGAATGTTTAATTTTGTGGCATGAATGCATGTTATCAGATGTCAAATGCAGATGTATTTCCACATAATCATGATGAGATTGACTTTGAATTGCTTGGGTATGCTAAAAGAAGGCAATGGGTTCTTCAAACAAATATGTATGGAAATGGAAGTGTCAAAACTGGAAGAGAAGAGAAAATTTATCTTTGGTTTGACCCCACACAAGAGTTTCACCAATACACCATCATTTGGAACAACCACCATATTGTGTAAGTTTCAAGATTTTCATAAACCTTAACACTTTTTCAACCTTTGAAAAAGTAAAGTAAGTTAAAGGGATGTTTGAAAAGTCAAACGACCACTTGACTTTTTCAAACTACCAGTCAGTGTGGAATGAGATTGCAGATGGTATGAGAATATATCAGTCTGACTTCAGTTATGCTATATATCAGGTAGTGGCGGATTACCTAGGACCCAGTGGGGTGCCTATGCCCCCACTCAAATTGTAATTTATATAATTAATTTCTTGAACTGAGTGATTAAGGCATTCAATGTTTTTTTTTCGAGGCACCTAAGACACCCAAAGTTTATGAAAATGACTTCTTTTTAGTTGTTTTGACACCCAAGGTTTATAAAAATAGCCCTTTTTAGCTGCTTTTGACACACAAGGCAATCAAAGTTATCAAACTCTTAAATAAAAACAACTCATTTTAATACTGTTTCTTTTATTTATGTTATTTTTTACTAATTTCAGGTTTCTAGTCGACAACATACCTATACGAGAGGTGATTCACAATCAAGCGGTTTCATCCGTGTACCCATCAAAACCAATGTCACTATATGCAACCATATGGGATGGCTCAGAATGGGCAACAAATGGTGGAAAGTACCCTGTGAACTATAACTACGCACCATTTGCGGCATCATTGACAGATCTTGAAATTGTAGGCTGTTCGATGCAGAATACGAACTCACCAAACGTTGCTTCTGCGTGTTTGAAAAATGCAACGGTTTCGAGCTTGGACCCTGTGGACGGAGAAGAGTATGCGAGTTTATCGAAGCAACAAATGGTTGGGTTGAATTGGGTTAGGAGTAAGCATATGTATTACTCATATTGTAAAGATACAGCAAGATATAAAGTGATGCCTGCAGAGTGCAATGCTCAATGATTCTTTGTAATTACATGGTGATTTCTTGTTATTCTTTTCTTTTACTTCAAAACTATACTTAAAGTTGTTCAAAAGTTCATACAAACCAAAGTTAATGACATATTTCTAGTTTAGAACTCTTTTTTCTTCAGTAATCTTTTTGGTTTTTTTTTATCAGGTTTTATTCGCTTTAGTTTCTGACTTTCTTCGGTAATCTTTTTTGTTTTTTTTTTACGTATGAGTGTTTTTTATTTTCTCTGTTACATTTGTTTAATGTTATAGCACGGTTATTCTGTATTTACATTTTCTTTATGTTGCGTTTTAGCAATGTAACAAGGTTTTGTGTACTTCTAACCCGCGAATCCGAATTGGCCCCGAAACACGTTGAACAAATGCTCGGGCCACTGACCGAATCCAAGCCCAATGGCTGAAGCAGGCCCCCTCTAGTGCAACTCTGATCTCGGCCCAATGCATGTCATCTTTTAGCCCAACTGTACTTCTTAAGGCCCAAATCATAACTCACCCGAGGCCCACAAATACTCTGAGCCATTAAAGAAATTAAGCCATGGGTCACATGTTTCTAGCCGAACACCCAAACCCAAACCTAACAGCTTTTAGCCAAACTGAATATCCCATTGAAAACCCAAATACTTTGTGTTTTTTGGTTTTCTTTTATCTTTTTATTTATTTATTTATTTTTTAATATTTAATTATTATGTTCTCATGTTCATTAACACACTCTTTTTATTGTCGCGTCTACATTTATATTTACAATTGTAATGTCTTTAAAGTTTAATCTACAATTTGTTGTAATATTGTGATATAGCCTTCGCCATCAAACAGATATTTGATATTTATTTGATACTAGATGTTTTTGGGGTATTAGTTTACAACCTGTGATATTGTTAACAACTTTTTTACCTAAAATAAAATGATCTCCGTAGCACTTGCCGTTGCAGTTTGAGCAGCAAATAGCGTCCCTCTTCTTGTACCTCGGAAGCCACAAGTACCGGCAGAGGACCAAAAAACCACTCTTCCTCATACATCTGTAAGAGTCACAGTGATATTATTGAAACTTGTTGTAGTCGCGTGTTGCAGCAGTGTGGTTGTTCCGAATCCAAATTGTTTGGTTATCCAACAAAACAAAAGGAATGATGATGCTAATTTCTTAACCAACAAACATTCCTCTTGACTGACTGACTCATTCGGTCGTTATTTTTATTATGTTCAGTACTTTAATCAAATTACATATCCTTATTATGTCTCATTCTGTTGATATAATTTTTCTGATTGTGTTATTTATTTATTTTTTTTTGGTTCACTTTGGCCTTTAATTTATAGAAACTAACAAATTATTTACATGATGAACATTTCTAGGATATATGGTAATTTAGTTTTTTAGTTTCACCTTTAGATTATCTAAACCTATAATTCTTTTCATTAGCTGCTTTTTTAAGGATTTGATTGGTATATCTGGGTTAGACTCTAACTGATCTAAGATCTGATTGGTTATCCATTCTGAAGTGAAAGACTTCACAGATCTACTTTTAAGACATTTGTGTTGTGGGTTGTATGTTTTAATCATCCATGTTTCCTCACCTTGTGCTTTAGAGGCATACAAAACCTAAGGACATTTGTTTGGATTTTCTGGGGTTTTCCTACCACCATCTTTCATAGGGGTGTTCAGATTTCGAATCCAATTCGAAGAACCCGGAATTCGGTTGGATTGGATTAAAAAATGAGTAGTTCGAAACTCCGTTCAAAATTTCGAAGACGTCTAATAACGAATTTCGAATCGAATTAGAATTTGAGATTTTCAGTTAGATTCGATTCGACATTCGAATTAGAAATAATTATATATATGTGTGTATATATTTATATATAAATATAATATTCATAAAAATATTTTAAATTAGTTTAACTTATTATAATTCATGTCATATTTCCTTCCTATTCACGATTCCATTTTCCTAGAAAATTTAAATTTTAAATCTTTTGGTGTTTATTAGTTTTATACTTATATAGATTTGTATTTTTTACTATAATAATTTAAGTTTTTAATATTTTCGAAAATAAAATTAAAACATGTTTTTAGTTCAACTTTAAATGACTTTATTAGGATACGATTCGTATTTGATTGGTATTCGATTCGTATTCAATTCGTATTCGATTCGAATTTGAAAACTGAATACGAATCGAATCGAATTTCGAATTGGATTTTATTTCAAATTCGAATTCGATTCGATTCGACGAATCTTTTTCGAATTAGAATCGAATTTCGAATCCAGGTTTTAAAACTTGAAATTCAAATAATTCAATTCGAATTACTCGAGTATTCGATATTCAATTCGTTGAACACCCCTAATCTTTCATACTGGGACCCTACTTTTTTGTCTTCTCCAGGTTTGTGGTTGAGCCTTCATTTGGGCCATCAGATGGGCCTTGGGATGGACCTGCATTAAATGTGTTGGGCCTTTGACCATCACATTCTGTTCTAATATTTTGTTTTATTTGTGACAAATGTCAATTCTCTCCTTGTCAAAACAGAATGCTCCTTAAACAATTTTTTAACTTCATCACTATTCCCAAATTGTTGACCAACATAAAATGCACAAGCTTGTTTTGTGTCCTCATTGTTTTTTCTAAGCATTCTAAGTGCCTTTTTCCTTCTTCTTGTATTATCATCCTTATCCTCTGATGAAGATGTGCCAAATGAATTTTTGCTCAACTCATTATCATCAACTACATTTGTGACACTATCAATAATTTCATCCAAATTGATCTTAAAATTTTTCATATCAACCTCCACCTCAATAAGCTCATTTGATTCATCTACAATTAAGTCATCAGCTTCTTCATCTTCCAACACCTCATCGGTCATAGAATTTCTATCATTCTCAGAATTAAGTACTTCAACATAAATAGAAATAAGATGACTGTGAACAACATAACTCAAGAACTCCTCCACATCCTCATACTCGGTCAAAGGCATTAAACCACTTTCTAAACAACTATCAGGGATGATATACTTATAGAGAAAGTTTGATTTGGGGCTGTAGCCTAGCTTTATCATAATTTCAGTTAATATATCAACACCAAATTCATCCATTGAAACAAAATCAACATAGCTTAAATTGCCTTCTTCATAATCTATATGCCCATCATTCATTGTAAGATTCCCCCCATGGTAAGCTCAATTGTGAAGTATTCAAAGTAGTGTTCTTTGCCTGAGAAAAAAAAAACACAGTTCCTTAACACAAAATTGAAAATTCATGATGCTCAATCGACGGTATACAAAGTAAAAAGGAGTTCGATTACTAATCGGCGTCGAGGGTACCGATCAAAGATAAGAAAATTGTGATCCTTTTTTACCTTAAACTAGTTAGGGCAAGCAGGGTGTCGAACCACGAAGAGTTTGTGGTTGGTGATATGGTCCAATTGATTAACTTAACAAACTATATTAAAACTAAGAAGTGAAAAAGTTTATATTTTGATTTGCTTGTAATTTGAAATTGACTAAACTGAACATTTGCTAAAGAAACCGTAAACTTGAAATTGATTTATGCTTTAGAAAAACTATGGAGACAAGATGATCATCCCCGAGGTTCAAGTTAGCAACAGGTAATGAAATCCTAGTTTGATTATACTAAAAATCGTCACATAGACATGATTTGATTTGGTATTCAAATTGAAGGATACACACAAGACCAAGAAATATGGCGGATGCTGGCTAACGGTCCAAAACCGAATAACGGCTCCTGCTAAGATGTCAACTTAGTGTGTATCAATTAGCTAGAAATAACTTTGACACTTACTCAAAAGCTAAGAATGCAATTAACAAGAAAGTAAATCAAAGCTAGTAAAACTAATCTTTAATCAAAGTGAAAATCAATGGTTTTTCACCCAATCATCAGACGAATGATTGGATTTACACCCGGTCTAAGTACAACCAAACAAGGAAAATCAAAAACCTAGCTAACCCTACATCTCGAGGTTGATCAACGGAAGATTAGCCACGCATGTTCATCTTGAATGCTTCAAAAATCAGATTCATAATTGTTACCGGATTGAATGTTGTGATTGGAATGGTTGACAAGCACCTAAGAACCTTCAAAATTCATGCTCTAGCCTCCAGGGAATAATAGATGTCGAAAACCCTAAGTTAGGCTTTTATACTTCATGAAAAATCAGCTCCAAACAAGAAAATCCAGGACTTTTAAGAATCGCGCCGTCCGGGATGCCGAATCCGCCGTCCGGACGTTGGGCTGATATCCAGACTGCCGTCCGGACGCCAATCTGGGATTGTGGACAGTGGAAATAAATGAACTTCAATTTGCTATTTTTTTTTCTTTGACCTTGCCCGCGTAAACTTCACTATGACTTGCAAACTCATAATATCTCATTTTCTTGACTCTCCAATTCTTGTGTTGACCACGTACCAACTTCTTTGTTTGCTAATTATTTGGAGCTTCACTCATTAGCCTCACAATTTGACTTAGTTGCACCGCTTAAGCTCGTTTTCTTCACAACCTACAAAACATACAAAGTAGCTCAAAGTACACATGTTTTGATATAAAAACCGAATAAGGACATGCGTTTAATTATGAAATAAGCATGAAATATATAAACGCATCACATCCCCACAACTTTACATTTGCTTGTCCCAAGCAAATACTCTAGTGCAACACTCCAACATAACTTTAACAAAAACGCCTAGACATCCTCAACCAAGTGTTAGCTAAGGTCCAAGGTCATACCTGATTCACAAGGCTTACAACATTCAATAGATTTACAACTTAGCAAGCAATTGATTTAAAGTTCTAAACAATGAATTGCCTAAACAAGCCTACCAAGTTGTTTAATTTCCTACTTGCATGCATTCACATTGATCACAATGTTTCACTCCACTCGGCTTGTATCTGGATTAGCAAAGATGTGCTAAGATATCTATAAACGCTCAGACAAAAAATGAAACCACATTATCATAAGCTTGTAAAGTAATCAAGTCTCCACCACTATCAACACTCTCATCCACATCTTCCACAACCCCCTCCACGAATGGTGGTGGTGATGGAGATGTCACTTTGTTATCATAAATTTTACCACTGCGAATGATACTTACCTGATTGATGGGCACATTCCTCGTGTTGCTGGACCCAGATCCTTGATGAGATGGATTTGTCACCGTATTGCTTGGCAACTTTCCTTTACTTGATCCACTATTGAGCTTTGCCATTTCTTTAGCCAGTTGAGACATCTGTTTTGCAGCGACTGCTCTATCTTTATCAGCTTGTTGCTTAATCCCTCTCATCATTTCCATCATCTCATCCAACTCAGATTTTTCGGCCCCTCCCCCAATTGCTACTTCAGGTTGTTGCTGAGCTCGATAGGAACCTTGGCCTTGTTGAGGTTGGTAGTTTAACTTTTAGTTTTGTCCCCCTGTTATGATTGCGTGTTGGTTTTGCAGGTGTCTAGCTCCAAGTTTTTGTTTTCAGCTTTCACTACCCATAGATCTTTGGAGTCGAGTGTCTCTCTGGAAGCAGTCTCTCTATCTTGGGATTGAGGAAAAACTTCCTACATCTACCCTCCCCAGACTCTACCAATAGTTCAATATTGGTGGGATTTTACTGGTTTTGGTTTGTTTGTTTGTATATGCATATGGTCATTGTATGTACATGACGCCACAAGCACAAATTCTACTTTAGATTTTGTAAGGTAACTAATGTGGTATTTGTTTTTCTCAAAATACTCTTCTTGTCCTCTTACTTCTGTGACGCGTAAACCAAACAGACATTTTGGTCTGCAGACTATTTGTTTTTTCGAAGACGTTTCATTAAAAAATGTATATGCGACTCTTCTTGGTGCAGATGTGACCCAACCACTTCTAACATCTTCAAACCGTCGCCCCCTTCCACCCCGCGTTTGTCCTCCACCAGCGGTCATACTTCATCCCATCGCCCCCTTCAATTCAGGAAAACAATCAGTTTTCTTCTTACACACTGCATGCATGTGGTCCATCTCTTCTTCTATAAATGTCTTTAGATTTGGTCCGCAGACTGCAGACAATTTATCTCTTAAAAAACAAACTACACTCAAACGTACCGCAAACCAAACCCCCACTTGTTCGTTTGATAAACGGGACGCGGACGTTTGCTTTAATTTTATTAACTTATTGTTTTTACCTCGGCTTTAAAATGATCTCCTCCAAACCACCGTCGAGACCAAACCGTATCACCCTTAGTTCAACATTTGATTGGTTCGAATATGTAGATTCACTCAATCAAGCCACTTTAAGCGATAGATCGATTTTCATTGCAAATCAAACAATTGTAATTTGATTATCTGTGATAATGGGCACAAGACACATGTATGAAAATCAATGGCAGATTGTTGAAAAATGGAGAAGTAATTGGGTCCATATATGACATGAAATAGGAAACATGTGGAAGCATGTGCATTCCGTTCCCTACCATAGGGAAACAAAACACCGTTACGTACGTACAGGTTTAATATCACTCTCAATATCAATCCATATGCATGCATGTGGACTCATCATCATATCATTCCATCCACAATTACAACGTTAATTAATTAGTAAATATCCGCAAATAAAAACTTATATAATATAAATATTAATTGGATATTAAAAATAATAATAATTATTATTAACTGTTATTATTATATATACTAATGATAATAATATTTAATGAAATGAATATACACTACATGCGAATATTATCAAACAAAGCAAACTAAAATCTCATGATGATAAATGACCTTTTGTTTATGAATTGATAAAAAAGGAGAAGATAACACACGTGTGTGTATATGCATGGTTAGTTTTGAATCCTATAAGGCTATCTGCAATGAGGCGTTATTTTGCCCTTGTATCGCCTCGGGGCGCCATCTTCATCAAATCTCCCTCCAGGCGTCATGTTATTAACGCCTTCCCCCTCTGTCCAAAAGCTTCTCCACCGACGCCATGGGCGCTACTATCATTACAGTGGGGCGCTATGGCTGCTATAACCCCCCCCCCCCCCAATCACCCCCACCACTACGAATAGCCAAAGTGATCGGTTTTGAAAGAAGTGCAGTGAAAGCTAACCAATGAAGTGGTAATTCTAAAATAGTCTAATAATTTGGTGTTTAGTTAATAGTTTGGATGTCTCGAATTATAAGTTTACTTTAGTTTATAGATAATCCTTAGCCCAATTGGTTGAGATACCTAAAGATATTAAAAATGAGAGGTTTTGAGTTCAAGTCCCACATGTGATAAAAAAATGAGGGTCTAAGAGGTTTTCTCATTTATGGTGAGTTCCTCTTGAGGGTGGTCTTCGAATCCTGTATTCGGGGAATGAAGATAATCGGGTAGAGTCAGTTCTCGTCGGAGATTCAAATTTACCGTTAAAAGAAAGCTAACCGTTAATTTAATTGTTTTGTAATGGTTATTTAAATCTCTAAAAAATAGGAGTATGAGTCCTAGTATGATAAGGTTCTTTGGGGTTTAAATACGCTGTCTAATGTTGAACCTTTTTTTGCATGTTTGGTTTTTCAGTTTTTGATTAATAGAAGTGTCAAACAATTGTATTTTGCGATTTATCCGATTGAGAAATCTAACCCGTTTTGAAATTTCATGATTTATCGATTTTGCGAATTATTAAGAATCAGAAGAATTTTCGGGTAATTGTACCCAGATCAATGGATCTAAATGGATTATAAGCATTTTACGAAACAAAATACTCAATTATAATCAATTGGAATCAAATTAGACTTCTCAAATTGAAAATAGAGCAATTTCTGGTTTTTACACGATTTCGGTACGCGATTCGTCGTTTACCAAGAATCTTGTATATGGTCATCGTATGTCTATTTGTGACACCTCGTCCAAAAGTCAAGTCAACGCTCCTTACTTTGACCTTAGATTAGACCTTATGTGCTTATCTTATCTATGATTAACTGTTTGGTAACTGTACGTAATTGATAAAAAAAACCGGACGTAAAACTGATTCCTACGTTTGTATTGGAAAACGCGCCCTAATAAAACATGAAAGACCATTAAGGAATTAATGGGACGTTAACAATAAGAAACGAATATAAAAATATAAAATTTTATATTCTTTCTTAAACATGTGTCACGGATATTCACCATCGACACGGGAACATTTTAAGCGATTACATGACTAGAAACAACTGGGATTCTAATCACTCATGGTAGTCGAGCTTAAAACTGACGCGAACAAACGAAACAGTCTTCGTTGCATTCACGCGTACCGAACCGAATCAACTTGAGAAAACAAAAACAAAATCATGTCAAACAAACTAAAAATGTCTATGTGAATCAAAAATATATTCAAAAACTTTCCGTTGTCAAGACTGAGCCAAAGCCAAAACCGGAGCCCCGTTCAGGGCCAGTCCGGCCCAATAAAGCCCAATCATTTGAAAAATCAAAAACTGAACCAGAGGATCAACCCGATTGACAAACCCGTTCACCTAGACACCGGCCCGGACCGACGAACCGACTCGCGGCCCAACCGGCCCAGACCGGGTCCGGTCTGCCGCGGCCCAATCGACTCAACCGGGACAACCGGTTACGGCCCAACCGGCCCAGCCGAGTAAACCGGCGACCCAGCCCACTTCGAATCCCTAATGGGCTTCGGCCCACACTCTTAAACCCTTCTTTTAAATTGTTTGAGCCCATGGAATTTTTATAAAAGCCCAACAAATTTTTATAAAAGTTTTGGCCCAAATTAATTTATAAAACCCACCACCTTTGTAGTTTATTACTACTAGGAATTGTTTTACAAAAATTATGATCTTTAAGCTTCTCTAACCGTTTTATATTTTATAAAAGTCTTGCTAGTTTATAAAACATAAGCAAATTTTTATAAATAAAACCACCATCTTTTATAAAAACCACTAGCTTTTTAATTTAGACACAAGCCTAATTAATCTAGGCTTAGTTGTCTTCCATTTCACTAGTAACCTCAAGACCAAGCCACAACCCTTTGGTCATTACCCTCCTAATCCCACTATAAATGGAGGCTTTCACTCCTCACTTCACCACACCCAACTCACTCAAACCCTCTCTCCTCCCTCCCTTGAACATTCACGGCCAGCCACCACCTCAGCCCACTGAGCCGCCGCCGCTGCTCCACCATCGGCCACCTTCCGCCACCGAGCAACCACCGCCGGACCACCGCCAACCGCCGCCAAACCGCCGCCAACAACCACCGATTTTTCCCTTCTTCTTTTGTGAGTTTTCTAACTCACATTTCCTACATATTTTCACCCCAAGAAACCCTCAAGTCTTGACAATAATCCACCAAGATTTACTAGAATGCTTGTGTTTGGTTGATCAACTAACAAAAGTCTCTTCTTAATCCCCCTTTCTTCCAAGATCAAACACTTACTTTGGTGCCTATGAGGCTTAAAGTTAGCCAAGAAGTGTGGTGAAACACATTTGTGAAATCTTTGGAAAGTAACAAGTGTGCACCATGATCTTGTTTATGAAACCTTGGTTTCATGAGTTAGTTGATTTTCAAACAAACCTCCAAGCCTCTTCATATAAAATTAACATAAATGCTAACTCATAATCTATACATGTTTATATTTATTTGTCCTAACACAAATGTGTTAGTGATTGTTATTTATATTTCTTGTCCCAACACAAATGTGTTAGTGATTGTTATTTATATTTCTTGTCCTAACACAAATGTGTTAGTGATTGTTATTTATATTTTCTTGTCCTAACGCAATGTGTTAGTGATTGCATTTTTATTTAAGCATTGGTCCTAACACAAAGTGTTAGTAGATATGAACTTATGATTATGTTATAAAAATACTAGAAAATGAAAGAATATAATAAACATGCTAATGGATCAAGGAAATTAAATAAATGTTACATATGTAAACTATGACTAAAACAAAAAGAATGTTACTTGTTTTAATAAACCTAACACATTAAATGTGTTATAAAAAGAGTACATGACAAAAGGAATTTTTATAGATTTTGTTACTCAAAATGGTAAGAATAATATTTATGTCAAATGATTAATTTGACATAAATACTTGGATTTATTACAAGTTTTAACCTTTCTAAGGTTTTTCTATAAGTGGACATTTTTCTATAAAAAGTCACATGAGAAATTAAATATTTTTATAAAAGGATTTTTATAAAAATAAATTAAAGACCAACCATTGACTTTAAATACTTATATGGATTTTTAATGATACTTCGATGAAATCAAAGTAACCAAAAATGGAATTTCGTCCGTTAAAGATTTTAAATAAAATCAAGTCTTTAAAAAGACAACGTTATATAAATCCAAGCGTCGTTACAATGCCTTGAAAATGTTAAAGAAAGAAATAGATACTTCTTGTCAACAAAATGTTTAAACGATTTCAAGACTATAAAATGTTGTGATTTAAAATGAAGCTTAAAAATCCTTTCATGATTAAAACAAAATAAATAATTATTTTTGTCAAATAATTATTTATTTCCACTATGTTTAATTCACCAAGTATTGTTAATCATAATTATTAAAAATAATTATAACTTGCATGATTAACCGATAAAAATAATAATAAACATTATTATTCGTCAATGTTTAAAACTTGGTTAAATTGCTAACTGATTTTCTTGGTATATTTATTTCATGGAAATAGTTTTGATAAACGTTAATTATCTGATTTTCACATAAATATAAACTTGAAAACGTGTACTTATTTATACGATAAATGCTAATAACGGGCTTTCCAAACGAATACAAACGGGAATAACGTCAAGACTTGACCGGTATCATTTGGGTGACTTATGTTACTCAATTAATCATAGACCTTATGCAAATGTCTTATTTACTTAAATTAGGACATTACTTGCTACCGCTACTTCACGGTTCATTCATTCATCTGCTGATTCTGTGAGTTTCACGGCCCCTTTTCCTTTTTAACTGTTTTATACTTGGGGGAGAAATCATGAAAACTGATTAAATGCTTTTTACTTAATATTATGGTTTATTTGTTAGCCGTATGACTACTTGTTCTCTTACTGATTGCCCAACTTGGTACATTATCGTTATAAACGTTTGTACAACCGAAATCCCATCATTAATTGATTTCAATTAGTTCTGTACGAAACGATAGCTAGTGAATAGATCTATTTGGGTTGACAACCCTACCCTAACTGGTAGCTCCAGTTCTGACTCCGGATTGTCTGGGGGTACACGTCAGTTATTCTGCTCTGTTTAACATCTCTGGGCAAGAGATGCCGGGTGGGTAAACCGTTAGTATTTGAAATCAAGGTTCAGGTGAGATCATACAACCACAACAATAAACCCTGATAATATTAAGTATACTGAAAACTGTTTTACCAATGTTTAACTGATAAATCATAAACCTGTGAACCTCACCAACTTTATGTTGACCCGTTTTAAATTCATGATTTCTTAGGTAATTGACGAAATCACCGGAAGACATGCAAATGGGGCTTATCTATGCTATCGGACCTGCTTTTGGAGTCATAGTCCTGATTATCCAAATAAACCGTTAAATGTTTTATTATTAATTTAAGACTTATTTTCGGAATGTAATACATTATCATTATCCACTATCACTTTCCGCTGCAATATATTGACGTAATGTTTTATAAAGTTTTAAATGTGTTAGATGTTGTTCTATGTATCCTTGACTATGATTCCATTCCCGTTCACACACGAATCCGTTGACCGGGGTGTGACACTATTTCATCACAATTATAATTCTAGTAATCATTTATAATGTCATGAGTCATTACACACTTAATCGAGTCGCAAAACGTTGGTGAATTGTCTAAAATCGATATGTACGTCAAAACTAACCAAAATCGCGTTATTTGACCTACTTTGTGCTTCTTTTTGAGTTACGTGACGTATTTATATTCATTTTGAGTGGCTTATACTTGGTAATCAGCATAGGAGTATTAAATGGGTGATTTGGGCAAAAAGAGACTCGAAAACATCAAAACCCGAAGAACCGAGCACACGAAACGAGGAATCTGGCAAGCAAATGTTCGGGTAAGCTCCAAGCGTATCGCTTGGAGCATCACCCTCCCCCACGCGATACACCTAGTACTACTTTCCAGCAGCACCCTATATATATCTCAGCTATATATTCATCTTATGTCTTTGTAGCCTCATTTCCTCAACTCCCAAAACCCTAAACGACCAATATCACCTGAATATCATCCTCTCCCACCTCAATTTGATTATGGAAGCTTAAAGCTTGAAGATTTGAGCTTGGATCATCCTTCTTCATCCCTTCATTTCAGGTTTTCGGTTAGTTGCTTCCTTGTTCTTAAAATTGCATGTCAAAATCTGAGCTTTATCATGTATTTGGGTTAATTTCATGTTATAAATGTTAAATCATGCTAGATCCATGGATGAAATTGATCAAGATTGAATTTTTATGATGTATTAGGGTTAGATTTATGATATGCTTGATGATCCATGCTATATCTATGTAGAATCTCGCTAAAGCTTGTGGCTTTATGATGTTTTAGATTTAGATCTACATGTTGCTTATTGATAGTCACTAGATCTATGGATTTCATGTTTAAAGCTTGAGAGTTTATGATAACTTAGGGTTAAACCTACACTTTTCATGTTGATAATCTTTAGATCTACGAATTTTATGATCAAAATGGTAACTTTATGTTGGATTAGGGCTAGACCTTCATGTTGAATGGTGATAGTATCTAAATTTATGGAATCCATGCCAAAGTTTGCAACTTTATGATGAAATTAGGTTAGATCTATAAATTGCATGGTTGCTATGTTGTGGATCTAGGGTTTTAATCATTAAGTTTGTATTTTCATGTAATGAAATGTTTAGACCTTCAATATGCATGCTATTTAGGGCTAAATCTATGTTCCTAATCATCAAGTTTGAACGTTATTGCTATAATTGATTAGATCTATAAATTTCCTGGCATATCATGACTAGATCTAGGTTTGCATGATAGATCTAGGGGTCACCTTGCCAGATCATTATAAATTATGTGAATGATAGTTAGATTGACATTGTTTAACCTTCATGACAAAATTTGTTATATAGAATTCTTTGATTTTATCATAGCTTTAGGATTGACCCATTTTTCAAAACGTGCGTATCATCTCATTAAATCACCAATGAGTCGTCGAGTCGGTTGTGTCGTAAAATCAATTTATTTAGCTATTTATTCATTCATTTTCTCTATCCCATTTGGTCGTCAAGGTTATCATCGGGTCTATCTTCCTCATTTTGTGTTGTCATTCTTTCAAATGTGTCTCCATATCAGGTAAGTATTCATAGCCCATTTTCTTTTACTGCTTTGGGGTGCAACATGTACGCTATCAGAACGCAAACTCTTCATGCTTTATTCTAAAACTAATGCGATCGCTCTGGTTGTTACGTGTATACTTGTATGGTTAAACTTGTGTGGATTGTTGCTTTGAACGACTGAACGGTGTGAATTATTGAACGATTGAACGATGTGAACGATTGAAGATGAGAATTATTGAACGATTTGAACGCTGAAACGATTTAACGTATCTCATTAACTCACTGAGTCGGGTTACAATAATAGATCTATTGGTGTGGCAACCCACTTGGCCTGCATTGGCTGGGTACCTTATGATTGAAAGCCTAAATGCCGAGGGCTTGAGTGCGTTGTTTATTATGTGCTTTGATTCATTTCATGTTTATCATATCCGTTTACACCTAACACAATGAATTGCATGTTTTAAATCTATATTAGTACGCTACACTTATGTTTAGTCACAAACTATTCATAGTTGACCCATATTTTGTACATGTTGTAGGCTTTGTTGTTAGATGTTGATTGATTGCGTCGATGACAACTTTAGGATGCATGTGGACTTAGAGATACCTAAATTAACAAGTTAATTCATATTATTTAATGCTTGTTTATCATGTATTATACTAATGCTATGAAATGGGTTGATTAAGAATATCGCAACATTTAATTAGTGTTTTGTGCATCTGGACAATCATTGCGACCCGCCATATTCCGTCGTCGGTTGAGGTGTGACATAATCATCATTTCTCTCGCATCGTTTGGTGTTTTTATGTGAAACAACGGTTATTTTAATTTATAAAAGGTACAACTGTACAAGTATATATGACTCATATGAGTTATAGTATGATAAGCAAGTTCTTTTTAGAGGAGCTAACATGAGGATGATGGTTGAGGGTTTAGTATCCTTAAGATCTTAAAGTTTAAAATCAAGTGGGTTTCTTTTCCAAATGATGTATTTCCTCCTTGATGTGTTCAAAGTTATGTCTGGAGTGTCAAATCCAGTATGAACTGTTGCAATCTCATTTTATAAAAGCTCACTCGGGTATTGGGAGTATTTCAAACTCCATTCAAAATAATATGATTAGTTTTTATTTAGTTTAAACATGATGGTTGGTTGATTATTTTTATTGTGCTTTTTCCAATGTTTGCTTAATATATAGCGGCAAACAAGACTCTTCTTTTTCATATCTTCTGTTGTGAACTTTTTATCGCATCTTAATTTGCCAATATGTAAACTTGTATAGCTTATAGTAAACTTTTATGTTGGAATATACAAGTGCAAAGAGTTTAAACTACTAATAAAAGTTACGATTAAAAGAAAGAAAAAAATGTATATCATAGTGTAACAATGTAACATCCTCAAAATTCATATTAATTAGGAAAAATTATGGTGCCCTTAATTATATATCTCGTTAAGAATCATATGTTTACTCGTCTTCTAATTCAAAATTTAATTATACACAAACAGGTTCTAAATTGGTAATCATTATATGAGTTCAGACAGACAAGGCCCAACTAATTAATTTAGAAATACATTGGAATCAAAGAAACATGCTTTTACTAAAAGTCTAAAAGCTAGCGAAGGTAAGATGGTTAATTAAGACAAGATGGTCCTACATGCTAGTTTTAAGTCCGTCTTTATAGGTATCATTCATCCATCTTTTCTGGCCTCTAATCCAAAACAGTTCGATCAAGAATCTCATTTTGTCTTGATGGGTATACTTAAGATCATGTCAACTTGGATAGTGCATGTGCTTTGTCCACTAATAGCAATTAAGTAGTTTAATTAAACTAAGGGTGGTGTTATTAACACACCAGAAAATCAGGTCCCATGTCACCCTGTCAAATCACACCTGGACGATAGTCCGACCGAGTACCAGTTAATTAAACAGCCGATCAAAGGTTTCAAGTGTGGGCCATTTTTGACAGCCCAAAATCGAACGCTTCTCTGATAAAGGCTAGGTGAAAGGTATGAGAGTTTTCTAATAAAGCTTAATTTGGACAGCCGTTCAATGTGTTTGCAGATGACCGCTTGAAGGTGATGTGAGATCGGAATGCACGTGGTGTTGAAATAATGAAATAGCCTGCCCATAAACTAATTAGGTGTAAGTCAAGATCAATGTGTTGTTTTGTCAATTCAAAAGAAAACATGGCTCTATGGTACCATGGGATGTCTTCTAGTGGCCCATTTGATTTGTACAACTCCTTCTATATTGCATTACACGTATTCAAAATGAGACAATTCATATGGCCATGCAAACCCTAAAATACGAAGAGTCTCATGCTTTGTTTTGCTTGGGGAACTAATTAACATGGACCTTGAAATTGACAACATGTTTTGGTTTTCTTGCAACTCATAACTTTAACTTGAACTTGGATGATCAGTTATTTATTTACAATATAAAGTGCTAATACTTGCAATTTCTTCAACAAGTTAGCTATTATGTCTATCCCTTGCCTTTTAGGTTATTTATCCATTACTCATGCACCATTGATGATATCTTTTGATTTGATGGATCTTTATATTCCGTTAATACTTCGCACTTTATTTGTGAGAATTGTACCATACAAGAGCATTTGGAAGAATCCTAGGAATAAGAGTTTAAGGATAGCTTGCAAGAAGTCCTCAAAGAATGATGAACTATATATGAGCTTTTGGATTATCATGATCATGAAATCAAGATGGTTGCTTAACAAATATGATTTTTTTAGTGTTTGAATATGATAAGTCTGTATTAACAAAAATTGGAATGTTTGTCGGTAAGAGTTAATTATGCTCTAAATGGTATGTTCAAGCTCAATATAGTTGTTGTTAAGAACTAAGCAAATAACTTTTATTATGTTTAAGCTCAATTTAGTTGTACTTTTGTTTGGGATTGCTTATATGATGTGAAAAATGCTTTTAGAGAAAATGTTTATTGGCTTATAACTTTTTGAGAAAGAGTTTTTTTTAAAAAAATATATTTTGATTAGCTTTTATGGTGGGAAAATCTAATAATTCAATAAGTTGTTTTTTACAAAGTGTTTGGCTTAGCTTTTATATGTAAAATGACTTAAAAAGGGTTAAATAGGTATAAGGTTAGGTGAGTATTAAGTTAAAATAAGAGTATTATGGTAATTCACCACTAAAAAAAACTATAAACAGTTTTGAAAAATTAGAAAATTTTGACTTATTAAAAAGTGACTTATTAGCTTTTTAAAAAGCTAAAAGTAAAAGTTTCTGAGGTTACCAAACATTCAAAACTGCTTACTGACTTTTCAAAAAACTTAAAAGTCCATAAGCCGTTTTGAAAAACAATCCCAAACAACCCCAACTTTTATTATTTTGTTTATATTTGTGGCTTTCAAATGTGTAAGTGGTCGAATTGGTTATGTAAACCTTAGTTATATTGGTTGTTTAATTATTATATTATACAATGAAATTTGGTACATGAATAGTGTACTTTTTGTTTCTCATAGTTTAGCCACGTGACTTTTGTGTTTTGACGCTTTCTACCCTTAAACTTTTATGATTTTTTTTAACGAAATAGTAAACTTTTGGTTTTCATAGTTTAGTCACATATGTTTCATACTCTTTACGTTTTCTACTCTCTAACATTTAAAGTTTTTTTATTGTTTTAAGCTTTGTTGTCTTCTACTTTGGTCACGAAACTTTTAATCTTTCTACTTTCGTTTTTAGTATAGTTTTATAGTTTTATACTTTCACTACAAAACTTTTAGACTTTTATGTTTTATACCTTTTAACTTTTTTACCCTCTAACTTTTAAAGTTTTTTTTTTTGTTTTAAGTTTTGTTGTTTTTTACTTTGGTCACGAAACTTTGAACTTTTTTTTACTTTCGTTTTTAGTATACTTTTATAGTTTTATACTTTCACCACAAGACTTTTAGAGTTATATTTTTATAGTTTTATACTTTCACCACGAGACTTTTAGACTTTTACGTTTTATACTCCTTAATTTTTTAACCCTCTAATTTTTAAAGTTTTTTTTTTGTTTTAAGTTTTTTTGTCTTCTACTTTCGCCACGAAATTTTAACTTTTCTACTTTCGCTTTTAGTATACTTCTATAGTTTATACTTTCACCACGAGACTTTTAAACTTTTACGTTTTATATCACTTAACTTTTTTACTTTCGTTCAGCATACAAATTCAACCCCGCAGCAACGCGCAGAGGGGGTAAACATCTCGTTATACTAAATTGCAAAACCAACATTCCCTGTTGTAACATTTGCGTTTTACCCGATTGAGAAATCCGCCTCATTTTGAAATTTCATGAATTACCGATTTGCAAATTATTGAGAACCGGAAGAATTTTTGGGTGTTTATACCCCAATTAATGAATCTAAATGATTTATAATCGTTTTTCGAAATAAAATACTTAATTACAATCAATTAGAATCAAATTGAATGTCTCGAATTGAAAATAAAACAATTTTCGGTTTTTATGCGATTTCGATACATGATTCGTCGTTTACCAGGAATCTCGTGTTTGATCATCGTATGTCATATTCAACATTTTTATGAGTATAATAATAAATTATCATATCATGAGTCAATTGTAACAAGTTAAATCTCGAAATGTTGGTGATTAACCTAATGGTGATACGTACGCAAATCGACCCGAGATCGTGTTTTGTTTCTTATAATTCTATGTTCGATATGATATATTCAATTTTATGTGCTTGTATGTGTTTCATATTATTGGAAATGTAAAATGATGAAAACGGTGAAAACGGGACTCAAATCTGATTAAAAACGAAGAAGTTATAGCGAAAACGGTGAAATCGACCATAAAACGCACCTTTTTAATATAAATTATCAACTGAAGATGTTTATATATCACATTGGTACTTGTTTTGGGTGGAAGTGGCCAAATAAATCCAATGGTAAAGAAATCGGGACCAAAAACCTTGAATTCGGTGGTCAAAACATGAATTTACATAGTTGGTCAATGAAAGTCAACAAAAAAGGTCAAACTGCCGGTCTACATGGCGCCGCGTACCGCGACAGGCTTTGTGCTTGTCTTCGCATACCACGACCTGGTAGCAGTCGGGAAAAACCCATTTCAGCCCTATATATTCGTTCTAACCCACTTTTAGCTCATTGTCTCAACCCTAGCCGTCACATTACGACTGATTACGACCCAACCTCATCTAAAACTTCATTTTGGAGATCATTGAGCTCATTTTGAGTGATTCGAAGTGTAGAAAAGTGTCGATTATCGTCATTTTGGTACGTTTCTTCTAATCTAACTTCTATCTTCTCATCTCCATGCTTCCTCATGTTAAAAATCTGATTTTTTAATGATTAATTAGATCTTGCTCCTTCATGCTTTTAGTTGTTAGATCTTGTGTTTAAAAGATTAAAATTTGAATTTTTATTAGTTTTTGCGAACTTTTATTAATTTTCATGAGGATTTGAGTATGAATCTTGTTAGACCTTGACTAGGGTTGATAAAGATTGCATCTTTATGCTCGATTCTTCTCTAGAACATGATAATGTTGCTAGATCTAGGAATTTGTTAGTAAAAGATGTCATTTTAGTGAAAACTTATGAAAGATAAATATATATATATTGATCGTTTATGCTTAGATCCAAATCAATATGTTAACTTAATGATGATAGGTGGTAGATTTTGGATAATCAAACACTATTAGTCGTAAATTAATTGTTGTAGATCTTTTTCGTGCATAAAGGTTTGATTTTTGGTGATTATCCTAGTAGCAAATGTGTATGGCCCCTAATCTTGGGGTCTTGGTTTCAAGTCCCACTTGTAATAAAAATAATAAAAAAATAGGGGTTACAAGTTGGGTCAGGGGGTTTCTCACCAGTGGTGAGTTTCCTCCTGATGGGGTTGAAGATGATCAGGTGGTGGTGTAATGTCCCCGTCAGTGATCCAAATTTACCGTTAAAAAAAAGAAATATCTAAATTAGGGTTTTGAACTAAAATTAATTAATGTTGCAAAAATAAATAAATATTTGATTTGCTTCATGACTTGATAATTATTATATGTCATGTTTATGCCTAGATTAATGTTAAATTAATTTTTGGAAGATATTCATGGCCTATGTTTCCATGGAAAATAAATATGTATTGAGGCATCGTAAAAAAACAGTTTTATTGATTATTCTTGACGTCGCATGTTTAGCCTTAGGAATGATCTACTTCATGCCCATAACCGTACGTTATCACCATAATTAAATCACTAACGATACGTCGAGTCGATTGTGTCATGAAAAATTCGATTATTTATTTATTTATTCGTTTATTCCTCCATCTGTTTTAGCTATCGTGTTCGTCTTCGGGTTATTTGTCTCGTGTCGTGACGTCTTTCTTTCTTATGTGTCTCCTCAACAGGTGAGTATTCATAGGCTCTTTTGAACGTTTTGGGGTGCAACATGTACCGTATTCAAACTCATGCTCGATATACTTTATCAAAAACTACAAGCGAACTATATGTGCCATGTGTGTTAAATTTGTGTGGATTATTGCTGTGATCGATTGAACGATGTGAACCATAGAACGATTGAACGACCTCGTGTGACATTAACTTTAAAAGGCTAGAGATACGATAATAGATCTATTGGCTTGACAAGCCCACTTGGCCTGCCTCGCGTGTGGCACCTTGTGTTTAAAAGCCTTATTGTCATGGTTTGATCATACACTCCTATTTGCTCTATTTCATATCAAATTATTATGCTCGATTATACTTAACTCATAGGTCGCATGATTTACAATTAGACACTAAACCTATGTTTACTCACTAACTATTCGTAGTTGACCTTAATTTTGTACATGTTGCAGGCTTTGCTGTTGATGTTGTTAATTGCGTTGATAACACTTTATGATGCATGTGGACTTAGTGAGACCTAAATTAATCAAGTTAATCTGTGATTTATCATTTGATTGTATCGAATTATCATGTATTATTCTATTGTTATGAAATTGGCTGATTAAGAATATCGCAATATTTAATTAGTGTTGTGTGCATCTGGACAATCATCGTGCCCCGACGTATTCCGTTGTCGGTTGGGGTGTGACACCTGTTGATGTTGGGTTTGTGAAGTACTGATGTGCTCGTTTTAATGAAGACAAGAAGACCGGGCTTCGGTTTATTTATGTTTTCTTGTTACCTAGGTTTTGGATACCCTAGCTAATCTCTATTTCTATCATACTTGTACTTGTAGTTCCTCACCACAAGTGAGAGAGACAGATAACAATAAAATTCATGGTTGTAACCTGTGGACGCAGATCATATTCGAACCACATAAAATTCTCGTGTTCATTTTATTTACTTTTCTATAGTCTTTGATTGCGTGTGTGAATATACGAATCCGTAACAAGTAGCATCATAAAAATTGAATCTAGGATTTCGAGAGTTGACAGCAGCTGTCGTCACCCAACGATCATGAGAGGTTGAAATTCATTCCCCATCATGAGTGTTCTTGGCCGTTTAGTTGTTACCAACTGAAATTTATCGTTTTGTCGTGAATTATTAGCTGGACATGCTAAAGAACAAAAAGGGTGGCGCCGTTAATTTTTTGTTTCATCGGGAATTGCAGACCTTTTTATTTTATATGATTTAGTACTTACTTTATTTTATATATTTTATTAAACCTTGAAAATTATATGTTATTTCACAAATTAATCGTTCTTTTATAAGTGTCGGCGTTAGTGTGTTGCATTCCTTGTCGTATTGCGCGGACACCCCTTTAGTGGGTGTGTGTAGATATATAGAAGGGAAACAGGTCGTTATAGCCGTTAAACGATCAACAATGTGAAAATGGCTGTTTGACTTTCTTTGTCCTCAATATAGCCGTCCATGAACGGTCCGCGACGACCACCGTCGACGGTCAAACAACCGTTTTCCGTGCCAATCAACTCTTGCCACGTAGCCATACATAGTCGCTAACAAACCAAACACACCCGACAACGACCACCCAATGCCATGGTCGCTAATGACCGTCTGAGGCCGTTGTCGGATTCGCCGCCAACTATTTAAATAATTTTTTTTATCCAAGATTCAATATTTGCCAACGTTTGTCCGACCATTCTCCTAAACGGTCGTCAACAACCGGTTTCACGATCGTCCGACCACAGGATTTTTTTTAAATCCTGTTTTTTATTATGTTTTTATAATTTATTTATAATTACAAGTTTGAATTATTATATTTAGAATTTAATAATTTGTTTTTATTCTAATTAATATTTTTTTAACTCCTTTTTAAAACTAATTTTCTTCACCCTCTATAAATACCACACCATTTACAACTACCATCTTCACACTTTAATTTCACTTTCCTTTACTATCTTTCAAATTCAAGTTATCAAGTATGACTCGTTCTTCTTGCTCTAGCACTAGTATTAACTAAGAACACTATATTTTTAGGCTTGATTTAGATCGAAATGTATATTACTATCATGACATGATTGTAGTTACCAGAGTTACCGGCTATGACACTACACGAGAGAAAGGCATCAACTTGAAATGATTACCATGAAATGCAGAGGTATATGAGCCTATGAGGCGCAACTCACATGCACATATACACACATTAATTAGATATTATATAACCCGATCATTATATATGGACAATTGTCGATCGAGCTCATGGCCTTGAAGTCATGGTGTTCACATGGGTGGGGGACTTAGAGTTAACATTGCCATAATGAATCACCTATTTAATTTTATAAAAATAGTGGCATGGTCGGATATTATCATATATATACCTTTAAGTTGGCAATCTGAAGAGTTTTTTATACGTATACACACTTTCTATATATCAATTCATGCATTATTGTCTTGGACGTCAAGCTATTTTAACTTATGTTACAAGTCAAGATCAATATGAGTTGCCAAGTCACATGCAAACATGGGCTATAGCCCCCCGGGCACAATCATCAAAATTGAAATGTGGTCCTAATTCTACAACTCCTCTACACTACATGCACGTATATATTCAAGTTTTGGCATTTCACATGGTTCCATTTCGTCCTCCAGCTAGACTTCAATTCAAGTTCATAAAACTTTCAACTTTGAGTCTTACAAAGTGTTTAATTAGGGTAAATTCATGACTTGCTATCTGCAAACAACCACTAGCTACTAGCTCTTCCTCAACAGAAGAATCCGTCTTTAATCCATCCGTGAAAGGGTCGTCCTAACGGTAATCCATTGGTATACAATGTCGATGACAAGGGTATCACAATTATCGATAGAATTTATTGAGAGACCCCTTGTTGTAGATTCAAATAGTTTCAAAGACGGATTTTTAGCCATGCTATACTCTTTTTTTCTAAATACACGTGCATAATTAAGAATGAATCAAATGTTATAACGTTTTTACAAGAGTTTTTAGATTTTCTAGGATAAAATTATGAAAAACACACTATAGGATTCAAAACTATAACATTTTAGTTGTGAGACATCTCATTTACCACTAACATGTCCTTTTGAAAAAAATGAAATGTTATAATTACAAAGAGTAAACTCTAATTCTCTTCTGTGACATTTCGTCCAAAACATCCAGGTTTTGTCTAAAACAAAACTTTATAACACTTCGTGACTTCGTGTCCAAAAATTTGCAATTTGTAACACATTTTGTCCTTTATGCTAACGATCATAAATATGTTTTATGAATACCACTAGTCTGTTTAAAGAGCACTAAAATACTGCCA
>JBCNJP010000017.1:6139693-6184076 GCA_039602395.1 Deinandra increscens subsp. villosa
AACTTTGGCCAAATATTTATCCAGCGATAAACTACAACTTTCACCAACTTGTCAGTTTTGGCCCAAACTAGTTATTTAGGCACATTTTCTTGAATTTGGTCTCTAACACCAACAATTCTCCACCTTAAGAGCAAGATTCAAGATAGTATATCAGAATTAACAACCATATCAGCCTTGATCGATAGAGCTGCACAATACACCAGTGACTCAATGAGTTTGTGTTTATAAATGAGTTCTAACTCCCAAGACTATCAATGTGTTAACCTGTCAAGTGATCTTGAGCTGCTCCAGGCACATATCAGACTTGTACCCAACCAAGATTTTAGTTAACAAATCTGACCAATTCTCTTCTGTAGCTACAGCCTCCACTTCAACTTCTTTAGCAGCTATAACATCTCTGATGAAGTGTAACCTCACATTTATGTGTTTGGTTCTTTCATAATGTATAGGGTTCTTTGACAGCTGCAAAGCTCCCTGGTTGTCACACAGAACCAAAGCTCTATCTACATCAACACATAATTCAGTAATGAACCCTTTTAGCCAAATTGCTTCCTTTATAGCTTCGGTCAAGGCAATGTATTCTGCCTCTGTTGATGATAAGGCCACAATATGCTGCAGGGATGCTTTCCAACTTATGACATTACATAGTAACATAAACACATACCCTGTAATAGATCTCCCCTTATCCTGGTCTTTGGCATAATCACTATCTTGCTTTAGAGCAAGATTCAAGATTGTATATCAGAATTAACAACCATATCAGCCTTGATCGATAGAGCTGCACAATACACCAGTGACTCAATGAGTTTGTGTGTATAAATGAGTTCTAACTCCCAAGACTATCAATGTGTTAACCTGTCAAGTGATCTTGAGCTGCTCCAGGCACATATCAAACTTGTACCCAACCAAGATTTTAGTTAACAAATCTGACCAATTCTCTTCTGTAGCTACAGCCTCCACTTCAACTTCTTTAGCAGCTATAACATCTCTGATGAAGTGTAACCTCACATTTATGTGTTTGGTTCTTTCATGATGTATAGGATTCTTTGACAGCTGCAAAGCTCCCTGGTTGTCACACAGAACCAAAGCTTTATCTACATCAACACATAATTCAGTAATGAACCCTTTTAGCCAAATTGCTTCCTTTATAGCTTCAGTCAAGGCAATGTATTCTGCCTCTGTTGATGATAAGGCCACAATATGCTGCAGGGATGCTTTCCAACTTATGACATTACCTAGTAACATAAACACATACCCTGTAACAGATCTCCCCTTATCCTGGTCTTTGGCATAATCACTATCTACATAACCCTGAATTACAGCCTGATGCATATAGCCTCTACCAAACACCAATCCTACATCCTTAGTTCCCTTTAGATACCTTAAGATCCATTTAACTGCCATCCAATGTTCTCTCCCTGGGTTTGCTATGTACCTGCTAACTAAACTCACTGCATATCCCAAATCAGGCCTAGTACATACTAACAGATACATCAGTGAACCAACAACATTAGCATAGGGTATATTCTCCATATCTTTCTTCTCCTTCTCACTGTTAGGACAATTTCTATTAGAAAGCTTAAACTGAGGACCTAAAGGAGTTCTAACTGCTTTGCAGTCTGCCATTCTATATTTGTCTAACATCTTAGCAATATAAGAAGATTGGGATAACTTCAAAGTTCTATCCTTTCTATTCCTAATTATCTCAATTCCTAAGATTTTCCTGGCCTCACCCAACTCCTTCATCTCAAACTCCCTCATCAGCATCTCTTTGGTCCTAACAATCTCCTGTTTATCTCTAGCAGCCAGCAACATATCATCAACATATAACAACAGGTATATCATCTGCCCTGAACTATATTCCTTATAATAGACACAACTGTCATAACTACTCCTACTAAAACCTAACTACTCCTACTAAAACCCTGAGAAATCACATAGTCATTAAATCTCATGTACCATTGCCTAGGTGACTGTTTCAGCCCATACAGAGATTTGTTTAGCAAACAAACTTTGTTTTCCTGTCCTTTAACTATGAATCCCTCAGGCTGAGACATCTAAATCTTTTCATCTAAGTAGCCATGCAGAAATGCAGTCTTAACATCTAATTGCTCAAGTTCATAATCAAAATATGCAGTCAATGATAACACTGCTCTAATAGATGAATGCTTAACCACTGGTGAGAAGATTTCATTATAATCTACCCCTGCAACTTGTGTAAACCCTTTGGCAACTAACCTTGCCTTATATCTAGGCTCTTGAATCCCTGGGATGCCTTCCTTATACTTGAATAACCACTTACAAGCAACTACCTTTTGATTCTTAGGTCTATCAACTATATTCCAGGTTTGATTCTTATTTAAAGAATCCATCTCCTCATTCATGGCCTGCAACCACTTTTGACTATCTTTTGCTTCTAAAGCATCAGTATAAGTCAATGGTTCATATATGCTTTCTTCTTCTGCAGCAGCAAAAGCATATGCAGATACATCTTCTCTAAACCTCATAGGTGGCACTATTTGCCTTCTAGCTCTACCTTTAGCAATACTATACTCAGGCACCTGGCTAGAACTAGATCCTTGTGATTGGTCATCTTCCTGAGTTTCATCAGACCTATCCTCCACCTCACTAAAAACTTCCTTACTTCCTGAAGTTCCAGGCTCCTCCACCTCAATGGTCTTACTAAGATCTTTGTACATAATGTCTTCCTTAAACACAACATTTCTGCTAATAAACACCTTAGGCCTACCCTCATCCATCCTCCAAACTCTATATCCTTTAACTCCCTCAGGGTAGCCTAGAAACACACACTTCATTGCTCTAGGTTCTAACTTCCCCTGAACCATATGAGCATAAGCTATTGACCCAAACACCCTCAACCTGTCATAGTCTTGTGCTCTCCCTGACCACAACTCCATAGGAGTTTGCTTATCAATAGCAACAGATGGAGACCTATTTATGAGGTAAACAGTTGTACTAGCAGCTTCTGCCCAAAATGTTTTTGGTAATCCTGAGCTAGTCAACAAACATCTAACCTTATCAAGGATAGTCCTATTCATCCTCTCTATCACACCATTTTGCTGTGGTGTTCCAGGAATAGTAAGATGTCTAGCTATTCCTTGATCCCTGCAAAACTAGTTAAACTCACCACTACAATACTCTAGACCATTATCAGTTCTTAATTTCTTGACTCTCTTACTTGTTTGATTCTCAACTAAACTCTTCCATTCTTGGAACTTATTGAAGGCTTCATGCTTGCCCTTCAACACATATAACCAAACTCTCCTAGAGTAATCATCCATAATGGTCATGAAGTACTTAGCACCACCTAATGATTTTGTTCTTGCAGGTCCCCAAAGATCAGAATAAACATACTCTAAAATACCTTTGGAAGAATGTATTCGTGGACTAAACTTAACTCTATGTGACTTCCCTGGTACACAAGTCTCACAAAAGCCTATATCACAGGAATTCAACTTACCAAACACCTCTTTCTTATGTAATTCTATCAAACCTTGTTGGCTAATATGGCCAAGTCTCCTCTTCCATGTTTCCAACCAAAACCAACAAACGACCCGATCTAAACCTGTTTTTCATAAATTTCACAATTAAGCACCACAATCTAATAAAACTTAATCAAAACTTGATTTAAAATATGGGAATTCGATTATATAAATATTCCAAAATGCAACGCATCAGCCGTCGTCACCCAACGGTCATGAGAGGTTGAAATTCATTCCCCATCATGAGTGTTGTTGGCCGTTTAGTTGTTACCAATTGAAATTTATTGTTTTGTCGTGAATTGTTAGCCGGCCGTGTTAAAGAACAAAAAGGGTGGCGCCGTTAATTTTTTGTTTCATCGAGAATTGCAGACCTTTTTATTTTATATGATTTAATATTTACTTTATTTTATAAAATTTTATTAAACCTTGAAATTATCTGTCATTTCACAAATTAATCGTTCAAGTGTTTACAAGTGTGAACGTTAGTATGTTGCATTCCTCGTTGTATTGCACAAACACCCCTTTAGTGTGTGTAGATATATAGAAGGGAAAAAGACCGTTATAGTGAAAATGACCGTTTTACTTTCTTTATCCTTAATATAGCCGTCCATGAACGGTCGGCGACGACAACCGTCGACGGTCGGACGACCGTCTTCCGTGCCAATCAACTCTTGCCACATAGCCATACACAGTCGCCAACAAACCAAAAACACACCCGACAACGACTGCCCACTACCATGGTCGCCAATGATTGTCTGACACCATTGTCAGAGTCGCCGCTGACTGTTTAAATAATTTTTCTAATCAAAATTTAATATTTGCCAGCGGTCGTCCAACCATTCCCCTGAACGGTCGTCAACGACCGGCTTCACGGTCGTCAACGACCGGCTTCATGGTCGTCCGACCACAGTTTTTTTTAATTTTTTTTATTTAATTCTGTTTTTTATTATGTTTTTATAATTTAATTATAACTACAAGTTTTGAACTATTATATTTGAAATTTAGTAATTTATTTTTTATACTAGTTAATATTTTTTAACTCTTTTTTACAACTAATTTTCTTCACCACTATAAATAACACATCATTTACAACTATGATCTTCACACTTTTCACTTTCCTTCACTATCTTTGGAATTCAAGTTATCAAGCATGACTATTTCTTCTTTCTCTACCACTAGTATTAACCAAAAACACTATATTTTTAGGCTCGATTTGGATCGAAATGTATATTACTATCATGACATAATTGTAGTTACCAGAGTTACCGGCTATGACACTACACGAGAAAGGCATCAACTTGAAATGATTACCATGAAATGCAGAGGTATATGAGCCTATGAGGCGCAACTCACATGCACATATACACACATTAATTAGATATTATATAACCCGATCATTATATATGGACAATTGTCGATCGAGCTCATGGCCTTGAAGTCATGGTGTTCACATGGGTGGGGGACTTAGAGTTAATATTGCCATAATGAATCACCTATTTAATTTATAAAAATAGTGGCATGGTCGGATATTATCATATATATACCTTTAAGTTAGCAATCTTAAGAGTTTTTTATACGTACACACACTTTCTATATATCAATTCATGCATTATTGTCTTGGACGTCAAGCTATTTTAACTTATGTTACAAGTCAAGATCAATATGAGTTGCCAAGTCACATGCAAACATGGGCTATAGCCCCCCGGGCACAATCATCAAAATTGAAATGTGGTCCTAATTCGATCTACAACTCCTCTACACTACATGCACGTATATATTCAAGTTTTGGCATTTCACATGGTTCCATTTCTTCCTCCGGCCAGACTAGACTTCAAGTTCATGAAACTTTCAACTTTGAGTTTTACAAAGTGTTTAATTTGGGTAAATTCATGACTTGCTATTTGCAAACAACCACTAGCTACTAGCTCTTCCTCAACAGAAGAATCCGTCTTTAATCCATTTGTGAAAGGGGCCGTCCTAACTTTAATCCTCTGTGAAAGGGGTCGTCCTAACGGTAATCCATTGGTATACACCGTCAATGACAAGGGTATTGCAATTACCGATGGTATTTACCGAGAGATGATCACTTGTTGTAAATTCAAGTAGTTTCAAAGACGGATTTATAATCGTTTTTCTAAATACAAGTGCATTATAATTAGAATGAATCAAATGTTATAACTACAAAGAGTAAACTCTGAATTATGAAAAACACACTATAGGATTCAAAACTTTAACATTTTAGTTGTAAGACATCTCGTTTACCACTAACATGTTCCTTTGAAAAGAAATGAAATGTTATAACTACAAAGAGTAAACTCTAATTTTCTTCTGTGACATTTCGTCCAAAACATCCAGGTTTCGTCTAAAAACAAAACTTTATAACACTTCGTGACTTCGCGTCCAAAAATTTGCAATTTGTAACACATTTCGTCCTTTATGCTAACGATCATAAATATGTTTTATGAATACCACTAGTCTGTTTAAAGAGCACTAAAATACTGCCATTTTTATAATGTAACCCAACTTGAAGATATTAATTTTGCTTATGACTCCTTAAATCAATAACTTTATTTGCAAAATTTTCCATAAAATCTTGTGTTGGCAACCACTTGAATAACTTAACTTAAACTCAATAGTATTTGTTTTAACTCTACATGTTGGTGGAGATTCACCAAGATTGATTCTCATATAAACAGTCCTTATCTGACCTACCATTTCAATATAATCAACACTAAACTATAGAAAAAGTAATAATAAAGAAGAAATACAAAGATAAAGATAAATAAAAAAACAAAACTAAAACTAAAAAAAACTATTCAAATTACTAAAAGTTAGATCTATTTCAAATTAGCCAATCTACATATTTGGCTTGGCTCACATATGCATGTTCTCCTTTGGGACCCTACTCACCCTTCTTTCATATATAAACCACCATTTCATCTTACAAATCTATACCCCATATCCCTATATCTCTCTCACAATCCTTTCCAAACCATATTGATTGTGATTACAAGATTCAAATCCGATCTCGTTAGCTTAGACTCTTGCGTGCTAGACACTTATGGATTACCGCGGTGGATTCATGAAAGTAAGATCTAGTCTGAGAACCGGGAGAAAAGGAAGAAGAACAAGAAGAATCAACCCGAGAGTGGTGGAGAAGGTGAAGAAGTTGCAAAAGCTTATACCGGGAGGAAAAGGGCTAGATGCGGATCGACTCTTTGTTCAAACTGCGAATTACATTATGCATCTCAAGTTAAAGGTTGATGTGCTTCAAGCCCTCTCTGATGTTTGTCAATCATCATAGGACTCACTAGTAAATAATCTCTATCTTCTTCATGTTGTGTTTCAAATTTTTTTATATATATTTTCAAAGTCATATATATATATGCCAAGATAATTATACTGTGTTTGATAAATATTTGATAGAAAATTATACATATGAAAATTTCCATACTCTTTTATGTATGAAAGCATTATTTTTGTTCTTCTTTTTAGATTTGTATTTGTACAAAATTTTCATGAATCACTTATGTATGAATTATGATCTTGTCCATGTTTGGGTTTGAGAAAAACAGATATATGGTTTACCCTAACCCTTGAATCCCCTTTTCATCATATTTAAATTCAATAATTTTTCTCAATTTTGTTAGTGTGAATTTATTTTCTTTCGAATAAAAATACGTAAATATATTTTATTTGAGTAATTTACACTAGACAGTTAATTTAATTATTAGATAATTAATCGATATCAAATTTTAAAATGGACTACGGATACATCATCAAATCCAATCTCACACCACTCTCTTGTCAAGTCAGACCTAAATAACTTTTTAACGATGTACTAGACGGTTGTTCAAAAGGTAGAGGTCCTATTTCTGATAGCCCTAATTTGAACGGCTTTCGTATAAACCACCAATTAGCCGTATGAAAATGATAAGGTAAGAGGGCTTTTTCTAACCATATTTAATCTAATATGCTAACTAAAATATGACTAACTTACCTGCGTTGATTTTTTTTGAACGGCCAATAAACGAAAACTGCTCAGGTACGCCGTACGGGTGACTCAATGGCAAAAGAGCACCGTTAGCTAACCCAAGCTAGCTCACACGGAGCCCTTAAGCACCCAAATGTTACACTAGCTCCAGAGAAAACCCACTAAACGACGAATTAACCGTAAAATCCAGTTGCCTCAAGGATCGAACATGTGTCTCCTAATTAATCATATTTATTTTTACTTGAAGGCAGCTTGATACAATAATTTCATTGTTCAATATTACATCAAATTTCACGTTTTCTCTTTATAGTTTCACTTTCGCTTCATGTGATAAACTAAATGTAGTTAACATCTAAGTAACTGGAACGGGACCGATTACAATGCTATGACCATACGAGAGAGTGAGAGACTGATACCACATACGTACGTGTTACCAAAAGAAAACAGAGGGTATTAGCTGGCGTCCTGTTAAGTTTCTTGTATACGTGTTTCACGGTAATTATAATAGCTGAATAGTTCACAACTATTTGTAATTTGTAAATTGATTTGATCATCATTAAGGTGGCGTTTGGTTCATTGAATTCAAGATCGGATTTGAGAGATTGATATTTTTCCTATTTAAAATTGTTACTCGATCGTGTAAACAGAGGATATTATGAAATGCAATGAATTTCTTGTAATCATCATGCGAATTTAGTACTATTTTAACATTCCTTAGAAATCTGTTCACTTTAACGAAGGAATGTTAGTATAGTCTACAAATTTCACTGATTAAATGAATTCATTGCATTTTAAATTTCTTTATTCCTCAACCAAAACTAATTTTAAAAGATTCTATTAAATTCCATAAAACGTAAACGTCCACCTAAATGTTTGAAAGATATTGTTATACTACGATAAATGAGAGTATCAACATCAACTTATATATACATGCATGTGAACGCCATTATTGTGATTCATGAGGTGGTGCACATGGCTAGCTGGGTGGCAACCCTTTCTTGCATATTGCGCTAGCTCCTGTTATTTTCCCTGCTCCCAAAATTCATTTTCATATGGATAACAAAAATAAATTACTTTATCAATAAATAAGATAATTTAACAATGTGAACTGTGTTGCAATTGACAAAACTGATTAATAACAGTTTTAAAAGATTTATGTCTAAATCGAAATACTACTTCTGAATGTTAATTATAGGTGATTTAAATGTCTGAAAACTGAATCATTAAGAAGTGAGGCCGGAGGCAGATAACTAGTCGTCAGAGATGGAGCCTAGTCGCCGAAGAACGAACATCTCTTTTTTAGGATTAAGAGATTCTAAGATGTTCTAAAAGGTCTTAATGATTAAGATGCTATTAAGATGTAGAACCTCTTAATAACTGAAAGAAAAAAAACAAACGGCTCTACATCTGAATTACAGAAACGGAAAACCCTCCCCATGGAAAGATAGGGGTGAGCAAACTTAACCGTTAACTAAAATTAACTGATAATCGAACTGAATTAACCAATAACCGAAATTAATAGACGGTTATGATTAAGGTTATTTGATTAACCGATTAATCGGTTATGGTTATAGTTATGATTAATGTTGTCCTATAACCAAACATTAATCGAACCGAACTGAAGTTGTATTTTCGACTTATAGTTAAGTTTATATACAACATCTAAGTTATATTGTGAGTTTCACAAGTCAATTGATTTCATGATGGTTAATATATAATACCAACTGGAGCAGACATGAGAATTATGCATGCTCTCATGATGGCTTACTTTTTCTTTGAAAAGCAAAGAATTAATTACATTTATTCAAACCATCAGCAAGTTACCTGATGACCCCAATAGAAAGTTCATACTCAAAGTTAAACGCCAACAGAGAAAATGAAAAAATAATGATCAAAACATATATTCAAGGAAGGATCAAATGTTGGCAGAATATAACACCTTTCGGGTTCATGTCTTTTACCTTCCTCTCTTAACCCATTTTCTTTTATCCCATATTGCCTCTTAAGGAAACCTAGAGAGACTCCCTTATAAATAGGGGTCTGTTGGGACACCCCCTTAAATTTTGGCTGGCACCCCTTATATAGGTGACTCTAAAGTCTAAGAATCACCTCCAGATTTAAAAAGATCACATAATGCTCTAAGAGTCACCTATAAAAAGGGTGTCAGCCAAATTTTTATTATTATAATAAAAAATATTATTGTTATATTAATAATAATAATAATAATAATAATAATAATAATAATAATAATTATTATTATTATTATTATTATTATTATTATTATTATTATTATTATTAATACATATAAATAAATAACACAAATAAAATATGAAAAAACCTTCAAAGTGACATAAAGGGCTGGAGGTGAGATATGGGACTCCTTATATGAGATTCAGCTCACCTCTTCAGCCAAGAGGTCACCTACAAGGAGAAATTAAAGGTGACGCTAAGGTCTCGGAGTGACCTAAAGAGCTCACATCTTACCATCCAGGCTCCCTCTCAGGTCTCTGTGTGACCTATATTATCGCATCTCCTACGTATTATTACACCGTTACGTGCATACACACACACACGTACAAACACATACTAATACGTTATCAAACCACAAACATATATACATACATAATGATAGATTTTGACTTAATATATGTTTATATATACATACATATGGTCACGTGGATACAACTTCATACAAGAACTCCGTTGATATATTGTAAGTACTATATGCATATGTACATACACATACCAACACACTTACATGCACACAGATATGTACATACAATATGAATATGAATAAGCTTAAATGCTTAATATACGTTCATATATGCATACATTACACTTTTACATGTATATAAACATGCATACCGCACGTACACATATATAATTATTATTGTTATATATATTAATAATAATAATTATTATTATTATAATAATACAAGTTATTATTATTATAATAATACTAATTATTATTATTATTATTACTATTATTATTATTATTATTGTTATTATTATTATTATTATTATTATTATTATTATTATTATTATTACATATAAATAAATAATACAAATAAAATATGGAAAAAACCTTATGGGTGACATAAAGGGCTAGAGGTGAGATATAGGACCCCTTATATGAGATTTAGTTTAGAGACACCCCTCATATAGGTGAACGTTTGGGCTTAAGGTGAGGTTCCGCTTAGGAACACCCCTCATATAAGTGACCTCAAGACCTCCGAGTGACCTCTAGGTGGGGTGTATTTAGAAAAGAGGGTGTCTCTAAGATTTCCCTATAAATATAGAAGACACCCTAATTAATTTTTAAGGTGCCCTGCACTTCGGATTCTTTAAACTTATGGCATGCTTAATTGCTTATTAATCTGTTGTTGTTTTGATTCATTTGGCCCACGGACTGAATAAGTCATGATTTAGTGAATCTTTTTTCTTGATTAACCTAGAATGACAGAAACCGAACCATAACCGTGGTTAACTGAGTAATGGTAATGGTTAACCGAAAATCGATTATGAAAAAGATTTTTATTAACCGAATGGTCAGTTATGGTCACCGTTAAGGTTTAACACACTGACCTATGCTCACCCCTACGCACATAATGGCTACTATGAAAGGCTTGCAAATGTTATTTTTTAATCGGTTTCAAACATTTCACAAGTTGAATTGCATCTAACTCGAAAGGCCTAACTCGGACTATCCAAGGCGTATTTGTCTCGCGATAAACTTTAATATATCTTTGATATCTCTTGCTACTTGTTTTAAAAATATCCTTTAAAATTAGTTTTAAAAAAATTGATATGGCAAATATATTTTTATCCTTATAGTATAACCAAGTTAATGTTGTGTACAAGAAATTAAGTATGAAAATATATAGTTATAGATCACTTTATATATTAATCTAAGTTGTTGAACTATGACATTATTAAAAAGATGTTGAAAAAACTTTGTTTGTCAATTTTATAGTTTGTTATTAAAAAAAATTAAAATAAAAAATGACTTTTTTTTGGTTATGTAGTTACCCAACCAATTCGATTTCAATCATAGGTTTTATGAGTTGCCATTGTCATATATTGGAGTTTAGCCAATGAGCGGTAACGTAAATATAAAAATTTGGTGAACTGTGGAGAGCCGACCAAAATCGCAAGTTAAGTTATCATCGGTTTGTAAGTTTTTAAATCGTAAGTAAATTTTTTTAGCTTCTCTTTACAGTTTCAAACAATCATGTGGTATGGCAATTTACTTGAGTATAGCTTGGTTGGAACATTTCTTGAATAAATCGAGTCAAACGTGGGTTATTGAAGTGGGCGAACAAAAAAACATCTTGAATCATCAACTTTGTCACTTGACCACGAACCGCATTTACTTCAAAATTTCAAATGTTGTCATCATTTGACATAGCTACCTGGCCAGCTGACCTTGAGTTGGGGCGTTTTTCACTAGCTTACAATAAGTTTATAAGTGTTTATCCAAAATCGAGTTTGATTTCGACTTAAAGAAATTACCCTATTTCTTGCATGGGGCTTTAGCCGGACAACATGACTTCTGAAATAAATCGAAATGTGCTCAAATATTTTTTTTCCTTATTGTAAAAAATATAGTAAGTTTTTATCTTTAATTCATTAGCAAATTAATTCTGTCTGAGATTTATTTTTATTTTTTGTGTTTTTTGTATGTGAGCTTGCTGGGCTGGATTGCTGCTGATGAGGTTGGGCTTGCTGGCTTGCTGGGCTTGGAAGAGCTTGGGCTTGGGTCTCTTGTTTAATCGGTGCAACTGGTGAATTGCTTGTATATAAAAGGGCAATATATCGCTTGGTTAGGGTTGGAGAATACTCGAGAGAGCGGCTGGAGATTTGTTACCGTGTGTTAGGGTTTTGTTCTCGCTGAGTTTTTCATCTCTTGCTGTTGTTCTTCATCGATAGATTTGATTAGGGATTCATCTATTTGATGAATCAATTGTCTTAGTTTGTCTAGATTGTTCTTCTTGTTTGATTTTTCTGTAAGTTGTAAATTTCCGATTGAGGGTTTTTGACATGGTATCAGAGCCTGTGTGCTCTTGATCTGTCTTCGTCTTCTCTTTGATTCGTCGATTCGGTTTTTCGTTCCTGTCGCCGACGGTTTTTTCGTCAGGTGACATCCGCGTGTCTCCGACGTTGGCTCGAGCCGCCGTTAGGTGTCGACTGAGTTTCGTAGTTGTAATCGGTCGGATTACGGCGTTGTGACTCCGTACGGTACAAAAACCACCCTCTAGTCACTGGTACCGACGGTTGTAGTCATTTCACCGTCGTCTAGATCTTGATCTACTGCGAGGAAGGTTTTTGAAAACGTTGAAGGCTCTGGAAGCATTACGTAGAGGAGCACGGGCAGACGAGACTTGAAGAATCTTGAAAGGATCTTGGAGTGAAGTAGAAGCTGCGCTGATCGTCCCTTCTGTAACCCTAAGTGAAGGTTACAGAAAACGATCTTCTGGAATCCCTAACTTGGGATATTATCCTGGTGAGATCGTTCCTTGGTTTACGCTTTTGTTGTTTAATTGTTTTAGTATAAATAACAGTGCCGGCCTGTTGATACCGGTTGCATGCAGTATAGGGAGAGACATCCCCTGTCTTTGGTGTTATAGATCTGTTTAGGACTGATTTGTTCTATTGATTGGTTCTTTACTCTGATTCGTTTAGTATTTGTAACTAATGGTTGTGGTCCTGGTCTAGTCGCACCCCTTAACGGTATAAACTCCGTTAGTGGTTAATTTGGGGGTGTGACATTGATCCTCTGTTTTTTGCTGTGATCTGTTGTTCTTGGTGACTACTTTGTCTATCTGTCTTGTGTTGTTCTTTGGTGTTAGACATGGCTGATGATACAGGAACTTCTGAGACACTTGTTAGTAAACTTGATGCTAGTAATCCGTTATATTTGCATGCTAGTGATTCTAGTACATTTACTATTGTGAGTATAAAATTGAAGGGTACAGAAAATTACACTTTATGGGCTAACGCTATGAAACTGGCTCTTCAGGTTAAAAATAAGTATGGATTTATTGATAAAACCTGTGAGAAATCTACTGATAATGATGTTCTGGCTAGGCAGTGGGATAGGTGCAACTCTATGGTTATTACTTGGATTCTGAATTCTGTTTGTGATGAGTTGTACATGGGGCAAGTGTATTCTAAATTTGCTTATGATATATGGACTGAACTAAAGGAAACTTATGATAAAACTGATGGGTCTGTGTTGTTTAACTTGTATAGACAAATTAATAGTTGTAGTCAAAATGGAACATCTATATCTGAGTATTATCATAAGATGAACATTCTGTGGAAACAATTTGATCAAATGGTTCAGTTACCATCCTACACTTGTGAGGCTGCAACTAAGTTTAATGACTTTAATCATGGAATTAAATTGATGCAGTTTCTCATGGGCTTGGATAGTGTGTATCAGCCTGTGAGAACAAGTTTGCTGATTCAGGACCCCCTTCCTACCTTGAAATCTGCTTTTGCTACCCTATCAAGGGAAGAATCACATAGAAATTCTAGTGAGAGTAAATTTCAATTTCAAAACTCTGTGTTTGTTACTAAGTCTAATCAGTTTTCTGATAATAAAAGGAAATTGTCAAGGGAGCCGAATCCTAGTTTGAAGTGCATAAAGTGTAATAAGATAGGTCATACTGTTGACAGGTGTTATGAGATTATAGGATATCCTGCTTGGTGTCACACCCCGGTCAACGGTTTCGGGTGTGAGCGAGAATGGAATCATAGTCGAGGATACATAGAACAACTTCTAATAAGTTAAAACTTCATAAAACATTACTTCATTTCATTGCAGCGGAAAAGATAGTGGAAACGATAATGTCTTACAATTTGAAAACATAAAGTCTTAAATTAATATTAAAAGCATAAATCGGTTTATTTGGATAGTCGGGACTATGCCTCCGAAAGCAGGTCCGATAGCGTACATAAGCCCCCATTTGCATGTCTTCATGAGTTGCGTCAATTACCTAAGAAATCATGAGTTTAAAAAGGTCAACATAAAGTTGGTGAGGTTCACAGGTTTAAGACTCACAGTTTAATCATTGTAAAACAGTTTTCAGTATACTTAAATATTACGTTGGTTTACCGTTGTGGTTGCATGATCTCACCTGAACCTTGATTTCAAATACTAACGGTTTACCCACCCAGCATCTCTTGCCCAGAGATGTTAAACAGAGCAGAATAACTGACGTATACCCCCAGACAATCCGGAGTCAGGACTGGAGCTACCAGTTAGGGTAGGGTTGTCAACCCAAATAGATCTATTTACTAGCTATTGTTTCGTACAGAACTAATTGAAATCAATTAATGATGGGATTACGGTTGTACAAACATTCATAACGATAATGTACCAAGTTGGGCAATCAGTAAGAGAACAAGTAGTCATACGGCTAACAGATAAACCATAATATCAAGTAAAAAGCATTTAACAGTTTTCATGATTTCTCCCCGAAAGTATAAAACAGTTAAAAGGAAAAGGGGTCGTGAAACTCACAGATTCAGCAGATATGAAATGTATCACCGTGACGCGGTAGCAGTAGGTAGCAAGTAAAAGCCTAATTAATTAAATAAGGTCTTGCATAAGGTCATGATCATAAGAGTAACATAAGTCACCCAAATGATACCGGTCAAGTCTTGACGTTATTCCGTTTATAATTATTAGGAAAAAGACTTGTTTATTTAACATAAACAGATTTACGACAGTTTATATTTATGTCAAATAAATATAACGTAAACTAAACAGATAAACAGTTTAATCCAGTTTTACACATTGAATCAAAATAATAATGTCAATTATTATTTTTATGACCTAGGATAATTATTTGGAATAAATAATTATGAAGACAAAAATCTTGTAAATAATTAAATAATTATTTGAGACTTTAATATTTTAAAACATTTCCAAGATTTGATAATATTTCAAGTTCATGAAATATTTAATTGAAAACGTTGATAAAAAATATTCATGGTGACGCTTGGATTTATATAGTTTGATTTATTAAATCATTACGTCGTTTCAATAAAAAAAAGACAAGTTTTACGTTTTTGCGTATATCGCCGTGCGGTCCTGGTTTTATTACTACGCAACGTAATATTTATTTTAATTGCTTTGATCCCTCAAAGAAATGAAAACAATCCTTGGAAACATTTGTCTTGTCTTGATTTATTTTTATAAACTTTCTTTTATAAAGATGCCCATTTTTAGCAAGTTTTAAGGAAGGTTAAAAACTTGTAATAAATCCAAGTATTTATGTCAAATTTAATCATTTGACATAAATATTATTCTTACTAAATCTAGTAAGAATTTATTATATTCCTTTTGTCAAATTTTATCACACATTTAATATGTTACAAAAATCATTTTAGGATATATGTCTTTTTGTCCATTTATAAATCACTAGTTACTTTAGTGATTAAAGTCCATTTTCCATGTTCCGAAGTTTAAGTCCATATATTATTCCATGTCTTTTAATTAGTTAAACATAATATAACAATGTTTATATTTATTAACTAACACATACATAAGTTGCATGAAATGATAAGTATATCAACTAACATAGATATGTTAGGACCAAAAATATGAACAATCTACTAGCATAATGTATGTTAGGACATGTAAAATAAAATCTACTAACACCAATACATGTGTTAGGACCAAAAATAAACATTAACAAGTAATAGTAGTTAGTCTTTGATTTCTATCTTTCATAAATATGAAGAGGCTTGGGTTTGCAAATAACTAACTAAGAAATCCATGGATTTCTTAAGATCATGGTGCACTTGAGCTACTATCCATAAGGGTTCACTAAGTGTTTCACAAATGATCTTGATAGAAATGGAGATTAAGATGAGAGTTTGAGTTAGTCATCTTTGCAAACCAAGCATTCCAAAAGATAAATAAAGATTAAGATCTAGATTTATAAGTGTTAGTGTTTATGGTTGTCAAGACTTGTAGGGACATCATATGGGGTGTTTAAAACTAGTAGGAGGAAGTGAGTTAGAGAACTCACAATGGGGAGAAGAGAGGGACCGAGAGGTGGCGGCGGTTTGTGGGGCTTTTCCGGCGATCGGCGGTGGTGGCAGGGGGGTTCCGGCGATGGGGATAAGTGGCGCTGTGGTGGTTCCGGTGGTGGCAGGTGGCGCCGGTGGTGGCTGGCAGCGGCTGGCTACGGCGGCAGCAGGGAGAAAGGGGGGGGGGGTGGCCGGCGGTTGGGAGGGGATGAGTAGAAGAGAGAAGTGTGTTGGGTGTGAGGGAGCATGTGGGTGCTTGGTCTCTCTTATAGCCTAAGTGTGTGTGTATTGCCCATTGGTTCCATGTCTTAACTCCTAAACTCTAGCTTAAACTCCCAAGTAATGTCTTATGATAGTTGTCATTGACTAGACATGTTCTAGATGATTAGTTGCAAGGGGTTATTATTTAAACTTGCTCCATGTTTATAAAAATAGTGAGGCTTTTTATAAATTATGACATGGTTAGGGATGACTAAAAATCAAAGTTTTTATAAATTAAGTCCTAGTAGTAATAAACTACAAAGGTGGTGGGTTTGAATATTTATTTTGGACCAAAACTTTTATAAAAATTTGTTGGGCTTTTATAAAATTTCCATGGGCTCACAACATTTATTTTTTTTAAAACGATTTGTAGTTGGGCCAAGGCCCAATTAAATGTTTAATGTGGATGGGCCGGTTTTAACCGGGTTAGGCTGGTTGGGCCGTAACCGGTTGGGTCGGTTGGCTCGACTGGGCCGAGAGGGAGGGACCGGTTGGGCCGGTTTTTGGCCCAAAGTGATTCGGGTCGCAGGTCGGGTATCCGGTTTAGGGGAAATACTCGGCGTGTCAAGACGAGTCTATGGTTAAGTTTTCGGGTTGATCCGGGTTGATTTGGGCTTATTGGGCTTACCGGGCCCAATAGGTTGAAACGGGTTATATGTTTGGTTAACTCTTTACAATACAATGTTTTGATCACATTTTAAATCCATAAAATGTTTTAACAGTTTATATCAGTTTAGATAAAATATAAAAAGTTAATTTTTATATTTAATTTCTTATTATTAAAGTTCCACATTTAATAATATGAGACTTTCGTACTTCACGGGTATGCAAACGCGGTATCTAAATCAGTTAATCATTCGTCTAAAAACAGCTAATCATGCATCTTAAAACAGTAATTCACATAATTATCACGTAATGAAAGTCAACAAAAGTCAACGGAGAAAGGGTTTGACCTGATTTTGGACCGGGTGTCACATTTAGGTCTAGACAATCAAGTAGTGGAAAGTCTAATAATGTGAATGTGGATAAACCTGATTTTCCTTCTGCTGTATCCAGTCTTACATCAGAACAAGTTTCAAAGTTGTTGAGTCTGATAAATGAGAATCCTGCTGGTGATTCGAATTGTTCTCACATAGGAGGTATGTTTAGAAATTGCATCTCTTCTAGTGTGTTTATAAAACCTGTTTATAATTTTGTAAGTTCAAATAATGAACAAAGTGATTTTGGATGGATCATTGATTCAGGGGCAAATCAACATATGTTAATGACTGATAAAGATTTAATAAATGGAATTGATGTGAAGAATTATAATATTACTGTAAAACATCCAAATGGAACTAATGCTAGAGTTACAAAAAATGGAGATTTAAAATTGTGTGATGAGATTGTTCTAACTGATGTTTTTATTGTCCCCGAATATTCTGTGAATCTCTTGTCTGTTCATAAACTTACAAAAGATAATAAGCTAAGGATTATATTTGATGAACATAAGTGTTATGTACAGGATTGGTTGGGCAAGAAAAACCTGGTGACTGGTAGTCAGGTTGATGGTCTGTACTTTTGTGGTGATACTTCTGGTTATGCTAAGGTGTGCTATAGTAGTGTCTTATCTTTGAATTTATGGCATGCAAGGCTAGGGCATCCTTCCGAGCAAGTGTTAAATGTTTTAAAAAATAGTTTGGGTTTGAAATTTTCAAAGGCTGATTTACCTTGTGAAGTTTGTCATAAGGCTAAACAGCATAGAAATCCTTTTCCTTTGAGTGATCATGTGTCCAAACAGCTAGGTGAATTAATACATCTTGATGTATGGGGACCTTATAGAGTCTCTAGTACAGAAGGGTTTAAGTATTTTCTAACTATTGTGGATGATTATAGTAGAGTTGTATGGATATATCTTTTAAAAGGAAAGGAAGAAGTTTTTGAAAATATAGAAACCTTTGTGTATTTTTTGAAAAATCAGTTCAAGAAAAATGTTAAAACACTTAGGAGTGACAATGGAACTGAATTTACTAATAATAATATGAAGGTGTTTTGTAAAAAAATGGGGATAAACCATCAAATTTCTTGTGTTTACACTCCACAACAGAATGGTGTTGTGGAAAGAAAACATAGACATTTGCTGAATGTGTCTAGGGCTTTAATGTTTCAAAGTGGTGTGCCTTTAAGAATATGGACTGAATGTGTGCTAACTGCTTCTTATCTTATAAACAGGACTCCATCTTTAGTTTTGAATGGTAGATCTCCTTATGAATTGGTGTATGGTTTTAAACCCTCTCTTAACCATCTTAGAGTTTTTGGCTGTCTTTGTTTTAGCACAGTTTTAAATGAAAAAGATAAATTTTCTAGTCATGCTGATAAATGTGTTTTGTTGGGTTATTCCAACCAAAAAAAAGGGTTACAAGCTTTGGAGTCTTGAAAAACATAAAATTCTGTTTTCAAGGGATGTAAAATTTTATGAAGATCTGTTTCCTTTTAAATTTGATAAAGGGTGATACTATACTTGAATCAGGTGCTAAACAGGTTGTAAAAGTCTTAATTTTTTTAAAGTTTTTGACAACCAAGATTCCAATGATGGTAAAATTCCCAATGATGAAGGGAGGGTAGCATCTTCTAGTGGTGAGTCTCAAGTTAGTTCTGGTTCTGAATCTGCTGAGCAGGTTGCTCATGGTGGTAGAGAATCAGATTCTAGATGTGAGGGTCCTAGTAGTGTTCATGGAGATAAGACACCTGTCCAATCTGAGGGTAATAATAATCCAGAAATTTATCCTACATCTTCAAGGAGATCCACTAGAAATTCTGTTATGCCTGTAAAATTAAAAGATTTTGTGCTTGATGGTAAAGTGAAATATGATTTTGAGAAAGTGGTAAATTACACTAAATTGTCTGCTGATGTTAAATGTTTTTCTGTGAGTATGAATAAACATGTTGAACCAAAAAAATTTAGGCAAGCTTCTACTGATCCGTTGTGGGTAACATCTATGAATGATGAAATGGAAGCACTTCATAGAAACAACACTTGGGTCTTGGTGGATCTTCCTAAGGGTAGGAAGACCATAGGGTGTAAATGGGTGTTTAAAGTAAAGTATAAGTCTAGTGGAGAGGTAGAGAGATATAAGGCAAGGTTAGTTGCTAAGGGTTATTCTCAAAAAGAGGGAATAGATTTTAAAGAGACATTTTCACCGGTGGTAAAAATGGTAACTATAAGATGTGTGCTTGCTATAGCTACTAATTTTGATTGGCCTTTAGCTCAACTAGACATAAATAATGCTTTTCTTTATGGACATCTTAATGAAGATGTGTATATGTCTTTGCCGGAAGGTTATTATTCTGAAAACGAAACAAAAGTGTGTAAGTTGTTGAAGTCTTTATAAGGTCTAAAACAAGCCCCTCGTATGTGGAATGAGAGGCTTGTATCTGTCTTAGTTAAAGGTGGTTTTGTTCAAAGTTTATGTGACTATTCTTTATTTGTAAAAAAACTGAATTCTACAATAGTTATTTTGCTAGTTTATGTCGATGATATTATCATAACTGGGAATGATGCTTCTGAAATTCAGAATGTTAAGCTTATTCTTGAACAAGAATTTAAAATAAAAGACTTGGGTGAACTCAAATATTTCTTAGGTATAGAAGTGATTAAATCTGCTAAAGGTTTGTGTCTTACTCAAAGAAAGTATTGTATGGAGTTAATCACTGAATTTGGTTTGTCTGGTGCAAAGCCGGTTAATACACCTATTGAGCAAAACTATGTTCTTATGGCTGGTCTCAAAACTGAGTCAGAACAGAGTGTGAATGTTACTGAATTTAAAAAACTGATCGGTAAACTTATTTACTTGTCACATACTAGGCCGAACATTAGTTATTCTGTGCAATATCTTAGTCAATATATGCATAAACCTAGCAAGTTTCATCTAAGTGTTGCTCTAAGGTTGTTAAGATATTTGAAGAAAAATCCTGGGCAGGGTATATTGTTCAAGAAAAGTGAGAGATTAAATTTGCAAGTGTACTCTGATTCTGATTGGGCTAAATGTCTTGAAACAAGAAAATCTGTAACAGGTTTTTGTGTGTTTCTTGGTAGTTGTTTAGTTTCTTGGAAGAGTAAGAAACAAAATATTGTTTCCAGATCCTCTGCAGAAGCAGAGTATAGGGTTATGTGTTCTGCTGCTTGCGAGGCTATGTGGTTAGATAATATTTTAAGGGAGCTAAGTGTGTTTGTTGATAAACCTGTTCCGTTGTTTTGTGATAATAATGCTGCAATTTCTATTGCAGAAAATCCGGTCTTTCATGACAGAACAAAGCATTTTGAGGTGGATTTATTTTTCTTAAGGGAAAAAATTCATAACAGTTTTCTAAAAACTTGTTATGTTTCTTCTGAAAAACAGTTAGCTGACATGTTTACAAAGGGTTTATTGGTAAATTTACATGCTGATATGTGTAAACAGTTGAATTTAGTTGATGAATTTGCTATTTGAATTAAGGGGGGGTGTAAAAAATATAGTAAGTTTTTATCTTTAATTCATTAGCAAATTAATTCTGTCTGAGATTTATTTTTATTTTTTGTGTTTTTTGTATGTGAGCTTGCTGGGCTGGATTGCTGCTGCTGAGGTTGGGCTTGCTGGCTTGCTGGGCTTGGAAGAGCTTGGGCTTGGGTCTCTTGTTTAATCGGTGCAACTGGTGAATTGCTGGTATATAAAAGGGCAATATATCGCTTGGTTAGGGTTGGAGAATACTCGAGAGAGCGGCTGGAGATTTGTTACCGTGTGTTAGGGTTTTGTTCTCGCTGAGTTTTTCATCTCTTGCTGCTGTTCTTCATCGATAGATTTGATTAGTGATTCATCTATTTGATGAATCAATTGTCTTAGTTTGTCTAGATTGTTCTTCTTGTTTGATTTTTCTGTAAGTTGTAAATTTCCGATTTGCATGGGGCTTTAGCCGGACAACATGACTTCTGAAATAAATCGAAATGTGCTCAAATATTTTTTTTCCTTATAGTAAGAAGAAACGCAACAACGATTAAGTTGTTTATATTGTTTTCTTGTAGTAATAAGAAACGCAACAACGATTAAGTTGTTTGACGATCTGGAAGCTTGTGATTTACCACATTTAGAAGTCATTTAAGAACTTAGAGTGGTTTTTAAATTTGAGATATTAGAGAGTGTTTTTTTTAATGTTGTGATTCAACAAAAACATCCAATACATATTTATACTAGTACATGGGCCAAAGTGGTTAGAAATTAAAAAATATATTTATAACAGGTATATGACCGTTTAGTAACAGTCAAAACATCCCCAGTCATATCCAATGACTAGAATCGGTTTTACAAACCGGTTCCGGATCAAATACCCAAACCGATTCCAAATTGTCGGTTCCTACTCAAACCGAACCCGAACCGGCTCCACATTAAACTAGTTCCTTGATATGGCCCAAGAGCAGCAGCCCAATGAACCACTAATCAACAGTCCAGTAAGGCCCAAGAGAAATGTCTCCAAGCCCAAAAGACTTGCTGACTATAAATCTGTTCAACAAACTTGTTCCTTAATTCATGTTACATTTCTTCCATGTTCTATTTTTAGTTACTGTCTTGTTTTTAGTATTTAAGACACTTTGAGTTGGAATAAAAAATTAAGAAGAAAATCGTCTCAAGCTTTGTTTGTCTCTATCTAAATATATTTTTTTTTTTGGAGCTTAACCCACTCTTCAGGTTCATATCATTCATACTCAAACCGTTCCTACTCAAACAGGACCGTCTGCACCTTAAACTAGTACTTTTTTTTTATAATTTTAAACCAATTGTGGTTGACAAAGATATTCATATGAACACCTCTAGATAGTGGCGAAGCTTGAAAGAAAACCTTACGGGTGCGATAAGTCACGGGGCCAAAAAAAGTTTTTATTGCTATGTATATGCTATATGTTCGGGTCGGCGATCCGATTCGGACCGAGTCGTTGTGTAGATATCCAAACATTTTAAACACAAAGGTAATCTAATGAAATATAAAATAATTACCATCGGTGTGCAGATATCCAAGCATTTTAAATACAGTTATACGCTTCATCATTTGTCACGTCTCAGGAATAATCTAATATGAGGTAACGCAAAGGTACGATCTCGATAAACAATGTGGAGTTGACCAAATATTGATAATTATGTTTAACTTTAGTATTTAAACTTTCAAAACCTAAAATTACATTGTACAATTTACATGATGATAATAAGATTGGAACGCATCTCGAATCAACATTGTGAAGCGTGAGTTGTCAAAGTGATCAAATTACAAAATTTCTTTAATACCAAATTGTGTTATCGTCTCATCAAACGATTCTTGACGTTAAAATTTTACATACCTCCATCAATTGACATTTGTCCTTTATCATAAATCAGGTTAGTTTTAAGTTTTAACTATGCTTTTAAATGGGCTTTTTGGCAGGGGCGGAGCTATTTGAAGGGCAGGGGTAGCGCCCGCTACCCGTAAACTTTTACTGCGATGTGTAATTTTTTTGGTTTTCGGTATTTCGCTACCCGTAAAACGAATTTTTCGCTACCCCTGAAACGAATTTTCCACTACCCCTCAAATAAATTTTATGGTTTTTAGTTAGATCCTGACTTAAAAATATGATCAAAAGCCTGCTAATTACCTAATTTTTTTCGGGGGCGCTGCCCCCGAAATCCCGTTATTTCCGACAAATATATTTTTTTTTAACGCTACCCCTGATATTTTTTTTCTGGATTTGCCCATGCTTTATAGCCCATTTGGTTAGTGTAGTCAAAAGCCCAAATAGTGATTTTTGGCCCATTGGTTCAAAATCTTTAAATCCAAGTACACCGTTTCTATAAATAGCTAGACTTTCTTCCATCTTTCCTGATTTCAATCATCGTCAAATTACAAAATGATCCCTGCAATCCTACCTCCCTGTTGCCACCTATCTCATGGGCCTAATTAAGATTTCTTTTTGGAAGTTTCGAGGTATGATTCACACAAACACACGCACGCACGCCCACCCAATATAGAGGGGGAATTTCATTAAAATCCCCTTTCCATTTCTCACTCAAAAACCCTTCAATTTTTTCAAGATTTCTTGAACCACAACAGTTATCATTTAATCTACTCATGAAGAAAGTGTTCTAAAAGTGTTTTGTGATGTGGGTAAGCTCAAAGTCTTGATTTTTATGTTTACAAGTCCCAAATTTGGCTTTCAATTTCAAGATCTGGGTGTGATTTCATTAAATCTTTAAATATTTCAAGTGGGTTTCTTGTAATTTCAACTAATCCGTGTTTGAATTGCTTGTTTATTGATCCAAGAGCACGCCAATCAATTAAAAATCCTTTCTTGACAGTTCACACCCTTGAAATACACACACATAAGTTTTCTCCAAGAAAACTCTCCTGAAGTTCCTGAAGTTCCTGAAGTTCCTGAAGTTGATGATTCTTGTAGCATTTCATATCTACTAACATGCGCCGGATCAAAATCAAACCCCTCATCAAGCAAAGTCTTTCTTCTGGTGAAAATAAACCTAACCCAAGTATAAATTTTGCTAGAACCATTGTAATTGTGCTGGGAGTTGTGCTTTTCATCTGTGTTTTACTTCATTTTCTTGTAAGATATCTCATAAAGAAGAAGAAAAGACCATCACTTTCTGGTCTACAGTCTTCAAGATTTCAAGAAACTAGTGATAATACAGATGCTGTGGCTGTTGCTTATGAGAGACAACTTCAACAGCTTTTCAATTTACATGATTCTGGCTTAGATCAAGCTTTCATAGATGCCCTCCCAGTCTTTCTTTACAAAGAGTTAATGGGGTTACAAGAGCCTTTTGATTGTGCTGTTTGCTTATGTGAATTCTCAGAACATGATAAGCTCAGGCTGCTCCCTTTATGCAGCCATGCTTTTCACATTCATTGTATAGACACTTGGTTGCTATCAAATTCAACTTGTCCTTTATGCAGAGGAACCCTTTTCAACCCTGAAACAGATGGTCCAGTTTTTGACTTCCAGTTTGATGATGCAATAGAAGAAGATGATCATGTGAATCATGTTGGGGTTTCTGGTAATTTCAAGCAATCTGGAGGGGGGGTTGAGAAGAGGGTGTTTCCAGTTAGGCTTGGCAAGTTTAGAGCCACAAATGGTGGTGATAAAAGAGAAGAAAAAGAAGTGGGTGAGACTAGCAACAATAATCTTGATGCAAGAAGGTGTTTTTCAATGGGATCTTATGAGTATGTGGTTGGGAAGTCAGAGTTGCAAGTGGTATTTTGCCCAAACAGGGGTAATATTGGAAAAAAAGATTTGGGGATTGAGAAAGATATGGGGAATAGCTTTGCTGATGATGGTAATGATGGAAAGAAAATTAGTAGTAGAAGCAAAGGTGAAAGCTTTTCAATTTCCAAGATTTGGCTATGGTCAAAGAAAGATCATCATAAACTTCAAGATTCATCAAGTATTCATACCCATATGGTTAATTCCTATACTAATGTAAGTTCACCATCAACATATTCAAATGCTAGTAAGTTTCCTCATTAGTGTAGGTCATTGCTAGTTCTTATCAAAAAGTTACTTGTACATCAAGCAGAGAGAGTTGTACACTGGTTTGAATATGAAAATATGAGCAGCTAGGTAACCAACCATTATCAATCGTTCTTGAAGCTTTCAAATCCTTTTCTTTTTACCTTTTTACTTGTGATTTGGTGTGTGGAAGTGAATGATTTTGTATCTTTATGTGACTTGCTTTATTGAAGATGACAAAATGTACACACTTTTATGTTGGTTTAGGAATTTGATTCATTTTCCCTCCCAAAAACTTGTGAATATGATTTTTTTTTAAAGGGAAATTGAATGAGGAGCTTAAAATCCTTTGTTTTTTCATGTTGTTGTTTTTGTTTTTGTTAAGGAGTCGTTCTAGAATCACCTTTACTTGAATCAGGGGTGTACATTTAACTTTAATATATGGTATTGTAATGTGATGAACTATTGATGTAATTTCCGGTCTACTTTTTGATTTGATAGTCATGTGTTAATAAATTTTGTTGGCCGTTCAAAAAAAAAACGGAGATTAATTTAATTATATTAGTTAAATTTGTCAAATTAGTATATTGCATGATTCGAACCCACAACTTGTGAAGGAAGTACATGATTAATAATCTTGATTGGGGACTCTTGAACATGACCTAGAGTATGCTATTTTGGTTCAAATTTTTGTTTATTTTTAATACTCCTAAATTACTTTTTATTTTCGAACACATGACTTAAACTTTAACCTCAAAAGAGAGACACCATTATGTATATAATACTATTAAATTACCAATCTTTGACCGTTTTTAGAAAGTCTTTAATCGTATATATATACTTGGTACTTGAAAACCAGTCAAAGACCAACCCATGAATGGTTCTTGTTATTTTAACGGTAAAATTACCACCAGTCATGTACTTTTTTATGATTTGAATGTATAAACTTTTAGTTGACAAACCATCATTTTAACATCAAGCTATCTTTTTGAGGACACCCTTGAATGGTTCTTGACCACTCATTATGAATGTGCCACTCATCATCGCGGGATGATGTATTCTTGATGGTCTTATAATTTCGTATTGAAATATGTAAATCTTAATTTGATATATGTAGAATTTTATCAAAGTGAAAACACATCAAAAAGATGTGGGCTTTTTGACATTTTCAGAGTTTGATGGTGTGCTCAAAACATTTTGCAAATTTTAGTGATCTAATTTGTATATTCTCTTTATTTTTAAAATACGATGATACCAAAAAACTGCTAGCTCAATGGTATTCATGATGTCGTTCAGTGTTTCACTCCCTCATCATTTAAAAAAAATATCAATGACAAATCCATGACATCAAAGTAGAAGATTTTGTGAAGAATACGATCGATTAGTAAATCTAAGAAAAAGATGTAGTTGAGAAAAACAAAATGGTTATATTTGGACAATGATTATATTTTGTCCAAGGTCTTTTGTTTTAGAATCATGTGATATTGATGAGAATTTGAGTACTTGATATTTAATAAGTAAAATTATAAACTATTTATCAATATTTTTTTAGTAAACAATAAAAACAAATTGTGATTTGAATGCTTATTTTACTTTTTTAATAAGTGGACAAAATTTTCTTTTATAAATTTGATTACCATAATTATCTTTAAATACAAAAAAATAATATTAATAATAAAAAACTAATTATGTGAACAATGAACTAATTATCTTAGGATCTCTCGTTATGTAGTGGAGTGGATATCTCTTTACCTTTCAGTGTGGAGACTAAGGGTTCAAATCTCACATGACACAAAAAAAAAATTTCCTACTGTAATAAACAATTACAATTGTTAACACATGTCAACACTAGATTAATTCTTACCAAAGTTTTCCCTCCTAAATCTACTACCTAATAAATTCTTTTTTATTAAAAAATTTATCCTATTTTATAATCATGATAAATTTTTATCTATTTACATTTATGGAATTTTGACAATCATATGTTAATTTACATCTTATTTTTATTTAAAAGTAAAGTTATAATTCATAATATGGTATTGGTGACTTTACTCTCTTTATAAAAAATATATATTTAGGACATGTCTGTACTTGTATATTAGAAAAATGCAAGATAAACTTGATCATGTTTAAAAAACAATCAAACCCTCAATAGCGACTAACTTGAATTATGAATTGACAAACTTGAGACTTTAGGTCTGTATAAAAAGTTAGATGAGTATAAAGTTTTATCAAAATTATAATGAGCACATTATAAGTGTTGAGTATAAAATTTAAATTATAATCAAAAGATTATAATGTTGTTATCAATAAAAAATGTTATGTTGATATATATTAGAAAACTTACAATTGTATTAAGCGCGATGTCTAAAATTTCCAAATTGGATGAACATGGCTCATTTGATATAGTAGGAAAAACTATTTAATATTGTATATTATAAACATGATTTTTATCGCTTATGAATTTCTCTATAAATAGTATCACCCACAACGCAACGCTGATTGAATTTGTAAAATAGTATTAGGTATTCGTTAATTAAAATATTAAATATGATTTGCTCAATTATATTTGAAAACACACTAAATACATGTTTATTGGTATTTTATAAGTTTCTAAATATTTTTTAAAATGAAAATAACAGTTTAAATTATTTCTATATAAAAATAAGATGTAAATTAATATATGATTGTCATAATTCCATAAATATAAATAGATAAAATATATCATGATTATAAAATAGGATATAATTTCCAATAAAAAAGAATTAATTAGGGAATAGATTTGGGAGGGAAAACTTTTGTGAGAATTAACCTAGTGTTGACATGTGTCACCAATTGTAATTGTTTATTAGAGTAGGAAGATTTTATCCTATTTTATAATCATGATAAATTTTTATCTATTTACATTTATGGAATTTTGACAATCATATGTTAATTTACATCTTATTTTTATTTAAAAGTAATTTTAAAACTATTATTATTTTCATTTTAAAAAATATTTAGAAACTTATAAAATACCAATAAGCACTTATTTAGTGTGTTTTCAAATATAATTGAGCAAATTATATTTAATATTTTAATTAATGAGTACCTAATAATATTTTACAAATTTAATCAGCGTTGTGTTGTGAGTGATACTATTTATAGAAAAATTGATAAGCGATAATAATCATGTTCATAATATCTAATATTAAATAATTTTTTCCTACCATATCAAATGAGCCATTTTCATCCAATTTGAAAATTTTAGACATCGCGACTAATACAATTGTAAGTTTTCTGATGTATATCAACATAACATTTTTTATTGGTAACATTATAATCTTCTGATTATAATTTAGATTTTATACTCAACAATTAGAATGTGCGCATTATAATTTTGATAAAACTTAAAACTTTATACTCATCTAACTTTATATACAGACTTACAGTCTCAAGTTTGTCAATTCATAATTCATGTTAGTCGCTATTGAGAGTTTGATTGTTATTTAAACATAATCACGTTTATCTTGCATTTTTCAAATATACAAGTAGAGACATGCCCTAAATATTTTTTTTTGATAAAGAGGGTCACCAATACCATATTATGAATTATAACTTTAGTTTTTTTTATCTAATGTAATACGTTATTCTGTTAATAAGAAGAGTATGCATAAATTATCCATTATATCTATTTTTTTAATGATTCAACCCGTCTAACATACGGGTTCTATCCTAGTATATAAAATATTATTGAAATGGTTCAGAAGTTTTACCACAGTGGGTCTTTGGTCAGTGTGTTTCCTCTGTGATGGATGTGAAATATAGAGAACCCTGGTTACTCGCACAAACTGTGGTCGCAACGTGTCATGAGTAAAATCGTTTGCCATGATAATACCCCCGGGTAACCAGTGTTTGTAGTTCAGAAAAAATATCTTAGGCTTTTTGTAATGGGTTCAGTGCACCTTTTTAACTTCATATTTTTCCAGTCACTTTATCGCCATATCATCACCTTTTTTTAACGCCCACATCATCATCTTTTACTTTAACATTTTACCATTTCATACCTTCACCACACTATCGTTTATTTTTTAATAATTATTTTATTTAAAAGGCAAAAAAGAGAAAGCGTGTAAAAAAAGAGATAGGAGGGAAGAAGAGATAGAAAGAGGGGAGACATCTATACAATACTATAGTATGTACTAGGATAGAACCCGTATGTTATACGGGTTGAATCATTAAAAAATATATATAATTGATAATTACATATTCTTCTTATTACCGGAATAACCTATTAAATCATATTAAATAAGAGTTAAAGTTACAATCAGTGTTGGGAAAGTCGGGCTAGGCGCCCGCCTAGGCGCTAGTCGCCGGTTTATAGAGGAAATTTACATTCCTCGGTGAAATTAGGCGTTAGGCGGATTTAGGCGGGGTTAGGCGGTTCTAGGCGGATTTAGGCGGGGTTAGGCGGTAGTCGGTAGGCGGGTTTAGGCGGGGTTAGGCGGTTCTAGGCGGATTTGGCGGGGTTAGGCGGTTCTAGGCGGATTTTAGGGAATATATTTATTAATTTTTTGAAATATATATATATAAATCTTAAAAATTTCTAAAAATTTCAAAACCGACTAATTCCGATTAATCCCGATTAATCCCTAGGCTCTACCCGACCGCCTAGCTACCGCCTAGCGCTTTCTACAACCATGGTTACAATTCATAATATGGTAGTGTTGACTTACCAACAATATTTAGAGTCCATGTCTCTACTTGTATATTTGAAAAATGCAACCATACAAAAATGATTGTTAAAAAAAATAATCTGACCCAGAATAGTAACTAACATTAATTTATGATTAAACAAACTTAAGACTTTAAGCCTTTGTAGAAAATTAGGTGAGTATAAAGTTTGATCAAGATTATAATGAACACATATAAAATCTAAATTATAATCAATATTATAATGTTATATCAATAAAAAAATGTCATTTTGATATACATTAGGAAACTTACAATCGAATTAGTCATTGTGTTTAAAATTCTCAAATTGGATGAACATTGATAATTTGATATAGTAAAAAAATATTTAATATTGGATCTTATAAACACGATTTTTGTCGTTTGTGAATTTCTTTATAAAAAGTATCATCTACAATGTTGATTGAATCTGTAAAATAATATTAGGTATTTAATTATTAAAATATTAAATATGATTTGCTCAACTATATTTGAAAACACACTAAATAAGTTTTTATTAGTATTTTATAAGTTTTTATATATATTTATTAAAATAATAATAATATAGTTTATAAAAAATAATTTTAAATAAAAATAAGATGAAAATTAATATATGGTCGTCATAGTTTCATAATATAAATAAATACAAATATATCATGATTAATTATAAAATAGGATATATTTTTCAATAAAAAAGAATTAATTAAGAAGTAGTTTTGGGTAAAAAGTAGTTTTGGGAGGGAAAACTTTTGTGAGAATGAATATAGTGTTGACATGTGTCAACATTTGTAATCATTTATTAAAGTAGGAAGATGATGAGTACAAGAAAATAATAATTCTTAGAATATATGGTACGATCCTTTAAAATTTATTAAAGTAGGAAGATGATGAGTACAAGAAAATAATAATTCTTAGAATATATGGTACGATCCTTTAAAACTTAACGATTGGTTAATAATCTTATAGATTAATATGTAATCAATGGTGATATAGAAAAAAGTTAATTAAAACATTACCGTGATCAATTACTTTTATTTTTAAATTATCTTTCGTGCTTTTTTTGTGTTTTTAATGGTTATTTTCGTAACAACATAGGTTTCTTTTAGATTCCGAACATAGTCTTTAGATATAATTTTTTTGCAAAATAATATCCATCAGTTTTTTCTCTAGAAACTTGAATCAAACTCTCTTACTAGGGCGTCGGGTATACCTCCACTAAACACAGTTATGGGTCTACATGGCATCCACCCACGTAGAACCCACAACATGCACACTAACCCCCTCCTAAAATTTTCACTTTGTGGCTTTCCTATGCTAAAAGTTCCACCTACGCTAAAATACAGATGAGTCCAGTCACTATCTGCATGAAAAATCCATACAATCAAACCCACATAGATACACCCTATACTCCTCTAGTCGAAGTGTGGAAAATTTAAGGGTAGAGAAGTCATATCATCATTAAACCATCCTTCAATTCGGCTATTCCACTCTATGTTACCTGGTTTTGAGGGAGGGGGCCAACTATGATAAGATGTGATCGTCATATATGACTCCATCAACACTTGTAAAGGAGCCATGTGACAAGGGTTTTTTTTTATATTTTATTTATTTATTGTTTAATTATTTCTCATGTTATGTGATACCAAGATAGAAACTTCAAAATAACCTATTTATATAAGTTGAAAAAGATATTTAGGGGTTGTTTGATTTGGTGTTGATCTGGTCAAAACCACTGGTCTGTTCAGAGGTTTTTGCAGTCAGACCGTTTGATTTTGTACTAGATCGAGTCATTTGGCTGACCCATGATTAAAAATTGACTGACCTAGTCCAGACTTTCTGAAATTACTGACCGAGTTCTTATGGCTATGGCGACTGAAAACAAACATGCCCTTAATATAAAGTAAAAATTGATACTTTTTATTGAAGAAAATATATTTTTTTTCTTTTAAACATATTATAATAAATCTCTCTATATATATAAAATAAAATTTTCAGTTTGATAATAGTGGTTGATGATGAATATTGTTATATTTTCAAAAAGAGGGTCCATAGCCGGTGGGTTTCAAATCAAATATGTTTTGTCATTCTTTAGTACATCACTTTCATTTATACTAATCAAATTGGAAAATCAATTTATATCCTTTTCTCTTTCTGTATCACTGTCTCTCTATATCTCTATTTAATTAATTAATGTTTCCCTTTTTCTAAAAACAAAGTAAGGAAATGACATATTTATCCCCAAGTGACTTTAAAGAGAGAGACAAGGATGAAAACATGGAATCAATTGGTAGAAGAGAATCAGAGATCATTCAAAAACACTGATAAAAAGGATGCAAAATCCAAATGATAAAACGGGGAATAAGGCCATTACATGTGACACGAATCTTATATACATATATATGTATATATGTATATATGTATGTGTATACATATAGCGGTGAGATTCCCTTAAAACATTGCTTTGTCTAAAAGATTATAAAAGCACCAATCCTCTACAAAACCAGGAATCATTTTTTATACTGGGTTTGTATTTTTTATACTGGATTTATACTTTTTATATTGTATTGAAATTTTTACAGCATTTAGACAAAACACTGTTTTTATTGGAATATATTATTATATTAGGGTTATTAGTATGAGCCCACGGGCCCGGTTAGGCTTTATGGTTCCTTATGAACTCTATATATTGTAAACCTAATCTTCAATAATATTCATCGAGTTAATTCAGTCAATTCAGTTATTCCAGTTATTCCATAATCTTACATGGTATCACAGCCTAAACGATCCAAACCCTAGTTGCCGACACCGAATTCAAACCCTAGACAGGGCGGTGTGCCGCCACCGCCGCCGCCGCCGCCCTGTCCTAACTTCATTTTCATGCTTAGTATTCTCTTCTATTTTTTTCTTGTTTTTGTTCGAATAAAACTTTCTTTCAGGTTCACGATTTTGGTCGATTGATTATCTCAGTCAAAATTTTGGTTTCAAGTTACATGAAAAAAAAAATCGTCAAAAAAAAAAAAAGAATCAAAGGAATTGTCTTTGATTTGTTCCAAGTCAGTCTGTGTGCCACTTCTTTATTTCTCATAATTATGTTCGAAATAATTGTTTGTTTCATATTCTTCACTTTTCAATGTTAACATTGATCGATCGTTCATTCGTCGGTAATTGATAAATCAATTGTCTTGAGTTCCTTACTAGCCATAGTCATGCCGACCACGGTTCACGGCCAATCCAGTCCAAGCACGGTTTAGTTGAAACTTTCTTTTCTTTTTCTTTTTTCCCTTTTCCTTTTTGATCTTCGGATCTCATATCTCGATCTACGGATTCAAGAGACCGTCGTTTGACCATGGTCACCGGTCTTACTTTTTTTTCCTTTTAGATCTACAGTTATAATCTCTTGACCTACGGGTCAAAGACGCTGCTTGACAGCCTCGACACACCGGCGCATGACCACGGTCACCGGTTGTCGATTTGTTTTATTTCATTTTTCTTTTCTCAACATCCCCTTTCCCTCTTCTACCCCATCATCGCCGACTAAGATAAACCGATGCTTGATTGAGATTTAGCCGATCATTATTTATTTTTCAGGAACAAAGACCAAACATGGGGTTGCAGACTACAAATTCTATTTTAAAGATCATAGATTTTTGACAGGAATTTTAGACTTACGAGTGGAAGACTGAGATTGAAGCTATTTTATCTTATTGCACTTGTTTCTAGTTTTTTTAGTGTGTTTTGTTTTTCAGTCTGAGCTTCCTTTATTTTTCCGCTCCGACTGCGGGGGAGTATTGGAAATATATTATTATATTAGGGTTATTAGTATGAGCCCACGGGCCCGGTTAGGCTTTATGGTTCCTTATGAACTCTATATATTGTAAACCTAATCTTCAATAATATTCATCGAGTTAATTCAGTCATTCATAATTTTACATGGTATCCAGAGCCTAAACGATCCAAAATCACTAGCCGTCGCCACCGAGTTCAAACCCTAGACAGGGCGGCGTGCAACCTAATCTTCAATAATATATTCCAATAGTTTTTATATGATCATATCCATATATTTTTATATATTACAAATGGTTTAGAAAAAACGTTCACATGTCAAAAATTGTGTTTTGAATATTGATAAGGGGAATGGTTTACAAATGTGCATCTTAAAAGAACATTTGGCTGAAAATATGCATTGACATGCAATGTAGACATGAACCTATATTCAAAAGATGAAATTTCACCTGTACCATCAATAGGTTTAGCCAAGGCGTTTATAACACGGCCCAAATAATCCATATATGACAAAGAAAATATAATTTAACACTTCGACTTTTACATACTACATGACTTTACATGCATATGTGCATATGTTCATGTGGGTAGAAAAATAGTCACATGAGTTTGTTACACAAAAAATTCAAGATAAATGAGAAAGAAAACAAAAGATAACGATTTGAGTTTATTTTGTGGTTCAACTGAGAGCTCACTTGTATGTTTGCATGTTTGTACGCTTACCGGTTAAGAACCTCATGAACATTAGTATGAAGTTATATGACAGTTATGAGACGTGAAATACACACTTTTACATGATTGTGTTCACCTATGATACTTAGAAGTTCGTGTTAGTTATGTGATTCTTACCAAGTCAACTTAGGTGTTCTCTCTAAGACAGCCTAGAGAGATAGTTAACACATAAAACTTAGTAAATTACTATATTTTTAAAAGTTGATCTTGTGTTGGTCAGTTGGTGGTCAGCTTTGACAGTTTCACTAAGTTAGCGTTCGACAGTTTTTACCAAGTCCTCTAAGAAGTTAGTTGGCATTATAAATTGACTATCTGAGTTGCCCTTCTAGAAACTGACCTCTTAAACTACTTTAAGTGACAACCAAAATGCTAAGAACAATTAGACATTTAGACTCAAAAGGTTGAGGTAGGAAAAATTATGAAAATAGACATTTTGGGCGTTGAATATATCAAAATATACTTGTTTTTTTAGCCGGTGAATCGGTCTATAGATGTTGACTAGACAATCAAAAGATCACACATACCCCTCCGCTCGCTAAGTTGCCATACAAACTCATAAAAAACACGTGGGCCTAGGTTTCAACAACTAGAAAAGCAACACATTTTAAACTTTAGGTAGTCTTTGGTATGCAGGAATTGATGGAATGGAATGAGTCATTACATCGGAACGAAAAATAACATGTGTGGTGGCACATTGGAATGGAATCTGACAATTACACAAGGAATGTGATTCCTTCAATTTTTAAAGATTTTCATTCCATAGAGGATGAGTGTTTTTTTATTCCTTTCAGGGAATGGAATGAAAGTTTTTTTTTTCCTATTTGATTTCTTCTTCAAAATTTTATGAAGAAAAAGTAAAAAAATATAAAAATAAACAAAAAAATAAAAATATTAAAAAATGAAAGAAATATTAATAAAATAAGTATAAAATAAAATTGAAACAATAAATAAAAATAATGAAGATAAAATTAAATTAGAAAACAGAAAAAAATTTAATAAATGAAAATTTGAAAATTTTAAATATAAAAAATATATATTAATTTTAAATGGTAATATTAGTAAATTATATTCGATTACTCGCTTCTACTAACCATCAAAAATATGAAACAATGATTTATTTCATTCCCAAATACTAGCCAAACAGAACGTTGGAATGATAATGATCCATTTTATTCCTTTGACCATTCCATTTCCTAGCCTATTTCATTCTCTCGCTCATTCTATTACCTCATACCAAACAGACCCTTAAAACGACACTTAAACCTTCAAGATCATCGGGTAAGCCTTCAAAATAACCAACTAAGCCCTCAAAAACTAAAACCTTAGCATATCACAAGTTAAAGTGTAATCTAAGATTAGCTTCCTCCTTTTGGTTAGCCTACGCTTTAACACCTTCGGATTGGTTTCATGGCTGGCTTAGCCGACAACTATAGGCGATGCCTATATGTCCGTCGGCTTAAATTCAAGGGGTTTTTATATATATCCCCTTACTAAGGTGTTTTATTACATATTTACCAATCATAAACTTTAATTACATATATCCCCTTCTCCTTGAAATTACCCATATACCCTTCTTTATTTTAGAAAAAAATAGAAATTTTATTTAACATAGAAGATTAACTACAAATTGTGTCTATTTTTTTTCGTTCTTCAACAACAGCATACGGGTTCTGTCAATTTAAAGTTTTATGTTTGGTTCCAATTTTTGGTTGGAGTTTTTTTTCTTCAGTAGGCTCTAATAAAGTTTTATGTTTGATTGGAATTGAATATAGGTTCTAAATTTTGAGACAGTAGATTTTTGGTTCTATATATGAACATGGGGAACAACATTCATATTTCGATATGTATTTTGATATGTACTTGTTTAAGACGTTGTGAATTTTTGACACTTCGTATTTCGATATGTATTTGTTTAAGATGCTTGTTAATTATGGGTGATATGTAAATACATAATATAAGAGGTGATATTAGTAGGTGGAATATGTAAATATGTAATATAGAAGGTGAAATATGTGTTTTTTTTTTAACTTTTTTAGATTGATATGTAATTAATGATATTGGAAGGAAAAATATGTAAATACTCATTAAGGGTATAATAGTCATTTAATAAGTTTTTTTTAAATGAATTGGGTAAATATGTAATATATATGGTTTAGGAGGGGGATATATGTAATTAAGGTTTAGCCTTGGGTATATATGTAATAAAATGACTTATTAAGGGTATATTTGTAAATGCCCCTAAATTCAACTTCTATTTTGGTAAAGTCAACAATCAAAATGTCTATTTTCGTATTTTCCCTTGGTATAATCTGAAAAATCGTTCAAGAGGTTAAGGTTTTTATAATTTAAGAAATCGACTCGCAAAGTTATGGTTTTCGAAATGCTAACAGATGTTTCATGAATACTTGAATGATTTGGGACCAAAATTTCTAACAAGATAAAGTTAATTACATCCCACAAATCACTCTTTCCTTTTAAATCAAAGACTCAAAGACAGTTGGTTTTACTACATGCAAGCTTTCTGAAAATCCTCATCACATGTGGGCTACAAATAGTTAGTTATATACTAATCTCAGTCACACCAAAGAATCAGAATTTTAGATCTTAGGGAGGAGGGAGTGGTAGAATTTTGTAAATTATGAAGATTGGTATTAACCAATAGGAGTGTGCCACACGGGAGAGAGAAAGAAATAAAATTTTGAAGGATTTTGGGAGAGAGTGGTGAGGATTATGAAGAATTGTAGGTTAATATATTTTAATGTTTTGAGTTATTTTATTTTGTAATTAACTTTAATTCACTATATTTATTTAAAAAAAAAACTACTAGATTTATTTTTAAAAACACCACATTTATTTTAATTCACTATATTTATTTGAAATGGTCAAGCACTTTAGCCCAAAGTTTATCCGCCGTTGAGTGATGAATAACCTTCTCATCGAACACGTGGTAGAATGCGCGAGCCAAAGCGACCTCCTCGTTGGTAGTCTAAGCCATTTTGAAGTTTTTGAGTGTGAAAGAAATTATATTTGGTATAGAAGAGAATGAAGAAGTTTATAAAAAATGGTGAAATTGTGTGTGAAGGTGGTAGGTTTACATAAAATGTAAAGGATTTTTTTTTATTAAGGTGGTGGGTCCACCTCAAACAAAACAAAGTTTCTCGGCAAAAAGTAGTTTCAAATGGAAGTTTTCGCCGAAGAATTTTGAGTGGCGGCGGTGTTGCCTAGAAAGTTTCCGGCGCCGTGGCTTTTTTGCCGCCCACTCCGTCCTGCCTTACTCCCTTCTCAATGGAACTATATCTCTGGATTATTACCAGATTTGTGATCTCTCTCTCATTATACCATATATAAGGTTAGATGCAAGTTTCACAAAATTGTCAAAATTGTTAAGTAACAAACCAAGAAATGGGAGTTGAGTATAGACCCTTTTGTGATTTTGTAGTGGTCTTCATGAAACCTGGTGGTTCTGGTTGTCTCCAACCAGAACCGCTAAGAAACTGGAATCGGTTAGGGTCAAAACTGGCCAGCGGTTTGTTGAGTTCACAAACAACTTCTAACATTTATTTTGGTGTAATAAACATTTAACACTGTATGTGTGTTACATGAAGATAATCGTACACGGTTCATACCATATACGTCATCCCGACCTGCATGATGTTCATGTGCGGAACCTTCATCGTTGCCGCACCGCCCCGGCAATTCTTCCTCAGGAAAGCATAAAAGTAGTTAATCACAAGTTTCTTGAGAAAAAATGAGTCCTTTTTAGCTCTAACATCACCATGCCCAAGCAAGTAAGTAAACCCGGATTCCGTAGCTTCTCTAAGAGCCGAAAGCTCGTATTCTAAGCTCGGATCATCATCAATCGCGCCCATCACACTCGAGGGCAGCACCGGCTCCCCATCAGGTTGTATCAATGGCACACTAAGCTCACCAGAATAGCTTCTTTCACCAACCGAAACACTCTCGAATTCAGCCTCGTTTACTTCACTTTCCAACGCGAGATCCTGGGCTTCTTTTCTCATGAACCTCTCCAAACTTTCGACTAAAAGCTGCTCAAATGCGCGGTGATCTTCTTTCCGGACATCCTTGTAACCGTACCTCGCCACACATTGAAATATATGGTAGTCTTTCGGGCAAACCCGTCTGAAAAGAAAGCGTTCTTCTTGAGCAACAACAGGGACCGGAACGTATTTTATGCAGACGAAAATGAGTGTCGAGTGGATTGCAGGCAGGTCTAGCAGGAACTGACCGAGAACCGAGGGGACACCATGGACTAACTCGTTGTAAAGCAGCCCGATTCCTGGGACCCGTACTGTTCCAAGGGTCGACCCGAGGTCGTTCATGAAATCCATTGAGATTTTACCTTGGACTTCACTTTGGTATTTTAGCACACTCCCATAGTTCCAAATGTACATGACACAAAGAAAGAATGAAGCGAAAGCTAGCGGAAGCCAGCCGCCCTCCGTGATCTTGGACAGAACTGCTGACATGTATAAAAGCTCGATCGATCCAAAAACGATGAGGAAACTGAATGCTAGATATACATTTGTTTGCCATATGAGAAGCATAACAAGAGTTACTAATGATGTGCTAACCATCATCACACCGACTTCCGCTATGCCTGCAAAGAGAACAAATTTTGTAAACCAGTATATGGTGGTTACTGGTTAGACTTTATAGAGTAGATTGAGAAGAAACCGAACCGTATGCATTGGCTATGTCGGTTGTGCTTCGAAAAGTGGCTACAACTAGAACACACATGATCATCAAGAACCAGTTGATGACTGGGATGTAGATTTGACCCATGAATTTTCTTGATGTGTGAATGATCTTTAATCTTGGGAAGCATCCGAGAGCCATGGATTGTTTAATGCACGAGAAGGAGGCCGATATCATAGCTTGACTGGCGATTACAGCAGCAAATGTGGCTATCACGAAAACCGGCCAAAAGAGCCCATCTGTTTGTTCATGTTCATACTTAGTAGTTACAATGGTATAAAGATTTTCTTTTTTCAAAGTTAATGATCGATAGAAGTGTTACCGGGGATGGAATCATAGAATATTCTACTAGCGGAATCGGGATGTTTCATAAGATAAGCAGCTTGACCCATGTAAGCCAGGAGAAGACATGGAAAAACAACGAACGAGAAGGCAATCTGGAACATGAAGATATGATCATAACAAGTGAGATTAACTTGATAACTTCAAGTACCAAAACAGATTACTACTTATCAGGCAATTTCGACAAATTTATGGTAAACGGGTCGAATGGTTAATTTTTTTAAAAGTTATACGACTAACCTGTATGGATGATACAGAGAAATGGCCTAAATCAGCAAACATGGCTTCAGCTCCTGGAATGAAAAGGGCCACAAAATTACATCAATAATGTAAAACAACAAGAAAGATCATAACTTTATAAAAAGATGTCGACAAATAAACTTACCGGTAATGCATAAAACACAACCACCAAGAGACGACCAGGCCTTGAAAGAATTCTTTTTAAAGAACAAATATATATACAGAGGATTAATCGCCTTCACGACATATATATTATGTTTAATAAGGTTGTATAATCCAATAGACCCGAGACTAAAGAACCACAAAGCAAGACAAGGAGCAAATGTCAAGCCCACTTTACTTGTCCCAAACCTCTGTATGCCAAATAATCCCACAAGAATGATAACTGAAACAGTCACTAAAGCACCTGTAAAACACAATGTCTCAAGTCAAAAGGTCAACATATTTGACTTTCAACAGTCAACAAAACCGCAAAACAGTAATAACTAGTTGTTCACCTACCTGTGCCAAATCCTTGTACTTTACCTTCCAGACCACTCACAGCAGACATGACTACAATAACAATCAGTAAGCTTGGATTGTGTTTGGATTTGCATTAAATTAGCAAAATCAGTTTCGTCAAACACTTACCTGATATAGCAGGGGTCAGAATACCGTCTCCAATGATCATTGAAGTTCCCATTAGAACGAGTAACAAAAGAAGGGTTTTGTAAAAAGAATTGTGTTCTAATTTTTCTTTGATTCTCAAAGCTCTCTCCAGTTCAGGAGTAGGCAATTTGAGCCTGTAACTCGAGATACGTTCATCAGCTTGTTGACGATTTGGTAGAAGATTGATTTTTGCATACCTGCAGATCAAAGAGTACAACGCAAACGTTCCTCCTGCAAGATTAGATTATTTGTCAGCAAGAAAATGATAGATTTTTGAAAGGATCAGACGAAGTTCTTACAAAGTTACCATAAATGTGTATTTCTTGTTGTAAATTTAACTTGAAAACATTTATGGGAGAACTTGTTAGAAGTGCAATGCATTTATCATGTTGCTCTTGAAAATTTAAAGAACTCATGAATTTTCCTTAAGTCAAAAACTAGTCTTCTTGACTAGTGTGAAGTCAACCATTGCATGTATCAGCATAAAATGATCAAACTTTTGACTTTTAGAGGTCATACCTACTTCTTTCAAGTTCACAATAAATGTGGAGCTCTTGCTATAAATTTAAATCGCGTACATTTAATGAAAGATTTAATTAAAAATTTATCGCAGTTATATATGATGTTCTTGAAAAGTCAAAAAACTTGTATAGGCGCCAAAGTCGAAAATTAGTCTGTTTGACCTGTAAAGTCAAACTCTGGACATATTTGAAAGAGAATGAGTCAGGTAAATCTAATTCTTACCTTCACCATTGTCGTTTGCTTTTAGCACAATAAAAACATACTTTGCTAAAGGCACGAGAGCAATGGTGTATAGAACAAGTGATAAAGCTCCCAAGACATCAACATCTGACTCAATTTGGATCTTGCTGAAAACGTCTGAAAACACATACAGAGGACTTGTCCCCATATCACCATATACAACTCCAAGTGTCTGAAAAGCCAATCCAAGAGTCTGCCAGATAGATACATCCTGATATTTTGACAAAAAAAAAATTGTGGAAAATTACCAACATTGGTCATATCTTTAACGGGTAATTGCATAAAAGAGTAACCGAAGTTGATTCAGCTTCGGTTAGATTTAAGATAAGAGACCTTTTTCTCTAACAGGGTGTGCGAAATGGTCATCAAAGGTAATTATTTTAAATCCTTTTTTTTTTGAATTTTTGATACTTTTTGCCTAAAATAAGCTGGTTACCATTCTAGTCAGTTAACCTTGTCTCTAATAAGTTTTAACAATGAAATAATCAGGCGTGTGGCTGTTTGGAATATTTGGTTGTTAAAGCAATTAATATATAAAATGAGCAAAAAGTACATCAATTTAAAGCAATCCCCTTGCTTAAAGCTACTAAAAGTTCTCCCAAATTAGGTTATAAACAGGTGAATAAGTAATTCTATTTTACTCAAAATTGATAATCATCTTAGTCATATAAACAGGTAAAAAGAATCATCTTTGTTGCAGCCAGTGTGAAACTGACTATTCAAAATTGATCATTTGACCCCTAGCAAATAAACACTAATAATGAGAGTAGAATCAATTCCAAAACACAAATCCAAACACCTCACCGACAAGATTGATACGAAGTTGCATAGGTACTATGAGGTTCTTGTCAAAAGCACTTTAACTTTGTTACCAAAGTATCAAACAAGAATCCCAGCATTACAAATAGGCGTATTAAAAACCCAGAGATCTTGTTAGCAAACAAACACTATTCATATAAGTACTATGAGGTTCTTGTCAAAACAAACACCTCACCGACAAGATTGATACGAAGTTGCATAGGTACTATGAGGTTCTTGTCAAAAGCACTTTAACTTTGTTACCAAAGTATCAAACAAGAATCCCAGCATTACAAATAGGCGTATTAAAAACCCAAAGATCTTGTTAGCAAACAAACACTATTTATATAAGTAAACCACATAATGCAATCACATACATATAGATAACCAATTTAATCAATTATTAATTAGCAAACAGTAACTAAATTTTGTTCTAAATAATGTGAAACAAACTGACAATTGAGCTAACCTTGTTATGGTGGCCATGGGAGCCAGAGATAGCCATGGCTTCAACATCAAAAGAGTCAACTCTCTTGGCCTTCTTCACCAACCTCCTTCTAACAGATCCATACCCTTCACTTCCATTTTCATTATCATTTAGTAATGACCATGGTGGTGATTCTGAATCCACTTCACTACCATCCACCCACCGCGAACTTGAATCGCCACCACCACTCCTCCTCCTCAGTAATCTAGCACTAATGCTACTAATCTCTTCTATCCCATCTTCTTCCATCCCTAAATTCTTCAAGAAAATGACCAATAACCAAACACTCCAATTTGGAAATCTTGAAAAACAGTTTCTTTATAATTTCAAACTCAAAGCACTAGAATCTTGAAAATCTTGAAAAATAGTTTCTTTATAATTTCTTTATACTAATGCTATCCCATCATCTTCCATCCCTAATTTCTTCAAGAAATGACCAAAAAACCAAATACTCCAATTTGAAAATCTTGAAAAACAGTTTCTTTATAATTTTAAACTCAAACCACTAGAATCTTGAAAATCTTGAAAAACAGTTTCTTTATAATTTCTTTATACTAATGCTATCCCATCATCTTCCATCCCTAATTTCAATCAAATGACCAAAAACCAAACACTCCAATTTGGAAATCTTGAAAAACAGTTTCTTTATAATTCCAAACTCAAAGCACTAGAATCTTGGAATCTTAAAGCTTTTCAAAACCCATATACAAAAACACTCCAATTTGAAAATCTTGAAGAACAGTTTCTTTATAATTTCAAACTCAAAGCACTAAATCTTGGAATCTTAAAGCTTTTCAAAAACCATATACAAAAACACACCAGATTCAGCTCAAAATCCTAAGAAGCAAGCTTGGGAATCTTGAAAGAATTGACTCCAGACTGTTTGAAGAAAAAGCACCAAACTTTGATCATCTTGAAGCTACTGAAATAACCCAAATTGAAATCTTGAACTGAAACCTAATCCGGAAGCAATATCTTGTGGTGGTTTCTTGCTAATGTGGAGAAAGATTGAATTAATGCAAGAGTCATAGTCTGATAGACACAGACGTTTGTATGTATCGTATGAGATAGAGGAATAATGGATGGGGAGATTTTGTTATCACGTGTATTGAGGCGCGTGCACGAGGAGAACATGGGTGGGATCAGTGATCACTGATCAGTACAATGATTCGTGTTTGGACCCCTTGGAAAATGGACCTTGCGGATATTCGTTTCATGATTCATTGGGTCGAGAGGCAACGGTTTTGTGGGGGTTGGTGTGACTCAGTAGGAGGATTGGTCTATTTGGTAAGAAGATGGTATTTAATAATTCAATTCCAGTTCCCAAAAAAATTAATAATTCAATTATTGAACAATGATGACTTCAAGAATAGTTTACTGCATTATAATAAAACTTGTTGCCGTTCAAAAAAAAAAAAAAAAACTTGTTGCTATCTTGCTTTATTCACATGAAGAATGAAGTGTTAAGGCTTGAGACTTTTGAGGTCATATTTTTTTTAACGGTAAATTTGGATCCCACCTGATCATCTTATTTTTACGAATACAATACAGGTCTAAAGACCACCCCTAGAAGAAAACCACTATACGTTTCATGTGAGAAAATAAGGTTACATGTTATATCCTAACTCTAGAAGGTTTTCCTACTAGTGGGTTTCTCTGGACTGGTAAAATAAAAGTGATGTAGTTGATGCGCGAGCTTTCCTTTGGGGGTGTCTCAGCCAATCGACTATTGCCGTTCAAAAAGAAATTGATCTTTTGCAATTGTGTAACTATTTTTTAGCAGCAATTTCTAGATTTTCTAGAATAAATAGACCACCATCCGTAATTCATAGGATTTGAACCCGTAACTTTTTGTGAGACACATC
>JBCNJP010000017.1:6184576-6202405 GCA_039602395.1 Deinandra increscens subsp. villosa
CTGATGTGTTCGGAACTACACTAAAAATACTAATAAATCCTAGACCTAATCCTAGACCTAGACACACCTAATTTTACCGAAACTCCTAAAACTAGACCGAACCTAAGGCAAGTGTACCTATCGGTGTTGGTATAGCCTATGAAAGACCGGATATCGAACCCTAAGGACACTATGAACAAGATTTGAACCTAGGACCTAATGAAATGGAAATTTGAGTGATTTGATTTTAATGTGAATAAAGAATTTAAATAACTAACTTAACAAACTAACTAACAACCGACACGAGAAAGCCTTAAGACAAAATCAGAGATGAGAAATTTACCACCTAGACCTAGAATCCTAATTAATATTAACAACTTCACTCGGCTATGACAACTCCGATGGAACCAGGATCTTAAGACACAACCTATAGAAACCCTACGAGCCCCCGAAATCCTCTCCGGACGTAACTGATAAAATGCCTATAGACTGGAATACGCTTACCGGTTTGATTAGTTCACCTTTTGAGTTCTTCCTAATTGACAACTCTAACGCTCGGACAAGTGGTTCTCCTTTTAAGTCCTTCCCACTTCAACTAAACCTAATTACCCTCGAAACAATCTAAGGCACCTTAGGCTAGCAGGAGCTACCACTGATTTCTATAATTAACACGGAATAGCAAGCTAATCAAATTCCTAGGACACTTCCTTTTGAGACAATGCTACCCTAGTTCATTAACCAGCCCAACTACCCGACAACTATCATCCTTTTAAGCTTATTTAGAGAGCAGCACACAAAATTCAAGGCAACAATTTATGTTCAATTCTATGGTCAATTAGAGTCAACTAACCATATTAATTTGCAAACACAAAGTCACACAAATTAATTACCCAACCCAAACCGGAAGACATCCGCAGATCAAACAAGCATTGAATAACAATTGGAACCCTAAATTAAGCACACATATGCATCAACTACAGAAAATCAATGGAATTTAAAGAGAGTCAAAATCCATCACAATATTGTCATAAACCGAATGAAACTGAAAATGCTAATTAATCATCAAATAGTCTAGGTGGTACTTGATGGTTTAGCCTACTACCATGCCTTTTATAAAAATCATAACGGAAGTCATAATCTTGATCAAGAATATAGTTTTAAACCAACAATTAATCAAGAAAACAAATAAAGAAAAGAACCCGAATTAATGATGTTAATCGAATGATTGAATCGGGTTGATCTCCTCTTATTCTTGACTATTTCTTGCGCTCCAAATTTCTTCTCTCGAATGCTTCTGCCGTCAGACTTCTCTTGATCCCCTCGAATTGTGTTCTGCCGTCTCCTCCTTTTAATGCGTAGGGTCCTCCCCCATTTATAACATCCACTGTTTTAGTCTTTAACTAAAAATCATGTGCAACCCTTGATGACATGTGTACGCCCCAAACAGCCCATGTCTATCCAAGATGATTAAATTAGTAGCCCAAATTCCCATCCTAATCCACGTTAGATAGCCCATAATTTCCTTCCGTGTGTCGCCCAAAAATCTCGTATTCCATAACTAGCGTATCGCTAGCTAAATAATGTGCCGCAAGCGCCACGCATTAAGCGTAATAATCGACAAAATAGTCGTTTGCACCGACTATTCTCCGTTCCTTCACAATTCACATTTAATCAATATGACTTTTTCATATATACACTTAAGCCCTTGACTTATTATTAATTCAATGCCGCCGGCCCTCCATCTTTAGATAATTGACACGCCAACCCTTTAAACTTCATAATTAATTCTTTTAGTCCTTAAACTTTGATGAAATCTCATACCATCCCCTTGGCTCTTACGTCAACCTACAACCAGATATATTTAAACAATTTTAAGCACATTGAAATAACTAAATTCACGACTCAATTAATTACCTAAACTCACACCAAAATATATAAAAATGACCCAATACCACAATAAGACTCAAATAACTAAAATATATAAAATACTAAATAAAAATGACTCAAAACCGACTCAAATACTATACAAAATACAAGGGAAAACCGGATGTGTTTAGCACACATCAAACATCCCCACACTTACTCTTTTTTCGTCCTCGAAAAATACTGCAATGGAATCATAACCAGGACTCAACCTCTAACATATTATTTCGATTTAAATTATTTTTCAATCCTTCACAGTTATATTCTCAATCTTATAGCCTAGCTCGATTACCAGTATTTCTGTCCGACTAAACCCAACCACCGACCGTTCGGCCCCAAATGCATCAAATTCATTTTATTTTATTTAGCAATCATTCTACTTAATGTGTCCCACACTCAAAAATTGCAACTTTACCCTAATCCCGTCTCAAGATTCAAGGCATAGGTTAAACCATTTAGATTTTCCTACCCTAGTATTTAAAACTATATATGTCTCAAAAATGGATGGAATGATGGATGAATGGTCTGCTATTTGTGAGCTATATATATTTATTTTTTGCTCTTTTTTTTTAGAGCTTCACCTAGAGGAGCATCCACTGAGTAGCGAGCCCGATGGGTAGCACATAGGGTATTTAGCTCAGCTCAAGCAGAAATGTAAATGGAATATGGAATTTTTGCAAGCGCCACCAAAGTCGGATTTATTTTCATAAAAAGACAGAGGCGTGCTTATTTTTGAGACATATACAGTTTTAAATACTAAGGTACCTATCCTCTATTTTTGACAGTTTCGGTTTACATCACTCCTAATAAGATGGGAACCCACTAAAGTATCCTGATTTCATTCAATTTTAGGATTTATTATATTTATTATTGATGCAAAAGGATTTTTAAGCTTAATAGATTAGTTGGGCCTACCAATACATCGAAACTAGCTATAGATATCACTAACAACAATTATAATTTATCATTCATGCACATTTAGTAGAAAGTTGACCCTGATTGTACTATCATTTTCCATTATTTTGCAGCCAGATTCTTGGACACTTTTTTTTTTTAATTTTTTTTGGATTTTTGGATTTTTTTTAAGACTCAAACTATCCTAAAAAAAAACACACGACTCAAGACTAAAGACGTAGTCTTCCCATCCCCACACTTAAACGACACATTGTCCCCAATGTGAGATGAAAATAAAAATAAAATATAAATAAAAATAAACACACTAAAAAAAAGATAAAGAAAAGTAAAAAATGCAACGAAAAATAAAAAGGTAAATCGGAACAAACTCCCCTGATTTTATTTGATGATGACATGCGAGTTCGATCCCAGGTCCTCCATTGAATTCCATAAGCATCCAAGTGTGAATATCATCGAACCTGCAAATAAAGACACAAGACACAAAACTTGACTCGACCGAAACACATTAGAAACAAAATAGGAAAAATAAATCACGAAATTATAAAAATAAATAAGAATAAAAAAAATATATATATAAAAATAAAAATAAAGCAAGTTGAAACGTGTTCACCTGGAACTTGGACTCTTCTAACACAATTTCATCATCTTGAATCGTCCGAATTTCCTGCAAACACCAAAAAAAAAAACACAAAACACGAAAACCAAACAAAAGCACACAAAGAAAAATAAAGAAATGAGTTACACAAATTTTGCAACTCGGGCTTTCCCGAGTATTCAACCAACTGCATCAGGGGGTTTCTCCTTAATGTTCTTCCTAACCATGCCCCTAATCATCAGATCGTTTAAAATTTCTAAGGCCCCAACTAACCATTCCTCTTAAAAATCATACCTATAAACTCAGTCGACCCACCGGTGTTTAAACCTACCCGGAATTAACTTAATAACTACAATAAAGCTCAATCTCGGGTCATTCTTACAACCTACGTCCTCTAACGTCCCCACACTTGGACTAAACACAAGATCATCCTTATCACTAGTTAACCTACCAAGTGGGACATCTTCTAGAACCTCATCAGCTTCCTTCACTATTGGGTCCTCACACCTTAGCACGTCCCGAATGGAGATTGAGTACGGTTCATGCTTTGGTGCTTGTGCCTCACTAACCTCACAAAATTCTTCCCCGAGTGGGACGTGTTCACCCTCAACGGTCGGCTCCCCGTATAACATCTCTTCTAGCTTTTGCAAATCACCCTCCGGGTCAAACCGATCCTCATCTACCTCTTTTGGTGACATCGTCGTCCACTCCTCACCAAACATCTCTACCATTTGCGCTTCAAATAAATCATCTGAATCAATGTCGTGAAGCACCTCCTCAAATACATCCTCAACTTCCTTATTTGTTGTTGTACTCGCTGCGATCTCATCCTCACACTCCTCATCCCACACAATGTCGTCCTCTTCCTCCGACCAATCCCAAACTGGAGCCGAAGGGTATGTATCCTCATCATCTACGTCATCATTCCTGGGAAGCTCCTCCTCATTATCCTCTAATAATTCATCTTCCGGATCATTCTCCTCCACTATTGAATCTTCTGTTTCAATAATCTCGGTGGCGTCCGTTGAACTATTATTTGTCCATTGGTTCAGATCACACTCATCATCATCACAAATCCAGTGGATGCCCTGATTAACCGGAGGTGGGACTTCAGTGTCCATTAACGTCTCCTGGTATCGGATTTCCTCAAATACAGTCCTTGATGACTCCCCCGTACGCCTTTTTCTTTCCTCTCGCTCTCGTAAGATCCTTTGACAAATTTCTCTACACATCTCAACACGAACCAGACAATCATTGTAGTGGTGTGGTCCACCGCAGCTCATACAACGTGGCATGCTTTCCTCATGAAGCCGTTTTATCATCTTAAGAGATTCCTGTGCAACCTCGATGCCTCGAGGTAACCTAGGATCATATCTACTCCATGTAGCCATATCATCCAAGAGTTGTTGGAGGTTAACGATGAAGCTCTGTAGATCAATTTTGGCCATGACGAAAAGACAAAATTAAAACAAAATACAAAAAATAAATAAATAAGAAAATAATTAGACTAAAAAAAACTAACCTAAAACTCTAGACTCAAGAATGAAACCTAAAACTCTAGACCCAAAGAAAATAAACCTAAAGGAAAATCTAAAGACGGAAAAACCAAAAAGACTCAAAATTTCCTAGTACGACCTAGTTAATTTTGCTATTGCCAAGTGTCCCCGGCAACGGCGCCAAAAACTTGATGTGTTCGGAACTACACTAAAAATACTAATAAATCCTAGACCTAATCCTAGACCTAGACACACCTAATTTTACCGAAACTCCTAAAACTAGACCGAACCTAAGGCAAGTGTACCTATCGGTGTTGGTATAGCCTATGAAAGACCGGATATCGAACCCTAAGGACACTATGAACAAGATTTGAACCTAGGACCTAATGGAATGGAAATTTGAGTGATTTGATTTTAATGTGAATAAAGAATTTAAATAACTAACTTAACAAACTAACTAACAACCGACACGAGAAAGCCTTAAGACAAAATCAGAGATGAGAAATTTACCACCTAGACCTAGAATCCTAATTAATATTAACAACTTCACTCGGCTATGACAACTCCGATGGAACCAGGATCTTAAGACACAACCTATAGAAACCCTACGAGCCCCCGAAATCCTCTCCGGACGTAACTGATAGAATGCCTATAGACTGGAATACGCTTACCGGTTTGATTAGTTCACCTTTTGAGTTCTTCCTAATTGACAACTCTAACGCTCGGACAAGTGGTTCTCCTTTTAAGTCCTTCCCACTTCAACTAAACCTAATTACCCTCGAAACAATCTAAGGCACCTTAGGCTAGCAGGAGCTACCACTGATTTCTATAATTAACACGGAATAGCAAGCTAATCAAATTCCTAGGACACTTCCTTTTGAGACAATGCTACCCTAGTTCATTAACCAGCCCAACTACCCGACAACTATCATCCTTTTAAGCTTATTTAGAGAGCAGCACACAAAATTCAAGGCAACAATTTATGTTCAATTCTATGGTCAATTAGAGTCAACTAACCATATTAATTTGCAAACACAAAGTCACACAAATTAATTACCCAACCCAAACCGGAAGACATCCGCAGATCAAACAAGCATTGAATAACAATTGGAACCCTAAATTAAGCACACGTATGCATCAACTACAGAAAATCAATGGAATTTAAAGAGAGTCAAAATCCATCACAATATTGTCATAAACCGAATGAAACTGAAAATGCTAATTAATCATCAAATAGTCTAGGTGGTACTTGATGGTTTAGCCTACTACCATGCCTTTTATAAAAATCATAACGGAAGTCATAATCTTGATCAAGAATATAGTTTTAAACCAACAATTAATCAAGAAAACAAATAAAGAAAAGAACCCGCATTAATGATGTTAATCGAATGATTGAATCGGGTTGATCTCCTCTTATTCTTGACTATTTCTTGCGCTCCAAATTTCTTCTCTCGAATGCTTCTGCCGTCAGACTTCTCTTGATCCCCTCGAATTGTGTTCTGCCGTCTCCTCCTTTTAATGCGTAGGGTCCTCCCCCATTTATAACATCCACTGTTTTAGTCTTTAACTAAAAATCATGTGCAACCCTTGATGACATGTGTACGCCCCAAACAGCCCATGTCTATCCAAGATGATTAAATTAGTAGCCCAAATTCCCATCCTAATCCACGTTAGATAGCCCATAATTTCCTTCCGTGTGTCGCCCAAAAATCTCGTATTCCATAACTAGCGTATCGCTAGCTAAATAATGTGCCGCAAGCGCCACGCATTAAGCGTAATAATCGACAAAATAGTCGTTTGCACCGACTATTCTCCGTTCCTTCACAATTCACATTTAATCAATATGACTTTTTCATATATACACTTAAGCCCTTGACTTATTATTAATTCAACGCCGCCGGCCCTCCATCTTTAGATAATTGACACGCCAACCCTTTAAACTTCATAATTAATTCTTTTAGTCCTTAAACTTTGATGAAATCTCATACCATCCCCTTGGCTCTTACGTCAACCTACAACCAGATATATTTAAACAATTTTAAGCACATTGAAATAACTAAATTCACGACTCAATTAATTACCTAAACTCACACCAAAATATATAAAAATGACCCAATACCACAATAAGACTCAAATAACTAAAATATATAAAATACTAAATAAAAATGACTCAAAACCGACTCAAATACTATACAAAATACAAGGGAAAACCGGATGTGTTTAGCACACATCATATACCAAGATGGCCTAAGCCGGCAACGGCCATATGTATACATTGTGATAGCCAATCGGCAATAGGCAGAGCTCATAGCACAATGTATAATGGTAAGAACATACATATAAGACGTAGACATAATACGATACGACAACTAATCTCTACTGGAATTATCACTGTTGACTATGTGAAGTCAAAGGATAATATTGCGGATCCGCTGACAAAAGGCCTAAGTAGAGAGGTAGTTCAGAAGTCGTGCATGGGAATGGGACTGAAGCCCTTGAAAGATTAAAGTTCATATGAAGGAAAACCTAACTCAGTTGACTGGAGATCCCAAGATCTGAGTTCAATAGGACAACCTAATTGTATGAACTAGTGAGGTCACTGTGGGGGGAAGAATTGATAACTCCACGCACTTTAAGAAGGGGATGTATAATTGGAATCGATACATCTCCTAGTCCATTCCTAAAAGTGACAAGTACGAGGTTAAGCCTATGGCTTTTAATGATTCAGCTGAGGCAGCCACACGTGGTGAATCACCTATGTGAGAGAGAAGTGGGGGTCGCTTCGAAGGGTATTAGAGGGGGCACAATACCTAAGAGCTCTCGCAGAACCAGGCTAATGTTCATGACCATAACGAACATAACTATGAGGACTTGATATTGTCAAGGAGAGTCTTGTGTGAAGCACATTGTCGCCTACACAAACGGCAGACGAGTTCAAAGGCATCACCGCCTACTCAGAGCCAGTAGACTAAGTGTGTTTCATGAGCGAAGGTTCAAAGGGTAACACCTACCTATCGTATGCAAGATTCAACTGTTGAAATTCGATCGGGATTAAGTTACTTCTGAGATCAACCTCCATTCATGTGGGGGATTGTTGGAAAATGTGTGTGAATGAGATGTTTATCTCAAAAGAATTTTTGTTCAAAGGTTGGAAAAATGTGATTTGAGCTATCCCACATTGGTGTGGGAACAAAAGGGTAATTGGTTTATAAGGATAAACCTCAAAGGCTTTGACATCACTTGTGTCATGTTTTACTCTAGCTCATACCCTCGCGCAGGGGGGGGGGGTGCGAAAAATGGCAATTCGGGTTGAAATTCTGAACTCGTGCCCGCGCGACCTGCGGACACGAATGCAGCTCCGAAACGGGGGTCAAGAAGTGACCAGTTTTTGCTAATTTTCGAGAGCTTTCTTTTTAGCAGATTCTAGAACGAATTTTGGTTCATTGAACCAACCCTTTGCATTCCAAACTGACCATTCATTACAATGGTTAATGAGCTTAATTACCATGGATTAATGTGACATTATGGGACATTAATCTAGTGTTTTGTTTTCGTATATAAACACGTGAATTGGCTCATAGGAGATACACACAAAAACCACATCCGTTCTTCTCTGCTGCTACGATCTCGTGCTGCTGCTGTTTCATTCCGACCGTATTTCAGGCAAGTTTCTCGTCCGGCTGTACACACAGTTTGAACCGGTGTACCCTGGGAACAGACGTCGAATCTGTTTAAGGGAATTGTGTCAAACACAAGCCCGGTTCCTTCTCGTTTTCTTTTCTGTGTTTCTTATGTTTTGCAGGTACTATCTTGTTGCTGTTCGTGATTGTATTTCAGTGGCGATTACGTTTGATTGTTTCTATACGTTGTATCTTTGTTTATTGCTTATATTCTGAATTGTAATTACGAGAACGATTATTCAGAATTGTTATTAAATTTACAACACTTTCTGCTTGTACCCGTATAACCTATTGAGGATAAATAATAAATACATAATCTAAATTAACGCGTTTTATAAGAAAGTGACTCAAAATTACCTAATTAAAATCACATCAAAGATGGGAAGAAAACCAATGAAACAACCCATACTAATAAAATGTTTTAGTAAATAAAATGCTACCCCATAAATGAAATGTAATATTTAAAAATATTAAAATATCACAACATTATGTGGCCGTGGGGACTAATCGCATCAACTGCATGAAGTCATTTAGTCTACGGATTTAGGAGGAAATGAGGAATAATTGGCCGGGTCAAGAAAGTTGGGCAAATTATGTATATTAACATCTTACTTAAATATTATCAAAAACGTTTCAACTAATATGTCTCTTTCAAAGGTAGAGAGATGGCTTCTCGACAGAATAGCGACGTCTCATAATGGTGTTACGGAAGAAGGTCAAACTCTCAAATTACATGGCTTGTCGTTGAGGTGGAGGCAAGTTGGTTTCATATAATGTAACATCTCGTTTTTTCACACGGGTTAATTAATGAAGCAATGATTACGGTTTGTATTTTTCATATAAGAACATTTATCATTTAACACTCAAAAGTTTACGTGGATATATAAAACGAATGGGCAACAAGCTACATCACTAATCCTTTTTGCATAAACAATTAAATTGGGTTGAAGGCACGGTTAGGAAGTTGGAGCGGATCGTGAGAACAAATTGAATAGAAAAGACTAAACCGAAATTTGAAATACTTGGACCTGACATGACCGAGTTAGAATTCCACATGACCGTGTGGGTTGCGGCCTGAGTAATGGCCGAGAAGTTCTTAGGTGTTGCCGAGAATGGAGTTGGTTTCGAGGTACATTGTCACCTTGGCACATGGCGGTATGACGCATCACTTGGCCACAAATTGGATTTTCGAGTGGTTCAAGCTATAGTCATATCACTCCTGATTAATCTTCTCTCGATCGCCCACGAGCTAAGTGTTGCAAAATTGAAGTTGGATTGGGGAATTTTAAAGTTTATGGTGCTTGGGATTAGGGGTCTAGCGATTTGGGTACAATTGTTACTATGCACAATATATACAATTAGATTTTGCTAGCCGTGTGGTGCCGTGAGATAATATGGATACAAGAACACTTGTATTGTTATAACGTAAGATAACTAAAACGAAAAAAGAAACTATGCAATGACGTTAAATTAAAGTTGAGTTAAATATCACACTACAAAATATTTAGATACCTAACGATAATAGTGTGAAACTAACACTAAACCAATGTAGCATTGCAAAAATGATTTAAAAGAAATTATATTATTAAAATAGAGTACGATTATGTTAACTATATACATGAGATATACTCGATGAACTTCCTAAAATATTGCCTCACGTTTTCTTTTTAGCCCATGTGCCATCCAAATGGGCCTTTGAGCCCATTGACTTTCCTGTATTCACGAAACCACATCAACAATTTCTATATGTTTTTTTTTCTTTTATTTTTTTATTTTTTTTATTTTAGATAACAACTTATAAAAATAGTTTAAGGTCGTTATAGATCGCGTTCAACTTAATAATGGTAGTTTTAGCTTCTTTCCTTCATACCATACTATATATTAATAATAGTATAAAGAATAATAATTTGTAACCATAGTAGTGTGTTTAGATGAAAACTAATATGAAATAAAGTGTACCTAAACACCACTTATCAGATACCGATGATTAAAATTGAGGGTTTAAAGTTGTTAAAGTTGTGAATTCGATCGAAAAAGTTCAAGAAAAAGTGTGGAAACTTATCTCACATTAGTTGGGGGATAAAACTTAAAGTGGTATTTTGTAGATTCGCTCAAAGTGGTATTTGACGCGCGCACAACGTGTTTGATAGGCGTAATGTGATACTTTGATGATGCACTTTGCACTTAGCTAAGAGACACATCGACACACGACTTAACCACTAGAATGTCCCCTTAAGAGTCTTACATTCTTATAAGTTATAAAATGTTGTTTCCACACTTAAATTGGTGACACACAAATCATATAGAATTTGTTTATTGATTGATGAAGTTGTATTGATGTTTGAAGATTGCTTTTGCTTTGACTGGATCTTTGCTTTGCTACCAAAGATAAAAGTTGCTAGCAAAGACAAAATTGTTGGCGAAGATATAATTTAACAAATTTTGCTCATCGCTAGTAAATTGGTCTTCGGTCGATTATGTGGCAGTAACTTTGTTACCGCCTACTCTTCTACATTAACTTTGTTACTGTTGAGTAGTTAAGTTACTGTTGAAGGGTTATGTTAAGTAGTTAAGTTACTGTTGAAGGGTTTTGTTACCACCGACTACCGAAGTAACTTTCAAGTTGTTGATGGTTATACTTGCATGCACCCCTTTTCATGAAAAGTTGCGACGATTCAGTGTGACTTTTCGACCCACATATAAAAGATTAATTTGGTTTGATTTCATTACTAGTCGAATTAATACGAAATCTAGTATGATATCTAGGGTTTATTTCTATCAAGAGAATAAAAAAACCCTAAATATCTAATGAGCCCATAAACTCATATTAATTAATCATAATCTAATCATCTATTCTAATAAACGAAAAGAATTTCAGGTGAGGTGGCATCACCACAGCCCTCCCCTGAGTAACCGCAATGCCTCATTTTTCACCAATTAAGGGCAAATTTAAAAATCCTTCAGCAACATCATTTTGGGACACGCGGATCCTTATTCGGATCTTTATAACCCGGCATTCTGTAAAACAACCCATCGACTCCTTACATACTATCATCCTTTCGGATCTTTATCAAGCCCTAATCGCGAATTGAAAACCTCAAGCGCCGCTCCCTTGCTCCATCAATCATCAAAGGCTGTTCATCATCATCCTGTTTCTTCAGCCTCTGTGTTTGATTTGTAACCCCAAACTAATTCGCATTCTTTCTCCTCTCCAAAGAACGTCGTATGTTCATCTTCATAGCGGTCTGGATAGCGACGTTGTTCATCTTCATCTCCGTGTGATTCTCCTCTCCTAATTTTTCATCTACTGGTTCTCGATTGCTTCTAATGAGGTTTGTTTTAGCCTACCTTTAATGATTTAGTCATTGTTTGATGGAATTACATGTATATTTAGGTTTAAGCTTTGTTTTTCTTCTTTTTCACTTTTTAGGTTTCGCATATTCATGATTTAAATCCATATTAGAAGATAAGATATATATGTAAGATCTACTCTTTAATTCTTTAATTGTATGACTACATATTCGATTCGGATTAAATGTTTTTCTCCTAAATTGATTGTTTAAATCATTGATTTGGGGTATTTTTTTATGTATTCTATTGGATAACATATGTATCTCATTGATTTGAGATTTACAAATTCTGATTTAGGTACAAGTTTCCCTGAAGTTGCATAAATGTATCTCTTTTGATTTCTGGAGTCTTACAAAGCAGGTAGTAATCCGGTCTTTATAGAAGAAGGCTGATTCGATGGTTTTAATATGGTTTTGTATCATTTCTATAATGTTCATTCTGTTTTGCGTGTTAGCAAAATGTTAACCTGATAAACTATTTCCAACGAGCCCATGTAATTAAAATCACATGTTAATCAAATAGTTATTTTTACATGTTGCAGAGAGTATCATTTGATCATGTTTAGTTAGGTAGTTATCTGAGGATCTCAAATAGAGTCAATTATAAAAATGCTTTCTTTTTGTTTTATAACAATTATTTTTTTAATCATATAATTATCAGTTTTTATAATCGTTCTATATTAATAGGTCGTGATATATTTTTTCTTTCCATACATTAAAGAGGCTTGGGCAACAAACCTAAAAGGAAGTGAGGCTGATTGTAGCAAACACAAGAAAACATATTTTTTTATTGCATTGAAGAGGCTTGGGCAAGAGACTCATTCCTTAGTGGTTTAACTTCAATTGGTTCTTAGTACTTTTACGAGAATTTATAATTCATGTGTGATAATTTATAATTCGTGTTTTTTTGCAGGTTATTCGTGTTCTGATAGTTTGACTGGTACTGATGAAATCAAACAATGCTCAAGGTTAGTTTGCCATTTTTATTTTTAGTCTTTTTTTTTTTTGTTATATTATTATATAGTTGTACTTGAAATTAGGAAGGCTAAATCATTTTTCCACTTTTTACCTTTTCACAAGAATAATAATATACTTGAAAGGTAAAGCCAAATGCAATGGTTGAAAAAGTCGGTGACTTTTTAGTTGTAGGTGTTATGATAAAAATTGGTCTTTTACTGCTAAATATTTGACTTAGTATATCAGGCATGCATGATCTTATCAATGCATGTCCATTCATTCATATTCATGTGTATGTACAAATTACAATCACTTACATTGACACCATAAGGAGGTTGTGATATTACATTATTCTAAATACTTAGCAATATATATTTGTTTGATAATATTAATCTCAATTGATGCAGTCTAATGATCACAACAGTTGTTGGAAAGACAAAGGTGGGATCAAAAGAGTTTGGGATATGTCCCTATACTTTTCTGCATAGTATTTGTCTGCATGGTAATCTTTATCAATTATGTTCATCAACTATGCTTATTACTTGACTTTCTTGATGTTAAAATATGAATGTTTTTATTTCTTTAAATTGATTTTGGTTTACATATTATAATTGATTTTGGATCAATATCAAATGTTTAAACCGAGGACATGTTTTGTAGGGATGTAACTAAGTAGCTTGAACTTTCAAAACCAATAAAAAGTTACCAACTACTTATGTGATCTTGGTTTATTGTTGATTTTTTTCTCGCAATCTAAATGTTTTCACAAATGTATTTCACTCCATATTATTGCTAATTTAACTATTTATTTTTTTTTTTTTTTGAACAGCAAATTTTTATTTCAAAACACCAAAAGCGAGACCAGGAATAGCAAGGTGCTACCCCGGACCCGACCACCATTACATCATGTTTACAATGCCCCAATCAATATTCTTCTTACATCTAGATTTGCACCACACATAACTCCAAGTTTTAACGTTACAAACAATTTTAGAAATGGAAGGAACCGAGTTGGAGAAGACAACATCATTCCGAGCCCGCCATATCCACCAACATGTGATGTAAAAGATAGCTTGGATCACCTCCTTCACCATCTTCGGCATACCGTGTAGCTTTTGGATATGAACCATCTCATCAATGGAAGTAGCCGCAATGTTGCTACACTTGAAGTGTCTTCGTACCTCCGTCCACACGCCGTTCGTTAACCTACACGTCCGGAATATGTGTTCCTTAGTCTCTTCCTCTTCGCCACAAAAAATGCACAAATCGTTGTCCACCGTAATGTTCCTTTTTTTCAATTCATCGTACGTTGCAATCCGGCCCCTTTGTAATCTCCACATGAAGGCATTAACCTTAAGTGGCACATTACAATTCCAATAGAAATTCCCATGAGTTTGATGGCCACTGTTTTCCACCTTATTTCTCACATCTTTGGCACAAAAGTGTAGGCTTTTATTCCCCTCCCATCTCCACTGTCCATTATACCAAACAATTAAATTTTGAAGATCCACCTCCTTTTTCTTAAGCTCATTTCCAGCCGCAATTATATTCTTCCAAACGCCGGGCACCGATCGTCTACACGGGAATAAAAGAACTCTACCGGACACCGTATGAATGGCCTTGATGGCACGCGCCCATAGTTTATTTTCCTCCTTTTTTAGTCTCCACAACCATTTACTAAGTAAACTTAGATTGAAACTTTCTAAGTCCACAATCCCGAGCCCGCCATTTTCTTTAGCTTTGCACACTTCTTCCTTTCTAACCCAATGAATTTTCTTTTCGTTGTTAGCACCACATTCCCCCCAAAGGAAGCGTAATCTAATACGATCTATTTCCGCAATTACTCTTTTTGGTGCTTTGTAAAGAGTAAAGAAATATGTAGGCAAATTATCAAGCACGCTCTTCACCAAGGTGAGTCTTCCACCAAAAGAAAGCGACGTCGCCTTCCATCTAGACAATCTTCCCCGAATCGTATCAATAATCGGCTCCCAAGAATCAATCCGATTCATGTTAGCCCCCACTTTCATCCCTAAATACCCAAACGGTAAGCCCCCTTCTTTGCAATTAAAAATTCGAGCCATCCTCACCACCTCGGGGTTGTCCACATTGATCCCGATAAGAGCGCTTTTATTGAAATTGACTTTTAAACCCGACACCAAATAAAAACATCTTAAGATCCGGACAATATTGTAAGCATTACTATTATTCCATTCTCCAACGATAATGGCATCGTCGGCATAAAATAAATGTGTTAAAACCAGACCCTCATTATGGAAATCAATTCCATTCAAGAACCCCATCCCTTTAGCCTTTTCTATCATCCAATTCAAGGCCTCCATCGCCACCACAAAAAGGTATGGCGACAAAGGGTCCCCTTGCCGAACACCTCTATGACAATTAAACTCCGCCGTTGGGGATCCGTTAATGATAACCGAGGCCCGAGCCGAAGAAAGAATCCCCCAAACCCAACACCTCCACTTCTCGGGAAAGCCCATTTGTTCCAACACCGAAATCAAGAAATCCCACTCAATGGAGTCATAAGCCTTTCTAAAATCAATTTTAAACATCATACCTTTCCGTTTTTTAGCTTTGAGCCATGAAACGGTCTCGTTGAGAATCATGGGCCCGTCCACAATGTTTCTTCCCGCCACGAACCCCATTTGAGACTCAGAAATAATATCTCCAAGCACCTTCTTCATCCTTTCCGCGAGGACCTTGGACACCACTTTTGACACACATCCGAGAAGGCTAATTGGTCGGAAATCCTCCAAAGCTTGCGAGTTCTCCGACTTGGGAATTAAAAGGTAAAAAGAGGCCGCACATCCTTTGGAGATCTTCCCTGAATCAAAAAAATGAGACATAATATTATAGAAATCACCCTCCAATTCTTCCCAAAAAAATTTTAGGAAGTCAAAGTTGAACCCATCTGGGCCCGGCGCTTTGTCACCCTCGCACCCCCAAACCGCCTCCTTTATTTCTTCCCTAGAGAATGGACGAACAAGAAACTCTCCTTGAGAACTGGTGATTTTATTTATATCACCACAATCTAATGAAGGGAAAGCCCCTTTCCTTTTTTTGAACAGCCCCTCAAAAAAGACTTTGGCCTCCTTTTTAATTAAATCATGTTTTTCTATCCACTGTCCATTTATCCATAGACCTTGAATTCTCCCATTCCTCATATTTGCATTTATCATTCCGTGAAAATAACTAGTGTTCTCGTCGCCACCAATTGCCCAACGAACCCTTGATTTCTGCCTTAAATCTTGACATCTTTCCTCCTCAAGAGCAGCTAATTTTTCTTTATTTAGTACCCATTTCTCCATATCACCATCCGGAATCCACTGTCCCTCACTTCTTTGGTCCATTAATTCACAAAAAGATCTCAGGTCCTCCCTTTCTTTCATGCCCCTTTCCTTGTTCTTCAAATTCCATTCTTTAATCAACACCTTGACCTTTCGAAGCTTCAACATCAAAATCAAGTCCGGTGGCCCATCTTCCGCAACTGGTTCGTTCAAACAGCTTCTAATCAGACCCGATAGCTCTCCCTTTTTTAACCATGACGAATAAAATCTGAACGGGCACGGACCGAAGTCCGCCATCGTCGTTTTCAGGGTGATGGGGCTGTGATCAGACCACAGCCGCGGCAAAGCCGTCGCCGCCGCCGCCGGCCATCTCCGAGCAAAATCAACACAAACAAGGAACCTGTCGAGCTTGCTAAAGTTCTTGCCTTTACCGTATGAGTACGTGAATTTTGCCCCCCCATCCTGTACTCCTGTAGTCCTCCTTCATCAATGAATCTATTAAATTCCGCGGCTCCCCGCACATTGAATTCCGACAGCCTCCTTTCCTCAGGGAACCGCACCTCGTTAAAATCCCCCATCAAAATCCACATCCCCCGTCCTCTATCCATCACCCCCAGGAGCTTTTGCCACAATTCCCTCTTGTCATTTTGCCGTTGCGGAGCATAGATGTTGACGACATTAAGAACTTCTTGTGAACCGACCAAGATACCGGTGGTCACGAGAAAATTCCTATCTTTTTCTACAGATTCTAACTTGAACAACTTCGGATCCCACATGCTCACCAAGCCCCCTGAATTTCCCTCCGCCTCAACACCTTCTGAGGCTCTAGCAGCCCCTAGCCTGCCCCAAATCTTCCGAATAGGAATTAGATTTAAATCTGAGCATTTGGTTTCCTGCAAACAAACGAAATTGATTTTGTTTTCCGACTTGATCCGGTGAAGCCACTCGATCTTCTTCCCATCTCTAACTCCCCAGGTGTTACATGACATCCAATTCATGCTCGGTTCTTTGAAATGTTCTCCTGTTCGATCTCCTCTGCCACTTTCCTCAAGAAACCATCCAAGTTTACCCCAATCCCAGCCCCTATCTGCATCGTTTTTTCGACCTCTTCCTCCACCTTTGCGCCGCACCTTCCCTGGTGTTCAGGATCCGGTGACTCCGGCACCACCGAGGGAGTATTCGATGAGTCATTGTTCACCTTCCCCACACCTCCGAAGTCCTCCTTTTCTTTAAATCTGGCTTTCAAAGGCCTCCAAATCATACCCCTATATCCTCCAAACTCCAATCCCGACTTACCTGTAATTTCATCTAGGTCCCCAACTAAGAGAGAAGGGCTCAAGGATTTGGGCCTCTCTCTCTTATCCCTTTTAGTTTCCTGATCCTTATTCATCTGCAAATGGGCCGGCCCAAGAAACTGATCTGTCGATCCACCTCCATGAACCGGGTCTCCATTACCTTCTCTCTCCACAGGCGCGTGACACACACCTCTGTCCCCACTCTCTGCACAATCATGATTAGCACTATCCTCCATATGTCTTGGAAATTCCCCTTCCTCGAGCCTTTCCCCAACGTTCACCAACGGCTCTTCCATCTCCCCATGCACGTAACCATTGAACTTCTCCGGTGACATTT
>JBCNJP010000017.1:6202905-6237241 GCA_039602395.1 Deinandra increscens subsp. villosa
AAGTTAATTACATCCCACAAATCACTCTTTCCTTTTAAATCAAAGACTCAAAGACAGTTGGTTTTACTACATGCAAGCTTTCTGAAAATCCTCATCACATGTGGGCTACAAATAGTTAGTTATATACTAATCTCAGTCACACCAAAGAATCAGAATTTTAGATCTTAGTCTCTTCTCAATGGAACTATATCTCTGGATTATTACCAGATTTGTGATCTCTCTCTCATTATACCATATATAAGGTTAGATGCAAGTTTCACAAAATTGTCAAAATTGTTAAGTAACAAACCAAGAAATGGGAGTTGAGTATAGACCCTTTTGTGATTTTGTAGTGGTCTTCATGAAACCTGGTGGTTCTGGTTGTCTCCAACCAGAACCGCTAAGAAACTGGAATCGGTTATGGTCAAAACTGGCCAGCGGTTTGTTGAGTTCACAAACAACTTCTAACATTTATTTTGGTGTAATAAACATTTAACACTGTATGTGTGTTACATGAAGATAATCGTACACGGTTCATACCATATACGTCATCCCGACCTGCATGATGTTCATGTGCGGAACCTTCATCGTTGCCGCACCGCCCCGGCAATTCTTCCTCAGGAAAGCATAAAAGTAGTTAATCACAAGTTTCTTGAGAAAAAATGAGTCCTTTTTAGCTCTAACATCACCATGCCCAAGCAAGTAAGTAAACCCGGATTCCGTAGCTTCTCTAAGAGCCGAAAGCTCGTATTCTAAGCTCGGATCATCATCAATCGCGCCCATCACACTCGAGGGCAGCACCGGCTCCCCATCAGGTTGTATCAATGGCACACTAAGCTCACCAGAATAGCTTCTTTCACCAACCGAAACACTCTCGAATTCAGCCTCGTTTACTTCACTTTCCAACGCGAGATCCTGGGCTTCTTTTCTCATGAACCTCTCCAAACTTTCGACTAAAAGCTGCTCAAATGCGCGGTGATCTTCTTTCCGGACATCCTTGTAACCGTACCTCGCCACACATTGAAATATATGGTAGTCTTTCGGGCAAACCCGTCTGAAAAGAAAGCGTTCTTCTTGAGCAACAACAGGGACCGGAACGTATTTTATGCAGACGAAAATGAGTGTCGAGTGGATTGCAGGCAGGTCTAGCAGGAACTGACCGAGAACCGAGGGGACACCATGGACTAACTCGTTGTAAAGCAGCCCGATTCCTGGGACCCGTACTGTTCCAAGGGTCGACCCGAGGTCGTTCATGAAGTCCATTGAGATTTTACCTTGGACTTCACTTTGGTATTTTAGCACACTCCCATAGTTCCAAATGTACATGACACAAAGAAAGAATGAAGCGAAAGCTAGCGGAAGCCAGCCGCCCTCCGTGATCTTGGACAGAACCGCTGACATGTATAAAAGCTCGATCGATCCAAAAACGATGAGGAAACTGAATGCTAGATATACATTTGTTTGCCATATGAGAAGCATAACAAGAGTTACTAATGATGTGCTAACCATCATCACACCGACTTCCGCTATGCCTGCAAAGAGAACAAATTTTGTAAACCAGTATATGGTGGTTACTGGTTAGACTTTATAGAGTAGATTGAGAAGAAACCGAACCGTATGCATTGGCTATGTCGGTTGTGCTTCGAAAAGTGGCTACAACTAGAACACACATGATCATCAAGAACCAGTTGATGACTGGGATGTAGATTTGACCCATGAATTTTCTTGATGTGTGAATGATCTTTAATCTTGGGAAGCATCCGAGAGCCATGGATTGTTTAATGCACGAGAAGGAGGCCGATATCATAGCTTGACTGGCGATTACAGCAGCAAATGTGGCTATCACGAAAACCGGCCAAAAGAGCCCATCTGTTTGTTCATGTTCATACTTAGTAGTTACAATGGTATAAAGATTTTCTTTTTTCAAAGTTAATGATCGATAGAAGTGTTACCGGGGATGGAATCATAGAATATTCTACTAGCGGAATCGGGATGTTTCATAAGATAAGCAGCTTGACCCATGTAAGCCAGGAGAAGACATGGAAAAACAACGAACGAGAAGGCAATCTGGAACATGAAGATATGATCATAACAAGTGAGATTAACTTGATAACTTCAAGTACCAAAACAGATTACTACTTATCAGGCAATTTCGACAAATTTATGGTAAACCCGAATGGTTAATTTTTTTAAAAGTTATACGACTAACCTGTATGGATGATACAGAGAAATGGCCTAAATCAGCAAACATGGCTTCAGCTCCTGGAATGAAAGGGCCACAAAATTACATCAATAATGTAAAACAACAAGAAAGATCATAACTTTATAAAAAGATGTCAGACAAATAAACCTACCAGTAATGCATAAAACACAACCACCAAGAGACGACCACGCCTTGAAAGAATTCTTTTTAAAGAACAAATATATATACAGAGGATTAATCGCCTTCACGACATATATATTATGTTTAATAAGGTTGTATAATCCAATAGACCCGAGACTAAAGAACCACAAAGCAAGACAAGGAGCAAATGTCAAGCCCACTTTACTTGTCCCAAACCTCTGTATGCCAAATAATCCCACAAGAATGATAACTGAAACAGTCACTAAAGCACCTGTAAAACACAATGTCTCAAGTCAAAGGGTCAACATATTTGACTTTCAACAGTCAGCACGACCGCAAAACAGTAATAACTAGTTGTTCACCTACCTGTGCCAAATCCTTGTATTTTACCTTCCAGACCACTCACAGCAGACATGACTACAAAAACAATCAGTAAGCTTGGATTGTGTTTGGATTTGCATTAAATTAGCAAAATCTATTTTGTCAAAAACTTACCTGATATAGCAGGGGTCAGAATACCGTCTCCAATGATCATTGAAGTTCCCATTAGAACGAGTAACAAAAGAAGGGTTTTGTAAAAAGAATTGTGTTCTAATTTTTCTTTGATTCTCAAAGCTCTCTCTAGTTCAGGAGTAGGCAATTTGAGCCTGTAACTCGAGATACGTTCATCAGCTTGTTGACGGTTTGGTAGAAGATTGATTTTCGCATACCTGCAGATCAAAGAGTACAACGCAAATGTTCCTCCTGCAAGATTAAATATTTATCAGCAAGAAAATGATAGAGTTTTGAAAGGATCAGACAAAGTTCTTACAAAGTTACCATAAATGTGTATTTCTTGTTGTAAATTTAACTTGAAAACATTTATGGGAGAACTTGTTAGAAGTGCAATGCATTTATCATGTTGCTCTTGAAAAATTAAAAAACTCGTGAATTTTCCTCAAGTCGAAAACTAGTCTTCTTGACTAGTGTGAAGTCAACCATTGCATGTATCAGCATAAAATGATCAAACTTTTGACTTTTAGAGGTCATACCTACTTCTTTCAATTTCACAATAAATGTGGACTCTTGCTATAAATTTAAATCACATACATTTAATGAAAGGTTTTATTTATTAGAAATTTAACACATTTATAATGATGTTCTTGAAAAGTCAAAAAACTTGCATAAGCACCGAAGTAAAAAATTAGTCTGTTTGACCTGCAAAGTCAAACTGTGGATATATTTGAAAGAAAATGACTCAGGTAAATCTAATTCTTACCTTCACCATTGTCGTTTGCTTTTAGCACAATAAAAACATACTTTGCTAAAGGCACGAGAGCAATGGTGTATAGAACAAGTGATAAAGCTCCCAAGACATCAACATCCGACTCAATTTGGATCTTGCTGAAAACGTCTGAAAACACATACAGAGGACTTGTCCCCATATCACCATATACAACTCCAAGTGTCTGAAAAGCCAATCCAAGAGTCTGCCAGATAGATACATCCTGATATTTTGACAAAAAAAAAATTGTGGAAAATTACCAACATTGGTCATATCTTTAACGGGTAATTGCATAAAAGAGTAACCGAAGTTGATTCAGCTTCGGTTAGATTTAAGATAAGAGACCTTTTTCTCTAACAGGGTGTGCGAAATGGTCATCAAAGGTAATTATTTTAAATCCTTTTTTTTTTGAATTTTTGATACTTTTTGCCTAAAATAAGCTGGTTACCATTCTAGTCAGTTAACCTTGTCTCTAATAAATTTTAACAATGAAATAATCAGGCGTGTGGCTGTTTGGAATATTTGGTTGTTAAAGCAATTAATATATAAAATGAGCAAAAAGTACATCAATTTAAAGCAATCCCCTTGCTTAAAGCTACTAAAAGTTCTCCCAAATTAGGTTATAAACAGGTGAATAAGTAATTCTATTTTACTCAAAATTGATAATCATCTTAGTCATATAAACAGGTAAAAAGAATCATCTTTGTTGCAGCCAGTGTGAAACTGACTATTCAAAATTGATCATTTGACCCCTAGCAAATAAACACTAATAATGAGAGTAGAATCAATTCCAAAACACAAATCCAAACACCTCACCGACAAGATTGATACGAAGTTGCATAGGTACTATGAGGTTCTTGTCAAAAGCACTTTAACTTTGTTACCAAAGTATCAAACAAGAATCCCAGCATTACAAATAGGCGTATTAAAAACCCAGAGATCTTGTTAGCAAACAAACACTATTCATATAAGTACTATGAGGTTCTTGTCAAAACAAACACCTCACCGACAAGATTGATACGAAGTTGCATAGGTACTATGAGGTTCTTGTCAAAAGCACTTTAACTTTGTTACCAAAGTATCAAACAAGAATCCCAGCATTACAAATAGGCGTATTAAAAACCCAAAGATCTTGTTAGCAAACAAACACTATTTATATAAGTAAACCACATAATGCAATCACATACATATAGATAACCAATTTAATCAATTATTAATTAGCAAACAGTAACTAAATTTTGTTCTAAATAATGTGAAACAAACTGACAATTGAGCTAACCTTGTTATGGTGGCCATGGGAGCCAGAGATAGCCATGGCTTCAACATCAAAAGAGTCAACTCTCTTGGCCTTCTTCACCAACCTCCTTCTAACAGATCCATACCCTTCACTTCCATTTTCATTATCATTTAGTAATGACCATGGTGGTGATTCTGAATCCACTTCACTACCATCCACCCACCGCGAACTTGAATCGCCACCACCACTCCTCCTCCTCAGTAATCTAGCACTAATGCTACTAATCTCTTCTATCCCATCTTCTTCCATCCCTAAATTCTTCAAGAAAATGACCAATAACCAAACACTCCAATTTGGAAATCTTGAAAAACAGTTTCTTTATAATTTCAAACTCAAAGCACTAGAATCTTGAAAATCTTGAAAAATAGTTTCTTTATAATTTCTTTATACTAATGCTATCCCATCATCTTCCATCCCTAATTTCTTCAAGAAATGACCAAAAAACCAAATACTCCAATTTGAAAATCTTGAAAAACAGTTTCTTTATAATTTTAAACTCAAACCACTAGAATCTTGAAAATCTTGAAAAACAGTTTCTTTATAATTTCTTTATACTAATGCTATCCCATCATCTTCCATCCCTAATTTCAATCAAATGACCAAAAACCAAACACTCCAATTTGGAAATCTTGAAAAACAGTTTCTTTATAATTCCAAACTCAAAGCACTAGAATCTTGGAATCTTAAAGCTTTTCAAAACCCATATACAAAAACACTCCAATTTGAAAATCTTGAAGAACAGTTTCTTTATAATTTCAAACTCAAAGCACTAAATCTTGGAATCTTAAAGCTTTTCAAAAACCATATACAAAAACACACCAGATTCAGCTCAAAATCCTAAGAAGCAAGCTTGGGAATCTTGAAAGAATTGACTCCAGACTGTTTGAAGAAAAAGCACCAAACTTTGATCATCTTGAAGCTACTGAAATAACCCAAATTGAAATCTTGAACTGAGACCTAATCCGGAAGCAATATCTTGTGGTGGTTTCTTGCTAATGTGGAGAAAGATTGAATTAATGCAAGAGTCATAGTCTGATAGACACAGACGTTTGTATGTATCGTATGAGATAGAGGAATAATGGATGGGGAGGTTTTGTTGTCACGTGTATTGAGGCGCGTGCACGAGGAGAACATGGGTGGGATCAGTGATCACTGATCAGTACAATGATTCGTGTTTGGACCCCTTGGAAAATGGACCTTGCGGATATTCGCTTCATGATTCATTGGGTCGAGAGGCAACGGTTTTGTGGGGGTTGGTGTGACTCAGTAGGAGGATTGGTCTATTTGGTAAGAAGATGGTATTTAATAATTCAATTCCAGTTCCCAAAAAAATTAATAATTCAATTATTGAACAATGATGACTCAAGAATCGTTTACTGGTTCAGACTTCACAGCATAAAAATAAAATTTGTTGCTCTCTTTCTTTAATAGCATTTAATCTCATAAAGAATGAGTGTTAATGCTTGTTACCTCTTGCAGTCATATTTTTTTAAACGGTAAATTTGGATCTCACCCGATCATCTTATTTCCTCAAGTACAGTATCTGTAGATCACTCTCAGAAGGAAACAACCATACGTTTCACGTGAGAAAATGAGGTTACATGTTCTATCTTAACCCTAGAAGGTTTTCTTATAGTGATTGGTTTCTCTCGACTGGTAAAGTAAAATTGGTATGATTGATGCGCGAGCTTTCATTTGAAGATGTGTCAGCCAATCAAATGTTGCCATTCAAAACAAATTAATATTTTGCAATTATGCAACTATTTTTAGTAGCAATTTCTAGATTTTCTAGAATAACTAGACCACCATTTGTAATTCATAGGATTTAAACTCTTAACTTTTTAATTGCAAGACACATCATTTAACCACCAATGTGTCTGTATATACGTAGTACTAGGTTAGTAACCCGTGTACTACACGAGCTAAATATAGATTTATAATATTAGATAACTACAAAAAAAAAGATAATTATTAAGAAATTTAAAAATTATGATTGATATAAAACTCTTATAATATATGAAATAATTAAATGTATTTATTTAAGAAACTTATTATGTTCAACAAGTTGTTGATTACTTTACACAAAAAACAAAATTTTTTGAGTAAATTAATCAAATCTACATTAATTTTATCAAAATTTTAAAATAAAAATTTAGTTTTGATAAAATTGGTAATTAATCTTAATTGATGAGTTACTAAATTGGTAATTCAATGTGAGCTTGACATATGACGATGGTGATGTGGACCCTTTCTAAATGAGACATGTGGCACAAATTTTATTGCTTTATTAGGATTAAGATTTAACTATTACTTTTTAAGATACTTGTTAAGATATCTAAGATTGAACGAGATAAACCTTAGCTTTATACATCAAGCTATTAAGATAAGATATATTAATTTGATTATATTTCATTTGTTAGTTATCTTCGATATATCAACATAAATAGTTAACTAATAATACACGCTACTTTACAAAGTTTTTATTATTGTACATGTATTAAAGTTTTCAGATTCTTGCATTCTTTTATCTCCCACAAATATCTCTATGTAGCTACAACCACATATCTTGAATTCTTGATTAGTAATCGGCTCTCTTTTGTCATTATCGCCTCTTTTGTTATGACTTCTTTTCTCTTCTTCTCTCTCCCGTAGTACCTCGCGAACGCATTATAATATATAAATTGTTTTTTATTTCACTTTTTGGTCGAGAATCATGGGTTCCTACCATAAGTCGTATGGCGTTAGATTTTTTTTTAAACGGCATTTGAAACTAGATTCAAATCTCCAATACCCGAATGAACATTCCTGAGATCGGGATTGCAACCGTCTATACTGGATGGATTTGACACTCCAAGCTTTACTCACCCAGAAGCACATCAAGGAGGAAACTCACCACTTGAAAAAAAAACTTTATTGAGTTAGGTTTGAACTTGAGACCTCTAGGATCCCAAGCTCTAACCACGATCCCCATAACATTGAGCCAATTATTGTTATAATTTATGTAAAGAGTAAAACCAGCTAAGATCAAGCTTCAAAAATTTATACCCATAGCTTCGTTGATCGTGTAATCATGTACGTATATGCAGCACAAGATAATGGCCAGGTGATATTAAATTTTCAAAAAATAAATAATTTGTCTATAATTTTGGTAGTAAAATGCATACATATAATCTGTATAGCAAGTGTGTGCATGATACGAGTACGAACGATTTGAGAGAGTGAGAGGTTGCTACATAGTTGGGGACCAAAGGTGGTTCGGAAAATGGTGAAACTGCACACAGATTGGGGAATGGCAGTGCTGTGGAGGTTGGGTTGTGGATTCATGGCTGTATCCAGAGATGATAGTGGTTTGGCATGACGAAAAGTTTCTATACAATTGGATGACGACAGATTACGAACTACGAGCCATACGTATCTATACAATAAGATAACTTATGAAGCATATCTACATAATTTAAGAATTATCAAAGAAGTGTACCTATACATGATCTCCAGTTTAATACAGAAGCTGTTCTGAAAGAATGAGGTTTTTTTTCCTTTCCCCTTTGGTAAAAAGATCCTTAGAAATCAAGTTTTATGATGAGGAGGGTGTCACCTGCTCCTCAACATCTTGCAGGAGAGGGGCATGCTCATCCTGCACCTGTGAAACTGCCACAATCTTTTCTTCTTTGGCTTTTCCCCACATCACACTATAAAACCCAATCACCACCACAACTGATCCCATCAAACTGCACAAAAGTTATTCCATTCCCAGGGTTCGGATTACTAATGTGATGGTGAAATAAGAAACGTATAAGGCAATAAACATAAACATCATCACCTTCCAAGATAGAAACCGTCGCCTAAGAAGATGACACCAATGAAAGTTGAAATCACAATTCCCACCGGATGAAACATAGCAACAAAAAGCGGGCCTCTCCTTCGTACGCACCATGCTTGAACCGTGACTTGAAAAGCAGACCCGAAAATCCCCTATATATGGCCACAAACAACGCAACAATACTAACAACAATAATGAATGAAGAATATATATGTAATGCACTAAGATTACATAACAATGAGCATACTACTTACTGAGTAGAGGATGGAAAACAATCTCTTTTTAGGTTGTAAGCTATAACTGCTCAGGTCATCTTCAATAATCAAAGAAGTTAGACCAGATAAAATGGTGCAGATAAAGCAATATGCAAAGATTACAATCATCTCTGCAGGGTATTTCTTAAGGACAAATGCCTGGAAACATTAGAAAAAAACAAGGAGTTAGCTAGAATATGCTCACATGAAAATGATTATCAGCTATCGCAGTACCATGTTACCTGTGCAATGATATACATAGACGAAAAGATGGCATCAATTGTTAGAAAGATTCCTCCGAGTACCCAGTTTGATGGTTGCCCGATTAGATTCTTTAAGATCTCTGATTTTAGAGGAGATGATAGGATTGGGGGGCCTTTATAAAGAGTCACCACTATAGCTCCTGCAACTGAGACTACAGTGCCAATGAACTTTGCCTGTGTGGCTGAGCTTCCAAATTTGATTGTCTCCATCCTAAAACCACCAATTTGCATCAATTTTCAAAGTTGATGCTTAAAAATTCATGGCCTACTTTTTAGCAGTTTCGTGAAGAGGTCGTACCTACATATGATGGCAAGTATGAAAGTGAAACCTGGTATGAGGTTTAACAATGTTGTTGCTAGAGTGGCAGAGGAGTATGAAATACCGGTATAACCAAATATCTGAGCCAAGAAACTTCAGAGACAATAACCAGTCAGTGTGTTCATACAAACTTAAGTTTACTGTTTACACATAGTGGATGATGCCACCACGAACCTATATGAACTTCAAACATTTTACATGTACAGAAAGAGAAGATTAAAATTATCACTGCAGGGTATTGCTCAAGGACAAATGCCTGAAACTTATAGAAAAATCAACTAGGCAGGAATGCAATTTGTTCATATGAAATTGTTAAAGGAGCAATAAAACATAAAACATTTGCAGATAAGTAGTAAATGGAACCCGATTTGTTGATATATCACGAAACAGAGATGTTCATAAAACCTGAGGGTTCAAGTATGGGATTCGAGCAAACTAGGTTCAACTATGAGAACATTCGTCATCATCATCATCATCATCATCATCATCATCATGTTCAACTATGATGATGATGATGGTGATATGAGAACATTCATGTTCTAATTTCATTTTTTGTTCCAAAAAACTAGTTCACACAAAAGAATGGATATGTTTTCGATTTCGAAATCATAATCATAGAATAGAACACAAGAAAAAAGTAAACAAAGAACAGTGACAGATTTCAGATCACATAATTCGAACCTATATGAACTTCAAACATTTGTACATGTGGAATGCAATTTGCTTTAGAAAAATGCCTGTAAGTTTAAAAAAAAATCAACCAGGCTGGAATGCAATTTGTTCATACGCAATTGTTAGAGAAGCAATAAAACATTTGCAGATAAGTAGTAACTGGAACCCTAAGTTCAATTTGATACATCGCGAAACAGAGACGTACATCAAACCTGAGGGTTCAAGTATACGATTCGAGCAATAATTCGTGTTCTAATTTCATTTCAGGTACCAAAAATACTAGCTCACACGAAACAACAGATATGTTTTCGATTTCGAAATCGTAATCTTTGAACAGTGACAGATTTCAGATCACATACCCTAGGACGCCAATAATGAAAAATCCACAGATGATGATGAAGCTGAACGGAGGACGATTCACAGATCTGCGATCAAAACAGCACAACAAACGATATAATAATTCGAATAAATGAAGAGCAATGAAGTGAAATTTGGAGAAGTAAGTTAGGGTTAGTTAATTAGTTACCTGTGGAAGATGAAGGAAAGAGGAAGAAGGATGAGTGAAGCGAGGGCGTTGGAGTAGAAGACGAAGGAATAGTTGGACATTCCGTCTGCTATGGCGGACTTGCTTACTATCATCAGTAAAACTTGGGCCGTCTGTGCGGCCACCATGCCTACGTATTCCTTCATCTCTCTCCGCCGGAAGTTAACAACGGCGCCTTCTCCGTCCGGCCGCCAGGGGAACCGGCGAAGATGACGTGCACGAAGGTTAGTTATCTCAGCGAACACCCAATGGAGTCGGGAAATAATTCGCGGAATAGATAAATCATAAAAAGTTAAGAACCAAAAAAAGAAAATAAAAAAGAAAATAAATATTGGAGTTTAGTTAGTTATTGTCGATATTGATTCGTATTATATTTATTCCTTACAATAAATTAGATTTTAAAGATTTTAAAATCTATTAGTTAGTCATTAAGTGATCACTGGTATCATGGTCACGTCTTATCTAAGAGTATTCACAGGCATTCCTTATAATGGGTGTGTGTAAACCTTAAAATTTAAGGTGGATGAGAGAGAAATATTTGAGAAAAAATTTGGTATATTTGAGGAAAATTTTAGTGAATTTGTAAAATTTGAGGTTTGAATAGAGAGAAAAAGTAATGATAAAGGTATAAAAAAATATTATTTAATTATGGTTGTGAGTGGAAGGGAAGAAAAAGTAATGATAAATATATAAAGTAATGATAAATATCTAATATGTTTTTGATGTAGGAAAGCATGGTATATACATTTAAACAGTCTAATTCAGCACGCCATATAATGACAACGATATTATTGCCACCAAACCGTTTTATATCACCGTCGTTAAACTTTTGTGTGACTCTCCCCATAAAGACATAGATAGTTCCCTACCACTACAATAATTGTTCATTGTTAAAGTTTAAGGAGATGAAGTGTGACAATGCACAAATATTAACAGTGTATATAACAATAATAGAAACAAATCTCTCATCAAATATAACAGTCTTTTTGACATCGTTATTAACTGCACGAACTGATTGGGATTTATTCATTACATCACCCCACTCCCGCAGTATTCCGATATCACTTATATTGACATTAATGTCATAAATGATAATTATAGAAGGACATTCGATAGACATGAAACAAACTTGTTAAATACATGTCATTACTAACATGGACACACAGTTGATCGAAAGGAAGAAGAACTTCAAACACATAACATGTGAAAGGTGATGGGTCATCTACCAAAGGATGAACTATTGTGGCACTCATAAATTGGACAAAATAATCTCGACTTAGAGACCTGGACTACATATCATATACAAAACAACAAATTCATGAATCATGTAAACATGTCCCTCTTTCAATTTATCAAAATAAGCGTCCATAAGCCTAAACGCTATCCTTACATTAATAGACGAGCCCTACAATAAATGCGTTTGTTTTGGGTGAGACAATTAAACTGTGAAAGTATAAAATGTAAAAAGCTTTAAAGATACATCTTACACATTCATCGGATAAAATCATATCGTACGACATAACACAATTGGGGTTAGGAATAAACGATTTCTATGCATGAGATACCATGACAGTAACTTGCTATATGTTCGTGAAGTTAAGAAGTAAACCAGAAATATGATAGTGTGTCACTGATATCGATTATAACCTACAGTTTGGAGAACAAATGAGAAAAAATTGATTAATCTCTACACGTACTAATCGTTTTCTCTAATTTATTCTCCAAACTGTAACTTATAATCTATAGCAGTGGCATGGTGTCATATTTCTGATTTACGTCCTAACTTCACCAACACATGGCAAATTATTGTCATGGTATCTCGTGCATGGAAATCGTTTAATCCTAACACCAATCGTGTTAGGCCGTATGATATGATTGTATCCGATGAATGTGTAAGATGTACATTTAAAGCTTTTTACATTTTGTACTTTCATTGTTTAACTATATCACCAAAACAAACTCATTCATTGTAGGACTCATCTATTCATGTGAGGATACTGTGTAGGCTTATATATGCTTATAAGGATACATTGCAAGAGGGGCATGTTTACAAGATTCATGAATTTGTTTGTGTTGCATATGATATGCAGTTCAGGCCTCTATGTCAAGATTATTTTGTCCTATTTACGAGTGCCACGACACTTCATCCTTTGGTAGATGACCCATCACCTTTCACACGCTATGTGTTTGAAGTTCTTCCTTTAGATCAACGCGTGTCCACGTTAGTAATTGCATGTATTTAACAAGTATGTTTCATGTCTATCAAATGTCCTTCTATATTATCCTTTATTTGACATTAATTTCAATGTAGATGCTATCAGAATACTGCGGGAGTGAGGCGATATAATGAATAAATCCCGACCAGTTCATGCAGTTAATAGCGATGTCAGAAAGATTGTTATATCTGATGAGAGGTTTGTTTCTATTATTGCTATATACACCGTTAATTGTGCATTGTTACACTTCATCTCCGTAAACTTTAACAATGAACAATTATTGTAATGATGGTAATGAACTATCTGTGTCTTTGTGGGAGAGTTGTCACAAAAGTTTAATGATGGCGATATATAAAAGTTTGGTGGCAATAATAATTGTGATTATACGGCGTGCAAGGTTAGACTTTTTAAAGGTATATACCATACTTTCCTATAAAATATTTCGTTGCTACCTTATATGATTGCCGTCTAATAAATATTAAATAAAATATTTTTTCCTTAAAATGTAAGCTTTCATAGTTTAATTGTCTCACCAAAACAAACTAATTCATTATAGGGCTCATCTATTCATGTGAGGATACCGTGTAGGCTTGTGAACGCTTATAAGAATACATTCAGAATTCATGAATTTATATAGTCCAGGCCTCTACGTTAAGATTATTTTGTCTTAATTAAGAGGTACTAGGCTGAAAATAAAGTTGCTACATATTGTGACATTTTCACATCAATAATTTTATGAAATGGGTAAAATCAACAAAAATAATTAAATCGGCTAGACAAGTCAAAACATACAAAAAATGTGGGTAAAATCAACAAAAATAATTAAATTGGCTAGACAAGTCAAAACATACAAAAAATGTAATTTTAAAACATAAACCTTCAAGACCAAACGTTTCTTAATGAGAAGAACATACAATTGTCAAAACAAATAAGGTCGCATGTGCATAATGGGAAATGTACAAGTACATTAGTCAAAGTCCTATGATACCTCCTGACCATTAAATATGTAAAATTTGGTATAAATAGGCTTAATTCATATGTATATCGCAGGCAAGTTTTAGTTTAAAAAAAAATGATCATCTAACACAAATAGAGAACAGAAACATATGAAAAAGACATATAAACTAAGAAAGCTCTACAATTTGTACATCTATCGTAATAAATTAGTAGACGTGAGTTATTATATGTTAAGTCTAGGTTCGTTTGGATTCAGGTTTATGCTTAAGTAGTTTATCTCAAGGTTTATGCTTAATTCGTATCTTAATTGTGACTTAAATGGAAGAAATATGTTCAGAAAATAGGAGTTGCGAGTTTGACTTGGATTTTGAACGATCAGAGAAAATAATTGGAACTCAAAGCTATCTTTAAGAAAACTCTATAATTTCTACATCTATCATGATAAAAAAAATAATAACAGTCAAAGTCAATGACTTACCTTGTAAAGCAGGTGTGAACGTAAAATCGCATAGAAGATGGCTTGAACTTTCGAAAAAAAAAACCATATACATGAAACAGTTTATAAAATCAAATTAGTTGCACATAAATGGAAACTATGCGAGGAGTGGAAAGCATTAACATATGGAGTTTATAGACACATAATTATAAATTATAGGAAACAATAAGAATTTTAAAACGCATGACCAACATTAACAAACATCCCCATGTATACGAAAACAAAACTATAAAAAATGAAAACACGGAAAAGCTGCAACATGAGAATGTTCCAAAACTTTAACCCTATTTGTATCGGGCGTTAAAACTCAATTATAACGTCCCCAAAACCGCCCCAGGTGGGTTATGAGAGCAAAAGAGGCTAAGAGCGTGATGATAAATTGATAATGGCACCCCTCCCCCTCCTTTTGATTGGATGATTTGTTTTTCTTTATTTTTGATCGAGTATAATATTTTTAATGGTTGTTTTATAAATATATGCGTAATAATTAGATGAGCCTGTACCATTTTTAGCCCTTAAGCCACTTGCTGATTAGAACGATATGCGATACAATTTACCCAAAAGAGGAGGTTATACTTATGACTACACATAATCATAGTGTAATGAACCAAATGTAAAACATAAACAAAATGTGAAGCTTCTTTAACAACCTAAGTCATCATCTTAATTAATCTACCCTACTATTTGTAAAACTATGAATATTTTGTACCTTTATCTCCTCTAATTATGTTTTATAGAAAGAAGTGAAAGGTAATAAATATTATATTGTTTAAATACTGAAAAACCCTATGTCAAAATCGAATTCGGAAAGCCCACTCTGAACATCCAAAATTAAATACCAACACACAACCAAATAATCCAAACAGTTGCATCAATCATACTCTCAATCATATTCTAAAAATTGGGCTAAGATTATTTCAAATCCTTTTATGACTTTCACAAACTCCTGTAAAAAACCAATCTATAATTTGCAGTTAAAAGCACCTCATATTGCTCTAAGTTTCTTGTAGCTGTTTTTTTGCCAAACAAAATCCATTAATAGTCAAAGTACAAGAGTTTGCTTCATCATTTATATAATACCGAACATAACAAGTCTAAAGAAACATGCAATAATAAGTACAAGTCCAACAAATTTATTGCATGCTACAACGGTAGGCCAAAAACAGATCGAAGACGTAATAAGTGCCGAAGGCCGGCCAAATAAGAATCGAAAAGAAAAATACTAAAACTGAAGAGGGTCGGAAATCCGTACCTTAGTCAAATAAGCAAAAATAAGTAAATGGGTCGGTTCGTCTTTAACACTTACGTGAACCATATAATAACCTTAACACTTAAGAGTGATGATATGCCTTATAATATACCAAGAAGTGAATTGCTGCAGCAGCTAGAAGGAGGCAGACTTGTTGGTGGTGCGATATTGTGGCTTGGAAATAGGGTTTAATGGGTTTATATCATGGACCTGTTTCTTCCTGGGTTTGTTGCAGCAGATTGAGATCAATTGGGGCCGTAAAAGTAAATCAAAAGGAGCAATATCAGGGAATATATAGGGTAGAATGGAGACTGGGTTTTAAATTTGAACTAAGGTCAAAATTTGTACTGCATAAAAAATTAGAATGGCTTTACATTTTTTTTTACCAATGAATTAAGATTATTATTATTATGATACATCATTGTTAATATATTTAAGGGTATTGCAACTAACATTTTCGATGATAGTTTTTTTTTTATTGACAAATACATATACAAACTAAATTACACAAACTAAATTACTTCTAAGTTACACCAGAAACACTACTATCACGAACCATTTGGGTTATTTCTATATTGACACATTTTCAATGATAGTTGAATTACATTTCTTTTAAAATTGTATGAAGGAAGTAAAGGTTCCCGTTTTCTGTCTTGAACCGGAACATAACGTTTAGTCTTAGAGTAACTAGGACCGTCTAGCTATAAACCTTAGGGCTTGTTTGGGATTGCTTTTAAAAACTGCTTATTGACTTATTAGCTTTTTAAAAAGTCAATAAGCAGTTTTGAGTGTTTGGTAAGTTGATAAGCACTTTTGCTTTTCGCTTTTCAAAAAGCTAATAAGTCAGTTTTTAATAAGTCAAGTTTTTCTGGCTTTTCAAAACTGCTTATAGCTTTTTGAGTGGTAATTACCATACTACCCTTATTTTAACTTATATTCACATAACCTTATACTCACCCAACCCCTTTTTAGTCATTTTACATATAAAAGCACTTATCCACTTAAATAAGCAAATCCAAACACTTTTTTAAAAACTCCTTTTAAAAAGTCATAAGCCAATAAGCACTTTTAACAAAAAGCACTTATCCATTTAAATAAGCAATCCCAAACAAGCCCTTAATTACATATTTGTACTCTGGGTTGTACAATATTATTTACTTTTGAAGTTTAGCTTTATCACCCGTTTTCCCCATTAAGTTTTTGTTGTATGCCTCAGCATGTTCTGGTACTGGTCGGTTGGCAACCTCGGCCTCACTCCTCGTCCCTGGTAGGGGGCGGCGGGTGAGACAAGGGTGTGATACACATGTTACAAGTTATTCATTTGAAATATAGTTTTTATTTATGAGTATCTTGAATATATTTATATTTTGGTTCATATACATAAATCACCAACGTGTCGTCACCAAACATTTTACGATCACATGCAAATCGAGTAGTGTTGGGTGAAAAGTTACATCACCCGTTTACGAATGTACACACATTGAGACCTTAGGTGTCTAAAAATTGTTTTCGGGCACGCTAGTTCGGCATCTATTTTATTGCTATGCTCATCTCATTCACTAATAGATTCAAGTGAGTTTCACGATCCATTTTTTCATTGCTTACTTGGGGAGTTATACATGAATTTTTAAATTACATTTATATTTGGACATAACATACTTAAATGATATGTACCTATTACCACATACAGTTTTCATATCACGTTAACTCCCTTCATTACTGAACCGTTAATCGTTATTATAGGCTTATAGCGAAGTGATGATGGAAAGTACTATCGGGTTTGAAAAACCCTACCCGCGTTAGTCGCACCTTTGATTATAGGTCAAAAATGGTATATTATTGTCCTAATTTACATGTCCATGTCAGTGATAACATATTGGACGAGGGCATTCATTCAGTCGAGCATCATCAGTAACTCACGGTAGTGGTTATTGTGTAGGCCAACACATATATATGTAGTAGTTATCGTGGTCCATTACAAATTATTTATACTTACATTTACGTTATAAACATGTTAACTCACCAACATTATTGTTAACCATTTAAGTATGTATTTCTCAGGTAACTAACAACTGCATACACTAGCATGCATTCAGGAATTAACCATGCTAGGAATGCATAACTTGGGACATTCATTATTATGTTAGATCACTTTTTGGGGAAAACAACATTTTCATTCCACTTTGCTTTCGCAACTTTTAAGACTATTTTAATTCAAATGTTTGGTTGAACTTTTATATAAGCATGTATATTAAAGCTTATATAGAGTCGTTCAATGTAACCTGTTTGTTGATGATCCATAAAGTCATGACCCCATGGGGTGCCACCGTGGTTGGAATGTGACATTGTTCAACTTTCTAAATCTTGATTCTTCTATTCTCGGTTGATAAGATATGCCAAGTATGTCGCAAGGCATGTTTAGATTCCTTTAGGGAGCATGCAATACAATTGGAGAGTTTTCGAGGTCTAAGTACCGACACGATTTGGTTAGTGACGCTCTTTTTCACATATTCAAGCGTTTTGGAATTTCTGCTAAGAAAAAAGTAGCTATGAATTTCTTAACCGGCCAACTGGAAGGATAAGAGGGAAACATGCGTTTGTGGGTCTAATATGGGTTTCCCCTCTTGCGGGCTTAAGTAGTAGTGTTTTCATGGATAGTTAAACTGCTTTAAAAGTTGTTTCATGCAAAACGACTAAACACGATAAGACATGAACTAAGAACCAACACATATCCATACAATGTGCTTCTGATACTTTTGATTTCCTGGCGTATGGGGTTGTAAAACTACTTAGTAAATTCCATTAGGTCATGCATGATAATGTTATGACCCCAAGATCTATAAATGTAGTTCTTAAAAGTCTTTATTTATTAAAAAAAAGGATTAACGACACAACTTATTATTTATTTACCCTCTATTTAGAGGTAATCAATTTGTGTATATTATGTTGGAAGAGCAGAAGTTATAAAGCATGATACGTTCCCAAAAGTTATGAAGATTCATTTTTAAAAAAACACTAATTTTTCAATATTATAATTTGTGAGTTGTACAATTGAGAAAAAACAAAGCTTATTTAGTAACAAGAGACAAGAAACAAAGCTTTAGTAACAAGAGATAAGAGACAAAAAACCAACTCGAAAGAGGACCATGTCCCTTTAATTTTCCTTTCTTTTGGTTACTAGAAAACCATAATTTATAAAAAAATAAAAATAACTTGTTTTTATCTAAAAAACATTATCGATTATAGTTTAAGAAACATAACTTGAAACATAATATACAGTGTTGTTTAATAAACATAGTTAAAAAGTATCGAAAACTATATTTATGTTTCAGTTTTGATAGCGACATCAAAACCAAACTCATAAATGACACGTTTATAATGTCATTGTGTACATTGTATCTTGTTGGGAAACTTCATAGGCATGATCAAGTTAGATCAAGATGTAAGTATGTAGGTGTACTAACCTTTTTGATTCTTTATCCTAAAACATAAACAAAGAAAACTAAGAACCCTAATTTTTAATCTTTAATGGTGGCATTGTTATATAAGGGGGAAGCATGTGTAGAATACCATTTTAAAAGACAAATTTCATCAATCATATAAAAGGGACAATATATACCTACTTAGAAGACTAAGTCCCTTAACTCCAATCTTGTTTGTTAGGTGGTTTTAACAAGAACTTAAAATTATAATTTATAAAGACTAGGAAAGGACAATCATGCCAAATTCATGTTGTCCCCACGAGGACAGAATATGTTCAAAGTTTCAAACACATATTTCCATAAAAGAATGAGATGGACCTCCAAATTCTTATGTATTACACTTTGAGCCCTTTAACTCTATAAAGTATATCATGAGACCTTGACTTCAAGTATTTAAGTTTGACATAGACATTTTTTTTTATGGAAGGACTAAAGAAATTTATGGTTGTTCGAATACGTGAAGTCAAGGTGGCCAAGTAGACACTTATACATCTAACTACTTGCTCAACTGCCCAAATGGCTTTATAGTTTGTAAAAAGGCAAAGGGGACAATGATATAATTTTTTTAACGACAAATTTGGATCACTGACGGACACTGACATTAACCGATCACCTGCAATCCCATCAAAATGAAACTCACCATATATAAGAAAACTGCATGGCCTAACCTGAAGCCCATTTTTTTGTCCCACGTAAAACTTGAATCCAAGACGAAAATATATGATTTAGATATGTTACAAGGATGCAAACATATAAAGAATTCCACGAATTAAGAAATAAATGAAAAAAGAAAAAACTCTATAGTTTTGTCTTGTAATTATACTGTTGTGCAACTCGAATTTGAGTAGGAAGTATTCCTTTTTTTATTCACTCACTTGTATAAAGATACTAATAATAACTAGGAAACTGTTTAACATATAGACTTTCAAGTCTTCAAAACCTATCTCTATTAAGTTGTATGTATTGGGACGTTATCATCCTAAAAAGGGGAACATGACGCCTTTATGGCGCCCCTCCTCCACCCCCTTAGGCGTCATGTTAGCAAAATTTGTCTATGGCGTTACCTACATAACGTCTCCCGTTTCATGTATTTTTTTTATTGTTTTTTTTCTACTGGTTCTCCACCCTCATAACCCCTTATCTTCATTTACCTGATAACCCCCCATTACTATATCATTCGCCATATAACACATAACCCCTAAAAAGTTTTGGGATTATTACTACACACAACCTTATTCGATATCATGATCAAAACTCTTAGTAACATTAAATGATATAAGGGGAGGCGGTATGGTTGGGAGCCGGAGGCCGGTTCCAAGGGGAGCCGGGTGGCTCCGTGCGGCTCACCATACCACCTTTCCCGGTTTCTGGAAGCCCGATGGAGCCAGCGATGTTACCCAGTTTGGAGCTAAAAAAAGGGAATGAAACAAAAACTAATGTTGTGCTCAACCCTGGTTTTTGGAGTTGCATTCGTGCGTACGGGAAGACAATTTTGCCAAATTTGCATCCCCCCTGCGCGCTGGTAGATACTCGAGTAAAACACAACATAAGAACTTAACATGTCATGTAGGTTTTCATATATAAGTTAGCAATGTTTTAGTTCTCACACCAATGTGGGATAAGCTAAATGAAAGGAAAAAAAAATAGATTTTTTGTTCTCAAACCAATATGGGACAAGGTAATGAATGTTGTTTAAGTTTACTAGTGTTTAATGTTGTTTAAGTTGTAATTTTATTTTTATTTTAAATGAATATTGTTTACTTTTATTATTGTTTATTTTATTAAAAGTTGTTAAATTAAAAAAAAACATGAAATTTCGGTGGCTTCCCCAAGCCACACCACAACCATACCATGTGGCGTGGCTTCAAGCCATGCTCAAAATCACTAATTTAAATTGTCACGCTATGATTGATTGGTGAGCATCGCTTCACCAAGCCATGCCACAACCATACCCCCTTCCCTAACCGTCTTTATTTCTTTGGGTCTACATATGCACTAATTAATTCTAGTCCACATGTTATCAGGGGCGGAACTAGAAAAGTTTTTGAGGGGGTCCACAATTTTTTTTTACGGAGTCACTAATTTAGATGTTTCAGTTTCATATAAACGTACATAAAGAAATTTGGTCTATTACTTACTAAATAGTTTTTAATGCAGGCGCACGTTGTGACACGACATTGCGAGTAAAGAAAAAAAAATAACTGATTAAAAAAAACTCTACATGATTAGATAAAAAAAATCTATAGCGTAACATTGACAACGATATAATAGTAAAAAAAATAATAGTAAATGGCTAGAAATGAAGATAAGAGAAAAAATAACGTGTGAAGAAAAATAATATGACAAAATGTTTGTCTATTAAAAAAAGTCTATAGTTTTATATATTGTATTATTTCATTATAAAAGGGGTTCATAACTAATGTATTTAAAAAGAATTCGTCTATAATGAAAATAAATAAAAAAGAGGTGGAAAATGAATTACCATCATTTCTCTCCTCATTTATAGCACTAAAATTAATTACAAACTAAGTATTTATTAACTCCTCTTCACAAACCTTTTTTATAAAAAACCGTTCACATAATTTTTTACTTTGCATACGAGGTTGAGGGGGTCCACGGGGACCCTCTGGGCCTAATAAGGGTCCGCCCCTGCATGTTATAGCTTTCTTCCAAGAAAGTAATTTATTAGGCTCTACAAATGGAGGTCCTTGGTGTTAATGTGTATTGCAAAAAAAAAATATATATATATGTGTATTGCAAAGTTCTTGGACCACTGTTTTGCTATTAATATATGAATTATAATTTGAGAGAAAGGAAAGTGTTAAAGATTGAATATACTAAATTTAGGGAGTGAAGTGCAATTCATATGTATATTATAATAATAATAATAATAATAATAATAATAATAATAATAATAATAATGATAATATTAATAATAATAATAATAATAATAATAATAATAATAATTTTTATTATTATTAGTTATTAATTATTATTATTATTATTTAATTATTATTATTATTATAAGGTGCTTTTATTGATTTGCTTTGAATTATATTCTGGGTTAAAAATACCACATTTTAATTTTCAATAAAATCGATCAACTCGATATGGTTATGATACCCTCTATATGGTGTACTAGGTTAGTTTTCGTGTACTACACCAGTTGAACAAATGGTACAATGTTATAAAAAATATGTACATAATATCATCTAACTACATATGATATAAGAACAAATGGTACAATGTTATAAAAAATATGTACATAATATCATCAAACTACATATGATATAAATAATATAACAAAACAAACATGTGCTATATGTAACAAAACTAAAAAAAGTCCATATAATTTTAATCTATAACTACTTCTCATAAATCAAATTATATACTACATGACATATAATAATACGAAATAAAAAGTTACAACTTGAAATATTTTTATATATACAACATTAATGTTCAATTTGTAGCATTACCATCTTATTTAAGATTGATAGTTTAATTCCGTCTCTAATTTTATCTCATGATAATGCAAAATACAATTGACCATACGTAATATGAAAAGTGATCGTCCTTAACTCTTATTTATTATTATTGTAAAACATACGGTAGGAGAAAACAATCTTCTTTTAAATTTAAAAGGAATCTTCTTATTGGAAGGTGTCAAACTAATTCTAGGGATAAAAGTGGGAGTCGAAGTATTACTTCTAGAAATTATCTTTACTTCTATAACACCAAAAAAAAAGTATCCACTTTAATTACATGTAGCCTTGTTCCATTACATAGCACATTTAATGTATCTTAGTAACATCATTGGAACATGTACTTTTTGAACTAACTTATGGTGGCAATCATGATATTTTAAGTCCATGCAAAATGTTGGGTGAGTATAAACTTTCATCAAAGTATAGCTACCAATGTTTTTAAAAATATAATAGCAAAAAATATATATGAGTAATAAACAGAGGTCACCGACCACACTCTTTTCTTCTTTACATATCATCGACCACCTAGATTTCCAGTCGCGTACGTTATTGAGTTAGGGTTGTGTTTACTAGTTGAATCATAAGAATTTATCGATGTGAGGTGGATATGGATCGATGTGGATCGCCAGGAGACTTCGTGTTGTAGCTATAACTAGGGTCTTCAGATTTGGTGATGATTGGCAGGTGGTGACATTGCTCTATGTTTTTCCTTTCGGAGGTTATGTTCCTTTTTGCTTTTTTTTTTCACTCAAGCACATTTAAATGCAAAGTTCTCATCTCATTCTCATATAATACGCCCAAAACGCAATGATGATATTTGAGGAGGAACATTCCTTATGAATCTGACATATTCATATTCATGGTTAATGTGAAATTTACCTAGAGTGTTACAAAAATCCTTTATTTTAAAGGCATAATCCTCAGTAAGGTTTGTCACATCATCCTAACTAGAAATGTGAGATATGTCTAAAATGTCACATATAGCTCCGAGGACACACTAGTCGTAACACAGGGTTTGGTGGTTCTTGCGATCAAAGGGAGGTTTAGTGATTTCGAGTTTGATTTATGGAGAAGTTGTGTCAAACTATTAATAGAAAAATACTTTTAATATTTACTTATTTGTCTTTTTAAAATAGTTATTATTTTCTTTTGTTGTTAGCAGATTTTGTCTTTTAGTGAATGGTTTTCTTTTCTTTTGTTTTGTTGTTAGTTGATTTTGTCTTTTAGTGAAATATAATATTTTATCAAAGCGTAACAAATTTTACGCAAGAGTTGCTGATATAACATATACAGTCATATATCATATTTTTTAATTCATATGCTTAATGCTTTTAGCATTTGATTTCTAATTTTAAAATCATTATGCAGTCTTTCGTTTTTTCGTTTTCTTCATATAGTGTTATAACCATGCAATTGTGTTGTGTGATCGTGTTATCTCTCTGTTTTTTCTTTTTTGGATTTTTCTCCAAACGCAATGTATTCAACACATAAGTTGATGGTATAATGAGTATAGTCGTGCAACGTAACTTTCAGGTTGTATGACCAATACTTTAAACGTTTGTCTTCTCAGGTGTGGTATGATCAATACTTTAAGCGTTTGTCTTCTAATTTAACGTCATTACTCAATTTTCTATATTTTCATTTTCTTAACGTGACAATATAGCAATAAAATTATTTCACATATCCACGTTATCTTGCGACTACACACGAATAGCGAATCTAGTTATTTGAACATTCATCCATCCATCATGGGAACGAAATCAACGTTTAAAATGAAAAGTTAGGACCATATATTTAATTTCGATACCTGTGAACGGAATATAAAATTGTAACATAACACGTGGACGTTATGTGATAGACTTTATAAATAATAATTAAATAAAAATAGGTAAAATATATGTGAAGAAAAGTCAAGGATTTTTTGTTAGAGATTCTTATTTGTCATTTAGGGTCAATAAATATTTTGTTTAGTAGTACAAACATTAGTTTTAGGTGAATGAAAAATTTGCTAATAGTTTTATTGGTGGGTTTTAGACGTCAAATCTATTAGATTAAGTTTTTCTTTGGGTCATGTTAGGTACATCATGGTGTACTCAAGGTTAGGTATACCATGGTATAATTAAGGTATAATAATAATAAGTGTAGTATCTTATGTACTTTAAGAATTGTGTTTTTTATAATTTGTCAAATTATTTGACTTTATTCTCATACTAGTTTATTCATAATTTTTTATAAAAAGAAAATTGTAATTTTATTAAAAATCTATTTTAGAAAATTTTTTTTTTTTAAATAACTCTTTTAAACAGTTTATAAAAACGTTTTCTAAGTTTTTTTTTAATGTTTTTTTAAAACGTTTTAATTGTTTAATATTTTTGAATTATTTAAATCGATTTCTTTAACATATGTTTATTTTTGTAAATTTGTTTTTAATTCTTTGTAAAAGACAAAAAAAGGTTTATATATGAAAGAAAAGTTGAAGAAATGTATATAAAAACTTTTTTTATTTAAAAAGGAACATGACTAAAACTTTTATGCTCTAGTATTTTTAAAGAATTAAGATTTTTTTTAAAAAAAAATTGAAATTGTTCTATAAAGATGTCCGTTTACCATAAAAGTTCTATAAACATGTTCTATTTAAAAAATTGTTTTTATAATCACTTCTTCAACTTTTCTTTTATATATAAACCTTTTTTTTTTGTCTTTTACGAAGAATAAAAAACACATTTTCCAAAATAAACGTATGTTAAAGAAAACGATTTAAATAATTCAAAAATATTAAACAATTAAAACATTGAAAATACGACGCAATCCAATATGAACGTAGAGGCTCCAACCCTACCTCCCCGGTTGATTTAGACCCGATGGGATTAACATAAATCTTGTTGTTGTTCCACATTAACGTAAATTATTTAAAATGTATTATTATTATTATTGTTGTTGTTATTGTTGTTATTATTATTATTATTATTATTATTATTATTGTTATTATTATTATCATTTTTATATTATTATTATTTAGAAACCTTACAAAAAGATACGACATATGTTATGAGTATGACTTTTATTTTGTTCATTCACGTATACGTGTTTTAGAAACTTATTATTATTATTATTATTATTATTATTGTTATTATTATTATTATTGTTATTATTATTATTATCATTTTTATATTATTATTATTTAGAAACCATACAAAAAGATACGACATATGTTATGAGTATGACTTTTATTTTGTTCATCCACGTATACGTACGTACGTCTACATACCGGTATAAAATACAATCTTATAATATATGTGACGTAGTACGATACGGTCGCCGTTTCAAATTATAATAAAATAAATATAAAATTTATGGTTATAATAACAATAATAATAATATTAATAATAATAATAATAATAATAATAATAATAATAATAATAATAATAATAATAATAATAATAATAATAATAATTGTTAGGTAATTATAATAATAACAATTAAATATTATGTATGTAGTAATCATTGTTAGACACACCACTCCATGCTAATCATTATTAGGTACACTATTAAATGCTAATCATTGTTAGGTACACCATGGTGTACCCAAATTAGGTACACCATGGTGTACCCAAATTAGGTACACCATGGTGTCCCTAAGATTTCCCTTTTCTTTGGTTTTATTACTTTTTAAAATAATTAACATCTTAAACATGTTTTAACGCTAACAAACAATTTAAAATCAACTTCTAAAATCCAACTAATACGTATATAATTAACATATTCACACTAACACCATTTTAGTACAGATAAACATCATTAATGACTAATCTTACTATATTATGATATACAATGTAAGGAGGACAATGTTGTTAATTACTTAAAAAAGTAAGAATTTTAAGTAGATACAATACCTTTTTAAGCAAGGAATTAAAATTATCTTTTTAATAAAAACTAAAAATTAAACAACCTATTTAATGATTTGAAATTTAATGATGTTATATAAGTAATCTATACTATATTATAATACATAATGTAAGGAGGGCAAATTTATTAATTACTTAAAAATTAGGAGTTTTAAGGAGACAAAATAATCTTTTAAACAAGAAATTAAAATTATTTTTAAATGCAAACTAAAAATTAAACAATCTATTTAATGATTATCTGACATTTAATAATATTATATAAGTAGGACAAAGTTGTCAATTACTTAAAAAATTAGGAGTTTTAAGGGCACAAAATGGTCTTTTAAATAATAAATTAAAATTATATTTTTAATACAAACTAAAAAGTTAAACAATCTATTTAATAATAATTGACATTTAATGATGTCATATAAGTAAAATAAATAATAAGTTATAAGTTAAATACAATAAATTATTTTCATATACAGAAACTAGTACCACGTTACAAATTTTCACTATCGCAATATCACGTGGGTTTCCAACAAGTATATTTAATATGCATATAATTGTAATTTTGAATATTAACTGTAATTTTTAATCCAACCATATATAAGGACATAAGGTGGTGAGTACACTTTGGGTACGTTTAAACCGTGAACCCTCATTTAAATACGCTAAAATTATATTGACGTCGATATTTTTAAAGGATTTTCTATGTAGCAATATAATTGCATATAATTATGCATACGTTATGACGAATGTTTGATGGTTACATAGTTTAGAATTCTAGAAAACAATTAATGATATACATTTTTTTTTTTTTTAAACTTTTTTATCAATTTTTCATTAATAAAGCAAACAATGCTTACAAACACAACGTACAAGATTCAAGTCACCCCGGAGGGAAGGCGGGCAACAAGCTGCGCCGCCAGCCCCTTTTGAATAGCAAACCCTAGACGTATGAAAACAACATTCTTCAATCTAGAGGCCACGATATTCCCGTACATGACTTTCTGAATTCGGCGCAACATGGCAGCCGCCTCCGACTCAAGATGCCCAAATGTATCAAAGGCGAAGGGAACAAACACATGTTGGTTTTCGATGCACGCTTTCTCGTGTTTGTTCACCTTCCCTGCAGCCGCTCTAGACGCCGCCTGCCCTGCCACGAAGGTACTGTAACTCATTACAAATTGATTCAATCTATTAAACATACACATCACCATAATAACTATAACTTTAAATATGAAAAATGATAGATTTAAAAATGAGAGTAAATTATATAGATGACTCTTATAGTTTTATGGCTCGGTCAAAATCATAAAGTCAAAACTATATGTGATAATAAAATTCCAAAAAGTGTCTACTAAAATCTTGTTCATAGCACAAGATGTTAAGGTGGATCATCATTTTATAGAAGAGAAACTTGATGTGGGGATTATTATCCTTCTAGTTGTTTGATCAAAGGATGAAATACTAATAAAACATTATTATCTTCAAGAATGTCTCATGACTTATATAGAATCTTATTACGTTATGTGTAGTCATAAAGTCTATTTATGGTATTAGTCATATCATCGAGGTGTGTAGTCATAACGCCACTCTCGTCACTACTTTTTTTCTTTTTAGAAAAGATATATCATTTAGTAATATCATCCAATCAAAGTTCAAAAAAAAGGTTGGAGGAGGAGTGATAAAATTAACGCATAGGAGGGGTTTTGGACCCATAGCGCTCCGAGGGTGGTGTGCCCGAACGCTATGTTGCCAATTTGACGCCCATTACATTCGGCCTTAGTGTTACTAATTACCCTTTTTGTTCTACTTAGGCATGTTTCAAACGTATGAAGAGTGGGCGGCAACACATGCCCACATTCTATAGAGGGCCCACAAAAGAATTGCCCTTTAAGAATATTCGAAGTCAACGAGTACGGTTAATAATCATAGGCAAATTAGGTTTTAGTAATCCAAATTAGGTTTTAGTAATACAAATTATGATCTGTTGACAGATAATAATTCAGACTAACAATTTAATTAGTAGCAATCCTAACTTTCATTTCGTTGTCAAAAAAGAGTTCGAAATCTCAGAAACCATAATTCTACATCTAAATTTATATTAAGATGTACTTTCACCTTACCAATTAAGAGTTGAAGAAGTTTCTATTCATACATCATTATTCCAAAAGCACCGTATGATATAAACCAGAAAAGTATAAATCAAGTTTCATGATGATGAATGAAATGCAACATTTCAATTTTTAGTATCTCAAACCTTGTTCTAAGAGTTAGTTTTTTTAATTTACCAACTTTTTATTTAAGAATACTCAATATTTATCTTATTATATTAAGCAATACATCCTGATTTATTATCAACATATCATTATCTAGAATGACTAATTCACATACTACGTAACTATATTTATAAATTTACATATTTTATCTCGATGTTAAATAACACCTTACCTTTTAAATAAATTGAAATTACAAAACAAATAAATTTATACGATTTTACTTTTTATTTAATTTACCATGGTGAAGCAAGATTTATTGAGTGAGTAAATCATTTACGTCCAAATGTCCAAAAGTGTAAATCTTGACTCCTTCGGCAACGCCAAAAAGGTCCGTCCAAAACAGAGTCCCGCGTGGGCTTTCACCGCCATCCGCGGCCCTTGCCGGCAGGTCATGTTTAATAAGTCTTTATCCATCATTTAAAAACTTTTGTTAAACATTTTTATTTCATATGATTATTGGCCATATTGTTTAAATAAAAACAGGGATATGTGTTTTATAATAAAATGATTTATTATATGATATACCACATATCAAAGTAGTTAAGGTATCAAAATGTGTACCAAAGGTGTTCATATTGAAGTGGTTAAGGGTTTGATCGACGTCCAAGTACCGATCAAAAATAGAGGAGAGTTTGTGTTTCACGAGGAGTTAGTGGTTGGCGTGTAGTTCAATTTGATTTCTATTGCTAACAAAATGAAAAATGATTGTTGGTTGATTGATTAGCTAAACAAGACTTTAAAGAAAATACAATAAGAAAAAGATGATCACAACTAGGTTCGGGTTGGCTAACTGAGATATCACTTGATTCAGTTGTGTGTCAAAAGACTACATAGACATAATATACTTCAATATATGCAACAATGGATGATTATGGAATACACCATTCATGCAACTTTGATTTAACGGTTCTAGACCGAATGAAAAAGATAACATATGGTAAACAACATAACCATCAATAATACTAGACTCTACAATCACTAACACCATCGACAATACTAAACTCAGTATGATTAGTAATCTTTTAGTTAGTTGAGGTTTGATCCTTTGACACTCTTAACCTTAAGGTTATATGTAGTTATGATATTTATTATTGCAATTAGGATATGTATATATATGCTATATTATAATACATTTAAAGAAGATCATATTGTCTTTTTAGATTAATTTAAGGGGATAAAAGTATCTTTTAATTGACTACTTTAAGTATCTTTAAATACAAAAAAGTAACAAAATAGTAGAATTCTAATTATGCAAACATCAATTTCCATTTATATTTCATATGATTTCATATTTACTTTATTTTATAAACTTTTATTAAACATTTAAATATATATAAGACTTTACCTATTAATTTCTCAAGTGTTTTACAAGATTTTGTTTTAGTGTGTTGTGTTTTTCGTCATATTATGTGGACACAAATACCCCTCTAACATTATAACTAAATATTTGTTACACGACTCTTTTTTGGCCTTGGTGAAAAAAGTTTATATATCCATCATTGGCTACACTTTGACCATTTATCAACAATTTAAAACACTATTTGTATTAAAAGAAAATAAATGAAATAATAATTATCAAACATAGGACCTAATGTGCAATATAAAGAAAACGTCAAAATGGACATACAAAATGTTTCAAGTTCGAACTTAGCACCTTAAGGCTATGTATGACATGTTATAAATTAATGTCAGCAATAATTAAACCATTACACAAAATTAGCCTTACTTTAATGGCTTTATTCTATAACACTTATCAACTATCGGACTTGAGCCCTCAACCTTTAGGAGAGATATACATTAAACAACCTCAAGATACCATTTTGTTAGAAACCCTTTGGTATTACACAAAATTAGATACCAAAAAGCAAAAATGTAAAACTAAAACTAAAACTAAAACTAAAACTAAAACTAATTAAACATTTTAAAAAGAATTCAGAAATGATTAAAAAAAAGATAAAAGAAATTAGAAATGGTCTCTACGTGACAAGAGTATTCGTAATAAGTTAATATTTGTTTATAGTATAACTAAAAACTTACCTTTTTATTAATATATGATATTTTTATAATGTAGAGAATGACATATGAAATTGAAGAATTCTTTTAACCATTTAAAAAGAGCAGATGTTATTATATAAAGGCAGGGGGTAGAGGATGTCAAAGGGTTGTAGAAAAAAGCCATTATTTCCTTCTCAACTTCCAAAAAACAACCCTCTCCAGTTCTTGAACATTAAAACCAGAGATGGGGAATTGTCAAGCAGTAGATGCAGCTGCTTTAGTGGTCCAACATCCATCAGGAAAGATTGAAAGGATGTATTGTTCTGTAACTGCAGGTGAAATCATGAAGATGTATCCTGGGCATTATGTTTCTCTCATAATTCCGTTACCCGGTGCGGAAAACCATGACGGTTCTGGGAACAAAACCGTCCGGTTCACACGAGTTAAGCTTCTTCGGCCCAGCGACACCCTTGTTCTTGGCCGGGCTTATCGCCTAGTCACCTCTCATGGTCAGTTTTAATCCTTTTTCATATTTAACTTGTTTGTTGATTGTATTTTGAGTTAATTAAGTTGTTATTTGTTAAACAATTTTGTTTTACAGAAGTTATGAAGGTGCTGAGAGCAAAGCGACAAGCGAAGATGAACAAGAAACGGCCAGAAATAATGGAAAACCATGGTGAGGAAGAAACAAGTTCAGGATTGGAGAATTCAAGCCAGGTGAATGAAATTATGAAATTATGAAATCATGAATCATCCTTATCTAAATTACTAATTAGCAATCCAAATATAGAGTTGACTTTAAAAGTCAAAGATGATGATTAAGCAGTACCTTATATATATTATAATTTGAAATGATCAGGTGATGGCACATGATAGAACAATCAGGCAACGGTCCGGATCATTTTCAAAGTCAAAATCTTGGCGTCCTTCGTTGCAGAGCATCTCTGAGGCTGCTGCTACTGCTAGCTGATAGTTTTTCAAGAAACATGTTTTGATCAACAAGATTAAATAATACATCTGTATAGTTGATAACAACAAAGGATGAGCATTGAGCAACAACATTAACAAACTTTTAAGAAATGTATGTTAATATGGAGTTGAAAGTTGCCTCCTTTTTGTTTTTGTTTTTGTTAATTGACTGGTATCAAGAACATGTAAACAAGAATAATTAATCTAAGCATAAGTGTTGTTAGGGTGATTTGGAGTTCCAAACTTCCCAATCGCGATCGAGATAATTTTGGGCCCATAATAGCGATGCCCGGGCTGCCAAGTTGGCTCCTGGAAGCTTCCTTTGCTTGAGTTCAATTAACATGTTTGTAAATGGCTCCACCAATAATGTTCCTGGTCCTCCATATTCATTGTGTAGAAACTCACTGAATAACTGGTTTATTTCACACAAAAACAGAAACGTTGTCAAGGGCGTTTCGGTCTTTTTACACCACATACAGATGCTAATGCACATGTTACAACTCGCTAAGCAATTTCAACAATATTATTCTGGATAATAAATATGCAGGTATAGTTAAAGAGTGTACACAAAAACAGGTCCATACAAGCTGTCATGACTCATGACTCATGAAAGCATTGATTTAGTTCTCATGGGAGGGGTAGAAAAGTCATTTGATAATCAATAATTGATTCATACCCAGGCTCATTGTTATAACATGTTTCACAAAGTATGTGAATAATGTCTCAATACAACCATATACAAGAAAAAGTTACAATCTTGAAAAAGGAATAAGAAAAAGAAATCAAGATTTGATGACATGGAGAGAAAACAACAAAACAAGAAAACCAGAAGCCAAACACAGATACCATATAGATTAACAGGACCCTGTAACGTAAAATATTGTGTATTATTGAACATCTATTTGTAAAAGTGTGATGAGAATAACTAAATAATTATATAGAAAACCTAATCAAATCATATCTTTTATTTATTTATGATAAAAACTATTACAATAATCCTTAACTAATATATTCTGTCTAATAGTATGAAGGTTTGACAAGTGAAAGTCAAATGATTCCCGAATCTTAAATGTTTAAACAGCAAGCAGCGACCCTATTCAGTTAAGCATTTCATCGAACACCTTGTGCTCATTGTTAAAAACCACTAATAGCAACCTATTCAGTTAAGCATTTCATCGAACACCTTGTGGCCATTGTTAAAAACCACTCCACATTCACAAGGTAGCAAACTCTACCGCCCAATTACCGATTGTAAATCGTTATAAACACAAGAAATAACTAATCGCCAAAAGATTTCAATTTTCAAAAACCTTATCCGAATGAACTGCAAACAAAACGAAGAATTACCTTCGAGCAGGTGTCAAGAACTGCATCGAGATCATCCCCAAATGTCTCCCTTTCTGTGCACAGTTTCTTCCTGAGCTCTTCCCGGAACTTGTTCGTCTCCTATCAAAAGGGGGGGAGAAAGAGATTAGTGTTTGTAGCATGTGGGAGATGAGATAAACGTATATTGTGTAAAGAGAATACGTAAGCAGCAAACTCTGGAATTGGATCGGGGTAGATGTATTTCTGAAAGGGGGTTGCTTTAAAGAAGGAAGGAAGATGAAGTTTTTGTTGACGGAAAACGACGGGTAAAGCTGCCGGAGGTGAGTATGGTGGCGGAGTTTAAAGGTCGTCGGAGACTGTGAGGTTATGAATCCGGTGGAAGAAAGGGTGACGATGGGAGTTTGCAAAACCGCCATTTTGCAAAGCATTCCTTTTTACTTGGTGATTTTTTTTTAATTTTCAAGTGATTATTTACCTACAAAATAAGGCAAAATCATCAAAAAGACTAGTTGATTGTAAAAAAAAATAAAAAATTAAAAGGTCTTCATTCTTAAAGAAAAAACTGGTTGTTTGTCGCGTAGACAAATAGACAACCTTTGAGCCGGTCATTTGTTTGGGAGTCGAAAAAGCAGTAAGCAGCAGTAGGCACGCTCTCAGCCTGTCATGTAGACAAGTGGGCAAGTTTTAAGCTGCCATTTGCTTTGGGAACTGAAAAAGCAAACGGAAGCGAGTTCTAGGCTCACGGGCGAGCCTATAGACAAGTCTTTATTCAGCCGATCAATGATTATATGCACTCCCACTAACAATAATAACATCCGGCTTCAATATCCGTACTCTGTAAATCTGTAATAGTCTATGTTCTTTTATAGATGTTTTTGTGCGATTCTTGGTAGATTGCATCTTGATTCTTAGTAGATTACTTCTTGAATCTTAGTTTATTCCTTGAGTGAGTACAAGATCTTCTTTTAGAGTTTAAGCAAAAAACTATTCTTTCAATCACGTTTTTGCCCTAATTTACTAATACTTATCTAGTATTTTGTGGACTATAAACCCGAACATATCTTTTCTACACATGTTTAATGTGTTTATTGATAAGTTAACAAAGAAACTTTTTTGTCTGTTTTTGTTTATTTAACACATTCCTGATATGATTTTTCCCAAACTTTGTTAAGAGTTTGTGGCTTTCATATCAAAATTAAATTTCATAACAATTATACCATGGTAGTCCAATTG
>JBCNJP010000017.1:6237741-6256303 GCA_039602395.1 Deinandra increscens subsp. villosa
TAGGTAGATTAAGGGAATGTACAAATTAGATGTTAAAAAATGAAGGACAAAAAACGATATGTTGATTTAGATCTGCCTACTAAGTTAGGCTTGTTGGGTTTTGTTATTATACAACTTGTAATTTATAAATTGCCTCTAAAATCCAAAATCTTTTCCATACTGTCTGGATAAACATTCATAGGTTCCAAAATGTATAAAAAGCAGAAACTAGCATAAAACCAAAGAAACAAACAAACATTAAGACTCCCAAAACTGTAAAAGATTTCTAAATCATAAGCTCTCATTTCTTGAATGTCACCAGCTTTCATCAACACCCCTGAAAAAAGTCAAATGAAAACAAGATATCAAATAAAGATCATATGTCAAATGAAGACAATGAAATACAAGGCATTCACTTCATGTATCAAACCACTTGCCTCAAATCCAAGTTTCGATATCCGATTCATCAACGCCTGGTGGTCTTCCCGTTTGAGCGTTTGCCCGAATACAAATGTTTCGGTTTTAGATTCGGAATGACTCTATCACCCTCACCCTTCTTGGCATCTTTGTTCCTCTTGAACACCGAGTTCCTACCAAGTTTATAAGCCTTAATCTTTTGAGCGGAATCCTTATATCCCTCACCAGGAACCAAGACGTTTGTTGGTGGTCTCGACCTTGATCTTGACTCGGCCATGGACAACGACCTCGCCCTCATCTTCTTATTCGAACCGCCATCATCCACATCCATGTCACCATTACTTGACCTCTCCCTCTTCCTACCCCTAGACTTGCTTCGAGCCCGTTCAATTGCTTTAGACGGGTCAAGTCCCAAAGACGACAGCTGTCGACCCATTCTCTCGGAAGTAAACCTTTTGTCCTTATCGAACTTTCTTGGCACAATGGGTCGGCTTTCGGCAGTGCTTTTCTTGATCCTATGTTCTCGGATGAGTAAGCTTTTCTTCTTCCTGATCTCGGCAAGCTCCTTTTGCTGTTGTGGGGTCAAATCCTCTACATCCATCTCCTCATCTTCTTCTCCAACCTCCTGAAGAAGCCCTTCTTCTTTCTCCAACTCTTCAAGCCTTTGTAAAATATCGGGGTCGACAAAATCATAGACGTTATGTCCGTCGAGGATTTCCGGCATGTTATCTTCTTTCCATTCATCATCTGCAAGAAGATAGTGTTTCTTTAAGCTTGCGGAATACACACCCGCACCTCCGTTTTCTTCTTCAAGATCCCTTTCGAGCTTTTTACTCTCCTTAGCAGCAGCCTCTTTAGCTTTTGCTTCAAGAACAGCCTGCGGTATGCAAACCGGTCGTTCTTTCTGGTCACGGGGCTTCGGAACAGCAACATGAAAACGGTTTAGACATTCGTTTATTTTCTTGGACTTCATTTTGATCTCAACCCTTTGATCTAATAACCGTTCACAAGCAGCGTTTTTAACCGCAATCACACCCTCTTCGGTTAAAGTGCTCATTGTCAAAAGCACTTCGGCCCCCTCTCGAGGCTCGCCTCCTTGACCGATTAAAGTCTTCAACGCTTCGGATCTCATTTCCTCAACCAACTTCTTGTCGTCTTCGGATATTCCCGCCAGTGACTGCAGATCAGTCTTGTTGCAGACTATGATCAGCGGTTTGTTCATAAACAAAGACTTGATGCTGTGAAAAAGCGCGGATTGTTGGGCAATGGTGTACCCGCAAGAACCCGAGATATCGAGAAAGAACAAAACAGCAGCTCTTAGATGAGCCAATGCCGTTATACTACACATTTCGATAATATTACGATCTTCAAACGGCCTATCTAAAATCCCGGGAGTATCAATCACTTGATACCTTAAATACTTATAATCAGTATGGCCGACAAATAACGACTTTGTGGTGAAAGCATACGGCTGGACATCAACATCTGCCCGTGTAATTTTGTTGATAAATGAACTTTTCCCAACATTCGGGTACCCACAAATCAATATCGTCCTAGTGTTGGGGTCGATTGAAGGCAGCCTAGCCATGTGTTGCCTAATTTGATCCAGATATGCCAAACTAGGCCCGATTCTTTTGGTAACAGTACACATTCGACCAAGAGCAGCAACCTTCAACGCCTTGCACCGATAAAGTGAGTCACCATATTTCAATAACTTCACATAATCTTTAGCGATTTTCCCAATAAGGTTCCTGGCGGTATTGATTTGACCGAGGGCAAGTTTGTAATGATCTTTGTTATATAGAACGTGAAGAAGATCACCGTAGAAAGGATGGATATCATCGAGCCTAGGGAAATCTTCGATGATGGTGGATAGCTTTTCGTGAAAATTTGTCTGTGTGAACTTCACTTTTCGCATGTAAAACTGACGGATTCGATTGATAGCATAGCCCTTGTGGACAACAGTAGGTGTTTGCCTTTGGGTCCTGCTGAGTACTATATCAACAAAATCTTTTCCTGTAGGTACTTTTGTGATTTTCTTGAAGTTATACTGCACCATTTCTGAAAATTTATGCCAAAACTCTGCAGAATGGATGAAGGTAACATATTTAGAAATCTCAAGAAATATAAATTAGAAATCAACACAAACAAGAATACAAAATATGACTGAAAACTAAAAAAACCAGTTACAAAAAGCATGATAACAACCTACTGATGAATAAATAACCCCTCCCACTGAAAAGAAAACATTTTCTGCTATAAAGAAAACATTTTCTGCTATTGAAGAAGAAACACATTCTGATTCGGTGGTTAATAAGACATTTTTCAAAAGATTTCAAATGCAGTTTTAAATCTAAAAGGGGTTCTTGTTGCCCGTTTACCTACTACTTTATTGTAATTTGATCCTTCAAGCTATAAATAAAATATTTCTTCAAGCTATAAATAAGATATTTTTAGCTTTCATATCTAAATTCTAACTACCAACTATAGCTAAACCACACAAATTGACACAACAACATAAGCCCTAAATCAATGATTATGCAACTGTTGTATAATGATGATTATTGATAAATACGGATTACTGATGATGAAAGATAAAGACTAGAGAAAAGTAAAAACTTAGGCTTTATAGTTTTTTGTTAAGAAAACATTAAAAGATAACAGATTTTGAGTATTTACACAAAGCAGTGCTCATGAAAAGTGAATATTTCCAGAAAACAAAAAAAAAAACCTAAAATCGCAACTATTATTGAATGCATTAAACGGTGTTCATTACAAAGTTCAGATCTCGTAAAAGGAGATTAATAGCAAGCAGCGATGAAAGAACAATAAGAAATTGTAGAAAATAAACAATAGAGAAATCAGAAGCGGATGATTAATTGAACAGGTGATGCAAGAACTAAAAAATTAGGGTTTATACGGATTTGTGAAAATAAAATCGGTGATGTTTATAGAATGGTTGATACCGTAAACAGGTTGAACGAGTGATGATCTTCAAAAGAATGCAGCAGATGTTGATTGCGGCTGGGAGCGCCGATGAGAAGTAGGAAGACGAAAAGATGTTATAATGAACAGCTTCTTGGATTTAGGGTTTTTTTATTAACTTCAGGTTAAATGCGAAACAGGTCGGTTTTTTCTTTTTTAACTGCAAATTAATATTTACACAACATAACCCAACATAACCCATAACCCATAACCCAGAATCTCGGTTAAAAGGACAAAACTTCTATTAAGTGGGTTGAGTTACTTGGACAAAGCCTCCACCTAACTAAGTCAGTTAATTTTTTGGTCGAGTGTTATTGGTGATAAGACTAAGACTCGAGATTATAAGGTTACAAGTTCAATATCCGAGCCAGACAAGTTTTTCACTAAGTCATTCGCAAAAGTGGTTTTCCTGGAAACTGGCTCAAAGGTATAAATACCGCTTAGTTGATCGTTCCAAAAATGATCACAAACAAGTTTTTTTTAACAGCAAATATTTCATTAAGAAGCTAGCGAGAGGCTAGAAGCAAACAAAAAAAGTCCAAATCGAAAAAGAAAACCGGTAGTACAAACTAGACATGCACAAACCGGTTAAAAATCGTAACCGAAACCGGTTACTAACCGAAACCGGTTAGGATGTTCTTGAAGGAATAACCGGTTACTGACCTAACCGGTTAGGTTAGTAACCGGTTTCCGGTTTGGAAACCTATGCCCGATAGCAACCGGTTACAACCCGGTTCGAACCGGTTAGAAGACCGGTTATAAACCGGTTATCAAAAAAACCGGTTTTTTCGGTTACGATTTCAGCTCTCATTTTTCACAGCTCAAAAACATTCTGTGAAGGGGCTGTGTTTTTTAAAAATAACCGAAAAATCCAACTTTTTTTTAAAAAGTTCAAATTTTATTCATTGTCATAACATAACAAAGCACACCAAACTTGAAAAACATAAAAAAAAGAGTTTTTAAACCCATTACATCGAATTCGGAAAAACATTAAAACATACTAAATTTAACTTGTTCTTCGATTTTTTCTCCCCGGTTCCGTAGTCGTTTAACTTTATTCGTTTGAAGAGCCCGAGCTAGATGGACCGGACCTCAAGTAGTAGTCCCAACCGGCTTCATCATCGGTCATTCCCGGGGTTAATCCACCCGCAACCTCCTCATCGTACAATTGGCCTTCATATTCCATCTCTCCTTCAATTCCTTCAAGTGTAGCAATGTTTTGAATCCTCTCCGCCGCATCCAAGTAATCTTTCAAGCAAATCGACATCTCCACCGATGCCGGAGTTAGCCTTGTCCTCCTCACCGATATGACCCTGCCACTAACAGAAAAAGCGGACTCCGAAGCTACCGTGGAAGCTTGGACGCTTAGTAAATCTCGGGCCATGATGGAAAGCACGGGAAATTCTTTTTCCTTTCCTTTCCACCAAGCCAACAAATCAAGGTCTTTGAAACCGGCCATCCCAATCCCCGCTAGGAAATCGGTCCCCATATACCTTCCGAGTTCGCTACTCGGAGTGTTACCCCTTGCCCTTTTAGCATTGTTGGTTGAAAACATGTTGAAAAGGTTTACGTAACGATCCGAGCTACTACTTGCACCCACACCCGCTTGATGTTGCCTCATAGACTCGTGTATGGTTGATGTTGTACCATACTTAGCAACATATGCATCATACAAGTTTGTGAGGTCTTTGTTAAATTTTCTTTTTAGTTCTTCACCAATGAGCTCGTTTTCGGTATACAAATCCAAAGCATAACAAATGTTTTCAATCAAAGCTTCGGTATTATTCGAATTGATGCAAGGGTGTAGGGCGGAGGCACAAGTAATAACCGCCGGCATATTTTCAAAATATTTGACAAATTTTGCTTTCATCGGTTTAACCATTTCGGAAAAAGGGTCCGGCTTATACGAATATTCATTCAAGGTTTGGCACATCAAAAAGATTTGGTTTAAAACCAATGGACTAGTTGGATAATAAACCCCCGACAACGTTGTGGTTGCTTCTTTAAAAACATGTAACAACTTTGTTAAATCTTCAATAAGAGCCCAACTATTTATAGAAAACTCAACAAGTTTTGAGTGCCTCGAACAAAGGTCGTTGTGGTAAGAACGCAAACTATCTTTTTGTTTTAGAGCTTTTTCAAACATGGTACAAGTCGAATTCCATCTCGTAGGTACGTCCCAATTCGGACCTAAACAAATGGCATTCGCTTGTTTGCAATATTTTATATAGGCACTATGCCTACTTGGTTTGCTAAACACATCCGACAACATTTTTCTAAAATTTAGAATGATTGGGTTAACAATCCTCAAACCGTCTTGCACACACAAGTTGATTATGTGTGCAACGCAACGACTATGAAAAAAACTTCCTTCACAAACGGGTTTATATTTGAGTTTTAGTTGTTCGATAGCACGCGTGTTATTGGACGCGTTATCAAAAGAAATAGAGAACAATTTTTCTTGTAAACCATAAACCCGGATAACTTTGTCAATTTTTTTAAAAATATTTGACCCGGTGTGAGGAAATTCAAGTTGTTCAAAAGCGATTGTTCGTTTCATCATGGTCCAAGTTTCGGGCATTACCCAATGAGCGGTCACACAAATAAAAGATTCGGGTGAACCATGAGGAGTTGACCAACAATCGCTCGTTAAATTGACACGTGTTTCTAAAGTTGAAAAACCTTCTTGTAATTCGGCTTTCGCCTCTTTCCACAATTTTAGGCAATCACGTCTAAGTGTAGTACGACTTACATTAGTGTAGCGCGGTTGGAGATTCTTTTGAATGAGGCGCGTCAAGCGATTGTTGTCGAAATGGTTGAAAGGCAAACTTTGTTGAATAACAAAACTTGCCATTGCAAGCCTAGTTGCCTCAACATCGTATGCAAAGATTCCTCCTTCGTTAGACATCGTTTCTTGACCCGCCGCATTTTGTCTTGCTTGAAGAACCTTACAATGGGGATACTCGACATGTAGCTTCAACGTCGAATTCGCTTCGGTTCCGATGAACTTACCACAATATTTGCACCGAGCTTTCTTTCCACCCGCCTTCATCTTGCACATATCAAAATGTTGCCAAATATTTGGGTTTCGGTTGGTTGGAATAACTTCAAGAACGGGGTTTTCGGGGTTAGAGTCGTTGGTGTTTGGGACACTTGATGTTGCCATTACGAGAGATTTTTGAGAGATTGAGAGTTTAGAAAGAGTTGAGAATGGTGTAAGGATCAACCAAAACATACCCCAAGTATTTATACATGATTATGGGGGTAAACTTGCAAAAAAAAACAAAAAAAACGGTCAAAAAAACAAGCCCAACGGCTCCATAACGGCTATATTACCGTTTTATAACGTTCAGGCCCTAACCGGTTTCTAACCGGTTTTTCTAACCGGTTTTTCTAACCGGTTGCTCTAACCGGTTTCCTAACCGGTTACTCCGTCCGGATGGCCTAACTGATCCCTAACCGGCGGTTAGGTTAGTAACCGAACCGGTTACGTTCTAACCGGTGACTCCCCTAACCGGTTCCGGTTTTTTTTTTGTAACCGGTTGCCTAACCGGTTTTTTTGCTCACGTCTAGTACAAACTGATGCAACACAACCCCCGAAACAAACACAAAACAGTGGACAAAAACATCAAAAATAATGAGACATAATGAAAGGAAATACATATCCTCCTACGAAGAACAATATCGGATCTTGGAATTCTTGGTCACCTCCCATCTTAGCAGCCCCGTCCTCTTTTAGAATCATCGCAGCCTCGAGATGCTCTTCATTCCGCTGTTGTGATGCCCCGAACAAAATAACATACTTGATGATAAAGACCCTGCATTAAATTCAGTGCCGGCCCCGGGCATAGGCCGGGTAGGCGACCGCCTAGGGCCCGGGGTTTTGGAGGGCCCGGAAATTTTAAAAGTTTTTTGTTATATATATATATATATATATATATATATATATATATATATATAGTGAAAAGTTCATTGTAGACACCCCCATAAGTGTAGACAGGTAGACACCCTATTTCACATGTGAAATTTCTCTATTTCGCATGTGAAATTGAATAAAAGAAACTTGTTTTTTTAGATTTTATGTAAATAAATAAATAAAATCTAAGATAAACAATGAGAATTGTGAAAAATTTAATTAATGAATGATGCAGATTACGCACACTCATTCTCATGCTTTCGTTTTACTCTTTTTTCCCAAATCAAGCCATGTGCATCATAGATTTCATTACGTAATCATCCATGAATTAAATTTTTCACAATTCTCATTGTTTATCTTAGATTTTATTTAATTATTTACATAAAATCTAAAAAAAATTATATTGAATTTCACATGCGAAATGGAGTGATTTCACATGTGAAATAGGGTGTCTACCTGTCTACACTTATGGGGGTGTCTACAATGAAGGGAGAAGATCATTTGAGAACCAATTTGATTTGAGAACTAAAAAGAACTAATTTGAGCCACATGTTTATTACATGTATCCCCCTTCCCCATGAATTGTAGTGGTCCCCCCTGAAATTTGTGGTTGAGATTTAGTTCTCAAAAGTTCTCAAAATAAAAAGTTCTAATTTGAACCTAACCCTATATATATATATATATATATATATATATATATATATATATATATATATAGGGTAAGGTTCCTTGGAAAACTACTATTATTTGGAAAACTGGAAAACCAAAGGAAAGTTATATTAAATTAAGGCTATTTGGGTAATTTGACAATTTTTTTTCTTTTTTTTTTTGGTTTCACATATATCCACATGATAACTTTTTAAAAAACAAACAAAAAAAGAAAAAAAAAGACAAAAAAAAAAGAGAGAGAAAAAAACGTTTATTTTTTGTTCATCTTGTCCATCCGACTATGTTGCATATATGCAACATAGTATGTTGCATACGTTGCATATATGCAAAATAGTATGTTGCATATATGCAACATTGTATGTTTCACATGTTGCATATATGCAAAATAGTATGTTGCATATATGCAACATTGTATGTTTCATATGTTGCATATATGCAATATAAAAAACAAACAATATTGCATATATGCAACATAGTCGGACGAACCCATAAAAAAAGAACGTTTTTTTTTTAGTTTTTTTTAGTTTTTTTTTAGTTTTTTTATTTTTTTTAAGGTCGTAAGGTGGAAATTAGTTGGATAGACACGGAAATTTAAAAAAGTAAAAAAAAGGAGCACCAAAATGACCTAAATAGCCTTCATTTAATATATTTTTCCTTTGGTTTTCCAGTTTTCCAACTAAAACTTAGTTTTCCATTGAACTTAACCCTTATATATATATATATATATATATATATATATATATATATATATTAGTTTTATTATACATATTAAACGTTTGACATATAAAAGCAATTGGGAAGTAGCGCAGCTGGTAAGCCTTTAAAATCATACATGGAGGTTGCGAGTTCTATTCTTGCAAGTACCTGTTTTAGTTTTTTTTTTAATTAAAATTTCGCTGAAAGAAGAGGGACCAGTTTTGTAAACTTTTAAAACTTTTTTTTTGTTTATTCCTAAATATCACGACGTAATAATCTACAGATCAAAAAAAAAACCCCAATCGACCTCCCTCTCCCTCTCCCTCTGGACCCTCTTGTCACAGTCTCACAGCGTCACTCCTCACGTCCGACCAACGCGACCTCCGGTCGGCGACCTCTCGCAGCGACCTCTGTCTGACCCAGACGACGGCTGGCGACCTCTGTACTCTCTAATCTAGGGTTTAATTGAGCCATTGAGGTATTTTGATTTAGTGTTTAATTTTTTTTTTTACAAATTCGAATTTTTTAGTGTAATTAGATGAATATATAGTTTAGTTTCTATGATTCTATTAATGAATTAATGATTTATGCTTTATGCATTAGTGAAAAGTGAATTAGGGTTGCTTATGATTTATGTTCTTGGTATAATTTTGTGTTGTAGTCAATTAAGGTTTAGTTTTGATGTAATTTTGATTTTCTATGTATTAGATTATGCCCCCGAAATCGTTATACAAATACAAAAGCGGGAGTATGAAACGTAAAAAGAAGAAAGCGGAAAACGAGATAGTAAAATCTCAAACGGGTGCCATATTTGGTTATTTCTCAAAACAACCTACAACTTCTAATGTTGATGCTAATGTAGATGGAGATGGTGTTAATTTGGATGGAGATGTGGATGTTGATTTTAGTTTGGATGGAGATAATGTTGAAGCTAATGTGGATGTTGGTGTTAATTTGGATGGAGATAATGTCGAAGCTAATGTGGATGTTAATATAGATGAAGATGATGGTGCTAATATGGATAAGGATGATGATGTTAATTTGGATGGAGATAATGTCGAAGCTAACCAGGTCCAAATATTGATATTTTTGATCCTAGAACGTGGGATAGACTTAATCCTAACATGATAAATGTTTTGGTAGAGAAAGGACCATTTTTTTCTCGCCTATGGCCCAGACATTTTTAAGAGTTTTCAGGACCGGCCCTGATTAAATTTAAAAACAACCAACCAAATGAAAATAAAGAAAACATACAAATGGGTTCGTGTTTTAGTGGTAACTTGGTGCATTCTTATTCTTTTATAAAAGCAAGTCAATTCAAGTTTTGACATCTAGATCAGGAGCAACTTTACTTAGTTGTTGAGGGTTTTGTCTAGTTGTTGAGGGTTTTGTCCATAGAATTTAAGAAACGATCATTAAAACAGTTTAAGAATTAAAATAAATAAATAAATAAATAAACAAAATTAAGACACGATTTTACAATAGTTTTTCAAGGAAAAAAACATATTTGATATTTCACAAATTAAATTAACCTCATGTCCAATCATTTCAAAACCCTTTTTTAACAATTTCACCCATTTTTAGGGGTTTTATTCTACACATTTTGTCCCGTACAAAACTTATACAACACTATGATACTATTGGGCTAGATGCTAAGGGCCCAAGCTTGTCTACACTCGAACTCAGCTCGTTTAAACATAACAAAGCTGACGGATCTCATCGTCACGGCGGGCGATGCAAGCAAATAGCGAAAAAACAAGAGACTCAACAGGTATGCCAGAAAGAACAGGGTGTGCATCGGATATTCGGATGCAACAGAGCTAGCTGGGGTATGGGGTGTCGGTGGCACATCCTGGTCCTCGGTAGCGGTAGATGACTCTCCGAACTCAAAAGTGTTGTCGGCAAACTTCGCCCTCTTCTTGGGTGGCATCGTCTCTGGGTCGGCGGGTAGCTCATGAGGCTCTGGGGAGAGAGACCGTTTATGGGTCGGCTTGGACTCAGCAACTGGGCCGGGAACACGCTGTCGGCTACGCAGGATGGATTTCCTAGGGGTATACATGCAAAGAGGTCCGTTAGGTGGAGCGGTAAGGTCGAAACAAGGGTTCACGGTCGGGCGAGACGGGGCTGGATGCGGACAAAGTAACCACTAAAGTGTCTCCGTTCTGAGCGGGGTCGGCCTCGACAATGTCGACGATGAACGGCGCATCTTCCTCCGGATGCTCGTCGGATGCGGAGTCTTCCTCAAGCTCTGAGTCTGCATCGTAGGGATCTTCCAGTACACTGGTAGGCGAGCGGGGAGATGACGGGGCCATGGTCGTGACTAGCGACACCAGTTGCTCCAGATCAACGTAGATCTCTGTCTCCGAAACAAAAAATAAGTCGATAGGTCCATGAGAAGCCATGCTGCGACAAAGTTTCCAAGTAATGTTGATAATATATATATGTTACATATAGTAATGGAATAGTTAGAATGAGCAAGTAGTGATGCATGCAAGTACCACTAACAGAGCTTAAGTTATAGTCTAGACTCTATGTATGCAATCTAGTTCTATAACATTGGCTCTGATACCACTCTGTCACACCCTGTATTTGTGTCGGGATGCGAAATAATGTTATCACAGTCAAGGTTACGAACGTACTCTGGGTGGTTCAACAACTAGAGCCGTTTGGAATTGTCAATTGGTTTGGAGTAAATAGGAGTTTTCCAATATCATTACGCAGCGGAATAATTGTAATGAGAAAAGTAAAAAAGTTTTAAGTTTACAAACATAAGTTTTCAAAAGATTTTTAGGACATGACACCGTTAGGTGTTATGCCAGGAAAATCTCCAAAGGCATGACCATACTCCAGAAGTAAATGAAAAGTCCTAAATGCAAATGACAGGAAAGCAAGCAGGTCCAAGCATGCAACAACAATTAAGATCAAGTACCTGAGAATTCATACGACAAAAAGGGTCAACAAATAAATTGTTGGTGAGTTCCACAGGTTTATAGTTGCTAGCAGATAAAGTTTGTTTGAAAACAGAAATTGAATATAATTCATGTTAATAGTTCACAATATCTGATAAGACATGTAGAAATGTTGCCATGTACCCTGAATTCCAAAACTGTCTGATTACCCACTCTTGATATCTTTTGTCCAGTTGATACCGCATAGATAAGACATAACAATTTGTACCCTTTTGACTATTAAAACGGAGTCACGATTGGAGCTACCAATCAGAGCAGAGGCGTTAACCCAATAGATCTATTCAAACGTTACCGTTTGCAAATGATAATTAATCGGATTTAGTTAATAGTGGGGTTTGGGTTATAGCATGAATGAACATGAGATAACAGGTTTGGACAATGGAAAAGCACATGTAACAGATATGATAACAAGGTCTAATTGTCTAACATGGAAAAATGTATGTATGAATTATCCCCCAAAGATAAAAATAGTTAAAGGAAAAAGGGGCCGTGAGAAACTCACATGATTTAGAAACAGGAAATCGGTAGCACGATCAACGAAAGTGTAGCCATAAATAATTATAAGACATACAATAAGTAATTGGGTTGACAATTTATGTCACTCCAATTAGGTGTAAGGTCTGAAGTCTTGACGTCATGGTAGCCTTAGAGTTAAATGATTTGGAAAGTCAAAGTGAAAGTGTCCGGTTATATGTTTATTTGGAAATAATGTAAAATATACATTTAAAATTAAATAAATATATAAAAGTTCCCAAATAATATTTAAAGATGGTAAATATTTATAGAAATAAATATTAAGTCAAAATGAGGGTTTTCATATGAGAAATTGATTATTTTGACTAACTAGTTGAAAACCGGGCGATTTTACGGTAACCGCTGAATACACGATATTTATCCGTTTAAGTTAGAAATCAATCTAGGATAATAAAATATGATTATATTCTGTCCAAAATGTGTAGACAATTATTTCAAGTGTTGGTTTTCAATAGTTTGCCGGTTTTGTCGGTTTTGCTGTTTTGGTCTCGTTTGCCCGTTTAATGACACCGTTAGGTTCCTAAATTCACCATATGTATTTGTAAACATGTTTTTATCATTAAAATATCTCTATAAGTTCATTTTGACCAGATTTGGGAAAATGACATTTTCAGGTCCGTCGGGTGTCAGTTTTAGTCCCGGTTTGTGCCCAAATTCAAGTAATTTGTTAAGGGATATTTTGGCTATGTTTTAGAGTCGTTTTAACCATCACAACTTACTGTTTAAAAGCCTAAAATTTCTAGTCAAAAGGGATCCATAGCTAAAAGTGTTTTCTAGGGTTTTTAAAGTGTACTTTTTGTAGTAAAAGTTCCCTATGGTGAGTTTAAGCACAAGTAATCTTTCTAAAGTCCAAGATAACATATTTTGACTATCTTAAAAGTATAAAAACGTGTCATAGGCATTATGGGGTCCAAAATTACAAGATCAACATACAACACACAATATATACAAAGTTAGTGACTAAAAATGCAAACTAAACAAATACTTGTGTAAAAGTCCTACAAATCAAAGTTTGTACATAATATTCTAAGGAAATGCCTATAATGAGTTTCTAATAGGAAAATACATGGAGAAACATAGAGATAGTTACAAACTAGTAGACTTTTATGGTTCAAAATTGTGTTTAGATAACAATGTAGTCAAGACTTGGTCATGGAGTGAACTAGATATGAAATGGAACATGAAATAAGTTCTATAGTTTAATATCATAAAGAAAAGTGGAGGTTAAAGCTCACTAGTTGGTGATGGGGGCCGAAAATGTGGATCATGATGACGGTTCTTGCTTCCTTTAGGCTCCTAGCTCCATGAAACATCAAAGATTTGAGTGTTTAAGCAGGAAAATTTAGAGAGAGAGAACTTACAAATGAGAGAGAGGGAGAGCAAGAGAGTTGTGTTTCTTAAGAAAGTTATGTCAAATGTGGCTAGGGTTTGTTTATGATGTATATAAATGAGAAGTGTTAAGTAAATGGGGTGTTTGGAAATTGGTGGGATGGTTTACGGGTTTGAGAAGAGAACCTAGAGAGAGAGAGAGAGAGAGAAATTTGGAGGTGTTTGGGAGTGTTTAAGGTGATAAAAATCTAGTGTGTAGTATGGTTAAATAAATGGCTAAGTGTTTGGTGTGTGTGTGTTGTGTTTGGACCAAGAGAAGGTAGGAGAGGGCTCGGGTTCGAGCCTTGGGTCAACCGGTTTCTACACACACTCAAGGGGAGTTCAAGGGCTTGCAAACTTGTGATATATGTGTGTGTATGTAGTGGTATATGGCAGAATTTGTGAGAGGGAATCATGTATGGAATATGGTGGGAAACATTACCCAATGGGTAATAGATTTGGTTTTACTTGGGACAACTTTCACCTACAATGTGTAGGTTGTAAGGATGATGTTGGAGGTGATTTGAATGGCATAAAGGAGGTCAACTCTAGTACATGCAACTAACTAAATCAATTAAATGGTAATGTGGTGGTTTGCTTGGGGTTTTCGGCTGGGAGCCGTTCGAAAGGGAAGGGGGGACGCGGGTTCGATCCCGTGACCAAACCAGGTCACGAGGGAGAGAAAAGGGAGACGAGGGACATGATTGCGAGCTCGAGGAAAATGGGGAACCGGTTCGATCGGAATCAAAAGAAAAGAAAAGGAAATGGGATCGGGTCTTAATCATTTTATAAAACATGTATTCCACGACGACATAAAATAATAAAAGGACTCGGTTTGGATTAAAAATATTCGTGGAATAATAACTCAAGATAATGACGTTGCATGGATATAATATATATATATATTGCATGCATGTAAAATAGGTTCGTCGTGATCGTTAATAAAGCTTTATGAAATGATTTGGACGTAAAATAAATTGGCATTTACGTAGGGAAATGTCACAAGTCTTGGTTTGCTTGTCATTATCTAAACATGTTATGAGTTAATACGAAATTGTTTATTAAAGTTATTCGTGAAATATGTGAATGATAAAATGATAAAAGGTTGATCAAAGTTTATGATTAAAATGAACGTAAAAATGATAATGATGATAATAATAAATCCCAAGATGATGGGATCATGCATGATATTTACTACATAGTTGGTAAATTTCGACACACGAGTCTGGATAGTCGCTTTGTCATTGTTAAAGTTCCAGCGACCATTCCATGCAAAGAAGTCATCATGTTCAAAGATCATTTGTAAAAATGAGTTAGGCTACATCAAGACTATGATTACGTCACATGTAAAGGCAAATATGATAGAAATTGACACGTTGCAAGTAAATAGTTACGTAACATAGTTAACACATAGGTATATATTATCAGTTTAGGTCCTTAGAATCTTACAGGTTGTCACACATATGCTGCTAGTCTTTCTAAACCTTCCTATACAAATTTCTTGTCTAAATCCAGTAATCTTGTTAATGCTTCCAAATTACCATTACTGCCTACTCCTATCAATGTTGTTCCTATTAAGAATTCTTTTCAAGGAAAGTTAACATCCAACGAGATGGATGAAAAAAAAGAGCTAGAGGAGAGTCTTTTGGAAGTACTAAAATAGATGCCTCAGCTTTTGGTTTAGGGGTTGTGCTTATGCAAGATATGCATCCATTGGCCTATATTAGTAAATCTCTGTCTCCTAGACAAGAACAACTTTCAGCCTATGAAAGAGAACTTCTAGCAATCCTACTAGCAATTAAACAATGGCACCACTACCTAGTAGTAAGCAAATTAATCAAGAAAGGCAATGGAGTTGCAGTTAAATGTTCTTTGGGGGGGAGGGGGGGGGGCTTAGTTATAAAATGATTGTTGAAAGTTGTTATATGTACCGTTCGAAGCTAATAAACTGTTATGTTTTTGGGTGAATCTTCTTCTCTCGAATTATTTTATCATTATGTTATTGAGGAAGTAAAAGTGTTAAAACACCAATGGGTCAACACACATACCCTTGCTGATTAACAACATCCAACAAAAGTGCAGCATCAAAATTCAGCAACTAAAGATCCTAATGTCCTAGCAACTTCTCGTGAGAAACAAGAACATCTCTACAATGTTATGATTTGAAAAGGCAGAGACGATCATGTAACCTTCATTGAAAGTACGGTGGACAATCAAGGCCCGTATCGAAATCAAGACTTTGATGAACACTCAATATTTAGGAAAAAAATAACTCAAAACCTTTTATAGAATTTGTCACACCTAGGAACCCTAACTTGATCCCTATTTATAAGACCCTCTTGACTTGATAAACAAGTCTTACATAGAATCCTACTACAACTCTAATACAATTAAATAAACATAACTCGTCTATCTAATTAAATATATTAACCGACTTGTTTAATATCCACCCCGAACTATACCGACTTGTACAAAACGGTTATGAATTAATCGGGCCAACATTCACCCCCCTAATTCAAATGCCGAATTAGACGGGGTCTTGATTCTAACTCCTTAGGCTTTGACCAACTTGTCAAGACCACTTGGGCCGACCCATAACTCGGACCGTACATTAAAATTACGCCAACATCACCCCCTAATTTCTTAACCGTCTTAGGGAAGTCCTCAACACCTAGTTAATCTCGCATTTTTCCAAACTTGATTCTCGCGAGCGGCTTGTCGTTGTTGCGGTGTTGATCATCATTCCATTGGCTATGGTTTTGGCCATTGCCTCGACCTCTACCTCCCCCAGCAGAGCTTGATTTTCCACGACCTCGACCCGAAGAAGACTCACCACGGTATTTATTATTAGAACTAATAGAGTTCTTATCGATTGTTTCCAATATCCCATGTACTCGGAATACTGTTTGGATTCAAATGACCCATATGTTGTAGCTAATCTGATTTAACACCGGGCACTGTAGTGATGTGATGCCATGATACTTCACTGAAACGATCCCATTCTCTGACGGTTTATCGTCCATCGAATTCAATTTTTTCATTCCTGAAAATTGTTTTTCTCACGGTCCTTTCGATTAAACAATTTCTTTTGGGACGGTTTCAGAACACACGTGGGTGATTTATCCTAAGCATGAACTTGACCATAATTCTTTTGAAGTATGTTGATTAATGACCAAGCTAACCCTCTATCTCAAAGAAAATCAATTCTAAGTAGATTTGGTCCTGATCGATCAAGTGTAAAATTAGCGGCTTCCAATTTTCTCTAAGTCGATCGAACCTAGTGCTGATCTTCAATAACAATCTACGAATACTCAACAAGAATCGACTTCCGGTCTACAGTAAAAATCGGCAACTTCTGATTTTTAGACAGATCACCGGCTTGTGATCTAGGCGGTGCTTTGGACGTAAGGGTGGTTGAGTGGCGATCTTCCGGCGTGAAGGGCGAAAGAGCTACGATCTCGTCATTCTTTGGTTCCCGGAATTGATACAAGATCCGCGTCTCGAAGCTGATAGTCGGCGACTTCTTTGATCTCCCTTGGCAACAGTCGTTTACCCTTAAATCTTTTTTGCTTGACTTCACTCGACCCTAGATCTTCTTGGCAAAACGAATAACCCTAGATCACTTCGCGATGATGACTACAAACACAGCTTCCTTGCAGATCACGGTATCAACTCCGGGTACCGAGAACTTGGTTCTTGATTTCACCAAGCTCTGATACCAATTCAAGGCCCGTATCGAAATTAAGACTTTGATGAACACTCAATATTTAGAAAAAAATAACTCAAAACCTTTTATAGAATTTGTCACACCTAGGAACCCTAACTTGATCCCTATTTATAAGACCCTCTTGACTTGATAAACAAGTCTTACATAGAATCCTACTACAACTCTAATACAATTAAATAAACATAACTCGTCTATCTAATTAAATATATTAACCGACTTGTTTAATTCCATCCCGAACTATACCGACTTGTACAAAACGGTTATGAATTAATCGGGCCAACAGACAACAGCTGTGACATTGTCTCTAAGACGCGACTAGTGCACCTGAACTATCAGGTCCGACTTGTTGGATCACAAAATAATATGAATACCCACACATGCCCTACGTTGAATAAAGATAAAAGACGAATTAGTTAGTTTGCGATTCTAAATCTCAAATTATGTCTAACAATTTGTAATTTAAGATTTAGAATGAAGGACATTTACACTCATTTCTGCAGGTGTCTAACACTTTGTTATTTAAGATTTAGAATCGCAAACTAACTGATTCGTAATTTTATCTTTATTCAACATAGGGCATGTGAGGGTATTCTTTTCATTTTGTGCTTCAACAAGGCGGACCTGATATGTCAGGTGCAGCAGTCGCGTCTTAGAAATAATATCGTAGTTGTTGTCCATTGTACTTTCAACGAAGGCTACATGATCGTCTCTGCCTTTTCAAATCATAACATTGTAGACTCATTCTTGTTTCTCATGAGAAGTTGTTGAGGACACCAGGATCTTCAGTTGCTGAATTTTTTATTTGCACTTTTGTTGGATATTAAGCAAGGGTATGTGTTTTGTCCCATTAGTGTTTTAACACTTTTACTTTCCTCAATAACATAATGATAAAAGCAGTTCGGGAGAACGAGAGAGAAGAAGATTCACCCAAAAACATAACAGTTTATTAGCTTTGAACGGTACATATGACGACTAACAAACATTCAACAACCAATCAACAAGTAAGTCCCCCAAGAATACAGAAAGTACAATTAACCCCCTACGCTTTAAGAATTCTATTAAAATGGTCCTTCAACTATCTGGTTATGTAATAATTACCCCCCACCCCCTCAAAATTTTTGACTGCAGCTTCATTGCCCTTCTTGATTAATTTACTTTCTACTAGGTAGTTGTGCCATTTTTTAACTGCTAGAAGCTCTCTTTCATAGGCTGAAAGTTGTTATCTAGGAGACAGAGATTTAGAATCTCAAACTAAGTGATTAATCTTTTATCTTTATTTAACGTAGGGCATATGAGGGTATT
>JBCNJP010000017.1:6256803-6272930 GCA_039602395.1 Deinandra increscens subsp. villosa
ATTAAAATTTATATGTGTGTTACCTCTAAAAATCTCATAAGCTCGTTATAGACATTAAAAAGCATTTAGTCAATTATTTAACTAAATACCTATTTTATCATTTAGCTCATTATCTAACTATATACCACTATCTAAATACTCGTTTAAAAAAAACAGTACCCTAACTAAATACCCTTATACCTATTTTTTTTATAAATACCTTTTGGAATCTTGATCGCCGATCGGAATACCCGGTACCCTTATACTTAATACCAATTTCAGTGTTCCACCGCTCCACGTCTCACGGAATCTTGATCACCGATCGGAATTAGGTAGTTCTAGGTCACAATTGGGCGAACTCGACTATCGACATTAATGCAACTTTGCTTTAGTTTGTATTTTTTAATAAAATCATAATTTTAACTATTTTTTTCTTATATATCAATGTTCGAGAATTTTTTTTGTGGACCTCGTAAAATATTTTTCTAGTTACATCCCTACTTGTCTATATGCAACCAGACCCCAATCGATTTTTCAACTATATTCAACTAGACTCGACTCATCTTAATTACAAATTTATCACTTTTAGTAGTTTTTTATATTGAGTTAATTACATTTTGCGTTCCTGAGGTTTGCTGTTTGTTGCCACCTGAGTTTAGATTTTAAATTATTAACAAATCTAGCATGAGATTTGCATTCTATTGTCAACTGAGTCCTTGGGACTAACGGGGTTAGATTATTCTAGTTAAATGGAAGGGTATTCCAGTAATTTTATAATGACGGACTATTTAGGTAAATTAGTAAGTTTAACTAATATGAGGAGCCGTTCTATAAATATGAGGGGCTGTTCTGTAAATTAAAAATGAGAGAGAGAAGAAAGAGCACATCCGGCTCCCTTCGTCCCCTCCCCTTCCTTCCATCTGACTGAAGCCGGCGACCTCTGCCGGCGTTCCCCCGACGACCTGCTCCCTCCGGCGAGCTCCTCACCCCCTTCCTCTTCGACCGACGACGCATCCCCATCCCCATCCACATGTAAATCTATACACCAATAGATTCGGGGAATTAAATCCTTTAGATCTTGATAATGTATTCACCTCTCAACTGCAATCTCCGATGAGAAAACCTACAAATTTCGATTTCAATTTATCGGCGGCGGTAGTTCAGGCGGTGATGAATTCAAGAGCAGGTGCCTTCAAGAAAATTACAAAATAGTTTACAGAAGTAGTCCTTGTAATTAAACTCTCAGATCCTTGATTGGCTTATTTTAGTAATTTTACAGAAGTAGTCCTTGTAATTAATTAACTTTAATAATTAATTCAAGAAAATTATAAAATAGTTTTATGACTTTGATAATTTACAGAACTATTCTCTCGTCTATAAAATTACTAAAATACCCTTCCACTTAACAGAAAATCTAACCATGTTAGTCCCAAGGACTCAGTTGGCAATACAATGCAAACCTCATGCGAGATTTGTTAATAATTTGAAATCTGGACTCAAGTGGCAACAAATAGCAAATCTCAGGGACGCAAAATGTAACTAACTCTTTTATATTTTACGATGAAGATAATATCGTTAAATTATTACTTGCTATTATGTTATATATTAGCGGAGGAGGCAAACCCTAGGCCAAAGTTTGATCGACGTCGAAGAAGTAGAAGAAAGTTTCCGTCTTCAATGGAATTCCAACGCGGTAACTAATCGAATTTGTTTTTCTATTTTTTACGTTTTCTGGAAATCATAGTTGAACTATTTAGACACCATTTGTTTCTAAATTTTTACCTTTTTTCTGGAAATCAAAATACGGAACTATATATTTAGGTACCGAAAGTTGTTGAATCAGAGATTGAATTTTGTAATGTTGTTTTTTGTACGTTACTTGCAGGAGGAGGTTTTATGGAAGCAGCTCCTCCCTTTTGGGACAGGGGTATTTGCTACAATATTCTTCTTTTCTTCTATGTTAATTAGTAAGTATTGTGACATGATATTGTGCATGAGGTTAATTTGACATTATTTTCATGACAGTTGTGTGGGATTCAATCTCTTCAAGAACACAATTGGGATTTCTCAAATCTACAAGTGAGTATCTATCTCTCTATCAAGTTTGTTTTTTAATTGGCATTGAGCGATGAAGTTAACCAATTAAGTTTTAAATTCTTTTCTTAATCAGGATGCTTTTAAAGAGGGTGGGGTCTTACACAATCAGAAAGTCTTTCTCTTCACCTCTACAGAGGGTAAGTATTAGTAGTAGTGAAGATTTTTAGATTGAAAGAATGGTAGGTATTCATAGATTTCTAAAAACATGTGTTTTCATCAATCCAAGTTATGCCCGGCTCGGGTCATCCCAACCGTCTTTTTTTGGCCTATACAAAATTTGTTTCAACATATTACTTACTACATGCCTTGTTGTTATTGTTATTGTTGTTGTTGCAGTACATGTACTCTCTTTTCATGGTGAAAGGAAATTAACCTACATACCAGTGGTTGCTGCGGTAATTAAGCCTACTAATTCTTGATTCTATTACTTTACCTTCATAGTTTTTGTTAAGTTTCCCTAATTTTGATTTAGATCATCATTATTACCGTCTTTATAATCATGCTAACGCACTCATCAATCGTATATTAAAATGGTATATATCGTTGATTGATTGGTTTTAAAACAGCATCATCATATCTATGTTATTTGGGCAGATTGTATCTCCATGTCCACCTTCTGATAAGATTGCGATTAGACCAAGAGATCAGTCTGATGAGATTGTTGACATGGCGTATGCGAAGGTTGATTGGGTTCCATATTTTCCAGTAGCGGCAGATTGGTACATATACTTTATCTTATTTTGAGAACCATATTTTAATTGGCGAATGTTACATCCATATTGATTTTAATTTTGTAGGGGTGGTGCTGCTGAAACTCGGATTTTTCTACTACGCTATAGAGCGTATGCATCCTTACTTGTGTTTCATCTTACAGTTATTTTGTCTTAAATTGCCAGCTAATGTTGTTTGGTTTTGACTCTGACACAGTGCTTCGTTGATCGATTCTATCAATACTCTTCGGGGCTACACACCATGTAAATGAGCGAATTCATACATCATGTTTACTAATCTTAACTCTCAAGACATAAAATCTTTTCTTTGAAAACAAGCATTTGGGAGTGACAAGTTTATGGCAGGGAGATAAAGCACAAAACTTGATTTGTCAATTTTTTAATCTTGTTTTTTCAGACTTTAATAATCCTTTTGAGACGGAGGAGGAGGAAGCACTTTCTGTTGAAATCACTTGTCCAGGTGAATCGGGAGGGGAGCCTGTAAGTTACACCAACTAAGTATTGCTGTTATTATTATTATTACTGTTGTTATTGTTGTTGTTGAGTTGATACTAATTAGCCTGACTGAATTTTCTATAGATTACGTGTACATATGATTGCGAGTTTGATGATCTTGAGGTGAGCCAAAATAGTTTCTTTCTTCCTCTTAATTTCTAACCTTTAATTAGGCTATGTGTATGTGTGTGCATGTTTTAAATTAACAAGATAGAAAAATGTTGTTTGAAAAGTCTAGTTGGTGTTATTTAAATGCTAGTGTTGTAGACTTTGAACTTGTCTTTCTTTTTTAAGAGCTTGGTTTTGACTATGTGTAGGAATTCACTAATACCTTCATTACTAATGGGAAGGTTGACAAGGATGCCTTCAAGGTACGTAACGTAAGGTAGACTTGTGTATCAGTTAATAATAACAGTAATAGTAATAATAACATATTATTCTCGTACGTTCTATCTAGGAGCTTGTCAAGAAAAAGGTCGAAGCAGCAAGGAAAAATGTACCCTCTTTTCTTTTCTTATGATCAAAAGATACAACTTCACATATATATTGGGTCATGACAACATGTCATTTTGTACTGCTAGGCAATAAGAGAGCGGCTCGAGGCTCAAGTGGAATCGATGCGTCAAGGGAGAGATGCTGATGCATTCGAGGCGATGATGTTTTATAAATTTTATCCGGTTGTCACACCTGATACCCCAGATATCTCGTCTGTCAAGGTTAGCTAGGCTAGCCTAATTATACATTTGTTTCACTGTTCATTTTCTTTCTTTGTTAATATATTTAATTTAATAATTACATGCATATGCATATGTGTTTTTCTTGCAGTCTCCATGCATAAACAGATATTATGGCAAGGCACATCTAGTATTCTAATTTCAACTTTTATGGTTGGAGACTCTGAACTCAAAAGGGATCAATTAAACCTTTTAATTGTTAAAAATTCACTTATTTTGGTTTTTTACCCCATATTGTAGGGTGTTGCAAACATCTCCCTTTAAGTTCAAGCTGTACATATGACTTTCATCAAATATGGCTTTCTCGCAATTCTATTTTTTTTCCCCAAGTTTGTGCCGGATTTAATTTTTAACTTTTGTTTACCTTTCATCAGTTTTCGTTTATGTTCCTTGGTTAATTTTTTTTTTCTGTAATATTTTAAAGATAATTGGTAAGATGAGAGTTGGAGAGTGTGACTAAAATGATTTTGTTGAAAATGTGGTAAAATAATGTGTTAGAAAAACAAAGGGGATCGGTTATAAAAGGAGGGGAGGGGGACGTAAGAAGATGAGAAACTTTCACCCAAAACCTAATCTTTGTTTTCTTTCAAAAAAAATCTTCAAAATGACTTGTTGATTTGTATAGTGTTTCTAGGCGACTAGATCATGGATTTGGATGAACATAATGATCGAAGATGCAACGGTGAAGAAGAAGATGTAAAGCATTCACAGTCCATTCCCCATAATTATGTGAGTGAAGACCTAAAAATTTATGGATTGGTTGTGAGCATAGGAGAGAAAAAAAATTACTTTCACCCCTATATTTGATTAAAAAAATCTAGTGATTCCATAAAATTTAAGGTTTGATGTGAGTGGAAGAGAGAAAATGTAATGATAAGGATATAAAAATTTATTTAATTGTGATTGATAGTGAAAGAGAAAGAAAAAATAATGATAAAAGTATAAATTATAGGGATGGAGATGAGAGTTGGTTGTGAATGCTAACCCAAGAGGATGCTTGGGCAGTTATCAGTTCCTATTTCGAACAGCATGGCCTTATTCGTCAACAAATCCATTCAATTGATCAGCTTATCGAGAATACTATGCAAGAAATTGTTGACAAGTCTGCATATATGAAGATGCGACCCAAAACTCAGCACAATCCACGTCATCAGCCTGATTCTGCCGAGGTTCATTTTGGATCCTTTTTCTGTAGTTATAATTAGGGTTTTCAATTCAGTCTGGAGCACAAGTCGGTCAAAATTGGTTGTTTAAAATTCAAGTGAAGAACATTAATAGATGTTTGTCATTATCGGTTCTAGGGTTTTAAGCGAAGTTTCAGTTTTGAGGGGAGAAGTCACTATGGAACCCGTGGAATCGTTTGATTCATGAAACTATTTGAAAGTAGGTCGAAGTTGTTAAACTTGGTGGAGTTTTAGAAGTCAAATAACAGTAAGCTCGGTGATGTTTCTACAAAAGGAAGTCGCGTCATATCATCTCTTTGTCCTCTCTCCAATTTCCGCATCTACCACTTTATATACAATTTTGGTTTAGTAGAGTTTTATTGATTTATCAAAATCTTCATTTTTTTCAGTCTTAGGTAACGTTTGGTATGCAGGAATAGATGGTGGAATGGAATGAGTCATTATATTGGAATGAAAAATGACATCTTTGCTAGCACATTGGAATGGAATGGACTATTACGTAAGAAATATTGTTCCTTCCATATATAAAGATTTTTATTCCTTAGGGTATGGTATTTTTCTTCCATTCCCTCAAGTAATGGAATGAAAATTTTATTCAGTTTAATTTTTTTATTAGAATTTTATGAAAAAAAATCAAGTATAAAAAACATAAAAATATACGAAGAATAATATACAAATGAAAAAGAATAAAAATAAAATAAAAATGAAAAACAATAAAATAAAAGTAAAATATAATAAATAAATTAAAAAATAAAAATAAAAGTAAATTTGCAAATAAAAATGAAAATAAAAAATAAAATGAACTTAAAAATTAAAATATTTAATAAAAATAAATTAACTAAAAGTTAAAAAATAAAAAATTTAAAAAAAAAATTAAAATATAATTATAAATCAAATATATTACTTTATATGGAAATGTTGCTAAAACTATATTCTATTACATGATTTACTAACTATCAACAACACGAAACAATCCCCCATCATTTGGTGGAGTGGATACAACCCTTGTCTTCCAATGTGAAGGTCAAGGGTTCAAATCGCACCGGATACAAAAAATGAATGAAGAATTATAGAGGTGGGTTGAAGGTTTTACCGCAGTGGGTCTTTAGGCGGTGGGTTTCCTCTGGGATGGATGTGCAACATAGAGGGTCCTGGTTACTCGCACGGCATGTGGTTGCAACGTGTCGTGGGTAGCATTGTTTGTCATGATGAGACCCCCGAGTAACCGGGTGTTTGCTGTTAAAAAAAACACGAAACAATGATTTAACAAACAAGACGATGAAATGGTAATGATCGATTTTATTCATTCAACCATTCCATTACATTGTTCATTTTATCATTTTAAAAAAAATAAAAAATTGCCAATTTCACTATTTAAATCAATTAATTAATAGTTAATTTTGTGACAAAAAGACTACGTCGGGTCACGTCTAGTTATGACTTGTATCTTAGAGCCACTCTAACACCTAAGAGAAAACCCAAAAAACTGGGTAAAACCTCCAGCAGCTTAGACGACGGGACTCGAACCCGAGCCTTCAAATTACGGTGGTTTCAGAATACCATTAGGCCAGAAGGCCGATGGTTGACTAACATGTTTCATTCTCAACTCTCCCAGCAGACCACATACCCTAAACTAGAGGAGCACAAAAGAAAAAGCCGGTCAACCAAACCGAACCGGTTTAATAGCCGATACAAAACGACAGTTTGAAACCGGTTATAGGTTAACCTATTAAAGATTTTTATAATTCGTTTTTTTAAAATACCATTTTTTACCGGTCAACCGGTTCGGTTAACGTTGAGACAGACCAGTTAGAGTTTTAGGGGTACAATTTTTTTTTTCTTTCAAAAATCGGTTTTACCGGTTATAAGTTGTGAAGGACCGGACCAGGGATTTTTTTTCTTTAAAAAAAAACCGGCGATTTGTGCACCTCTGCCCTAAACCCTATGTGCCTCTCCAATCCAGATTTGATTTGCAGCAACATGTTTGGATGATCAGAAGATTATGGATTTGGAAGAAGAGTATGATCAAGGATACGACGATGAGGATGCTCGGGCGGTTATCAGTTCTTATTTCAAAGAAAAGGGTCTTCTTCGTCAACAATAGCTTGATTCGTTATTCAGACAGTGAAGAGGATAGATACAAATCTATCCTTACTTGCGCTTAACCCAACCGCTTTGGGCCTAATTAAAAAGCCCACTCAAAACCCTAGGCTTCCCCTCCTATATATAGGAGGAGCCTCTTCCTTACACACGATCTTCTCTTCTCACCTACCTTCTCACTTTACTTTACTTTTCTATGGATTTATTCACAATTGAATATAATACTAATGTTGAGCGTCGGAGGGTGGTCTAGAGACTCCGATCTCTAACCCCTTCTAAAGTGTTTGTTTGAGTGATCTCAGGAACCGCGGATCCGGTTACGGTTGGCCGAAGGATTTGAGACCTGATTTGATCTACCCAGACTCGATCGTTTTTAGTTCTTTTCATTGGCGCCATCCGATTTCTAAGCTAGGCTAGAACAGCTATTCTTCAGAATTATTTGGAAACCGTGTCTGTTATACGAGACTCAACGACGGGTAAATCTTGTTTTCTCCATCTTATATTGTCCGTTAAAATGTTCAGATCTGTATAAAAATATTCAGATCTGGTATGAATATATTCAGATCTGTGTCTGATATAAATTATTAATGCAATTCTGGGTCTGGAAACATCAAAATCGATATACCACGATGTGTAATTCTACCTTTTTCCGTGTGATTTTTTTTCTACAATTGTTTTTTCATATACGGGGACAAATAAAAAGTGGGGAGATGCTGGCTACAAATAATGATTTTGAGAATCTTTTATTTAATTCTCCTATTTATCATTTATAATATGGGAGGACAAACGGAGATATAAACAAATCCTCTATATCAAAGCGAGTCGAATTACATATGGCACCATTGGAGATAAGAAGCATAATCTGTTCCGCACGGACATAATTATTCCTAGTCTAAAACTATAATTGTTTAATATCTGAAGGATTATTAAGACTCCACATTGATGATCGATTGGGGTAGATTGGTGGGCCACATCAAAAAAAAATCAAAAATTTATTAAGCTTCACGATGAATGAACGAAATCATGATCCACAATCTAAATGAAATCCAAGTTCCCTTTACACGTGTAAACTATCTTGTGGGTACTTTTTAATTTGTTTTATTTTACTTTTTCTTCGAACTATTTAATTTCTTATATAATGTTAATCTTTTTTAAATAACCTGTAATATATAAATTAAAAAAAAATACCCAAACACATATTTTTGTTTAGTTTTTTTATGAAGATCCCGATATAAAATTTATTAATAATGGAGATGTTTAAAAAAGTGTATTTCTAATATTAAGTAAATATAAAGGTTATTTTTGGATTCCATATAGTTGGTATGTGCTAATTAATTTTTTTTAATAATCTTTAGATTATTTTCAATTTATAATAAATGTTTTTAGTCTAACAAAAAAGAAAAGACTTCATTCTTTAGAAGATAAATGGATGCCTTGATCTGGGAAAGCAATCATCTTATGGTTTATGAATTAAATTTCAGACTAGTGTTGGGACCAGGTCTTTGTATTGTTATGATTTTCCCGACGGCAACCTATACGACCTTCGTTGGAAGTACGGTGGATAGCAGTTGCAATATTGTTTCTAAAACGCGATTGTTGCACCTAACTTATCAGGTCCGCCTTGTTGAATCACAAAATGATATGCTAGCAACTATAAACCTGTGAAACTCACCAACAATTTATTTGTTGACCCTTTTTGTCGTATGAATTCTCAGGTACTTGATCTTAATTGTTGTTGCATGCTTGGACCTGCTTGCTTTCCTGTCATTTGCATTTAGGACTTTTCATTTACTTCTGGAGTATGGTCATGCCTTTGGAGATTTTCCTGGCATAACACCTAACGGTGTCATGTCCTAAAAATCTTTTGAAAACTTATGTTTGTAAACTTAAAACTTTTTTACTTTTCTCATTACAAATATTCCGCTGCGTAATGATATTGGAAAACTCCTATTTACTCCAAACCAATTGACAATTCCAAACGGCTCTAGTTGTTGAACCACCCAGAGTACGTTCGTAACCTTGACTGTGATAACATTGTTTTGCATCCCGACACAAATACAGGGTGTGACAGAGTGGTATCAGAACCAAGGTTATAGAACTAGATTGCATACATAGAGTCTAGACTATAACTTAAGCTCTGTTAGTGGTACTTGCATGCATCACTACTTGCTCATTCTAACTATTCCATTACTATATGTAACATATATATATTATCAACATTACTTGGAAACTTTGTCGCAGCATGGCTTCTCATGGACCTATCGACTTATTTTTTGTTTCGGAGACAGAGATCTACGTTGATTTGGAGCAACTGGTGTCGCTAGTCACGACCATGGCCCCGTCATCTCCCCGCTCGCCTACTAGTGTACTGGAAGATCCCTACGATGCAGACTCAGAGCTTGAGGAAGACTCCGCATCCGACGAGGATCAGGAGGAAGATGCGCCGTTCATCGTCGACATTGTCGAGGCCGACCCCGCTCAAAACGGAGACACTTTAGTGGTTACTTTGTCCGCATCCAGCCCCGTCTCGCCCGACCGTGAACCCTTGTTTCGACCTTACCGCTCCACCTAACGGACCTCTTTGCATGTATACCCCTAGGAAATCCATCCTGCGTAGCCGACAGCGTGTTCCCGGCCCAGTTGCTGAGTCCAAGCCGACCCATAAACGGTCTCTCTCCCCAGAGCCTCATGAGCTACCCGCCGACCCAGAGACGATGCCACCCAAGAAGAGGGCGAAGTTTGCCGACAACACTTTTGAGTTCGGAGAGTCCTCTACCGCTACCGAGGACCAGGATGTGCCACCGACACCCCATACCCCAGCTAGCTCTGTTGCATCCGAATATCCGATGCACCCCCTGTTCTTTCTGGCATACCTGTTGAGTCTCTTGTTTTTTTGCTCTTTGCTTGCATCGCCCGCCGTGACGATGAGATCCGTCAGCTTTGTTATGTTTAAACGAGCTGAGTTCGAGTGTAGACAAGCTTGGGCCCTTAGCATCTAGCCCAATAGTATCATAGTGTTGTATAAGTTTTGTATGGGACAAAATGTGTAGAATAAAACCCCTAAAAATGGGTGAAATTGTTAAAAAAGGGTTTTGAAATGATTGGACATGAGGTTAATTTAATTTGTGAAATATCAAATATGTTTTTTTCCTTGAAAAACTATTGTAAAATCGTGTCTTAATTTTGTTTATTTATTTATTTATTTTAATTCTTAAACTGTTGTAATGATCGTTTCTTAAATTCTATGGACAAAACCCTCAACAACTAGACAAAACCCTCAACAACTAAGTAAAGTTGCTCCTGATCTAGATGTCAAAACTTGAATTGACTTGCTTTTATAAAGGAACAAGATGGATGACCACCCCCGCGCGTTACTGTGGGAGTGACTACTAAATGTAAACATGAGAAAGACAAAAGTAGTAGTAGAGTAATAACAAACTTTTTGTTGTATTGAATTTGTTAAAAAACCTTATGCGAGGGAAATTAGAAGACAGCCCCCACATCTACCCACTTCTGAAATATCACACTCTTCACAAAAGTTGTTTTGCTTCTTTTATTTGTATTTTAAATGCCACAAACATCACAATCGGCTTTAAAAAATTATTTCTATCATGAATAGCAGTTGCAAATGGAGAAAGGAGACATGAATATCTTTTATGTAAAAAAAATGAATGAAACGACTATGATGCAAGTACTTTGGGTTTCTTGACCAATAATTATGAAAAGAAACATCACACTGTTTTGTATATATAAATTTATATGAAGTATTTGTATCCAAAATATGCAAGTTTGATAAGGCTCAGATTTTACTTGTTGATCAGATTTAACTGATTTATCATAAAATTGACACCGATCGCAATGAGGGGTGCAACAAACAAAAGTTTCATGCGTCCTTCTCATCACAACCTGGCAGTCAGGATCTAAGAAGAAAAAAAATCATCATTGCCTTTCACTCATGAAATTCCTAAGAATTTGTATCCATCATCGCCTTAGAAGGCTCTGGTCGGAGCAATTGCATGTAGCGGCCGGAATACTTGACCGGAAAAACCAAGGTTTCACCAAAGCCCCAAAGTACTCAAAAATTAGGGTTTCATAAAAACCCCTAAAATTGTTAACCAAATACGACTATGAAGCCGGCTATAAGCAGTAGCCGCACAAACGACATCGTCATCACAACGTCGTCATCACAAACCCAAAATCGATTTAATAAAAATGACCACCAAGAAATCGGTAATCAGAGACGTACCCATCGCCACACCACCGGATTTCAGAGATGTACCCATATCAACGACGTCTTTAAGATATGAAGACAGAGAGAGAGCGATGATACTGCTAACATCTGGAGAGCAAAGAGATCTCTACTCAAATCCGAAGAGCAAACAAACATCACCGCTATCCCGTCGTCATACATAAAGGGCCGCGACATCAACATCCACACCACACTACCGGATTTCGTCAACGACGACGATACTTGGACGTGGTCAGCGTGATGACAGACGAAGTCGGCGGCGACGACCGGAGCTCGGACGTGGTCGGCGTGATATAACAGACGGACGTGGTCGGCGTGATGAAAGACGGACGTCGTCGGCGTGATGATAGACGGAGCAGGCGGTGACGACCGCAGGCGTCGGATTAAGTCCATCCCACGTTCTAGGATCAAAAATATCAATATTTGGACCTGGTTAGCTTCGACATTATCTCCATCCAAATTAACATCATCATCCTCATCCATATTAGCACCATCATCTTCATCTATATTAACATCCACATAAGCTTCGACATTATCTCCATCCAAATTAACACCAACATCCACATTAGCTTCAACATTATCTCCATCCAAATTAACATCAACATCCACATCTCCATCCAAATTAACACCATCTCCATCTACATTAGCATCAACATTAGAAGTTGTAGGTTGTTTTGAGAAATAAACCAAATATGGCACCCGTTTGAGATTTTACTATCTCGTTTTCCGCTTTCTTCTTTTTACGTTTCATACTCCCGCTTTTGTATTTGTATAACGATTTCGGGGGCATAATCTAATACATAGAAAATCAAAATTACATCAAAATTAAACCTTAATTCACTACAACACAAAATTATACCAAGAACATAAATCATAAGCAACCCTAATTCACTTTTCACTAATGCATAAAGCATAAATCATTAATTCATTAATAGAATCATAGAAACTAAACTATATATTCATCTAATTACACTAAAAATTTCGAATTTGTAAAAAAAAATTTAAACACTAAATCAAAATACCTCAATGGCTCAATTAAACCCTAGATTAGAGAGTACAGAGGTCGCCAGCCGTCGTCTGGGTCAGACAGAGGTCGCTGCGAGAGGTCGCTGCGAGAGGTCGCTGCGAGAGGTCGCCGACCGGAGGTCGTGTTGGTCGGACGTGAGGAGTGACGTTGTGAGACTGTGACGAGAGGGTCCAGAGGGAGAGGGAGGTCGATTGGGGTTTTTTTTTATCTGTAGATTATTACGTCGTGATATTTAGGAACAAACAAAAAAAAGTTTTAAAAGTTTACAAAACTGGTCCCTCTTCTTTCAGCGAAATTTTAATTAAAAAAAACTAAAACAGGTACTTGCAAGAATAGAACCCGCAACCTCCATGTATGATTTTAAAGGGATAGGATCTTTTAAGAACCAATAAATATTGTGAAAACCGCGAGAACAGATATGAGCCACACATCTTAACCACCTTTTCAAATGAATGGTCTAGATTAATTTGAATTTATTTAAGTTAAATTAAAATTAAAAAATCTATTAAATATCTAGAAAAGGGCATTTACGTAATTTTATATTTAAATTGAGATGAAGTGATAAGGTGATGTGACATAAATATCTATTTTCCTCCCTCCATTTTGTATCGTTAATAACTTTTAATACGATAATAATTTTATAAAAAAAAATTGCACCATTAAATAGGACGTTTTTTTATCTTTAATTTGGTTATAGTCTCGTTATTTTTTTTATATAAATTTTTTTTTCCGTAGTTTTTTTTAATGTGTTTTGTTACATGTAGGTAACGAACAATTACATATGTGTAGCCAACAAATACCTACGTGTAACGAACAGTTGCACGTATGTAAAATATTAAAAAAATATAAATATTTAAATTTCTTTCTCATTGATCAGTGTATCATATTTTTTTTCTCCCTCATTTTCCGTAAACACATTATTTATCAGGTATATGCCCAAACATATTTTCGCAAACACATTTTCTTGCTACAACCATGTAGCTAGTTCTTACAAACTTGAAGCATTGTGTAACAAAAATATAAACAAGTATTCACATGGTTGCATGCTCGTAGGCATCTGTTACATAGTTGTTCTTGTCTATATTGCATGATCGTAGGCATCTGTTACATAGTTACGCCTTCTTACATATACGTTACATTTTCGTAACAGAGTCTTACCAATTAGTAGTAAAAGGTTACCACTCGTCAAAAACTTAAACCATGATAATACTAGCACCAAAACAATACCAAGATCTAATATATTTTTTTTCAAGAACCAAAAACAACATAAAAAAGGATATCAAAATTATAAACAACATGATCTCAAAATTATCAGTTTTTTTGAATGCATGTTGTTACATGTATGCAACGAGCAGTTACTTATGGGTAACGAACAATTACATATATGTTTTTACACTAATAAAAAGGTGTATTAGGTTATTACTACATAAATGCACATAATGTTACACACTTGTATCATGGTCTTGCTACATGAATGCAACGAGTTCTTACATACTTGAAGCATGTGTAACAAACATGTAAACATGTTTTTACACTTATAAGGGGGGTAGGTTGTTATTAAACTGGTGTAAACGTTCTTACACGTAAGAGTCAGTAAGAGAAAAATGAAAAAGGGGTCGGTAATAAGGAAATCCAAGAATACCGAATTAAATGGTGTATAAAAGAAGTAAAAGAAATGTTCAATCTCACGAACAATCAGGTATAGTTAAAGTAGGATTGAATCTTGTTCCATATATGTTACATATCACTGCATGCTCGTAGGTATATATTACATGATTGTTAATATATTGCATGCTCGTATGTATTTGTTACATTGTTGCATCTTGTTACATATATTTACCTATTCATTATAGAAACTTACTAACAAGTAGTAAAATATTACTATGTTGCATATACACATAATGTTACACACTTGTATCATGTTCATATTACACCAATGCAGTGAGTTCTTACAAACGTGAAGCGTAGTGTAACAAATGTGTAAATAGGTTTTTACACTAATAAAAGGGTCTTTATGTTGTTAAATTGGTGCAAACGTACTTACATATATGAGTCAATAAGAATAATAAGAAAAAGGGATTGGTAATTAGAAAATCCAAGAATACAAAATTAATCGGTGTATAAAATAAACAAAATAAAAGTTCAATCTCATGGAACAATCACGTATGGTTAAAGCATAAATGAATCTTGTTCCATAGATGTCACATATCGCTGCATCCTCGTAGGCATATATTGCATGGTTGTTAGTGTCTATATTCTATGCACGTAGGCATTTATTATTTTTTTTAAATAAACATTTAAAAATAAGCTTACAAAAATAAAAAAAAGTAAAAAAAAAATATTTTTTAAAAACATAAAAAGTAAATTAAAAACACTAATAAAAAGTTTTAAAAAAATTAATTAAAATAGTAAAAAAAGTTTTAAAAATTGTTTAATAAAAGTAAAAAAATTTATTCAAAAACATAAAAATAAGTAGGGAAAAGTAAAAGAAATATATTATATTAAAAACATCAAAAGTAAATTAAAAAAACTAGTAAAAAGGTTTAAAAAAATAATTTAAGAAGTAAAAAAGTTAATAAAAAAGTTAATAGAAAAGTTTTAAAAAGTTATTTAAAACATAAAAAACTAAAAGTTAATAAAAAGTTTTAAAAAACTATTATTAAAATAAAAATGAAAACGTTTAAATAAAAAACATAAAAAGTAAATTAAAAAAACTAATAAAATAGTTTAAAAATACATTAAAACAGTAAAAAATTAATAAAAAAGTTTATAAAAAAGTTTTAAAAAAGTAAAAAAAGTTATTCAAAAAACATAAAAAAATTAGTAAGGAAAAATAAAAAAATATTATATTAAAAACATGAAAAAGTAAATTAAAAAACTAGAAAAAAGTTTTTAAAAAATATATATTTATAAAGTAAAATAAATAATAAATTTTTTTTAAAAAGTTAAAAAAAAGTTATTAAAACGTAAAAAATGATGAGTTGATAAAAAGTTTTAAAAATTTGTTAAAAAAATAAAAATGAAAACGCTTAAAAAAGTTATAAAAAATTAAAAAACAATAAAAAATAAGTTTAAAAAAATATTAAAAACGTAATAAAAAACATAAAAGAAAGTATTTAAAAAATATTTAAAACAATTAATCTTTACTAATTTAGATATTAATAGTTAAAGTACTTTAATAGTTAATAATATTTTAAAAGGGTTTTGTCTTTTAGTTATATAGGTTAAAGACTTTATTGCCCTTTTCAATTAAAATAAATAAAATATGTTAGATTCCAAATGTGTGGCTAGGAAGTGTTCTCATGGTTTCTCACAATAATAAAAAGTTCTCAAATGATCTTAATCCTATATATATATAGGATTTCGGGCCCTCCAAAACCCCGGGCCCTCCAAAACCCCGGGCCCTAGGCGGTCGCCTACCCGGCCTATGCCCAGGGCCGGCCCTGAATTTAATGCAGGGTCTTTATCATCAAGTATGTTATTTTGTTCGGGGCATCACAACAGCGGAGTGAAGAGCAGATCGAGGCTGCG
>JBCNJP010000017.1:6273430-6390619 GCA_039602395.1 Deinandra increscens subsp. villosa
TGTTGTTGTTTGCTACTTGTTCATTACAGGAAAAGAGAAATTGTTTCAACCACAAGAACCACCAAAAGAACCACCTAAAAACCTAAAAAGTGGGCTCAGACCGTTGCAATGTCCTCATCGCCCACTGTCTTCTCCTCCTCCACCGGCTTCACCACGTCCTCCAGCTTCTTGCCAGTTCCCAGCTCAATCACAAAAGCCCTTGTTGGGGCAACCGGAGAATCCGGAACCACCTTTGAGGAGCCACCTTCGGTCCCATCCTTTCCTTCCCCATCACCATCTCCTCCCAGCGATTCCAAAACCAGCCTCCAGCCTGCGACATCCCAACCTGGTACCTGAAAGCCAGCCGCTTCAGCCTCTTCTGCCATTTGAATTTTGCATTCCAGGACGCTCCGGGCAGCCGAGAGTTGGCCGATTTCAGCATCAGCAGCCATTTTGGCTTCCAGGGCTTGACGCTGCTCAGTGAGCTTATGCTCATAGAGAAGGGTCTTACCCTTGGCAGTTTCAGCTTGGGCCTGAATCTTCTCGTTGGCTTCGGCGAGCTTCTTCTCCATGTCCATAGCTTGGAAGCTCAGCTTCTCAATACCCTGCACAAATAGGAATCCTATTCAGTAGCAGCGACAGGTATAAAACTAACACAAATATTACTTGAGCTTCTTACCAGGTTAATCATGGTCTGCATGGAGAGGATCTTATTGCTGACCTCAGAAGGAGCAAGATCTTCAAAGGATTCCAGGTACACCACAGGAGCTGCTGGAGTTTCTGGGGCCTTCCTCTTCTTGGAAGCCGAAGCTTTTGGCCGGCTAACAGGTGGCTTGGAGACGGTAGGATGCTCGAGCTGTTCCTTTTTAACTTTCAGGAGGCTGTCAAGATCCTTCAAGGAAAACGAGGCGCTGGATTTGGAAGCTGTAATCAGAAACAGGTTGTCAGTATCTGGGAAGCTCATATAATCAAAAAAGTCAGAATCCTATGAAGGCTTACCAGACATGGCAGGAGTATGGTCGGCTGAATAACTGTTTTCACTGGTTGTTGTTTCAAGAATCAGGGCTCTCTCGTTGGCCGGAATCCGGTAGATGGCTTCAAGCTTCTTGAAGTCAGGCTGCTTCTTGATGAGACTCTCAAACTTGGGCGCTGCGAGAAAGAAAACAACAAAGAAATTAACAATGTGCAGAAAATTCAACGGAATAAACGCAAAACTTCAGCTTCCTACCCTTCTCAACCCACTTCAACGGTAACTCTGTCCCCCCAGGAATCGAGTCTCGTTTGACAAAGAAGAATCGCTTCTTCCAATCATGATCGTTGTGGGAAGCTCGGGGAATCAACTGAGAATTGGAGGTACGAGCCTGAAGAACGAATCGGCTACAACCATGGGTTCTTAACTTGTAGGCTTCACAGATCTCAGGAATCCCGATGTCGAGATTCCTGGTTTGGTTCAACTGGTCCAGAGAATACAAGATTCTCCAGACCATCGGCATGGTTTGAGAGTAAGAAAGGCGGGTGGTCTTGAAGAACTGAGTGATAAGCTCCGGAAAAGGGAATGTCATTCCGAGCGAGAATGGATAGTACATGAAGCAGACCCAGGTTGAAGAAACAAAATCGGACTTGACAAGGGAGCTGTAAGATCGGAAAACGGTCTCCGGCGGAAAAATGCCGGAGTTTTTCAGTTCGCGGATGTCGCTATCATCGAAATTGCAACTTTCCTCCTCACAGGGGATGATATACCCCTGATCGTGGAAATCTTCGGCGACAGGAAGGCTTAATAAAGAGGAAGATCGAGTGTTTTTCTTGGCCATGGCCGAAAAACGCGAAGAAAAAACGACGAAGGAGAAGAGTAACTGACCTGGAATACCGGAGAAGCTCGAGAGGTTTTTGCGAAGAAGATGGTGATAATCTCGGAAAGTTACCTCCTATTTAAAGCAAAACATCACATCTCTTGGACGCCGAGAAAACAGTCACATCCTAACTGCTTTTACCGTCTACACGCCGTTAAAATGGCATCTTTTTGAATTTTAACAGCTGTCAAACTTATCCACAGCTGTTGAAATTCAAGGGGCAATTGTTGAGGGTGTATTTTCAGGATGCTCACAGGAAGCTCAGACAGTTCAGGAATCCTATTGTCATCTGGGAATCTCGTACATTCAGGTATCCTGATCATATTATTTTAACTAACCTTCATATTTTGCCACATGTTTATTTGACCAGGTATTATCGGAATCATCAACGACCTCCGAAACTTACGCTCCAGCTGAAGAAGATCGTGGACCAAGTGAACGGAGAGGCCTCTAACGGTCGAGTTAGTTGGACGATAGGATCCCGGGAATCCCGGAAAGTTAGTTATCATTGTATTTGTTATATAAATCGAGGATTCGATCAGTAGGAACACACACAATTATACTCGCACACTGGTTTCTCTCCACGAATTATTGTATCACTTAGCTCTGATCGATCAAACCTCCAACCCGTTGTAACAAATCATTTGATAATTAATAACATTGACTTGGTGGCGGTTTCCAGCCGGCACCCGAGGTTTTTATCCAGGATTCCTAGAGGCAACTCAAAGGATTCTGGAGTTTTCCTCGCTAAAATCCTTGTGTTATCACCCTTACTTGGATTACTTACTCATTTGATCGTTAAGCACTCTACCTCACAATCTAAGTTTGGAATACAGGATTCCCGAGTGAATTTTTGACCAAAACAGCAGCCATGCAAATTAAATCTGTAAACCATTCTCCAATCTACCGATTCAGAGCTTCACATAAAATTAGGGTTCCTCAATGAAACTGAAAACACCAAATCCATAACAGTTGAAGGTGTAATGCGTTAGACCCAAATAAAACATAAATGAAGCATCTTTGAAATTGTAATACATATAAACCCTAGGTTGAACGGGAACTGCTACCACCACAGAAAAACATTCGCAACGAAAATCAAATTAGAAAATTAAATACCAACCATCATCCGAGGAAAATACAGATCATCGAGTGTGACAATCTCCGACAGTCGATCGATATCGATCCATACATCCGGGCGTCTAAAGACGATGTGTAGCAGACGACGACGATATGAAACATTGGCGAGGATATCGCTGATATCTTAGAGAGAGGAAATGTGCTGAAGAGAAAGAATAAAGAGGAAACGCAAGGCCAGAACTAACGTGCTTTATACACAAAGAAAAACAGTGGGTGTGAGAAAGAGAAGACACGTGGTACACACGGGTCAGAAAAGGGCTGGCTGCAAATCTCACAATAAAAGAGGGACCAAAAACGTAAAGAAACACAAAATCTGTGGTCAATTTAAAAGAAATAAAAAGAAGACTATTCATCTCTAATTTTCATTGTTATATTTAATAATTATATTATAAGGATGAAGAACGAACTATGAATACCCTAAGATTAACCAACTACCAATAAATTATACAGACTCATGTACCCAATACCCGTTTCGGAGCGTATTAAAGTATTGCAAAAATATATACAAAAAGAAAAACTTAATTTAAATCCAACTCACAAACCGGTCTACTGATATACAACTACAGTCTACAGAAACCAACTTACAAGTTATAACAAGCCAAAACATCAACAAGACAACAATATAACAAATACATTTCTGCAACCATGGAAAACTACCTCATTCAAACCCCTTGGCAACAAAATATACCCCAGAAGTGCAAAAGTGGATTAAATGGAAGCTAAGTTAGATAAACAATAGTTTCAATCTTCAAATAATGAGCCGCCCGTCGTAAATTTCTTGAGTGTAAGGGTAAAATATGTAGCGGAAATGTACTCTTGGTTCATACACTTGAGCTGACCATGGACCTAGTTTTTTTGTTTTTTTTGTTTCTTTTTTTTTTCCCGTCTGCTTTACGAGTCGACTTCCTGGATCTGACCAACTACAGCAGCATGGTACATTTTATCATGAGCATTGATCAATAAAACTAAAAAGTAGAGGTGGCAATTTCAAGATTATTCATAATTGTAATATTAGCATTTTTTTTGTAATCATGATATGGATAATGGAATTATCATTTATGAAAGTAGGGTTTGCGGGTCAACCCATAATGTCATGTCCCAATAATATATCTTTCAACCAGAACCGTGTTGGCCCGTTTCCTACCCAGTCTGACCTGGGTGTCTTGTCACCTCTACTAAAAAGCAAAGTACTATATGGGAGAAAGAAAGTTGCACCTGCAAGATCCACAGCTAAGTTTGCTTGAGTATCTGCATCAGAGTTCAAGTCCTATGAGAAGGGAAAGAACACAAAGTTTAGAATGGTTTAGAACATAAATATTGCAAAAAGTGTCGTGCTTTTGGGTTGTTCCACAAAAGATTGCTGCATTTCCATTCTGGTAAATTTTCTAAGTTGCAAATTTGCTATTTGAAATGATAAAATGTTCTGTCTATTTATAAAATTATGTAAATACTCATTAACAACTAAAACAATGATAAGAACAAAGGTAAAACTTCTCTATGAAATACTTTGAACATGGTTCAAATTGCATAAGAAAATAGAGAGTTCAATACAGAACCAATTATGAGTAGAGAACAGTGAGAGCCACACATAATCACCCGTACGTAGTGCTGACTAGATATAGTGGGAGAGAGAAAGAGAAATGGTTATAGTTAGATACATTATGTATCACTGTTAAGAATATAAGATAAGAGTTAGTTGAATTAGTTGTTAGTTTGTTGATTATTAGTTAGGTTGCTGCTAGTAGAAATACAAAGCTATGCGTAATCAGTAATGTTAAATTTGTAACTTATAATGACATTTTCATATTTTCCATTTCTATTCTCTCAGGTTTACATTCAACAAATTTTCATTTATACAACAGTTTTCAATCACAGTTAAAACAAGAGGTACAAGAGTTTGCGTAGTTTCAGCAGTTCTCTGCTAAAAATTGGTTCTGTATTGAACAATCCTCGAAGACAGTATGCTTGAAGCCCTGAATGAAGCAAATTAGGAGTGGCGGAACCCAGAACTTCTTAGTTGGAGGGTCATCATAAGATTTTGTAATCTACCAATCACTCAAGATTTTCTTTTTTTAAAAAAACTCAGTTTTTATATATACAAAATTGATATATTTTAATGACCAGGGATCAATGGACCCTCTTGACTTGCCCTTAGTTCTGCCTCTAATTAGAGGAACAAATTACTAAAGATGGAAAGATTTAATACCCAAGTGAAATAAGCACATGAGATGTGTGATCATACCCTTAAAACATGATCAATCTGGAAAAACCGGAATTTATCCTTCAATTTCTTTGCTTCTTCATACAACTTGCTAATGTTCTGATTTTTCACCTTCCATAGACCTTGAACCTATACCATAAAGTATTCTTATAGTATTAACATCCACTGCATTACTATTACTATTAGTTGCTAATTTAGACGGGCTAGTTTTTTACTATGAGAACACAGAAAATACCTGCATGCAAACGAGTTTTGAATCGCCCAGAACTCGTATACCTGTAAACCCTTTGCTAAGAGCATATCTCAATCCTAGAATCATAGCCCGATATTCAGCGACATTATTAGTTACTATACCCAAACCTTCACGCAATCTACAAATCTACAAAAAGGAAGTAGAGGTATTATTGAGAATCATAAAAGATGAAAAACGCGGGAAATTAGTTATACCTACCAAATTTCCATCATCGGTTCGTAAAACAGCTCCTGCTCCAGCTTGTCCAGGATTTCCTTTAGACGCGCCATCAAACTCGAGAATACAAGTACGCTGCAAATTAATGATCCAATAAGTCATATAAATGAAAACTGGACAATGTGACAATCAGCAAGTACCCTTGTAATTATCATGTTCAATTGACAACAGACCATGCATTGATCGGGTATCACTGTCACTACTCACATTGGTAGTTAGAGCTTGAGTTGCAAGACGTTCCAACTTAGCATGCTTTCTTGCAGGATCCCCTGACATGGTTGCCAATTCAAATCCTTCCTGCAATTAATTTACAAGATAGCATCATTGGTGAAAAAAACATATGGACAAAAGCAAAAACAAACGTATCCAGTAAAATCCCCCTCATAGCAAAGAGAAAGAGCTACATGTAGGTCCAGATAGGGTGGCATGAGGACGAACCTGTCCTCTATCCCGTAAGATAGAGAGGTTGCTCCCCTTGACATCCCCAGCTCCAAAAATCTTTTGTTGACATGTAAAATTTAGATATGAACAAAAGCGATACACTTGATAAAACTGCAACTATGGAATGGTAAATGAAGATAGATATAAGAGCTTGGTTTAAAAAAGAGCAAGGCGCTCCAAGGCGTTTAGGTCCATCATGTATGTGAGGCATTGCTCTATGTACAACCAGATAAGCTTATATTTACAACCAGAAGTTACATCTCTCTCATTTGTTTTACATGTCAACCTTTTTTCTTAAGCAAACCTTTAAAATAAATATTCATCATTTTGGTTGTTTTTACATATCAGCGTCCTACAAATCGTAAACTTGACCAATTTTTGGCACAAAAGTACATGAAGAGTCGCCTCAAGGCCCGAAAATGATTTCCTGATCGCCTCATGCACCTCGCGCATCAGGGCTGCCTTTTTAGAGCAAGTAGAAGAGAAGAAAGAATTCTGGTAATGGATATTTTGAAGGTGAAAAAGTAAAAGATGTTAAATCCAGTGAATATATGGTTAGATTATATCATTTCCAAAACTAGCAAATAAAAAAACTAAAACATGTGCTTCTTGCAGAGTACAGACCACTCAAAAATACCTTTACCTAAAAAGAAAACGTCTAGTGCAAGAAAGTAACTTATTGCTTTTAACAGTTTTCTTTTCTTCTTTTTTTGTGTGTGTGGAGTGGGGGTTGCAAAACTTACCCCAGTTTGGGATCCCAAGACTTCCTGAAATCTTCTTTTGGACAAATGATCACTAGACGGTTCTCCTAAGGCAAAATGCGGTTGCTGCAGAAGAACAATAATATATTTAGGTTGAAATTGAACAACAAGAATGAGCTTACGCTTAAAGTACAAGGATCTAATGTAAACCGTTTCGAAATCAAATGACCCAAATAAGAGTTAGCATATTTTGTATGCAATTCTTATTGAACAAGCATCATTTATTTGGTACGTTTAACTGTCTTAACTCTAAGTACAGGGTCTCTTAGGTAGCAACCTCATTATCCACATTATCCAATGGGATGAAGGATTGAAGGTACGGCTTACCCTCATCTCACCCTCCCCAAATCCTATTGTTCAAGTGGGATTTTATCAGGTATATTTGTTGGTTTAGTTTTCTTAACTAAGACAGTATCAAATAGACATCATGAAAAAAAAAGCCTTACACTTTTACATTTTCCCTTTTCCCCAAATAACAAATTTTAAATTTCCTCTTGCTTTTACCTGGAAAGGACATGCCACAAGATTTCCAAATAGCTCTTCTGTTAGATCTGCAGCTTTAATGGAATAAAGTGCATTCTTAAGCCCACAAGAAATCATATATTCTTCAGTTTCCTTGGGCATGGTGTAGCCTTTATACACACTGACAGGCGGATCACATACCTATCAAGATCACACAAGACATGATGTGTAAACTTTTTGAAAGATCTGTATTTACCTCTTAAAACGTTTAGTATTGAGTTGTTCTATACTTCTATCCATGGGTTTTATTGTATTAAGATCCCAAACTTGGTCTTAAGATCTTATAAATTTACAGTTATGTTCAGCGAAAAACGTGTAAATCCTGCATAGGATCTCTGCAAATCTATGATCTTGGATAGGATCCCAAATTCCCAATCTTGACTAGGATCATCTTATCTGACTTTGCTTGAGTTGAACTAGTGAACTAAAGAATACAAATAAGCTAACTTTAATAAAACAAAAACAGCATCATGGGATCATTAGGCCTCAAAAGTTTATTACCAAAATCCTTATAACAAACCTAATTTTATATATTAGATCAGTCTGTATCAAACTACACTACTGCTATTAACTACTGCATACAAGTAAAAAGAAATAGACAAACCAAAACTATATAAATCAGACAAAGATATAAATTAACAATTGAGAAATTAGAAGAGTTGAAAGAATGTACCGAGGATCCAACTTGAGCTTGACAATCATTTAAGTTCTTGTACACACCAACAAGATCTCCTTTTCGGACTACAAAGAAAGCATTCTTCTCTTCTCCCAGCATTTTTTTTTTCCAATTTAGAACCTGAATTCTGTCTTAAATTTACCACCACCACCACCAGCTTTTTCGAGTAGAGTAACAACTAGCACGAAATCTGGTCAAAATCAATCCATTTTCTGCAGTAATTATTGCGGCATGACCCCATTAGGAAGTAAGTATCCTGCAACAAGATCACATAACTTCTGTAACTATAAATTCTTCTTATCACCAGCCAAAAACGTTCTCCTTTTAAAAATTTGTTAATAATAAAAGTAACATTTCTCTTGTTTGAAAAGGGAAATACCTAAACTGATCACAGATTCACAATCAATTTGAGAGTTTTCCTTAATCTTCTTCTACCTACTACTTCGCGATGTAATTAGGTTTAGATCAGAATCACGGAACTGAACCTGAAATGATTAGACATACGAGTAGGTGAAAAATTAAAAGGTTGAACAAAAAGTAATGATTTGAAGCATGAAGAAATTTAGGGCAGAATTAAGTTCGAATAAGCAGAAATGTTGAATAGAAATCATACCGGCTTCTTCGCCGTTAGTTCGTGAATAACGCCGGCGGCCGAGCGCGGAGGAATGGCCTCTCTGGCCACGACGGAGAAAGGCGGAGGGTTTCGCACTTTCGCTAGGCTAGGATGGGGGATTTGGCGGGTTAAACCGAAAGTTTTCTGCCCTTTTGTTTATAAAGTGAGTTTGAGGGTTTTTTATTTTCAGGTTTCATTCTTGGCTGTTAAGAGGCTTTGTTCAACACATTATTACCATTTTTTTTTGAAAATTTGAATTAAATAATTCAAGTTATTAGGTATTGGCGATAATAATCCGAGTTCCAATATTAGACTATAATAATCCCAATTATTTGGTTTTTGAAATTCATTGGGCCGCCGTTAATTTTTCACTAACTCCGCTAGTAATTGCTGACGTGGCAGGTGATGTGGCATCATTTTTGCTGACGTGGCAGGTGATGTGGCATCATACTTGCTGACATGGCACGCGCCACGTCAGCACACAACTAACGGAGTTAGTGAAAAATTAACGGCGGCCCAATGAATTCCAAAACCCAAATAATTGGGATTATTGTAGGTCAATATTGGAACTCGGATTATTATCCGCCAATACCCAATAACTTGGATTATTTAATTCCAATTTTCCTTTTTTTGGAAAATTGCCATTTAAAAAAAATTATTTAACTTCAAATGAGTCGGCTAAACTTTCTATCGAGACAATGTATTTTAGCGGCGGAAGAAGAGTCCGGAAGTTCAAGATGGGTGTATGAAGATAAGCAATTGTATATTAGTATTACTTATTCTCAGGTTAAGTGCATACATCCTTTTGGTGACATCATGATGATTCTCTCCTAACCGTCTTGACGGGGACCCCTCCTTTTTTTATTAGTTAAGATTAGGTGTATAGTTTTATATTTACACGTGTAATGCTTTAGATTGTATATCATATTAAAATTGTCAAAGCTATAAGTGAAACGCTTCAGATCTTAATCCTCATTTCTAGATACGGAACCTCTTAAACTTCAGTGTACATATAAAGGGGTTCTGTTTTCAAAAAAACACATCTAGCACGGCAATTTTAGTATAAAACCAGTTGTTTGATAATTGACTCACAAGTATTTCAAGGCTGATGTTATTTTCTATTTTTTAAAATTGTGTATCTCAGGTAGCCCCTAAGACGATAACTCTCAAGGTGGACTTAGAATATATTATTATAATATTTTGTCAAGTTTTATGTAAAGACATAATACGAGTTTATAAATAAAACCAGAGTTCGTTTCCGCTGTAAATATTCGTTATCAATCGGTCACGGACCCCCCCCCCCCCCCGTTCCTTAGGCGGGGTGTGACAACTCTTTTACATAAATTGAGGTATTAGGTAATCGATTTGCATGTAAGATTAGAAAAGCTTTGATGATAGTATTACTGTTTGCAGGGTACATTACATGCTTATATTATGGTTATTTTTTTATTATTTATTTTGAAAGTGATTATGTGGTAATTAAAATTAGATTAGGGGCAGTAAGAAATAGTGTTTGGATATACTTATGATGTTTGAAGTTGTAATAATCATACTTGTTACACCATGTAAGAAATTATCAGTTTTCGATTTTGAGTTTCACATGGAAAAATGAACAATTCAAATAGTGAGTCTGATTAAATCAGAAGGCTTGTATGATTGTATGAGAATCAAAGTGGTCAAATAATCTTATCTCAGGTAGTCAAAATGGCTAATTTACTATATTTGTGTTGCATTAACAATAGACAACAAACTAAATGGGAATATTTCTAGTTCATCATTAGAATGATTTTGCATGATTGATATAATAAAAATATATCGATAACTGAACTTGAGCTGCTACCGATAACTGGTTCATAAAGCGAGTAATTCATATTGGTTAATCATACCCAAAAAGAGTAAATTTTACTCACCTTGATGTTTTATTATGGCAACAAACTCTTCTGCTAACCTGCAAGTCCTTCATGGAGAAGAACACATATTTGTGTCATGGATTTCGGAGGGAAAGTTGCTTTGGAGATGTGATTTTTTAGCGAAAGTTATATTCCTTTACATCTTTTTCTATTTATTTGATTTATTCATTCACGGTAAATCGTAAATAATAGTGGCAAGAGGCTGGAGGAGCTTTTCTGATTAAACATGTTTTTTCTATGCAATTATATATGCTATCTTGCTTCTATTAAGGTTTTAATTTATGACCATTTGCTCATTTAAATATTTTCTTGAAATCGTCTTACGACTTAAGAGTCCCCAAATACTTTTGACCATTTGTGTTTTCAAATGGTGGCGCAAATTGTCTACCCTTTCAAAATATTTTCTTGAAATATTAAAAATGGGCGGTCTTTAGTTCTAGTACCACATGTGATAAATAAAGGGGTTTCAAGTTGGGTCATGAAGTTTTTTCACTAATTATGAGTTTTCTTCTAAGAAACAATGGAGATAATTGGGTGGGCTAGTTGCTCGTCAGTTATCCAAATTTTCTGTTAAAAAATTTATACTAAAGATTATGGTAACACATAAAAGGAATTTAATTTAACTCAACTTGTAAATAGGGTGTAAACGAGTCAAGTTGAGCTGAGCTCGTCTGGGCTTGAGCTCAACTTGTTTAGATTTAACAGAGCTTATGTTCGGCTCGGACTTGGTTCGTTTATTGTTAATTTTATTTATTTATATAATATTATAATTAAAATTATATATATATATATCTATATATAAGAAATTAATAGATATTATTTATTTATTTTATTATAATTTTATGTATGATAATAATAACTTTTTAAAAAAATTTCAATATATTAAAACTTATATAAATAAAATATTCATTAAGGATTGTGAGCTGCCTCGAGCTCGTTAGTAGGGTTGGCAATGGGTCGGGTATAAGACCGGTATTAGTAAACCCAGTCCCATACCTGACCCGTTACCTGAATGGTATCTATCGGGTAATTATCTATCGGGTAATTATCCATCGGGTATCGGGCAAACCACGAGTATCGGGTATACCAATTAGTTTCTTAAAATATGTTTATTCAGATTTCAATGTTAAAATATGTTTATTCGGATTTCAATGTTAAAATATGTTTATTCGGATTTCAATGTTAATAATTCAAGATGTCTATAATTTTATGTTTTTAATAACATGCACAACAAATTGAATATGATAAATAAAATCTAAATTATAAAAAAATTGAGACATATAAATCCAAAATGATCTATTGCTCGGAATATACATTTACAATTAGGAAAAAAATAAAGAAAAATACCATTAATAAATCATCTCTAAAATAACATAAATATAATATTTAGAACTTTGAATATAATTTATTTATCTCGTAACCATCTTCATATCCACACTCGATCGTTTTACAATATGTGGCGGGTTCTTTTTGAAGTATGTTCCTGTTTTGATTTTTTCTTTTCTTTTTAGTAGGAACTAATCAATGTAGGAATCGGATTTGGACTGCATAAACAATCTGAATCCTTAAGATGGAGTTGGATGGGATGGCGATGGCAGAGGTTACTTCACGGTGGTGGAAAACGTGAATTAAGTTGCACAAACTCAAATTAAGGGCATGTTTGGGATTGCTTATAAAAACTGCTTATGGCTTTTGGAGGAGGCAAAAAGACAAAAATACCCCTCCAAAAGCAGCAAAAAGCCACAATATTATGACTTATTAGCTTTTGGAGGGGTATTTTGTGTCTTTTTGCCTCCTCCAAAAGCCATAAGCAGTTTTTATAAGCAATCCCAAACATGCCCTAAGTTTCTATCATCTTTTCATGCTTTTTGGTCCAATTATGTTTCTATCATCTTTTCATATGCTTTTTGATCACCTAAAATCCACCAATGTAAGTCCAATTATACATCTATCATCTTTTGATGCATTTTTGGTCACATAAATTTTGTTTTGAATATATATAGGTATGCTAAGAGAGTAATAGATATCTTGAAATTCAGTGTCTACTTGGACTTGTATTCCTATCATCTTTTCATGCTTTTTGGTTACATAATTTTTGTTATGAGTATATATAGATATGATCAACAATGATGTCAAAGTTGTTTGGAAAAATCAGCTACCTTAAAATTTCTAGATTATGAGTTGGTTTGGATGCTCAAATTGTTATTCCTTTTATATTCATATATTGGTATCGTCCCTATATAGGTTAGAGGTGATAAAATGGTAAATTGGGTAACGGGTCGGATCACATTGACCCCCAAACTCTTTTGGGCAAAATTCCTAACCCGGCCAGACTGATGGCTCAACCTGAAAAATCTAAAGTTGATATTTAATATAAAAAAGAGGACCGCAAAAAAACACCCTCTTTGAAACAAAATACTAGTCTGCGCCACTGGACGTAACATAGGTATTGACCACATGTCGAGCGGCAAAAAAGTCGTTTAAATAACATAGATAGAAAACTAGATTCCGAGCTCATTACTTAAGAAACCATTTTAAACTTTTTCAAGACAACTATTACCACAAAATACATGCATTTCGAATTCCACTCAAATTATGAACCATGGTACAACCATTACAAAATATAAGTTTGATAGAAACTTATATGTGCAAGAATCAACATGAATAGACATCTTGTCTCTTGCACACATTCTTTAATGACACCACAAACTCATCAATGGTTTTATCCGAGCTCCCACCTTCACTAATCGCCTCTTTAGCTAACTCCCTCCATTTTCTAGCATTTTTCTTGATCTCCAAACCCCTCTCCCCTTCATTCATCACCTCATTCAAACACAAAACAACTTCTTCTCTTTTCACCATCCCAATTCCACCATCCACCTTAGCCCTAACACCCACACGCCACACATCGGCTATAAACTTGGCATCGGTTAACTGGTCAGCCCACTTCGGGACCCCAACCATTGGCACCCCAAGGCTCAACCCTTCTAGCGTCGAGTTCCACCCACAATGAGTCACAAAACAACCCACCGAATCATGAGCCAACATTTCAAGCTGGTTGCACCAACTCACAATCATACCCTTTTCTTGATTTTGTGTGGTTAGATCAAGAAACCCTTTTGGCAATTTGTGTCTCTCGGAATCTTTCACCACCCAAAGAAAGTTGAACCCACTTTCTAGTAAACCCCATGCGATTTCTTCCATTTCTTGTTGGGCTAGTGACACCATGCTCCCGAAAGATACGTAAACAACCGAGTTTCGGGGCTTGGTTTCGAGCCATCTTGTGCATCCATCGTCAAGTGGTTTCCATAGACTTGCACCATACCCTTTGTCACCTCCAATTCTTCCATCTAAGTAGGCTGATGGTACCATTGGGCCTATAAGTTTTGCATGCCATTGCTCCGACATGCCTTTGACCACCTATTTCAAAATTATGTGGATTCATTATGAATGGTAAAAAGTTGATTTTCTCTAGCTATTATGTTCGAATTCATCTTTAATTAGTTTTTTTTATTTATCTTTAGCTATCTGAGAATATGATCGATAACAGAATTTCGTGAATATATAAAGGGACCTACTATTCAGACACCCCTCTACCAAAATTCACACCCCGAACAGGGGCGGTTTGGGCAAACCGGTCCTGTTCAAATAAAACAAAACTGTCATTCTATTTCAGAACCCGGAATACGAGGTTTGACTGGCTCAAACCGGGGCGGTTTAGTTTTTTTTTTCTTTTCTTTTCTTTTCTTTTCTTTTCTTTTCTTTTTTTTCTTCTGAATTGTTATTATATGTTACAATGTTAACTCAACTTAGCTTCCATCTTACTAGGACCTCATGAAAAATAGTTATAAAAGGCATTATTGGTATTTGTTCTTCTGAATTGTTATTATATATTACAATGTTTTTTTATAAAAAATAAATGTATTACTTATTTTATTTCTGTGTTATATTATATTTTAACTAATATGGATTAGTTAAAATCTTAAGTCAAAAAACAAAAAAGCAAACAAGACAAGTGGTTTCATTTGAAAAAGAGTAACCAAACGATGAACTAACAAGTCGTCATTCATATTTCATAATCATACACACTTAATTTTAATTTCATTTTATTTTGTGATCAAAAATTAAAAAAAAAAAAAGTTAAACCGGGACGGTTAGATCAAACCGGGGCGGTTTGGGTTTGTCTTTATTCAAACGGGGGCGGTTTGATCAAACAGGGGCGGTTTGGGGTGTCAAAATAAAATTTTGGCGTATGTAAAACTAAGGCTAATGATTTTTTCGGAAATTTTTTATTTCATTTGTTTATCTTTTTTCTATTTTATTATCATCAGTATTAATTTTCTTTATGTATTTATTATTTATTATTATTATTCTATTTTTAAGTATTTTTATTTTATATTATTATTATTTTAATTTTTAAATTTTTTTGTTTTTGTTTTTGTTTTTTTTGTTTTTTTGTTTTATTGTTTTATTGTTTTATTGTTTTATTGTTTTTTTGTTTTTTTCTCTCTATCATTCGTGGTGGAGGTAATGTTTGCCTACATTTCACCCTTTTCAGACCCACTAATATTATTTTAATGCTATTGATGAGATTTTACTAAATATGTTATTTTTGTTATATTTACCTTTAGCTCCTCTAAAGCCCAACTGTCATATTTTAAGTACCCGATTTTGTTAGTTAACACTTAGGCAGGAGGGAGTGGCGTCAAGATTGCCGCCGGCGCCGGCCGCGTCGCCGGCAAACACCGCCGCCAGGCCGGCGGCGCCGCTAAAAACCATGCCGTTCTACTTCTTTTTGCCGGAGGAAAGTTGGGGAGTGGGACCCGAAATCTTACCGTTGAACGGCTATTTGCTATTAAGAAAAAGAAAAATCAAATGGAGGATGAGGATCTGGTGGGTTTTAGTGGTCGAAAAATCGGAATTACGGTTGGGGTGTCCGGCGAGGATTGAACGGAAAAGGAAGAAGACGAAGAAGGGGGAGTGGGACAGGAAAAGAAATTTGAGAAGTGGGACCACTATATTATCTCTTTCTTTCTATTTTTTAAATAATTAATTAATTTAACTTTTTTTTATTAATGTAACGTTTTTCTTTAAATATATGTGGTGTTTTATAAAAAAATTATAGTGTTTTCTATATAAATTACAAAAACAAATAAATAAAAACATTAAAATATACCACCTAGAATTCTTCACAATCCTCACCACCACCACTCAAAATCCTTCAAAATCCTTTCTTTTTCTCTCTCCTGCGTGGCACACTCCTATTGGTTCTCCTCCAACTTCATCTGCTTCAAAACACCCCCACTCCCTCCTCCCTTACATTTGAATTGATCAATAGTACATTTTCCTAATTTAGGTACTCCGATATTTTAAATTTATTCATGTCAAATGCGGTATAAAATGAAAAAGCAAAAGATTCACCACTACTATTTGTGCCATTTTAGCATTGGTCCCCATGACGTGACAAGGTGCACAGAAATCACATGGTAACGTATAACATTTTTTAACATCTAATATTTATATGAAGACTTAATTTAGTTTTCTCTCAGATAATTATTTGTGCTCATTATTTAGAAAAACTAAATACGTGTGGTTTGTTTATGTTTCTAAACATTCAAACATTCTTTTTCTTGTAAAACGAGATGTTTACCCACCCCGCGTGTTGCTGCGGGGTTTGAATTTGTATACTGAACGAAAGTAAAAAAAAGTTAAGTGATATAAAATGTAAAAGTTTAAAAGTCTCGTGGACAAAGTATAAAACTATAGAAGTATATTAAAAACGAAAATAGAAAAGTTAAAAGTTTCGTGCCCAAAGTAGAAGATAAAAAAAACTTAAAACAAAAAAAAAACTTTAAAAGGTAGAGGATTAAAAAGTTAAAGAGTATAAAACGTAAAAGTCTAAAAGTCTTGTGGTGAAAGTATAAAACTATAAAAATATACTAAGTTAAGTGGTATAAAACGTAAAAGTATAAAAGTCTTGTGGTGAAAGTATAAAACTATAAAAGTATACTAAAAACGAAAGTATAAAAGTTAAAAGTTTCGTGGCCAAAGTAAAAGATAACAAAACTTAAAACAAAAAAAAAAGTTTAAAAGTTAGAGGGTAAAAAAGTTAAGGGGTATAAAACGTAAAAGTCTAATCTTGTAGTGAAAGTATAAAACTATAAAAATATACTAAAAATGAAAGTAGAAAAGTTAAAAGTTTCGTGGCCAAAATAGAAGACAACAAAACTTAAAATAACAAAAACTCTAAAAGTTAAACGGTACAAAACATAAGAGTATGAAACAATGTGGTCAAACTATGATAACTAAAAGTTTACTATTTCGTTAGAAAGAAAAAAACAAATCGTAAAAGTTTAGGGGTAGAAAGCGTCAAAACACCAAAGTCACGTGGCCAAAGTTTGAAAAACTAAAAGTATACTATTCATCATGAAATAAAATAACAAAAACTCTAAAAGTTAAACGGTACAAAACGTAAGAGTATGAAATAATGTGGCCAAAACTATGAAAACTAAAAGTTTACTATTTCGTTAGAAAGAAAAAAACAAATCGTAAAAGTTTAGAGGTAGAAAACGTCAAAAAACCAAATTCACGTGGCCAAAGTTTGAAAACCTAAAAGTATACTATTCATCATGAAATTTGAAAAAAAAAACAAATTGTAAAAGTTTAGGGGTAGAAAGCGTCAAAGCACCAAAGTCACGTGGCCAAACTATGAGAAACGAAAACATCACTATTCATCCTCAATTTCTATTGTATATATATATATAATATATATAATTTTAACCCAAAATCTTTTTGGAGGAAAATTTGGAATAAATTGTAATTTTTGTCGGTGAGGTTTGGTTAAAATATTAACTTTTTTGTCAAATAATTATTTTTGCATTTACCATCCTAAACACTATACTGTCTTTCCGAGTTTATTTAAGAGGAGGAAATAAGAGGAAGTGAAAGAAGTTGAAAGGAAAGTAAAAAATATTTATGTTCTTGAATTTTTTTTAAAGAAGTGAAAGGAAAGAAAGTAGAACTGAAATTTTTAATATTTTTTCCTCTTTATTTTTTTTCCAAAATGGAAGGAAAGAAAATAAACCCTTATATAAAATTTATCAATTATTATTTTACTCTTACATCTAATTTATTATAAAATTATATCTAAAAATAAATATACAATTATAAAATCATTATTTTTTTTCTTTCTCTTCAACTTGAAACACATAAAAAAATGAGAGTTCTTTTTATTTTTTTCATTTTTCTTTTCTTCAAACTCTAAAACATAAAATAAAATAAAACATTTCCATCCTTTCTCTTTCTTTTAGGCTATCCGTAATGGGGCGTTATGGGGCAAAAAATTGTAATATGGCGCCCCATATAACGCCCCGCACCGCCCCCCGGGGCGCCATGTTAGCTTTGGAGGTCAAAGGCGCCATGTTCATGGCGCCGGTGCAACTCACATGTTTTTTTTTGTTTTTTTTTTCTTTTTTCCTATTGGTACACCTCATATCTCATAACCCCCATCCTCATAACCCCCCACTACACCCCTTACCTCATAACCCCCCATTTCCACGTCATCCGCCACATGGCGCATAACCCCCCACCCGGGGCTCCATCCACTACGGATAGCCTTATCTCCATACATTTTTTTAATATACTCGGGACTGAACAAAAGTGTTGAAATTTAACACGTGTAGTATCTTCATTAAGTTTTAACCATGTGATTTAATGTTTTAGTGTTTTTAGTGTAAACTTATGGCACCCCATCTTTTTATGACATTTAAAAACTACAATCGGAAGAAAAAAAATAGATTGTGAAGAGGAAAAGGAAGAGGTGAAAGAGACTGAAAAACCTCGGGTTCCAATGATTTGGTATTTTTTTTAACGGTTAAATTTGACTAGCCCTAAGCTAACCCATAAATTTTGAAAAGTTGTTTAAGCCTGAGATAAAACCCATGAACTCGTTAACCGGTGATTAGTATTTAGATGCTCGTTTACCTTTTATTTTCATGTGAACATTTTAGCCACGAATAAATGAAAAAAACAAAAATAAATGGAAAAAACAAAATGTATTGAATTTATTTCAAATAGAGTAAATTGCACCGGAGGTCCCTGAACTTTGCAAAAATCTCATATTGAGTCCCTGAACTTTTGAAAGTGCAGGGGAAGTCCTCAATGTTTCACTTTTATCTCACCTGGGGTCTCTTGGTGTTAGACCTAGGGACCCCAGGTGAGATAAAGTAAACCTTTGGTGTTAGACCTAGGGACCCCAGGTGAGATAAAAGTGAAACCTTAAGGACTTCCCCTGCACTTTCGAAAGTTCAGGGACTCAATATGAAATTTTTACAAAGTTCAGGGACCTCCGATGCAATTTACTCTTTCAAATAATAAAACTGCTTTATATAACCTCGGATTCCAATGATTGAAAAGTATTGCTGAAAATCCAATCAGCCTCCTCCAGATTCGAAAACTGATTCAATTTCATCCTCAAATACGCCGGATAACTCTCCGGGGCATTCAGAAAACTCGGCAAATCTTCAAGATTCAAAGCCGGAACACCCGGAACCACCACCGGACAATCCTCCACCCTCACCGGCAACTTCAGTCTCCCGCCATATATCCTCCCGAAAACCGCCGTAACCGCGGCCGAGTTCGTAAAAAACGGCCCCCCAAGAATCCCATTTTCCTTAGCCACTTCAAGAGCCCAAGGTAAAAAAGAGTCATACACAATACAAGTGATGGGATTGTTAGTTTTTTGGTGTTTTTTGATGAGTTGTGTGAGGGTTCGCGAGCCGTTCGATTTGAACGACTCGAGGAAGAGCTCCTCGGACCGGGCTTGGGCGAACCCGCCCCCGTCGAAGCCGTCGGAGATGGGCTCGACGGCTACGGAGGGGGCGGAGATGGAGGAGAGGGTGTAGTGGGTGGTGGCGAGGGTGGCTTTGAGGCCTTTGGAGGCGAGGGTTTTGGCGAATTGGAGGAGAGGGTTGATGTGGCCTTGGCTTGGATAAGGCAATACTAACACATGGGCTTTGTATATTTTCTGATTTTCCACCACCTCCATAGTTATAGTATGAGATATGAATGAATATGAGAAAGTTTATTCATGTATTTATAGGAAATACTCATGTGAAAACAAAAAGATTGATGGGAGGGATTTAGGAATTTTAGTTTTAAACGTTTTTATTAGAGTATTTGAATTGAATTTGAATTTGTAACTATTTAGACAGGAAATCATTAGTTTATTACAAGTCAACCCTAACTTTTTTATTTTAAAGTAAGTTATATTTTCTTGTTATAACCATTAGTTTAGTCTAGTGGTAAATGTATATAGGTATTTATCATGTGGTTTTGGATTTAAGTCCCACTTATAACAAAAAAGAAAAAAAAAGTTACAAGTTGAGTTAGGAGGTTTTCTCACCAGTGGTGAGTTTTCTTCAGATGGGGATTGGAGATGATCGGGTATGGTGTAATGTCTCCGTCGGTGATCCAAATTTGCCGTTAAAAAAAAATTATATTTTCTTGTTCGATTAACAAAAAATGGAATGAATTTTTAGTGAGAAATTGACCCATCCGCGTTGCTACGCTTGAACTGTTGAAAATGGTAATTTCGAACATTGTCATCATCGTACTTAGTAAATTTTACCAATAGCAAAGCTAAGGTACGGTCAGAGGAGAGTAAGACATAGACAACATTACATCTACCCCATAGGAATATAGAGACTGCTTCCAGTGAGACACTCAGCTCCGTAGTTTTGCATCAAGCCTTGGACATAAGGCACAAAACATTCAGCAAATCGGGATAAAAATCAATTGTGCATGTGCCCCTTGTCTTCTGGCTATCAACTCCACTACATGATGTCTGATTAACCGACCATCACTTTTAATGTTATTTTCACGAAATTAATAAAATAACATTAAAGATAATGCAATTTCACTTTTGCCTCCAAGAAACTACACACATATATACATTATACCATACTGTAAATGAAGCAAACATCGGAATGCTAAAAGTACACTTGAACCGTTTGAAAATGTTTCGAACATTAGAATGCTAAAAGAAAGTTACAACGTAAGTCATACCCAAATTAAAAGCATCATAATCACAATTTAAAAATGTTTCGCACGCCGGTAGTTTTTAATAGAATTTAATTAAACAAAGACCATAAAACTAAAATACTACCAAATGAAAATAAAAGCGCTTAAAACGGAAAATAAGAATAAAATTTAAATAAAACAAAGAGGTGGTGTCCTGACTCGCTCGCACCCGCAGACTTGAGACACTCTCAGAGACACTGAGTCATCGTGGTGGGCTGAGCATCAGGTTCGACTGAGAAATCGCTGTTCAAAAAAAAAATAAAACAAAGACTATAAAACTAAAAATAATAAAACATAAAATAAAGCCCCTAAAAAGAAAAAAAAAATGAATATGAGCAAGTTTATTGATGTATTTATGGAGGTACACACATGTGAAAAACAAAAACAAAAACAAAAAACTTATGGGAGGGATTGAGGAATTTTAGTTTTAAATATTTTTAGTGGTAAAATCATTATCACATGTATCTACATTTTTGAAGATTTAAATTTGAGTACTTAATTATTTATATTAGAAATGATCATTTTAGTATTAATTAATCTAGTTCTTGAGAAACTTGTAAACCTTTTTTTTAAACTAAGTTATATTTTTGTTGGATTTGGTTACTGGATCATGTTTTTTAAGTAGGCGTGCAAACGAGCCCACCATGAATTTCTCGAGAAAAAATCAATAAAAAGCTCGAAACAAGTCGAGGCTTAACGAGCCTAAGCCGAGCTCAAGCTTGAAAATATGACTCGTTTAATTAATAGATGAGCTTGAACCCGAGCTTTACATAGCGGGCTCTAGCCGGCTCGCGAGCTTTAACAAACCTTTTATTTATATAACTTTTATTTAATTTCTAAGGATATGTTTACAAAACCTTTTATTTATATAACTTTTATTTAATTTCTAAGGATATGTTTACGCTTGACTATTAAACATTTAGTCATAGGTGCTCATATTTCATTTGTAACTTGTTATAACAATTAGTGGGCTTTAGGTTAGTTAGTGGGCTAACTAGTGGGTCTTGTTTGGTTTTCTCTAATCTTGTTGGGTTTTCTCTAATGGGTTTTCACCTTGTGTATCACCTACAAATACACAAGGTGCTCCCACTAGTAGGGTTTGGTATGTCAAGAGAGGGAAGAGTGGTGGTGAAGAGATGGTGAGATAGAGATTTTGCCTAGGGGTTTCTCTTCATTGGTGTTTTCTCTCTTGTTGAGTGTACCAGATGATTGCTAGTGTGAATCGTGTGCACCTTGAACTTTGTCGTGAGTTGATTATAATTGTCCATTATTGTTATTTATCTTGTTATTCGGTTTTATCTCATCTTTTTTTTTGAACGGCAAAATTAAATTAACAACGCAAGCCGGTTAGAAAAACCTAACCGAACAAGCAACAATTACAAATACAAGAGGGGGTTCTCAAGCCAATTGCTTGAAGACATAATAAAACGCTTATTTCTAGAGGATAACCAATTATAGGAGATCCTAACAATCGAATCAAACAAATCAAAATTTCCTAAATCATTACCGTTGTGAACAACCTCATTGCGAAGCTTCCACACCGACCACCAAATGGTAGCAAAAATACCCTCTAGTAAAATCTTCTTTATCTTTGGAAGAGAACATCCATCAAGATGTTGTAAAATTGAGTCTAGAGAGCCCTGAACGTCGAAGTCAAGAAGCAGCCAATCACAAACTTTAGACCAAACTTTTTTAATCATTATACAATCTTTGAACAAGTGATCTTTAGTTTCCAATCTAGCATCACAAAATAGACAACCATAATCCGCCAAAATCATGTCCTTTTCCATCAAATTGCATCTCGTAGCGAGTCTATCACGACGAAGCTTCCACATAAAAACATTAATCTTTTTCGGTACACTTTTATTCCAACGAGTCTTTATAATATTTCCGGGTAACGAACTTTTTTCAATAACTTTTCTAACGTGTTTTACTTCAAAAGCGTTGTTACCGTCTAGATTCCAAGACCAACCATCACAAGCATTGGAGACCAAAACGGACCCCAAAAAAGCATCAAGATTATTAAATTGAGTTTCCTCGATTCCTCCCCGAATTTGTCTTCTCCAATCCCAATTTCTCGAGTTTCCGCCAATCCTATCCGCAACCTTGCAACTTTTGTTGTTTTCAAGAGCATATAGTCTTGGAAATTTCCAAGCCAAACTCTCGTTCCCAACCCAAGTGTCTTCTTATGTTCTTGAATCCCCTCTCTATTGAGATTCCGCATCAATAGAGAGTTTCTGATATCATGTGAGGATTATCTATCATTTTAATTGGTATCAGAGCCAAGAAACCTAGTTTCAATACTCTTACGATATCAAGATTTAAGAGCTTTTGAGGTTTTTGTGATTTTTTTTTGGTTTGTTTTGGGTGGTTTTTGTTTGATGGCAGCTAAGAACAATTTAGGGTTCTTATTTTTGTGTGTTTTCTTTCATAATCTGCTTAATATCTGGAATTCAGTTGATTGATCTTGAAGATTTGCGTTTTAAGGTTGAGGCTTTTAACTTGGTGATAAACATTCAATGCAATTATTTTGGAAATCAGTCTAATTCTCGGTTTGGTTTCTCTTGTTTAAACTAAGTTATATTTCTGATTTACATAAAGTTATCTTCGAACCATAATTATTATGTGCTTTAAAGATGGTTTATTGATTTACCCTATTGACTAAGTTACATTTTTGATTTTTCTTTTAACGGCAACTTACATTTTCGATTTACATTAAGTTATCTTCGAACCTATAATTATTATGTGCTTTAAAGATGGTTTATTGATTTACCCTGTTGAGTTCGAGCTGTTACGCTCGAGCTCAACTCGTTTAGAGCTTTATTTTATTTAAACTCTAGTTCGGCTTGTAAGAAATTATTTAAGTTTGAGTGTGAGTGATTTATTATTAAATGAGTTATTTATATAATATATATTATAACTAAAATTCTATGTATTTTTATAGTTATACTTTTTATATATAACAATATATAAGAGGGCTAGTTTGGTAAAAAAACATTAAAAAATCACATCAGAAAACAATTATTTTTAAAAAACACACAAAACGCATAAAATAAAATAAAAAACCCAAAAGCACTTTAAATCGTGTTCACATTATCACTTTTTTTTAAAAATTTTAACCACTAGTTCACTAGTGTTCTCTTTATTTTTTAGGTCATTCTTGATCACAAATAAAATGATATAAATGCTTAAAAGACAATAGAAAAAACTGAGGTTGTCAAATACATTTTAAAAACGTTATTACAATGGATTGTTTTTGTCATTATAGTAGCTACTGTTTTTTTTTCTTTTCTTTTCAGGTTAATGTTCTTTTTCTTTTTTATCACATTAAAACATTTTTCCTCTTTTATACTCTCTTCGGCAACATGCTTGTTTTCAAAATCGACACAATATATGTGTTAATCCACTAGTTCTTTCAACAAAATCACCTATCACACATATACCTGACATAATTTAAGCACTCAACTTTTTAATTGAGAAAGGAGGAGTTTACCATTAAAAACTCTTAAAAAGCATTAATCTACTAGTTAGCTTTCAGTTCACTTTCAAAAGAGAATCCAAAGAAAATATTTTTCCTCTTTTATAGAACGTGGCCTCTAGATTGAAAATGTGGTTTTCATACGTCTAGGGTTTGCTATCCAAAAGGGGCTGGCGACGCAGCTTGTTGCTCGCCTATCGTGTGTAGTGACTTGAGTCTTGTATGTTCATGTTCGTCTTTTATTTATCGATAAGTTTTTACTTAATAAATGTGTTAATAATATATAAGATAATATGAAAAAATTATTAATACATAAAAAAAAATAAATAAGGCAGCCATACAATTTAGGTGGTTTAATAGACGTACCATATACACCAGTACACCACTAGTTTTCATAAATGAAAAAGGTTTTCCTCACATGACACACATGTTTAACATCACGTGGTTACTGACCTATCTAATGATCAAATGGAGAAATTGATATGACTATACAATGGCCTACATAATTTAATTGGTCGGCATGTTATGTTGACAATTAAACGAAAAGGCATGGGTATGGTCGGCGTAACTATATATAAGGTTACGTGTAATTACGATGTAGAATCGGGCTATCTCGAATAGTAGGATAGGTTGGGACTGAGGATGGATTATCGGGGCAGAACGACTACATATGAGGTCAGATTGGTAACTAGACTAGATCGGTACGAAGAATCTTCTTCGGTCTTGATTAACGGATTTGCAAAATAGAGACGTCGTTAGACTTGGGTGCAGGACATGATATCCTGCAACCAAGCTCGGACATTAAAATAAGTATATGTTTTGAGAGATTACGTGTAATTAGGTCGAACTAGAGCGCAATGAATAAGATTATACCTGGTAGGTGAGGGGTATTTATAACCCTTAACACTTGTCTTGTAATGTCATTAATGCAATCTCCTAATTACGCATAGTGCATGTCTGATCAAGTATCTGGACCAGAGTGCAACAATACCTATTTGGGGTAATTGCATTAAATGTCGTGCATGTAGGACCTGAGAGTTCCGACTGGATGTGTTTGGCGTTATTCTGTAGTGTATGTTATGGACTAAGCATGTTTAGTCTGGCTCGTATTGAGCAGGCCCATTAGGCCAGGTTGTTATGCTTGTTAGTAGTTCGACCTAAAGGTGTAGGCCAACCTATGTGTATGGTGTCCGATCTGGACTATTCTGCTTAGGTCAGTGTGACCTAAGATATTAGGTCGGTCTAGTCTTCTGATGGATATTTCTTTGGGGGATACTTGCATGGCGTCATCTGATTCGGACATACGTCATCAATGGTGACATGAGCGTGGTCACCACTGCTTTCGAATGTTATTAATATTCTTGACCATTGTAACGGTTAAATATGTATTAAATTTAAAAAAAGTTATGTATAAACTATTCTATTTCACACAATATTCATCTTCTTAGTTTAAACTCAACCAACCATCTTCACATTTCATCCACCACATCATTATTCTATATTAACAAAAGACAACCTATAGTACAAATTTTAAAACATAATGTACAAGCCCCTGATGCACATATAGTACCAGTTTTTAAACATGTTGTACAAGTTTTTGAAGCACAAAATTTAAAATGGAATTGGACATGTGGGGCCATTCACACGCCATCTCCATGTGCTCAGTGGTTTTCCGCCCCTGATTTACGCTCACCGGCGGTCTTCTTTCTTCACTTTGCTTCACCTGCTTCACCAATCAATTAATGTAGTGCTCCCTCAACAGGTTTCCGAGTACAATGACAAAGGGGATACTATTTGAGTACTGTGGAGGCATGGCTGCATCTTCCTCTATATGTTCATATATAGTTATATACCCACTCCATTCATCGCAAATCTCCACCCCGCTCCATCATTTGAAAGGTAAATTCGATTCTTCTTCTCACTTTGATCAATGTTCTGTTTACTTCACTTGATTTTTCTTCACGATTTGGTAGGCGTTCTTTTGGTTTCAGTTCATAAATTGGACATTGCTATTGTAATGCGAGTGTCTAGCAGGGATTTACATTCACGGAACCCATTTGGATTGTACAAGTGAAAGGTGCACGATGAAAAGAGATACTTTTGTTGAGGCGTGTTATATACGCCTCCTCATTTACCTACCAGGCATTTACTATCTCTCTCCCATATCTTCCTACTTTTTCTCTGATCTATTTATCAATGTCTCTCTCTCTATTAATCAGTTGTGGCATCCGATGAAGACGACACCACCGCCGCGCACTGCCGCTGATGCGTCTGTTTCTCTTCCGGAGTTTCAGTATGATCTCCACTGTTTGCAATCATCTGGTCATTATTTTCCGTTTTCATTGTTCATTTCCCGTTTTGATTGTTCATATATGTCATGCTTATTTGCTTTGGCTTTTTTAGACCTTCATTGGTATGTTTTTTGGGCTTAATCTTGGTTTCTGCTGTTCATTTTCGCCTTCCTTATGTATGCATATACAGTGTTTGTGAAAATGCCTGATCCTAAGCTTCATCTCATATTTAACAGTGACTGACCTTATTTTCTTTCTTTTGGCAAAAATACAGCTTTCAAGTAGTTAGACACTGTAAGTTTACTTCTTATTTCATATAGTTGGCATTTCTCTAAAGCCCAAACTTTGTGATAAAAGGCAGGTAGGTTCAGGCATCAGGTATGTTGGTTTGCAACCCAACTTACTTTGAATTTGTTCTTTCATCCAAGGTAATGACCTATGATGCTTATGTTTTATTATTTACATGCCTAATGTTATAGACTAATAAATTCCTATCACTATACATTTTTTTAAATTAATTGCAGGTCATGTGTTCTTGGTCTAATTTTGTCTGCTGCTGTGTTTGATTTAAGGTATTTTAGTTATGTTGTTTTCGTTTTTTGGTTGCTGTTTACAGTTGTGGTGTATGTAACCACTGGGTTTTTTATATTGCTGTTTACAATTGTTGGATGGGTAGATTTTGGTGTGGGCTTTCTTCTAAGGTCTTTGTGTGGGGTTTATTCTAGGTTCTTTGTGTTTTTCATATGGCCATTTGACAAGAAAATTTTTGCTGATTCCACAAAAAAAATTATGGCCCCTGCCTATGTGATTCTCTCTGGTCATGGTCTGCATAACACACAAAGAAACTATGGAACTCAAGGGAGGGGCTATGGGTTTTGGGTTCTTTGTACAAAAAAGTTCCTTGGTGTTTGGTTGTCTTTTAAATGGTTTTTTCCCCCCTTTCTAGAATAATAAGCAGGCAACTTTCTAGATAATGGGTTGATTTTGGTGTGGGGTTTCTTCTAGGGTCTTTGTGTTTTACATATGGGCATTTTACCCAAAAAAATATGCTCCATGTTTGCCTAATTGTCTTTGCTCATAATCATAAACAGGTATATAGTGACAGTCTGTGTTTTCTAAGCTTGGGTTGTATTGTCATATAATCATGATTCGTATGAAAGGTACATGTTAAAACATGTTTCTTTGTGTGTAGTGATTGTTGGGTGTGGTTTAGCATGTTTTTCCTTATCTTAGTTCGGGGTGTGTTCAAAGGCTTTGATTTAGAGTTTTTGGTGGGGTATTTTAAAGTAAGCCTTTAGGGGAGTTTCTATTGGGGGAGTTATAATGACTGGGTTAATTGAGTTAATTGTTAGGGGTCGTTGGTCAGCCTGTGACTTTTCCTCACTCTTAAGTTTTTAGTTATTAATGTTATTTTGTCAATGTTGCCGGCGTTGCGTTTTTAGTTATTAATGTTGTTTTGTCATGATGGTTTATAAAAAACCTATGGCTTTTGTTAGCCATTTTGCGCTGCTCATCATACAAATTCTATTCTATGTCTCTCTTATTATGTCTTTCTTATTTTTTTATCTTCATGATCAGGTGTCATTACATGCAGATCTAAATTATCCTTGGATGTATAGGCAAACACACAGCCATTGAATCTGCATAGCATCTTCAACAGCAGCAGCATTTTGGGTTTGTGCCACAGCAGGTACATGTAGCAAAATTATTTACAACTCGGTTTGCTTTTACGGAGATAGCCTCTCGAAACCGTTGACGTTTAAAAAAAATCTAACAGCCACCGCGGCAACGCGTGGGTAGCGACATCTTTACCAGTTTAAATATATTTGCTAATTACCAGATTTTAGTTCATGTGCTCTTCCAACTGCATGTCTTCTATCATTAACCCTCACAAAAATGTTGTACTATTCCCGTTGGTGATTTCTCATTCATTGTTCTGGTACAGGTTCAGAGTCTCGCTGGGGTCATAGTATTGCGGAACAGGTCATTCACGGCTGTTAAATTTCTGTGTGTCCAGAACACAACACGACTTTCGCCCTGGTAACAAGTTTGAAGCATTTGTTTTGACTTTCAAAAGTCATATTGCATAGCGTTTATATTTGGTTATTTTGACTTAGGAAAGTCAAATATTTGGGTGTTCATATTGAATATACAAAAACAAAAATCCTTCAAGGTCGTGTTGTCATTTGTAAGTTTATATAATTGGTTTCTGGTCACTCTTTTGGTGACAAAACACAAATTTTACCTCTTTGATGCTACAATTCGATTAATAAACAGCGTAATTGGATGAAGTAGTTGTTTTACAGATTTCTGGTGATTATCATGGATAGAAGTTGGATGAGCGAGCCTAGATCAAGCACACCGTTTTTGAAGGGAGTAGGTGAATTTCTGGATTTTGAATTTAGGAAAAATGGAAATGAGATTGGTGAGATGAAATGTCTGTGTGTAAATTGTTTCTGTAAGTTATGGGTCACACGAGAAACAACATTACAACACATAATCTGCAATGGGATTATGGAGGGATACAACAACCACCATCTTGAGGTACTTTTTATTTTTTTAATCCACCGTCTGATTGTATTTTATAAATAGTAAAATAGTGCTGAGCAAGTGATTGTGTCATGTGACACACATTAATCCTATATCTCATTTTGTGGTGATCCAGTATGGGGAAACAAGCAAGAATATATGGAAATTGACTTGAAATAATGAGAAGTTGATTATAGTTTTCTGTCAATTGGACTTATACATTTCTGTTTGCTGGAAGGTTGGAAAAGAAGTTGCACAAGTCGGAATATGGGGAACGAAATCGAAAGGATCTCCACATAATCACTGGTCTTTTCGACTTGCGAATAATCACAAGCTTAAGAAGATAACAATAGATCATGGTGATCTAATATATTCCCTCAAGTTCTCTACTGAAGATGACAGGGGATCTTTTCATGATTCCGAAAAAGTTGGTGGTTGGAATGGTGGAAATGAAGAATGTGAGGTGAAATCAAAAGAAAATAAACTATTTCTGTGTTAAAAATTTTAAACTTTTTTAGAAATTAACTCAGTTTTCCTCATGTTGTTGCTTAGATTACATTTGATTCGGATGAGGAGATAATCGGTATTAATGGAACGGTTGGCGTATCAACCGGGACGAAATGCCAACGGGTCAACTCCGCGGCGAAGCGCGGGTTGACCCACTTGTTTTCACACATAAGTGGACTCCACTTGTTGGTTGGAGAGGAAACGTGTGGAAGGTATGATCACATTGAAATGACATGATTTGAAGATGAAGGTAAACAAGTTCAAGACAGCAACGCCAACCTACCAGACTAGAAAGAAGAAGATGAGAAGATACTGGAATCACTTATCGAATACTTACGAACACGCCAAACCGATTTCAACCATATGGAAGTTCGAGTAATTTTAAAGAACCATTTAGTTTGTATCTGTTATGTTTTGTTCTAATTTTTTCTATTAATTTTACTTGTAATAAATTTTTAATAAAATATTAATAATAGTTAAGTAGGACCGGCACCGTCACCATTATAATTTTAATTGTTGCAGCATAATAATAAGTTATCTTACAATAGTTAATAGGGATTTGTGAACCATTACAATAACTATTTAATTAGAAATTTAAAATTTACTAAATATATTTAATTAGAAATTAGAAATTTATTAATTGTACTCTTGAACTTTATATGTGAAAAGTTATAATAAATGTTCGAAATTTGAATTTTGTATAATATAAATTTAGAAGTTTTAAAGATCTCACAATTACATTATATTAATAATAAATTCACTATTTATTAAATGTAATATTGAATTTTATATGTGAAAAATTAAAATAATAAATTTTTTAAATTTGATTTTTCAAAATTTAAATTTTAAAATTTTAAAAGATTTGAAGTTTCATTACATATATTTAGAAATTTAAAATTTATTAAATGTAAAGTTCAATTTTATATTTGAAAAATTAAAATAATTCATTAAATTTATTTTGAAATTTATATATTGATTTAATCTAATGTTGACATATGGACATGATAATGTGAAGGTCATAGAAAAGAGTAATGTGACAACCATCTTATTGCATTATTAGAATTAAAGATATTATTTATTTTAATCTAATATTTTAATCAGCCCTAAAAATCTAAAAATCTAAATAAGGGAATCTTATCAGGGTTCGGGGTAACGCCCCCGAGAAAGCGGGATCCAAGTGACAGACCCTTTAGCTGGGATCGAGTTATCAGGTCAGCATAGATGGGTAAATATTATATAAACGATACAAAGTTTGATACGGGAAGTTAAGAAAAACCATTCTATAATTTTTATTATTAAAATTTCATCAATTGAACATATGATTTATTTTCTGAGAAATTACCGATGTTCATATAATCCTCAGTTAGATTTCAAGTAACTACGAACATGCGTTAAAAAGTTACCTAATTTACATTGAAATTAAATCTAATACACAAATAGATTAACTAAACACATACTCAAAGATTAAACATTAACCTAAAAAATTATGAGTTGTCACATTCACACCATTATCGACACCTCCGCCCTCCATTTGTCCACCACTTCACCTTATCATGACAGTGGAGTGGAGAAAGTTTCTGGTTGCCAGCATTTACTTAAACGGTGAGCTAATGAGGTCCGCATGATGATAGTGGCGCTAGTCAGGTGGTCAGAAGTGAGGTCAGGGATATCAATTGCGAAGACGGAAATATATATTACTTTGATATGAGTTCAAGGGATAGTGATGTGGGTCCGTATCAGGCTAACTATACGGGCTAAGGGCCTTTATATAGTCTGGCCCAATCTAGCCCACTACTCCTCCTTTCGGTGGTCCATACCATGTTTGGCCCAACAGGCCCAACCTGACGCATCACTTTCCTTATACAAGGAGGCTCACTCCCTCCTTGAAAAAGGTTCCCAGTCCTTCTTACTTGGCCTGGTCCTTCTTGCACGCCCTGGTCCAGCCTATCTAGTACTTCCTGCACGGTCTGGTCCAGCCTACATGGCCTGGTCCTTCTTGCACGGTCTGGTTCACCTTACATAGCCCGGTTCTTCCGCTTCCCATATTGTGGTCCATCCACCTACCCTGCTTCGGCTGGGTTGCTCTGCTTCGGCCGAGTTGCTCTGCTTCGGCCGAGTTGCTTCGTTTCAACCGAGTTACATGGACACTCCAGCCTTTCCTACTGGGGCATCCCCCATTCATCCTACTCAGATGTTCTCCCCCATCCTACTCAGAGATTCTCCTTCATCCTACTGAGATGATCCCCTTCATCCCACAAGCTACCACATACATACATATACATATATACATACAATCTTACTGACTTGAGCATTGAAGGGTGGTCCAAAGACCTGGTTTCTGGGCCCCTTCTGTCACACCCCAACCGACGGCGGAATATGTCGGGGCATGATGATTGTCCAGATGCTCATGACAACTAGTTAAAGTTGAAATATATTTCATTTATTGGAATATTTTACAAACAGGAAACAGACAAAACATACGAACATAAGTACTATAATTAAACATTATTTAACTAGGTCCAACATCCTATAGTGATCACATACTGGTTCAAACACGATTACCTGCAACATGTATAAGATAAAGTGTCAACTACAAAAGTAGTTGGTGAGTAAACATAGGTTTAATACATAATATTAGTATAAAGTATGCGATCTATGTGTTAGGTGAAAGTTCATAGAATATGATAAACAAGTATTGTAATAGTGTAAACAACCGCGTATCAAACCCTTGACAATTAGGCTTCCAATCACTTGACGCCTCTAGGCAGGCCAAATGGGTTGTCAAACCAATAGATCTATTATTGTTACCCCGGCTCGGTATGTTAATAAGTACGCATGCTAGTGTAATAGAATACAACAACAACAATGGTCTAAACAAGTTTAACACATCAAGAACACACATAACGAGCATTGGATTCGCATTTTGTTTTAAAGAAGTAAATATGGAGATTGGAATTTGAGATAGAGATACATGTTACACCCCAAAGTATTAAAAGAGAAGGGGCTATGAATACTCACTTGATAAGGAGATATGTAAGAGATATCGCCGATTTGTGAAAGGTAAGTAACTCAGAGGTTATCCTAATGAATCAAATAGGATATATGAATATAGGAAATCAAAATAAACTAAGTTTTAAGTATATATTTGATAAGTGTTATATATGATTAGGTCAAAATTACTATTTTACCCTTTTATAGGTAAATTAGGGTTTTAGTATTTGCTTAGTATTTTTATTTATTTAACACTTTGGACTTATATATACTTATTACATATATAAATGTATTCTAAGACCAAAAATCAAGTGCTAATACTTTCTGGTTTATTTACTATTAAATAATTATATTCAAAACCCTAATTTTGGTAGAATATTAAATAATTACCAAAACTCACTAGATTTTGGAATAAACTTAGGGTGTTACTCATAATATGATATCATGATATTCTTGAAAATATAAAATCTTAATTTAGTGTCGTTTATCCAGTTTTGACAAAACAATGACTTGAAAACCCAAATTTAAGCATAAATATTAAATAAATATCAAAACAATTCATAAAATTATAAAAACTTAGGGTTTTATTCATTACGATATACTATAATATTCCTCAAAATAATAAACTTTAATTCAATACCTTTTACTTGATTTGGGCAGAATAACGACCCGAAAACCCTAATTTTGGCACATTTTTATATAAAATACCAAATGATTAGATATCATGAAATTGACTTAGGGGTTCTTTAATTGTAGGTCCGAAATCAAACCAAGAACACGATATTTGATCGTAGATGAGTGCGGAAACCTCAAATACGATTGATTCAAGAACAATAGTGGAAGAATAGACAAGATCTTGTGAAAAGATGAAGTCTAGAATGAAGAACACCCACTAAAGGAAGCTGATCGTAAACCCTTGAGAACCAAGAAATCGTAAATGTGAAATATGTATTGAAAAGCTTACCAAAATCGGTTACAATGAGGTGGTATTTATACCACCTCATACATGTGCTTGGGCCAATCATAAACACAAGTCTAGCCCAATCATAAACACTAAAATGGCCCACATGGCCTATAAATTAAACTAGACTAAGCCCAATAACAAAAGCCCAACTAATGTTCATGCCTTACAAAATATAGCCCTACAATCTTCCCCTAGGCATGAACCATTAGACCACTTCACGGCAGCAGCAAATCAAATCTGAATGAGGTTTGAACGTTGTTGAACCACCATCCCTTCTCTACAATCTTCTTAGCTGCTCCATCAAAGATGCCAACCCTTATAGCATTTAACATGTCAGTCTCGTCTCCAAGAATGGGTTGGGTGGCCAGTAGCTTAATATCTCTTTCACCAAATCTAAGAAGATCCACCGGGTCATAAAATCGGAATTGACGCATCGGCTTACAGAGAACCACCACCTCATGTGTTGTTGGATCGTAGTACCAGCAATCGAAGTTTCTTACCAGTGTTCCATCCTCGATCTCATCCAACATATTGATAACCCTTGTGCGTTTAGTTGGTGGCCTCCGTACTTCTCCAATTGGCTCCCCTGTCACAGGGTCAGTTCCAGTCTCTCTCCACCTGACCTCCTTCAGCTCAAAATCTCTGAAATCATTCTCCAAGTGGCCAAGCAGATTGTCTCTGATCTGATTACCTTCTGGTCCATTCCACCTGTTGATATATGGAGCTCTCAGAAGTTTCCTTATCTCAGGCTCAGTCCAGGAGTGGAATTGAGCACGTGTAGAGTAGTACTCCACTGGACTATAACCGTCACGGATAACAGCAAAGACTTCCTTCTCCATGTCGTAGTGCCAACATAAGATTTCCTCACAAATCCCACGCTTATCAATTGTGCTTCTGCCAACGTCGATGGTGTACTGTGTGGGAGCTGGTCCTTGGAAAAACTCCTTGAACCAGTTTTCGTGGAAACTTGGAGCCTTTGAGATGATCCTGCCACAGTGGGCGTAATCTGGCATCTCGATATTCTCATCACCTTCGTCCGTCTGCATTGCATCACCAGCTTGAGTTCCCTGAGATGAACTCTGACCAGGGGCACCAGAGTTGTTAGGCTCTGCACCATCTGTTAGTGCATTAACTTTCCTTCTCAGGTCCTTTATCAGCTTGAAGAGATATTCCATTCTTTCCTTGTCAGCTACCTCATATTCTCTCATATATTTGCTGCTAGCCTCCTCCTTCTCTCTCAAACGCTGATTTTCTTCCATGAGAGCCTTGATCTCATTTTGTCTCATCCTATTCTGAGAGATCAGGAAGTTAATCTGAGGATCAGCACTAATCCTCAAATCAACTGGAAGCTCAGCAGCCATCAAAGGGCGGAAACCTGGAGCTGCGAGTGGTTGGCTGGTCGCGGTAGAGAGGCTCACTCTAACCGGACTTGGAACAACGAAGGTACTATCAACCTCCAGAAATTGCCTATCTTCACGCACAGGGCTTTGCACGTTCAGAATCGGACTAGCTTGCTGCACAGGGGCAGGTTGATCATCAGCATCTTCAGTCTGTGTGTGAGACGGTTGCTCTTGAAGGGCTTCATTAACAGATTCTTCTTGACCACTGGCACCCGCAGAACTGGGTCCAGCTGGTTCGACAATCATTAGGCTCGAGCTAGTCTTGGTGAATTTGAACCGTATGCTCCTAGGATCAGTTTTCTTTCGCGGAGATGGTTCACGAGCAGGGACGGGTTCTTCCACGAAAGCTTCATCAATGTTTAAATCCAGCTCAGGAGGTGTATCATCACTGCCAGATGACCCAATCATATCTTCTCTTGATCTTTTATGGGTTAGTGGCTCCAAGTCCCCATAAATATCATCTTCAGCTAAGTCCTGGCCAGTAAGGATGTCATCCATTATATTTTCTTCATCGGATGGAATGACATCATCTTCTTGAACATTGACAGTTGGAGTTACTGTCAAGTCTTGGTCTTCGGCAACCATGGCATTCACAACTGGCAAGTCAGCTTCTGGCTCTTCATCCTCCATAACTTGTTCCCGGGCTACCTCTGGAAAGGCACCTCTCTTAACCCATTCCAGTCTACCTTCATACATGTATTTGCCACTTCTATCCTGAGTCTGGAGACCAAAAACACCAGCATCCATCACCTTTACATCCAGTTTCTGTATCCTTTCCTCAATCATTGGATATTTCAGCATGACCACCATCTGCACGAATCTTGGTGTCATCAGAAACTGCTCACGAGCACCCAAGTTAGCATTGCCGATCCAATCTAGCAGCATCATCTTCGAGAAATTGTAGTTCCAGTCAAGGGCCAACGCGACGAAAGCAGTGCCGTGGACCTTGTTCAGCTGGTCAAAGCTCGTTCTCTTGCCCAGAAAAGATTTCTGCATGAAATGGGCAAGGCATCTCCAGTAATGCGGCAGTTGCTTCTTCATGATAGGCGGGAATCTGCCTTCATATCCCAGTAATTGAGCACCTGCCAGAACGGCTTCTCTGGGGTAATCAACTGGATCGGTAGCACGATCGTTGATATTCAGGCCTCTTCTAATATCATCTTCCAGAATGACGACCTGACGGTTCTGAATGGTAGCAGAGATTCTCGTCTTATCAGCACTCGCCCGTGCAGTCCCCCAAAATTCTCTTACCAGCATCTCATCTATCAACACGCTTGTCCTCAAAGCATGGTTGATCTTGCATACATTCATTCCCGCCACCAGAGAGTAAAATAAGTCCATGTGATGCTCTGGTGGGTTTTGCAAAAATGCTGGAATACAGTGATCATGATCAAATTTGATTGGTTCGTCAATAACATTTCCTGCCATCTGAGACAAACAAGACATATGCATCAGATTTGATCATTAATTAAGCAATTATGATTATTTATCCTTAACTTGTTCAATTGATGATTACAATTTACTTTTGAACTTCACAAAAATTTCAATTTGAACATTTTCCGGGAAAATAATTGAATGAAGAACACGCTTACAAACACCGACAAATTTTATCTCAAAACCGTTCAATTTAATGAGATTCCAAAATTATTAAGTATTTAAGTCTTTAAGTCTCATTTAATAAGTGTTTACGGTTTATAGTTGAGTTCACGATCCATTTAAACGAGTTTACGATCCGCTATCGGGTTCACGATTGGGTTCATTTTGGGTCCAATCGCAATCTATTCAACCAATCGTGAACACCCTTAAACCGACGGGGCCCAATCGTAAACGCCCAAAAGCACTTTTGTCGTTTTCAACGGTCGTAAACGGTCCTCGAAAACATCGGAGTCGTAAACGAGACTCGTAAACGAGACTCGTAAACGCCCAAACTTCTTCTTCTTCACAACGATGGTCGTAAACACCGACAACCACCATTGAAGCAACCTGCAACTTCTCGTAAACGTGATTAAACACAACAAAAACACAATAAAGTCACAAATAGCTACCTTTAAACTCTTCTAAACAGAAAACCGACACTAAATCTTGTGAAGTTGACTTGAAATTGGTGAACACAGTCGGGATTCAAAAACTAGGGCTCGAAACTTACAAACCCAGGAAGAGACAGTGGAAAACACCGATAAACAAGGGGATTCTGGACGGAATCGAGAGACGAGAGCGGTGGTGAAGTTCGTTTGAGAGATGGTGGACGGAATCGGGTCGGATGACTGTTTTCCGGCGGGGTGAGGCGGAGTTAGGGTTTGAAGGTGAAGAACTCGTGAACGGTGAAGTGTGAGAGAGTGGGTCGTAAAAAGGGTGTAAAATATCTACAAGTTTCACATAGCCCCCCTCCCAAACCGTAAACAAAAAAAATTTCAAACAACCCCCTCAACCTTTTAAATTCTTTCAAGTTTACCCCAAACTTGCTAATTCTCACAAAATTTTAAGATTTTAAACACTTTGAGAAATTTCACAAAACTTCCCCTCAGAGTCATACCCGAGTATCCGATCATGATCAATAAAAGTTTTAAAAGTTAAAACAGATAAAATCAAAACCAAATTTAAAATATTTACAAACTTAACTCAGAAATTTCAAATATTCACATACCTGGTGCTGGTAAATTTCACAGATAATTTCAGACAGGTCTTTGACTGAGGAACCCTTTTCAGCTTCTGTTACTAGACACTCTAGACAATTGTCAGGTGGTTTGAACACAGAAACTCACATCCAGTAAAGTGCTTAAATATAGTACAGATTTACCGTTATGTTTAACCGTCCCCACACCCAATTTTCCATAGCAAAACCTACCCAACCTCAGAGTTTATTGAGGATTCACAAACCCCCAACTTGAGGAACCATGCAACACTGCTTTGACTACCACTTATTTCTGATTTTCATACATTATCAGTTGATGATCAGGTCGGCCGCATAAGCACGCAGAGAAGACCAACTGAATAATTTTATTTTCTTTTCTTTTTCTTTTTCAGAATTTTCAATTTTGAATTCTTTGAATTCCTTTTCTTTTTCTTTTTCTTGTGGTGTTGTCTTATACAGTGTAAGCATGGCGTGTGAGAGAGTGAATACTAGGTAAATACCACTCTCAACCCGTTTTTGTCGGGACTCAGTTTTTTAAACCATGTAGACTAGGATGGGAAACTAAACATGTATAGAGTTTAAGATTACTGCACTTACATAGATGATCATTGTTTTGGTTGAGCTTACCGACATATCATCTTCGAGCAATCTTTCACATCAGCCTTACACGTGTCAGTCTCCAACCGTCATTAAGCATTTAGGTCCTATCAAAAGACATCATAAAAACCTTTCAGTTTAACCAACACCATTTCTTCCCCTGTTTTTGTGAGGCTTTTGAAACAAGACTCAATTTTTTTCAGTCATTTTCTATTTTTTTTTTAAATATTTTTGTTTTAAGAAAAAAATTGAAAAACCAAAGACTTTGTACAAAAACATAGATGATCAGATCATTCCTCGAAGGCAATCATCTTCAGGCCTTCAACACAAGATTCAAAATTAGGACGAGGAAGGGGTTTTGTAAAGATGTCCGAAACATTCTGATCGGAGCTTACCTTTTGTAGCTGAATCAGCTCACGATCAAAGCAATCACGAATAAAATGTACCTTAATATCAATGTGCTTGGTTTTGGAATGTTGGACAGGGTTTTTCACAATCTCAAGAGCAGCAGCATTATCACAAAATATTGGAGTGTTAACGAATTCCATACCGTAATCCGTGAGCTGGTTTTGGATCCACACTACCTGTGAAGTACCGGCAGATGCGGCCACGTACTCAGCTTCTGCAGTTGATTTGGATACGGTATGCTTCTTCTTGCTCTGCCAAGAGATGAGCCTATCTCCCAGGTACTGACATCCTCCAGTAGTAGATTTCCTGTCAAGGTCACTACCTCCATAATCACTGTCAGTAAAAGCATATAATTGAAAATCAGTGTTCTTCGGGTACCAAAGACCAAGCCTAGGCCTGCCCTTCAGATACCTGAAGATACGCTTAACAGCAGCTAAATGAGAGAGTTTAGGGTTAGCCTGATATCGAGCACACACGCAAACTGCATACATGATGTCTGGCCTGCTTGCTGTCAAGTACATTAGTGATCCAATCATCGACCGATACTGGAATTCACTCACTGACTCCCCGTTAAGATCCGCTGACAGGAGTGGTCTGGATGCCATGGGAGTGGCGATGGGCTTGCAATCCAGCATCTTGAACTTTTCCAGAATCTCATTCACATATTTCTCCTGATGAATAAGAATCCCAGAATCATTCTGCTTGACTTGAAGTGCAAGAAAGAAACTCATCTCGCCTTGGTCACTCATCTCAAGCTTTTTCTTCATGATCTCCTCAAACTCGGTGCACAATTCTTCGTTAGTCGATCCGTAGATAATATCATCTACATACACTTGCACCATAATTATGTCTTCTCCCACCCTTTTCCTAAACAATGTTTGATCAACGACTCCTCTTGTATATCCATTCTCCACCAGGTGATTGGACAACGTTTCATACCAGGTTCTAGGAGCTTGATGCAAACCGTACAAGGCCTTATCCAGCAGATAAACGTGATCTGGATTTTCTTCATCTATGAACCCTGGTGGTTGAGCAACATAGACCTCCTCGTTCATCTCTGCATACAGGAAGGCAGTCTTCACATCCATCTGATGTACGGTAAAATTGAGATACGAAGCTACAGCTAGAAAGATCCGAATTGCTTCCAATCTTGCCACCGGAGCGTAAACCTCATCATAGTCGATACCCTGGACTTGCCTGTGCCCTTGTACTATCAGCCTTGCTTTGTTTCTCACAATGATCCCCGAGTCATCTTTTTTGTTCTTGTACAACCATCTCATGGGAATCACCTTCTTGTCTTCTGGCCGCTTCACAAGACGCCACACTCCCAGCTTTGAAAATTGATTGAGTTCATTGTGCATGGCCTCCATCCAGTTTGGATCTTTAAGAGCAACCATCACATTGGGAGGTTCTATCTGGGAGATGAAGCAGGAAAACATACAAAAATTGATGTGTCCTGTCTTGCTTCTTGTGGTGACACCCGCTGTCACTGGCCCCACAACATTACTTAGTGGATGATCCTTGTTGATTCTGCTCTCTTGGACTTCAGGCACTGAAACATTAACAGGCAGATTAGTATTAACAACATTTTCAGACATACCTGAGCCTTGAGAATCCACTGGAGCATCACGTGTCCCTGAACATTCTGGAATATCAGTAGTTGCATTCCGAGAAGATTCAGCTGATGCTCTATCCACATGAGGTCTTACATCAGCACTGGGAGCTACAATGTCTTCTTCTTCGCCCAAATTGTGGAAAACATTCGAGAAATTAAATCTCTCAAACAATGATCCATAGTCGAAGATCCAATTAGGTCCAGTTCCCGCATCAGTAGGATTGTCCTCCATCCAATCTACATTGAATGCCTCAATGATCAACCCAGTGGTCTTGTTGTACACACGATAAGCACTATTTGCTGAATAACCAACAAAATAGCACTCATCGGCCTTCGCTTCGAATTTCCCTACATCGGACTGGATCAGCACCGTGCATGGACATCCAAACGTCTTGAAGTAACCCACCTTCGGTTTCTCTCCATAAATGATCTGATATGGAGTTTGCTCGTGACGCTTGTTCAGAAGAACTCTGTTTTGAACATAACAAGCAGTATTCACAGCTTCTGCCCAAAAGAAGATCGGTAATTTTGCTTCACACATCATCGTTCTAGCTGCTTCGATGAGTGTTCTATTTCTTCTTTCGGCAACTCCATTCTGCTGAGGAGTGTAAGGAGCACTGAACTGCCTTTCAATCCCCCTTTCACCACAAAACATATTCAGCTCAGCATTTTTGAATTCCGTCCCGTTGTCAGATCTGATTGCCTTCACTCTTTTATCCAGCTGGTTTTCAATAAGAGTCACAAACTGCTTTACTAGGGCCGGAGTTTCGTACTTGTTAGACAAGAAAAAGACCCAAGTAAACCGCGAGTAGTCGTCCACTATCACGAGGCAGTATGAAAACTTGCTGACACTTTGTACCTGCATGGGACCAAAAAGATCCATATGTAAGAGTTGAAGTACAGAAGAGACAGAATTTGCAACCTTTGGACGATGTGGCAGTTTGTGCTGCTTCCCCTTAGCACAAGCCACACACTTCTCCACTGAAGTGAAGTCTGTGATCGGAAGATTTCTGACATGCTCTCCTTTAGCCAGCTTGGATAAATTCTTCATGTTTGCATGTCCCAGACGACGATGCCACAACAATGCAAGATTTTCATTCTGTTTTGATATAAGGCATGCTTCTTCTGACGTAGGAGGATTGCTCAAGTTGAGAAGATATGAGTTTGAGCGTCTTGGAGTGCGCATAAGTACACACTCCTCGGGTATCTTCACACCTGGCTTCAGAATAATACACTCCTTTCTATTGAACATCACAGAAAAGTCTCTGTCACAGATCTGAGAAACACTCAGCAAACTGTGCGACAGTTCCTCCACATAATGAACGTCAGAAAATGACTGATTACCGCTCCTCACCACACCTTTCTTACTGATTCGACCACCCACACCGCCTGCAAAAGAAACTCCACCTCCATTGAAATCCTCTACATCTTCCAAAAGAGACAGATCTCCGGTCATGTGTCGGGAGCAACCACTATCAACATACCAGAGATTGTTGACAGATCTTCTAGGCTGTCCCTACACAAATCAGAGATCAGTTAGAGTCAGGTACCCAGGTCATAACAGATCTGGGCACTCCCTTGGAGTCAATGTAGTTAACCATTTTGAAAGACATTCCTGCTTTTGATTCAGGTTGATTTATAATTTTAGCATTAACTTTTGGCTTCCAATTTGGTTGCTTTTGTGAGTTTGAACTACTAGCAGAGTTCTTTGTGGGTGATGCTTTTCTTGGAGGAGATGCAGCCTTTTTACCTTTTGTTTTAACAACCGGTGTCCACTCAAGTTTTAATTTGGTATAAACCATTTGTTTTGGTTGAGTAACAGTTTTTGGTTGTTCCATAACTGCTTTACCCTTAGGTTCAGCAATCTGATTAACTTTTGGCACTTGTTTCTCAAAAGGCTTTGTTTTAACTTTGTTAGGTCTGTTGTAAACTTCTTTAGCTGCATGAGCAGGTTTTGAAGTTTGGCCCACATCTCTCCTTTCATTGACAGGCTTTGTCACTGGGGCTTTTGTGTTTAGAACCTTAGACTTTTGAGTCTTCATTGGTTCAGAACTCTACTTCCCCTGTGACGAAGCTTGCTGCTTTTGAGTTCTGTTCTCACCCCTCATCATTTTCTCAAGCATATTTGTCCGCTTGTTCTGCGGATAATATGGCTCATAGGGTCTGTTCATACAATTAGCAGCAAAATGACCTGGTTGACCACATTGAAAACAATTCATTTGTCTAGGCCCATTGACGTTGCTACACAAGTATGAGCGTCTTGGGTAAGACGACTTCCATTCCGGTTGATCATCCCATTTGTGTATCACACGTTTTGAATGTTTTTCAGGTTGTGTTATCAAACAAAATTGTTCAGATTTTGATTTATCAGTTCTATTATAAGTTGACACAACCTGGGGATACGGAACAAAATCATTGGGCTTAGACTGACGGCCAATCTTTGTGTTAGGAACACGCATTTTAAAAGAACTAACGACTTCATTAGGATTAGAAACATGTTTTAACAAGACAATTTGATTGGACTTGGATGCTTCAAGTTCTGACACAGATGCCAGAACGTCATCCTTAGGTAAACTAAAAACAGAACAACTAGACTCATGACACTCATTGACTCTCAAGCATTCAGCATCCTCCCCAGATACATCTTCAATGCCTACACCATCTGCACATGTAACAAAAACATTAGTAGAACTAACATTATTGTTTAATGATTCCTGGGAAGGATCTGGTTCATCTCTGTGTTCATCTACCTTGTTCTGACTACTCATCCCATATATTCCAAGTCTCTCTCTTTCTAAATCCTCTTCTGTCATAGGGGTCACACCTACCAACATACTATCTATAGGAGGACCTGCTTCATGATAACCTGACTTAGTTCTGTCTACCTGATCCTCCTCATAGAGCACTCCTATAATATCTCTAGGGATAGGTGGGGGAATAACAACATTTGCGGCCACGGACTTGTCAGACTTTTCCGACCCAAATCCTGGCGTATGTTTCCCTACTTGACCACAAGTGATAGCCTGAGATAGTTCTTTACCTGCCTGAAGCATTCTTTTGTTTCTTAATTTATTCACATCTAACTGAACCTGCATCTCATTGTTCTTATGTGTCAATTCATCTACCTGCTTTCTAAGGTCAGCTATTTCTAATTTAGCATTATCATACAGGATAGATTGTTCAGTTGCTATCTGTTGGTACTTAACAATATCTAGCTTTTGTGCCTTAATCTTTTCCTCACCTTTTATCCATCTACCCTTAAATGAACTCCTCTCACACTTGATCTCAAACAATTCTAGTTGATAATTCTTACAGACTTGTCTAAGACCAGGTATAATACGAGCACAAGTGGGATCAGAACATACCTTGAGGTTCTCAGCATCAGCAACGTACGCTTCCTTGTCTTCTATCTCAGTCTCCTCAGGCTTTTCCTCATCAGTGACCACAAATGCATGATTTTCTTCATCATCCTCTTCTGCAGTAGCAATCAAAGCATGTGACAAACTAAGATCCTTCATCTGGGGGGTCAGTTCCCTCAGCTGGGGGGTCCAGTCATAACCTCCACCTCCCTGAACCACCAATGTCTTGTCTTCTCCTTTACCTTTTACCTCAGCTGCCTTCTTCTCTTCAACCCTCTCTTTCTTTGGCTTCGTGCATTCCCTGGCAAAGTGACCATACTCATCACAATTGTAGCACCTCAGCTTCGACTTGTCAAACCCCATTCTGATTTTATCCTGATCCTTCCAGACGTTCCTTCCAGTTTTGGCCATAAATTTCTTGGCTCTGAAAACAGCCATGGCCATTTTCCAAGAGACATCTAGCATCTCCACGTCCTCAGGATTTATCTGATTAAGATCACCAGCCACCATATCAGAAGGTACAAGATTCCCGGCCACAAGGGCATGATAGCTGTTCATGAAACCCATTCCAAGGGCAAAGTTAGGATCATTGACATCTCCAGAGTTGACACCTCCGCTTGAACTTCCTTGAGGCTGTGCCACAAATGCATTACCCATTGAAACTGAACTTGATCCACTTCCCGAAGCCTTTCCTTCATGCTTACCTTCAACTTCTTCAGATAACAGAGCCTGATTCAACTTCCCAGCCAAACTTAATGAGCTTATGTGGTTTAGCTCTCTCTGCTTATCATCTATCATCTTTGACTTCAGTTTGTTAATTAGTTCATCCAAAGTCACTTCAGTCAGTCTATTGTTGTCTTTGATGATGGATATATTGGTGTTCCAAGATTTAGGCAGACTGTTTAGCAACTTCAAATTCTTGTCTTCAGTGTCCGGCTCCACACCATAACTGGACATCTCTGCCATCAAGGACACATACCTCTGAACTTGAGCCTCAAAAGATTCACCCTGTATATGGTTGAACAAGTTAAACTTCTGCTTCAACATCTGCTTCCTACTAGCCTTAATATCCGGATTTCCTTCATAAGCAACAATCAAAGCATTCCACAGTTGTTTTGCTGTTTTGCAGTGCTTGAACCCTTGAGCGATGTCTGGAGTTAGGGCCATAGTCATTATTGCAAAAGCCCTCTCAGCCTTGTTGCACCTCTCCCAGTCATCATCATCATATTCCTCCTCTTTCTTCTCCTTTCCGGCATTTGCTCCCGTTGTGTGAGTAGGCGTGTACGGTCCATTGAGAACAACCCTCCATAGTCTCAGATCCACACTCTTCAAATGATTTTCGAATCTGTATTTCCACTCTAAGAAATTATCCGCTGAAGTTAGTCTTGGCGGACGAGTTATAGATCCGATCTCGAAGTCCAATTTCTTATACATGCTCGGCTCAAAATCCATTTCAATAGCTTAGGAAACCTAAAACTAAAGTTCAAATGTCCAAATTCAGAGATTACGATAAAATCCACCTGATTACGATCCAAACACACTGATTCCGATTCAAACAAACCGATTACGATCCAACAGCTTGATTACGATCGTGAACACAGTTTGCGATAACACGTGGCACTCGTAAACACAAACCGCCTTTAATAATCGTAAATGCCGATTACGTCCTCCGATTACGACTCCGTAGTCGTAAACACTGTTTCCGACTCAACCAAGTCGTAAACACCTCCTTTTACGATTATGCAAAATCGTAAATGCAAGTACACTCGTGAACACCGAATTTCCCAGTCGTAAATAGGCAATCTTCAACCAGAATTGATCGTGAACACCTCGAAACACCAGAAAACGTGAAGAACAGCAGCAGAGACGGTCGTGAACACCTGAAACACCCTCGAAACCTCAAAAACTCGAACAAAATCCCAGAGAAACACTTGAATCAATATCGTGAGAGCCTCGAATCGAAGATTCTTGGCTCTGATACCAATTGTAGGTCCGAAATCAAACCAAGAACACGATATTTGATCGTAGATGAGTGCGGAAACCTCAAATACGATTGATTCAAGAACAATAGTGGAAGAATAGACAAGATCTTGTGAAAAGATGAAGTCTAGAATGAAGAACACCCACTAAAGGAAGCTGATCGTAAACCCTTGAGAACCAAGAAATCATAAATGTGAAATATGTATTGAAAAGCTTACCAAAATCGGTTACAATGAGGTGGTATTTATACCACCTCATACATGTGCTTGGGCCAATCATAAACACAAGTCTAGCCCAATCATAAACACTAAAATGGCCCACATGGCCTATAAATTAAACTAGACTAAGCCCAATAACAAAAGCCCAACTAATGTTCATGCCTTACAAAATATAGCCCTACAATATATGTTAAAACATATTAGCCCTCAAAAATTCAGACCCTAATACCTTCCCAATTACCCAGAATTAAAGATTTATCTCAAGAACCCTAATTTTAACACGAATTTAAAAAGCATACTTAGAATTCGAATTTGACAAAACTGAAAGAGGTTTTTGTTAATCATACCTAGAGGGCCTTGACTGCTGAACTTGAGCTTCAAAGTCGAAACGAGTTGGGAGAATTGGACAGAACAAACTTCTGCGTTTTCTAGGGTTTTTAGGAGGAAGATTTGCGAAATTGGTGAGGAATTCGATCGAGACATGGCTGCTATTTACACTTGTCGAGGTCGCAGGGGGTTCCTACACGTTGCTATGGTGACTAATTTCGTTAAAATCGACATCTGGATAGCCAATTCGTGGAGAACAAGTCGAAGTGACGAGGCTGATAGCGACCTGGTCGCAATTTGGGCGGCGGTACGCGATGGAGGAGGAGGGGAGCTCGGCGACCCGCGAAGGAGTTTGCAGTTTTGGCAGTTTTGGTCCCTCAAGTTTATATTTACATTTTAAGCCCCAGATTTCTCCGAAACTGTTTTTTATGCACCAAAACATTATAAAACATGTTTATAAAAGATTTTAAGGCTCGGAACATACTCGATGATATACAGATACGTGCGTTTCATAACTTTCAATAATTTATACTTTTAGTCCCTCAACTTTTGTTTTGTGAGTTTTACCTTTATATCTTTCGATGTAACTAATGTTTTTAGTTCAAAATGATATTAGAATACTTTCTTAAGATTCATAAGACTCGGGATACGTTTAACGAGGTATAAAATATATAATTTATATATCATTATTTATATATTATTTGTTAAAAATTATAAAAAATCACCAAAATTCATTAAAATTCATCATAATTCACTATATTAATTCTTAATATAGAATTCATTAAATATAATGTTATGGAATAATAGAATGAGAATTTTTGGAATGTGTGAACTCCCGGTAAATACCGAAATTGCACGAAAACTCGTATTTTTTTGCTATTTTTGTCTTAAACCGCGAACTTTTGCGAAACTTCATATATATTTACTTGTGTGTATGACTAGTATTACCCACAAGTATTGTACATATTTAGAATGCTAGAGTTTTCCGGTTTTGCATAAATAACAAAAACAATCGAGTTATAGATCCAATTTGCGATAAATATCAAATGTCACGAATATATATTGTGATTAAAAGATTAAATCATAGAATAAGTGAAATAACAATATAAGATGTAAAATGATTCTTTATTGATTATCAACCATGATAGGAAACTGGTCGGGTATTTACAAATGGATTAACCGAAGTGTTACACCTTCTAACGGGTTCCTTTTATGTTTCAGGTACAAGACAAGATTCGGGAGAGACCGAATCCTTCTAGCCCAGCTCGGAGGCTCAATACATCTCTTCCACACTATAGATTGGCTCGATGCTCCGGTGGTCCGTCCTTGGCCTTGCCACTCTAACTAAATCGAGGTATCTCGTTTCTACATTGGCACCATCCGTGGGACGGAGTGACAAGGCCAGTGACGGACCACCGGAGCATCGAGCCGATCTACAGTGCAGAAGAGATGTATTGAGCCTTCGAGCCGGGCTAGAAGGAACTGACAAGTGAATGATACATTCACTACTTCACAGGTGGTCCTAGGTCTTAGGCTTGAACCACCATATATACATAATGGACTACACATCCATACATTATGGACGTAGGTCACGCAACCGAACCACCCATTCTCCGACAACTTACAGTGGTCTAGGCCAAGCGTCGAATCACAACCTCCAAAACTTACAAACCCTACTAACCTCTCTTACCATATATCCTATACAAATGGCGCATAACCAACAACCATTACACCTTGTACACATATTACACCCAAACCACCACGATGAACATTGGTCCCTCATCAAAGATCCAAACGATGCAAGAACACATATGCCCAAGTAAACACATTTAAGTCTCTAAAGAAAAAAAGGATAAAGTACTAACATTTTGTGCAGAGTTTAACCCAGAAAAAGAAAGCAGAACGATTGGAGCAGCAAGATAAACCTAACATGGTATAGTTATGACTATACCATACTAGACTGGGGAATGATATTCTATTCTATTCAAACAAAACTGAGTCGTGCCTAGAACATATTTTTTTTTTTTTTGAACGGCTAATTTTTATTTTTTCTCCACATTTCACCATGCCAAGGTTTGAACCTTGGTCTTTCACCGTGCCTAGAACATATTAAATCACTTATATTACCAAGTACCAACTAACTTTATTATTTGGAACCCACATTTATTTATCCTTTTACAAAAGATAATTAGATGGAAACATCACGCCAAACAACATATATTTTATATTTCTAGGGGCATTTAGGCTTATTTCCATGAGTCAGCATGTCCGTGTAGCAACTCCCACACAATTCTCTGTTCCCATGAGTGCCAGGTGGCACACAACTGCACCTTTTGCAGCACGTGCCACATGCTCTCGTGCACACGTTTGGCCTCGAATGTTTCCCGCACCTTATTGCACATAGCCCCCCGCAGTCTACATGTTATACAAAAAACACCCTTAAGTTAAACTTATCTTCATTATCCTCCCCAAAAGTATTGATTAACTATCTTAAAAATAATTTGTAAAGGTAGATGTGCACAAATGTACCTACAAACGTCATAAGCCTCCGATTTGGTCCTTTCACCACCTACAATATAATACAAACCTCGTACATCAAGTATAACACTTTACATATATAACAAATCTTCGGGACGATTTAGATGAACCACCCGAAGATTCGGTTGTTACAACATGTCTTCGGTTTGTGCCGAAAATCAAGTTGTCATGACGGATTAAATCCGGCATAAACTGAAGATTTAGTTATAATATTTTTTGGTAAGATCGGGTTTTGGTATAAAAAGACATATTTAGTTATAATATTTTTTGGTAAGATCGGGTTTTGGTATAAAAAGACATATTTGTTAATTAGTTTGTGTTTGTTTTTTTTTTTCGAATAATAAATTATTACATTTTACAAGAATAATAAAGGAAATAATATGTACATATTAGTGTAGGCTTTGAGTATGCGTGTGAGGTACGACGAAACATGATTTATTATTTTGTGAGACCCATATTTTTTAAATATAAAAATTATATTATAACTATAAAGACTTTATCAATTAATCAATTAATTTGTTATTAAAAATGCTAGGAGATCCGTACGATTTATCGGTTAAATACTTAAAATATCATTTTAAAACTATAATTTTCTTATGTTTATTGCTCTAAATTATTTTTATCATATTTAAAACTTTTTTTTTTATTTACACTTTTATTTACAAATATGAAATATATATTTAGCTCGAACAAGACTTTTAAATCCTCAGGACCAATCCTCGTGATACATATAATAAAAAGTAATAGTGAACCTGGAGTAGATGGTCTTCGTTATCAGATGATGAAGAAAAAGACACCTGCAAAGAGCCCATAATATATTAAATTAATCAGAAATTATATTTACATTTTGGGACATGGAGTTTAAATTTATAAAAGATATATAATGTCCTATCAAAAAATTTCAAACAAAAATGATTATAAGCTCAAACTACATTATACGAAGATTAAAATGTCCTATCAAAAAATTTCAAAACATGTTTAATTATTTTTTCTGAAGAGGCTTGTATTTTTTTGAGCTATTTTATAATTTTTTTTAGAACAGATGAGTTATAAGAAGATTAAAATGTCCTATTAAAAATTTTCAGAACATGTTTTTGAGCTTGACAAAGACCAAATAAGAACTATTCAAATTTTTTGAAGAGGCATGTATACTTTTGAGCTATTTTATAATGTTTTTTTTAGAAAAGATAAGTTGTCCTCCCCTGTGAACACTTACCGTATATTTAATACAACTTATATTGTTCATAGTCTCATTGAGTAGCACATCTTTACTAAATCTTTAATATGTGAAATGTGAAGAATTAAATTGTTAATAAAAACACTTTATACTAGAAAATTACCTGAAAAAGAGAGAGGAGAAAGAAGGAGAGTAGAAGTAAGAAGATGGAGTTTGAAGTGGAAGCCATTTTTGCATGAAATTAACTAGTGAATGAATGCTATGCAGTACTTGTTCTTATATTATTACCATGGATCCAGAGAGGCAGAAGAGTTAATGGGCCTTGGGAAATGATTAGGTCCATTAATTTGTTTTGTCTTACTTGCCAGCTGTTTCCAGCCCAGAAAGAAACTAAACTATGGATGTATATTTGTAATTCATTCATAGTGGCCAGGTGTTTGGAGATCTCACCCGACTAACACGTTAAGGGTAGTCGTGTAAGATTTGATTTTTTTTAACTTTAACTAGAGTTGTAGTGTATATCCATGCATAAAATCATAAAAATCCTAAACACTAATTAATTAATAGTGAAACAAAGGGTTGTGAAAGGTTTTGCGTGAGCTTGCTCCTGGGACATTTTCTTCTTTTCCACCGTTGATGAATTGTCATTTAAAAGTAAAAAAGTTCTTTAAATATTAAAAGTAAGTTACATATACAAACTTAAAACAAATCAATTCCTTACCAAAAAATACTCACACACATTATTAAAACTCATACTTTTTTTTTATCATCTTCTTCATCCGACTCCACTGTAGGAGTTTTTATTCAAGCATTCATAACTAGTGCTCCACTTTAACTACAAAAAGATGAGTGTTGTCACAACCACGAACCTGGAGAGCTTGTCTCAATTGTAATTATGGATTTTGACACTCTTCAACAACATGATTATATCATATAAGGCGCCATGTAGACCACTGATTTGCTTAAACTTCGGTCTTGTAGGAGAAAGAGAGAGAGATAGATAGATAGGTGTCATGGTTCTGAAAAAGGGAAGATCCGAGTGGTTGAATCAGTCTTACCCCATTGCAAAAGTGACTATCATAGTTTGTCAAGTGGCATACGGAAGCGCTAGCGTTTTGTTCAGTGAATACATGAAGATGTTCGACCGAACTATTACGTTATGTATTCATAAATACTTACGTAAATCGACTGTGAGTGACATTAAACAATTATACGAGGCGAATGAAGATAAACATGGGTTTCTCGTCAAATGGTCGATGCAGACCGCGAAAGAACTGACCATAGGGCCTCGCAGTCCACAACGCGCCCTATGCCAGCCTTCTTGTTTATTTTTCGTTCGTGGTGTTCGGTTGTTTGTTCTTCAACGTTTTGGCTAAGGTTTTTATTGTTTATTCATTTCTAATCATCATGATCACATTTGAGCACATTGAAACGAATATAAACACGCCATATATCATAACACGTTAAAGCACATAATTTCGTGTAACACGTTTGCATGTAATTCATAACACGTATTGTTTTTTATTATTCACCAATGTTATGAGACTCAACTTTGTGTTTGATGGTTTGTGTTGTGATTTAGAAATACTAGACTCGTCTAATACTCTAACTGACATGTTATGCTCATAAACGTGATTTCCTGATTTATATAAGTTTAAGTTGTTGCGGGTCCCATCCGACGAGTCAGATTTTCACATTACCACACACCTTCGACACCGAAGATCGAGATTGTCTCTTGTGTGGTCCAACCTAAAACCGAAAGGGTTGAATGTCACACCCCGATGTTACCAATTACGTGGGCATGTGATGTCATGGACTCATAATCGTGGATACAAGGAACGACCCTTACCAGTTTCGTTTACGTTTGAAAACCAAATAGTTATCAAAGTTGCAGCGGATTTCATAAAAGATAACATTGTCTTACAAATTTAAAACGATAACATTTTGATAGAAATTACGAGTGTTCATGATTTATAAAAATAGAAAATGGGTGACCATGACTCCATCCCTAATGCAGGCCCTAGTAGTTGATAGACTTCCCATTTGCACACCGAGAGCGATTCGTAGTTACCTGAGAAATACATGAGTTTAAAAGGTCAACGTAATGTTGGTGAGTTCACAGGTTTAAGACTCTACAGAAATGTATTTGTAAAACAGTTTATGGTATACAAGACATTATAATGGTTTACCCGTCGTTGCATTGATCTACCTGTACCTTGATTTCAGACACTAACAGATTTACCCACCTATGGTAACTTCCCCTAAGAAATACCAATGGCATGGAATAACTGACATGTACCTCGTGACAGTTACCGCGGAGTCAGAATTGGAGCTACCAATTAAGGCAGGGTTGTCAACCCAAATAGATCTATTCACTAGTTATCGTTTCGTTACAGGAACTAACTGAAATTAATTGTTGGTGGGATTTGTAGCAATATGTTGTATAACAAATTACGGTGAAGGGGTATGAAATAACAGATAATTAATAAGGCGTAACAGTTGTACCATAATATCAAGTAAAAAGATTTGTTTGATCATGATTTCTCCCCCATAGTATTTAAATAGTATTAAAAAAAAGGGGTCGTGAAACTCACATCTTCAAGGTGAATGATCGGGATAGCTGATACGAGCCGTATGCGACTGATGTCAATGAGCAAGTCCTAGTGGTGGCGGTGACCGGAATTGGTGGTGGTGGCGGTGACTGTTGGCGGTGGCGGCGGCAGTTGGCGGTGATGATGATGATCGTTGATGGTGAGGATGACGGTGGGGGTGTCGGGTGACGATAATGAGGGTGGTGACAGTGGTGGTCGAAGATGGCGATGAAGGTGACGGTGGTGGTGATCGACTGCCGAGAGAGAGTGTGGGTTGGTGGTTGTCACACCCCCAATTTACCACTAACGAAGTTTATACCGTTAAGGGGTGCGAGCAAACCAGGACCACAACCATTAGTTACAAATACTAAACGAATCAGAGTAAGTCCAAATACATTTCATAAAGTAAAGTCTCAAAATACGCAGCGGAAAATATTGTCTTAGCACTAACCACGTGCTTTACAAATCAGTGTTTAAAATTCCAAATCAAGTTTGAACAAAGTAAATGTCTTCACGTGCCATGCCAACCCGCTCCGGATACTCCTCAGCGATCTGCAAAAGTTTAAACCACGCAAGTGTCAACCTAACGGTTGGTGAGTTCACAGTGGGCTTGCACGCAGTGGCCCGGTCTCATAATCATAATCGTGTCAACATATACTTATTAAATATTTATGTATGAAAAGCAATGCTTAGTGATATCCATAATCATAGTATTGTGGTTTAGTAAAAGTATTGTCTGTAACATACGTTATCGGGTATGTACTAGTTTTGTATAGTTAAAGTGCTCAACCGATATCGCGGGTAGCTAATTCGTTGTTCCATGCACTAAGGAAGTTTGTACCAAAGCTGACTGATAGTTTTCGTAGTGGCAGCGCCATCATCTATTTTGTTTTGCGGACCTACGTCATCGCGGCTTTGCCTCCCCCGTGTCCTCTCGGGACCACGGTCAGATAGGCTGATATTGTACCTCCGTGCACTTCCCGTGTCACGAGGCGGAGTTTGTCAAACTCCAGTAGATCTACCCAACATCCCCTCGCTTTACAATTAATGGTACAATTAAGTTGAGGACTTTTTCAGTTATAAGGCAATCCTTAGAAATCATGTGATATCATGTGGTTTAGACTTTAACCTACACTAGCCATATTAAAACGGTTTACTTTGGGTTCTCATGAATCCCGAAAACATTTTCAGATTCGTTTTAGAAATAGTGGTTTAAGTATTTCACAAGTGTCTCCCATAAAACACTTCAAGTTCATCAAGTGGGTGCCAAGCACTCCTAAGTTTTCAAGTTCATCAGAGAGGTGCATAGCACTCATAAGGTTGTCAGCATTGTCTTTCATTAAGTTATTCAGTGTGACCCAAACGGGTTCACGGTAAATGGGTTAGTGACACTCACCTTTGGTTGCACTGCTACACTTGCTAAGAAATCCAAATATTGTTTGCATATCGAAGACCTAAGAACACGTTTAGGTCTTAAGTATTAGTTTTGTGTCTAATATTTAACTTAACGTCACTATGGCCCATAACATAGCACGTTGGAACTATGACACGACATACCGACACACGACACCGATGGTTGATCATAAACAAGGGTTCACATAACTCAGAAATCAAGGCATGTTTCATTATTGCACAATCATGTAAGTCATGGCATAACATTCAAGTAAGTTGTACAAGTTGGGTTTTGGTCAGATCATAGTTTCGCTACTTAGTGTCGCTACATAGTTTCGCTAGGTGCACGGGCAGCACTTTCGCTAGGGATTACCCGATGACACAGTTTCGCTAGATAGTTTCACCCGAAACTGCTGACGCAGTTTCGCTAGCCTAGATTCGCTCGAAACTGGTTTGAACTTTCGTTCAGGTTGATTCGCTCGGTAGTTTCGTTCGAGCAGGTCTACTTAGTTTCGCGGGCGACACTATAGTTTCGCTACATAGTATCGCTGGATGAATATCTATACAGTTTCGCTGTATAGTTTCGCCCAGAGAACAGCACAGTTTTGCTGGTCGCGGAAAACACATAAATCAGCCTAAAAATCAATCTAACATCTTCCATACTTTATGTGATTCAATATTTAGCATGCATAAACATTTACCAACATCAGACAACAAGATTTAACACCTTAAACATGGGTTTTCACATTCAAATTACCAAAAACACATTTTAAACCTAAAATGACCTAACTAGCATGAATCTTCATTATGGTTTGATTTCAAACGTAAAGTTACAGACTTTATGATAGATCTAGCCTTCCTAAGCATCATATCAGAAGATCAAGTGATTACATGAAGATCTAAGCATGCTTTTTAAGAAAACACATAGAAAATGCATAAAGAATGGTTTTGGGACTCACGATTCGATCTAGGGTCCGAATGGATGATGTCTCGAGGCTGAGATCACGTCGGCTCGTGGTGCTTCTCGACTGACCAGAAATTCCAGGAGAGTGTGTGTGTGTTTAGTGTGGAGTATGCAAAATGATGAAGATTAGGGTTTTATGGTCTTTATATCAGGAGCTAGTTTCGCTGGCAGTTTCGCTGGTCAAGCGAAACTGGCTCTGAATACGTGTAAGTCAGACAGTTTAGCCGGCTACCGAGCGAACCTACAGTTTCGCCCGGTAGTTTCGCTGGAAACTAAAAGTGGCCAATTTATCACAAAATCAAGGATTCACAATTTGTCATGCTATTAATAGTACTAAATCATGCGTTTAAATCACATTGCACATAATGACAATAAATAAACAAACGCATAACACATATGGACGGGTTCGGTGATCAACCAAAGGTCGTGGACGTATTCGGCCTAGTTAAGCATTAGTTACTAAGTTAGCACTTATAATGTAACTAACGGAGATTGTCTAACGGAAGTTAACCTTGGAATTCTCGGATGTCACATCATCCCCTTGTAAGTGGAATTTTCGTCCCGAAAATTATTCTTGCGTTGTAGCGTTCGCAGCCTCAGCTGTCGTTATTGCTGTAGTTGCTGGGGAAAGAAAGTAAAAGTTTTAGGGTCGCCACATCCTCCTCCTGTTAAAGGAATTTTGGTCCCCAAAATTAAATCATACCTTGAGTTTCCGTGGACGTTTGCCCGAACAAGTGAGGATACTTTTTCTTCATATGATCCTCTCGTTCCCAAGTATATTCAGGTCCACGCTTTGAGTTCCATCGAACCTTGACGATCGGAATCTTGCTACGTTTGAGGGCTTTCTCCTCGCGGCCCATGATTTCTACCGGTTGCTCAATAAATCTCAGATGTTCGTCAATTTCCAATTCCTCCAAGGGAATTATTTCAGTGTCTTCAGCCAGACATTTCTTCAGATTCGAGACATGAAACACGTTGTGAACTCCATCGAGTTCTGCAGGGAGTTGTAATCGATAGGCCACCGGGCCTACTTCCCCAATGATTTCAAATGGACCGATATAGCGAGGATTCAGCTTTCCACGCTTTCCGAAGCGTATCACTCCTTTCCAGGGAGATACCTTCAATAGTACATTGTCGCCTACCTCGAACTTCAAAGGTTTACGGCGTTTGTTGGCATAGCTCTTTTGTCTATCACGTGCTGCGGCTATCCGTTTTCTGATTTGGATAATTCGTTCAGTTGTATCATGAATGATTTCCGGTCCGGTGAGTCCTTTCTCACCCGTTTCGGCCCAACACACGGGCGATCTACATTTTCTGCCATAAAGAGCTTCAAAAGGTGCTGCACCAATGCTCGTATGATAACTGTTGTTGTAGGAGAACTCCACCAACGGAAGGTGAGCCTCCCAGTCTTTACCAAAGTCGAGAACGCAAGCTCGGAGCATGTCTTCCAAAGTCTGAATGATTCTTTCCGTCTGACCGTCGGTCTGCGGGTGATAAGCTGTACTCATATCCAGTCTGGTTCCCAGTGCTTCTTGCATAGATTGCCACCGACGGGAAGTAAATCGAGGATCTCGGTCGGAGATAATAGTCTTAGGCACCCCATGAAGTGCCACAATTCGGTCAATGTACAGCTTAGTTAACTTATCCATATTATCATTCTCCCTCATCGGAATAAAGTGTGCGGATTTGGTTAGTCGATCAATGATAACCCAAATCGCATCCGGTCGATTCGATCGATGAGGTAGTCCTGTTACGAAGTCCATGGAGATATCCTCCCATTTCCATTCTGGGATCTTTGGTTGCTGTAATAATCTAGAAGGCTTTTGGTACTCGATCTTAACTCTTGAGCACGTTAAACATTTAGCCACATATCGCGCAATGTCGGCTTTCATATTCGGCCACCAATACAAGTTCTTCAAATCTTGGTACATTTTGTCCGATCCAGGGTGCACCGAATACCTTGACTTGTGAGCCTCATCCATCACGAGCTCACGGAGATTTCCAAGTAAAGGAACCCAAATTCTGTCATTGTAATATCTGAGTCCGTCGGATTTAATTTCAGAATTTCCATCCACCCCTCGCAGTGCTGTTTCCCACACTTTGATTGTTCATGGAGTTTTCAGGAGCTTCATCATCAGCTTTTCTTTTGCCACTTAAGGCAGTCTTCTCTGAGGCTTTTGCAGGAAGTGTACCTTTTTCAACTTCCTGATCAGTAAGCTTGTGAGCCAAACGGATGGCTTGCTGCATGGTTGTGGGGTTGCTGGCAGTCAATAGTCCTTTGATTTGAGGCGCGAGGCCTTCCAAATAACGCTCGATTCCAAATGAGATATTCGCCCAAGCGTTGCCGGGTGTTGGTGTGATTCCTCATGACACCGTTTAGGGAAATATAAAAGTTACTTTTTATATTTATTTTTATTATTGAAGTTCTACCAATCACACGGTGAACCTTTCTGTTTGTCATGGGTATGTTTCTCTCTACAAACGTGGGAATTTGTCAATGATGGACGTTTTTGTGCACAATTTTACTAATGCTACTACTAATTTAAGTCAAGTACGTAAGTAAATATAGTCAACGAGTAGGGTTTGACCTGGTTTTTCAGATGGGTTGTCACATTGAAACATACCACTAGATTTGACGGGCTTTGAGACGGAGGCTTATTGAACTTCACCGTCATCGTCTACGACCGTCGTCGTCATCGTCATCATCTACGAATGTCGGCGAAACAGATATGAGTTCCGTGACAGATTCGGTGGTGGTGGGTTCCAATGTCGCAAAAAGATGAATGTAGGGATTAGAAGAGCGAGATCAAGAAGGGATTAGTGGAAACCATAGTCACCGATATTGGTCGTGATCAGTGGTTGTTGGCGGTAAACGGTGGTGGTGGACGGTGGAGGTGCACGGTGGTGGTGGTTGGTGAAGGTCTTGAGAATGAGGGAGTGTGTGTGGGTTGATGGTTTTGGTGAGTTTTTTAAAATTTGAAATTTGTTTTTTTTTGAGATTATTTAGGGTATAGATCCCTGGAAATCTGATAAAAATGATAATAATATACAGAGATTATTCTTGGACACCTCAAAATTTTATTTTAACACCCCAAACCGTCCAGGTTTCCTCAAACCACCCCGGTTTCTTCAAACCACGTCGGTTTGAATACAGATAAAAGAACAAGAGAATTCTGTCATTCTCCCCGTACATCCCGCTTTAGGTTTTTTTTTCACGATTTTTCTCCTTTGTTGTTTTGAATTTAAAGATCTGAAAAATGGGGTTTTTTGTGATAAATAAGGAATGTATATAAATTTGAATTTTATTAAATGCGATGTTAAATTTCATGTGAAAAATTGAAATGTGATTGATTTTTTTGTAAGTTTAGAAAATTATAAAGATTTGTGGAAAGTTGAATTTTTTTCGTTGATTTTGTCTAGTTTTAAAAATAGTTTTCTGATATGAAAGACGAGAAATCACAATCTCCTAATCCATATTAGTTAAACTATAATATAACACATAAATAGGATAAGTAATAAATTAATTTTTTATCAAAAAAAAATTAAAAAAATGAAGAACAAACCGGGGCGGTTTGAGCTATAAGCCCCGGTTTACTTTTCGATCAAACCTTGTTTTCCGAAAACTATGCTGATCTGACGGATTTGTTTTATTGGCCAAACCGCCCTGATTTAGGATGTCAATTTAGAAAAAGAGTGTCAAGATAAGAGGTCACACAATATAACAATGAGGGTGATAAAATTGTCATCCTATCCCTTTAGGTGTTAGGTAGGTAGAAGAAAAATGAGTAAAAATGGTTGATGTGGAAGCATGTAGGACCATTGTATGGATTAATTTCTAGGGTTTTTATGGTAAATGAAGTTTTCATTTAATATTTTCATTTTTACCTAATGGTATATTGGTGTTCGATTTTTCTTAATCACGAACTAATTAACTAAATCAACCTTATTTTACTCTAATACTAAATTCTTAAGTAAACGAACTTCATGTCAAAGAACCTTTGTTCTAATGGTATCTTAGTGTTAGATAAGATTAAACATTTTTAAATGGTAAGAATTCAAACCTTATAATAATTGATAAAAAAAAATTGCCATTTAAAAAGAAAAAAAACTTATTTTCCTAGTTTTTCTAAATCAAACTTATTCCAATACAAATTACGTTCTTTAATGCATTTGTTATGAATAACTAAAAAGGCGCTTGTGACTGACTTCACCAATTTTAACTTGTTAACATGAAACGATTAACACTTCTAACCATGTATCTTTATCATTTTTATTCTCGTCAAACTTTCATAACCTAAACTCTAAACCCGTATACTCTATAGCTCATAATCCCAAGCCCATAACACAAACCATTCTAATTTGAACAAAATATAGATCCAACGGCTCTTTATCTAGACATGACAACAAAAACAAAAATGGTGTAAATGTCATAAATTTATATATATTACAAAAAGAAATGGGTGGTCCACACTCATAAAACACTATTCATATGTTGACTAATAGGAACATGACACGTGTCATGTTCCATCACTAATAACATGACACATGTCATGTTCAATCAATAATCGTGGTCACGTGTTAGGCCACATGGTCACGTGTTAGGCCACGTGTTATGTACATGTGGTATTTTTTTCAGACTTAAGCGCAGGTGGTCAACTTTTAGACCACTTTTAGAGTTTTTGACTTTGGTCACAACGTTCTGAAAAATGGGTGTTAGGCCACCGTGTCATGTACATGTGGTATTTTTTTCAAGTTTAAGCGCAGGTGGTTAACTTTTAAATCACTTTTAGAGTTTTCGACTTTGGCCATGGCGTTTCGGAAAATGGTAGCCCGCCGCGAAGCGCGGGCCACGCGGGCGGGTCACCATCTTGTTATAAACAAATATATTTGATGAGATTTATGAGAACTTCAATAACATTCCAATCTAAAAAGTACAATAACACACAGACCACAAAATAAACAATCAATTGTTAGTGAAACCAAATAAAATTGTCTAGTATTCTCCGGTGAAACCATAGACACGTACATTTGACCTCTAATATTATATATGTTTTCATACTATAAAAACCAAGGTAGATTACTAGATTTCATCACATATATATCACATCAAATCAATTGATCCAAGAAGACCCTTAGCTTGGGTTTTCACGTCGGCCTGCTGAAATCTTCGATCACTACAAACCCTTTGCCAGTTCATAAACCACATCAACATCTCTATATAAAACCACCATCATTTCCACAACTTTCCATCAATCACAACCCACAATCTTCAACAAATATTATATATACCACCATTAACAATGGCTAATTTGGGATCTTCGGCCGCCACCGTGTTTGTCGTCTGCTTTGCTGTCATGGTCGCGGCAGCCGCGGCCATGGATCCCTACATGCCCGGAATGGCTCCGGCTCCTGCACCATCTGGAACCGCGGTGGTTTCTCCGTCGGTGGTGGTTGGAGGTTTGGTTGCCTTGGCACTCTCATATCTCATGATCAAAGAAAGGGTTTGATAAGTTGTGTTTTGTATGTTGCTAATTATGGCTTTTGTGTGTGCTAGTTCTTAAAAAAGTGTGTTTTGTGGAAATGTTGTAATATCTTGCCTAAATAATAAATAATATATTTTTATTTTATGCAATTTGTGTTAGTTTGATGGTGTTGAATCCAACAAATAAAAATAGAATGAATAATTTCTATTCATGTCCAAGTGTCCAACCAAATGCAACTTCTTCTCGAGTCGTTCTGATCTTAGCGTGTGGGTTGTGGTAATAGAAGAACTGATTATAACTAGACTCACACGTCGTTCGGTGCATTCAACTAGAATATGTGGTTCTATAATGAGCTTAAATTCATAGACAAACTCAAATTAACCATTATTTGCTTACTTTTTTCAAGATTAATTAATAAAACTTTTATAGGGTTTCAAAATTAATATTGATGAACTCTTATTATTAGGTGAATTAAGAAAGTTGTCAAGTATTTAGTGAAAGTAATGCATAATGGATAAAGATTCCGAGTTTAAGATGAAGATCAAAACACACAAACAAACAATTTACTAATCTTCTAGTTACTAGCTATTGGTAGACTAATTGCTACTGTAGCGTCTAGCTACTATCTATCTGTTACTTCTGATACGTCATCTATTGAATTTCTCAGCCAAAATAAAGACATAATATATGGAAAACATATCAGATAATCATTCTTGATCTTACAAGAGCATTTACATTTTATTCTTTAACCATATCCTTATAATTTATATATTTATCATTATTTTTTATCTTTCTTTCACTCACAATCATAATTAAATAATACATTTTTATGCAATTTTCTCTCTTCCACTCACAAACAAACCTCAAATTTTACAGAATTCACACTTTTTTTTTGTTAAATATACAGAATTTCAATATCTTTTATCTATCCTCCACTCACAACTAAACCTTAAATTTTAAGGACTATACTCACATACATTATACCAAACGGGTTGTAAATGCTCCAACTAGCTAGTTCTTTTTAATGAGGAGATTCCGGCCACAGGGTTTTAAAGGTAGCCGGCTTGAGGTAAACGTTTCATTATGATAATTGATAGGTTTATGAAGAGAACTTACAAACTTCCAAATTCGATAGACCCGTTGAGTGGATTAAACTTCAAGAACTTGAAAGAAAAGGAGCTACGAATATCGGACAATTTTCTTATAAAATTCTCATTAATAAAAGAAACTTGAAATCAAACCTAAATAGCAATTCTGAAACTGGAAAGCTAATTAGTGCAGCTAAATGAAGGAACATGGGCATGTTAAAAGAAGATGGAGCAAATATAGAAAATGGATATGCTCATATGCCTGCACGTGGTAATACTTAGTTTTCAAGTCTCTTGGGCTGATCAATAGCTATACTCGTGGGTTGGTCCACTGATGAAGATGGAATGGGCTGATCCGATAGGTCTTCGGTCGCCTCAATAATATATGAATTGATAAAAAAATCATGAGAATTTGTTTGAGTGGTTATTGGCGATAAGGGAGACTTGAGACTGAGAGGTCACAAACTCGATCCCTGAGTTCTTAAGTTTTACCACTTTGGCGCTCACGAAGATGGATTTTTTTCTTAAAAAGTTTAACTGGTGTAAATACTCTCAGGATTTTCTAGATATTTGTTAACAGTAAAAAAATGATTTCAATCCCAAAGGTTTGTATCATTTGACCAAATTTAATGTAGTAAAATATAATGATCACATATATTTAACATAGTAAATCTACACTTTACAGATATGTAATAACAATTAAACTTTGTTAAATATGTTGTTTACGTATACGTAACAATATAATAAAATATATATGCAGTGGAAAAAATGTGACTAGTTTTAACGATTACTTATGGTATGCATGTATATGTAATAAAGCACTTTTAAATCTGAAAAATATGAAGTGACTGAATTTAGTATTCTTGCGTTGTTATAAAGATAATACAAATATTCAAAACAGTTGTATTGTTAAATTATAACATAAAGAAAACACACAAAAATACAAAAAAGAAACTGTATAACGACGTTAAAATTAGAAACCAACGATTATGTTATATGACTCTATTCATTACACTATAAAATTTATACTAAATATGTTTGTTGCGCTGAAGAAACATATAAACACCTTCACACGTATCTAATCTAAATCTAAATAAAACAATTTATAAACTAAAGTCACAAAAGAATGTGCGGTGTTCCTAACGTGTACCTCCATAAAATACACGCAGAATCAACAAATTAAGTGAAATCAAACATTATTAAAGAGAGAGATTGTACAAGGTTACGCAAGATTAGGTTATTTGTAGTGGCCTCACTGAGACCCACAGTGAGTGATGAGCGGCTCGGTAACCTCGCTGTCACAATTGGGCTGAGCTCGGTAACTGGCGCAAGGAGCCAACCGCGGGCACCGCTCCCGTTTTCAAACTCTCGGTGTTGTCGACAGTTGGTGGTGGGTCACCCCCAACGTCTATTTTTGGCCATTTAAAAAAATGTTATTTACTCTAATATAACCCCTATTTTTCACACAACTCATACCCATTTCATACTCATTTCACACCAAATTAACCATAAATAAAAATCTATAAAATGTCTTATTCCTCTTCCTCGTCAACGTTCGATTACGACGACAACACGACTATGTTGTTTGCCGAGACGATGTTTCTTACCGCACAGGAGGAGGGCCAAAGTTCTAAACCTTATTATACGTGAAAGGCGATCAAAATACAGCGACAAAAGACCCATAAACGACTTGTCAATGACTACTTCTCCGACAATGCGCAATTCAAATATAAGTTTCGTCATCGATTCTGTATGCACCAATCTCTTTTTTTTACGCATTGTTAATGATTTGTCGTGTCGTAAAATATATTTTCGTCTTAGATGGGATGCTAGAGGCAGGGCAAATTTAAGTCCTTTGCAAAAAATGCAATAATCATTTACGTCCTAAAAGGCCTCGACCGATTGAAAACCTTCTGTTCTAGTTCCTGTGACATTTCGGTCATATTCATATGTATTTCACCTGACACATTTTCAAATCTCTATAACCCTCGTTGATAATCAATAAAGAATAATTTTTCATTTAATATTATGATTTCATTTGTTATGTGATTGAATCTCTTAAACACTATCACAAATTATTTCGATATTTTAATTTATCGCAATTCGAATTTCTATCTCAATCGTTTTTATTATTTAAGATTAATCGGGAAGCTTGAGCAATCCAAACATGTATGTTGCTTGTGGGTAATACTAGTCATGCGCACAAGTAAATACTAGTAAGATTTCACAAAAGTTTGAGGTTTAAAACATAGATAACAAAGTTATGGTTTTTCGCGTGATTTTGATATTAACCGGGAACCTCATAAATTACCAAAATCATAATACATATCTAGCTATTAATTAACCGGGTAAAAAATTAATATTAAGATATGAACCGCGTATATATACGGGTATATCAAGTATTATAAAATCCTACTACGTGACCGACATTATGAGCGTAATTTATTTTCATGAATTATCATATAACTATTTTTAAATTTCGTGTCCAAAAGTATACTGAGATTTACTAGTTATACTGCGTTTAGTCAGTTTTTTACCAGTTAAATATCCAATACCATAATTGTATGGTGTATGACAACTATTAAATCATATTATTTAAATAAATGAAAGGTGAATAAGCAAGGCTAGTATGTGCCATGGCAAATCTACACGATCTAAGTAGACTACACTAATCATCCTTGCATGCATAACACCTCACCACACCATTTTCCAACAACCACTTCACTCTTCACCTTCATCCCTCTTTAAAAAGTAAGCCATTTTAACCTTTCCCATCCACATCCACCATTTTATTATCAAACTCAAGTCTTGAAGAATCCATGGAGTTTTAAGAGTAATAAGAGAGGTTTTCGAAAGTTTTTATACTATTGTGAAGGTTTTTCATCTAGGAAAGAACAGGAGATATATTTATCAAATCATCTAAGTCTTGATTTCATTCAAGAGTTCGTTCGATTTTTTTTGAGTTAAATACGTTTTGCGTCCCTATGGTTTGTCAATTTTATCCATTTGAGTCCATTTTTCAAATTATTAACAAATATGGTCTCATGGTTGTTTTTCTTAACAATTCGAATTCTCATGTTTTCATTTCCTTGACAATTGAGTCCCTGGGCCTATGGGGTTAGACTTTTTCTGTTAAATGGGAGAGGTATTTTAGTCATTTACTTATGAGAGACTATTTATATAAGTATCCAAAATCAAATCAGGGGACTATATTTCTAATTATTTAAAAAAAAAAATCAAAACCCACTTGTTCCCCTTCTTCTTAATCCAAGACTACCACCACCACCATCTCCTTTCCCACCACCACCGATCGCCGCATCCATAAAACCCTTGGAAACAAAACTCAGATGTCTACCCCAATACTAACTCTCAACCACGCTACGAAATCGATCGCCTCTGATGCTGCCGGTTGAGACCGAAACTAAAGGAGTCGACCACAATCCGCTGCCACCTCCGGAATTAGTTAATCTGATCACGACTAGCGAATATGATAGAATACCACCAACGACCCATAAACCGAGGCCAACAGCACCGAAAACTAACCCTAGGGTTCCAGAAACGATAGAAATCGAAAGTGTGATAAGCTTCCATGCTAATCCCGGTGGACCCGCATCTTCACCGGCAATAAATTTTGATGTTTCGAACTTTTCGGTTACGACGGTGGGAGTGGTGGGAGGATTGATGTAGTCGACGACATCTGATGTTGAAGTGATGCTTGATATGGCTTGCTCAAGATCCCAACCATGAGCAGAAAGTATCTCAGTGCACAAATCGGCGTCTTTGAGTCCTGTAATTGCTTGAAATTGAGCCAATTTGTCGTAGGTGCTGCTCATATCGATGGATGTAGAGACATACACTCAATTTCATCAATGATTTATTAGAGGGGAGGATTAGACTGAAAATTGACTCATAGCTCTAGACCTTACCAAAACTCGCTGATCGGAGCTGGAACCCAACGGAATCGCGACTTAGGGTCGCCGGGAAAGGAATAGACCAGCATCACCGCCCAATCTGCGACGGAACCCTAGCCGGATAAGTACTCGCCGCCGCCATTCCGTTGTTCCTAGCCAGAAAACAAATCACCGCCACTGCTATCGCCAGAACCCTAAACGGTTCGCGGCTGTTGGCACCTAAAACAACCACAAGCGCCCTTAGAGACCGACTACCACCACCAGGACCTCCATCTTCGTTATAACTTCGAACAAATTGAAAAACACCATCATCTCCATCGCCGATGTTAGCCGAAATCGTGGCCGATGGTCGCCGGTCTAAGCTCCTGGTGGACAAAGATAAATAAATTAACAATTTTTTACTTACTTTTATAAAAAAAAAAGGACAAATGGTGATAGTAAAAAAATTATAAAAGTCATTCCATAACTTGGAAAACAGGAAGGTCACAAATTGTAATTAATTTTTTTTTTAATTTTTTTTAACAACAATGAAACATACCAACTTATCTGGTATCAGAAGATGACCAATGAGAAAGGAGGGGGAGGGGTGCCATAAATATCACACCCGTCATCCATCTACCGTAACATGTCGCCCCGAGGGCGGTTGTGGGACATTATAGGGGCACCATGTTGAGTTTTTCAGACATATAACATCCCACTACACATAACCTAAAGAAGAAAGAAGAGACAACATCCATCTCATAAAACAATACATCTTAATAAAACCATCATTGAGCTAGAAACTTTCAAACTCCACTTAATGCGTTGTCTCTTTAATTAATTGTTTCTTCTTTTTTCAACATCAATTGTTGGGGTGGAGAGAAGAAAATCTCTTGGGTGTCTTGGGCGATTATGTGCGCTTCCAAGAAAAATGGGGGTATGGGCTTCGGCTCGATTCACGCCATGAACCTCGCTTTACTCTCGAAATGGCTTTTCAATTTTAAAGCCGATAGCTCAAAGCTTTGGGTTAGTGTGGTCAAGGCTATCCACTCCTCTTCTAGAGATTGGAAAACGTTCCCTTGCAAACGCTCCATTACCGGCCCTTGGAAAAAATATCGTCAAAGCTTCCTCGGATCTCAAAGCTTTGGGGGTGGACGTGGAAACGAAAACTCGGTGTTGGGTGGGTGCGGGCATGAACGTGGGCTTCTGGACCGACAACTGGACTGGTCGCGGGCCTCTAAAAGACGCATACCCCATCCTTTTTCTTCTCGAGACGGAAAAAGGTTGCTCGGTGCAATCGAGAATGCCCCTGCCCAATTCATCCATTTTTAGGTGGGCTTGGCACGTGGAGGCTCTCCCTTCTTTTGCTACTGAGTTGTTGGAGAGCTGTGAATCGTCCCTGGCTAACTTTTCTTGCTCCTCCACGCATGATTTTTGGGGTTGGGATATTGGTGCCCCTAGTGATTTTACGGTTAAATCGGTCCGTAAAGAGGTGGAAAATATTACCTTGGGCTCCTCCAACTTTTCTTTTCAGTGGCTCCATTGGCTTCCCCTCAAGGTCAACGCCTTCGCTTGGAGAGCGGGTATGGATAAAATTGCCTCTAAGGTTAATCTCTCTTATCGTGGCTTAATCTTGGACTACACTTGTGAGGGGTGCAACTCTCTTCCGGAGTCTTCAGATCATCTTCTCATTAATTGTTCCTGGGTTAAACCAATTTGGGAGTCCGTCTTACGTTGGTGCAATGCTCCTCCGTATTTACCCTCTTCGATTAAGGAGGTTCTTTCGGTGCACAACACGTGGGGCTTCTCCAAATTCTTAAGCCGCTCGATCCATTGCATCTTCACCACCACCCTTTGGATCCTTTGGAAGTCAAGAAACGACATTTGCTTCAACAATCGGCTCAAAAGTGTGGACGAGATAATCGGAGACATCAAGTTTTGGTCCTTTACTTGGGTCAAAATTAGGGGAAAAAATTCGTTAATCGATTGGTCCAATTGGTGTAATTTCATGTTTCCCTTGTAACTTTCTAGCTTCTTGCTAGGTTTCTAATACAAGCTTTTGCCGTTCAAAAAAAAAAAAAAAAAAAAAAAAAAAACCCTAAATTGCCTACCTGACATCAACGCATTTATGGGCTGTCCTCACTAGGCTTCAATGCATTAAAATTTACAATATATACTCGTAATCAATATTGCCTTCAAATTTGCATCAACAAACAACAAATACAATTTCCGTTGTGCATTTATAAAGAATATCACCACATCTTCACTTCTTCGCTTTATAAGATTTAAATTATTACTTTACCACATCGAGTTGTCCCAAAAATATGTTATAAAAAATATCTAAAGCCTAACTAGACTTAAATATCCTATTAAACATCTTATTCTCCTTTCAAATTTCAACGTCTTGCTTTGGCCCATATATATGTCTATAGTCTTGATTAATTATTGATTATGATTTTTATCATACGCATATATGTGACGTATAACATGACTTTAGTCTGCCATTTGGATGGATACAAAAAACCAAATAATATCCTAACATAAATATCTAAGACCTTAGACCTATGTTATATACAACTCTTTTTGTTGTTATATATTTTGTGCATATGATGTCTTTTTATAATATATCTCTCAACACATTTAGATATATGAAGAATTTTTACATCCTAGCTTATAAATACGAAAAAGTTTATGGTCTTTTTCTTTTCTTTTTAAGCAATTATATTAACTTTGAATCAAAAGCGGTTCGTCCAAACTAAAGTAAAATTCATGTGCTATTTTCAAATTTCATTGTTACAATAACCTTTTAGGTTAGGACCGATAACTAATGAGGTAATTAAGTAAGCAACTATTAATCTATTAATCAATAAGTAAACTAATAAGGTACTCTAAAGTATATATAGATGGTATTAGAGAGAACTTGCTTCTTTTTATTCATTTACATTTGAAAGTATTGACATAGAAGCAAGAATATAATCAAAACTAATATTATGATGATTAAAAATTAAAAGGCCATTGAGATACATAGTCACCCTCCTAAGAGAAATAAGTTTCATAACTTCTAGTTAATTCTATCTTATGATTCTTATCAAACACTAACCATAGTCATAGTTAAAAGAAGCAACTGCAGCAAGAAGCTCAAATTAAAGAGTTTCAGCTTGCCATTCAATAACTCCAAGGTTCTACATTGGCATATATATTTTTCTTCATAGTTCAATACATATAATCCTTTGGTCAAATACATTCTGCACATATTTCTACAGTTTAGTAGGCTAAATTACTATATGTTGTTCATTAATGGGTACTTCTACATTCATACCTCGTTTATTCATTTTTTTACACCTGTTCGGTTTCGTTTGATCTCCTGTCATAATTGGATTTTCCAGGACCACAATCCATCAACCATCGAAGATTGGGTCGCTCGATGGGTCGTCATGAGTATGTGTGAAAAATTGAATTTAGCGCCAATGCGGTTATTAATCTCACTTTCATTTATTTTTGTGAGTTTAGTTTCTAGATGAGTCGATAGCTTGATAGCTTGGTAGTATATAGGTGATTCTTCAATCAAAAAGCTTATGGATTTAAATCTTATAAAACGTAGATTTTGTTGGTTCAGGCCCCTGATTAGACACTCTTCACTCACAAATTTACGTATGTGTATATGTATATATTTGTGGAAGAAAACTTTCAGGGAGAGAAGAAATGAAATATGGAGTACTACTTCGACTTTATTCAATAAAGCAACAGGCTTTTATAGCCTTACAATCCTAACAACACAAAATAAAAGTTAAGCTAACTACCTAAAAACTAGGCATACACCATGACCCAACAATCACCACTAACCTACACCTCCATCTAATTCGGTCACACCATAATACCAAGTCTTCTTTCAATTAAAACACGTTTTAATTAACTAACGGATGCAACTTGTGTGACCCATTTGACCCGTGGAGCTCCATTTCACGTATCCGATAAAACCCGGTTTAGAACCCGTCAAGATTAAACCTAACAGATTTGATCATGATTTTGTAACATCTTGGACAAAAGAGCTAGATCGGGTTCGAATTGGATAAAGAAAAGAAGAGAGAAAAGCTTATAAGAGATCGGGACAAACAGTCAAGATAAATAAGGTCAGGCAGTCTGCCTTCGAAGCGCCATGGGCTCGGGTCGGGTTAGGTCCGCATGTTTTTGTACACACCAGCGGACCGTCCCAAGCCAGAATGCATTACCACACGGTCCGCTTCTATTCCAGTCGATATAAACAATGATCCAAGAGCAAATCTGCTCATTTGTTCACTTTCATCCTAACTCAACTACTAACCAAGGTAAGATCCTTGATTTCTAGTTAAAAACCTCATTTTCGAGATAATGGTGGTGATTTTGAGTTATAATCATTCATGGATCTTGCATGCAGGCCAAAATCAAGTTGCTAGAGATTTGAGAAGTTTGGATCAGTAGCTAGCAAGGCCGGAAGTTGGATTGTACAAGTTTCTAAGCTTTAGATACAAGTCGTTAACATAGTGGGCCAAGCCCATGCGCCACTAAAACGTTCGTACCCGACACAATTGTCTCGATTATATGTGTTATTATATGTGTTTATGTATATGTATATACATGGAGACAGATTTACAAGTGGCATAGTGAAGCCAACGGAGAAGTGGTAGCCATGCCCATAGGGCCTAACCACATATAATCCAAAACGTGAAGGGAGTGACCCAATTGGCAACTTGTAATAATCTTATCCGGTTAAATTAATACTCCCAACAATTGTCCCTTTCGGGATATCCGATAAAACTGGAACTTCACTGAGAAGATAATGTGCATAAGGGTACTTCCAACAATAATAAGGAGTAAACTACATTTGATGTTTCATGTTTCAGACATTTGCGTTCATTTAAAAAAACTTTTTCACTTTACCTACGAAGTATGTCAAGATTAACATTTTATATCGCTAGACAGCACATTTTCTCATACTATCAATGGATTATAACATATTTGTCCATAGCAAAGTATATTACTTAAATCTTAACTAAAAAGAAACTTATAGTAAAGTTATCGTTTTTAATCATATTGCATCTTCCCACCGTTTCGTCATGATATAAGAATCAGTTCCAAGATAGCGATTGGTAATGACCGTTTGAATTTAAGTACAAAAAGTAATAAAGGGAATATTTTGTTATTTATTTTTTTAAACTAATTCATTCTTACCGATTAAAAAATGAACACTTGTAAGTAAAAACAAGAAGGAAAAAGGCAATGCCAATGTATTAGGATATAATTCAAAGAACATGACATAAAATATAGTTCATATATAAAGTGCAAGAACATAAATTACAAGCATTAATTAGTGGTTTAGTAGCCAATCTTGGATTTATGTTAACGAGATGTTTACCACTTCGCGTGTTGCCATGGGGTTGAATTTCTATACTGAACGAAAGTCAAAAAGTTAAGTGGTCAAAAACGTAAAAGTTTAAAAGTCTTGTGGTGAAAGTATAAAACTATAAAAGTATACTAAAAACGAAAGTAGAAAAGTTAAAAGTTTTGTGACAAAAGTAGAAGGCAAAAAAACTTAAAACAAAAATAAAAACTTTAAAAGTTAAGGAGTATAAAATGTAAAAGTCTAAAAGTCTCGTGATGAAAGTATAAAACTATAAAAATATACTATATTAAGGGGTATAAAACGTAAAAGTCTAAAAGTCTCGTGGTGAAAGTATAAAACTATAAAAGTATACTAAAAACGAAAGTATAAAAGTTTAAAGTTCTGTGGCCAAAGTAGAAGAAAACAAAACTTAAAACAAAACAAAAAAATTAAAGTTAGAGGGTAAAAAAGTTAAGGGGTATAAAATGTAAAAGTCTAAAAGTCTTGTAGTGAAAGTATAAAACTATAAAAATATACTAAAAACGAAAGTAGAAAGTTAAAAATTTTGTGGCCAAAGTAGAAGACAACAAAACTTAAAACAAAAAAAAAACTTTAAAAGTTAAAGGGTACAAAACGTAAGTGTATGAAACATATGTGGTTAAACTATGAAAACCAAAAGTTTACTATTTCGTTAAAAAAAACAAATTGTAAAAGTTTAAGGGGTAAAAAGCGTCAAAGCCCAAAGTGTTGTGGCCAAACTATAAGAAATAAAAAATATACTATTCAACTTACAAATTTGATTGTTATATATATAAATTATGTATATGATTAGAGGTGAAGTTTGGGCTGAAAGTCGGTTGAGCCGAAAATCATGCGGCAAAAAAGGATGGGGCCGAACTATGTAAATAAAAAAAATTCGACTGAACATGTATAAATTTACACTATCGAGTCAAGAAATAGATGAGACCCGAGCCGGGCCTGACTCGGGAGAAGCTTCACCCTTGGATGCAACATGGAGCATCGAGTAAACAAAATAGTCTAATGGGAGTGAGTGAATATCGACGATTATTGACTATTGTAATTTGTAAACAAAACTCGTCAAGTAATAAAAGTGAAAAACAAAACAATTAAAGTGAGTGAATAGCGACGATTTTTTTAAGATTAATTAGACTCGGTAAAAGTTTACATTGAAATATAATGGTAAACAGTTAAAACATTTTGATAGCGAAACGTACGATTAAAGTATTTTAAAAACTACGTTCATACACAAATCTAATTAACCATTAAAACATTTTCAAAGATGTCGAGTAGTAGTCGTCAGGGTTGTTAATGAACCGAGCTAGGGGATTGCTCGCCTCAGCTCGAATTCTAAACCAAGCTGAAATTCTGAGTTTGGCTTGGCTCGGTTTTCAGCCGAGCCTGCTCGGCTTGGTTCGGTTTTAAACGGAAATTTTAAATAAAACTTTAAACTAAAATGGTTCAACAATCGTTCATAAAACGTATGTCATGTCCAATGCATAAACGACACTAAGTCCTGGTTTAAGTCTAAAACGTATGTATCTCTCAGTTCGTCAACTAGCTCGACTCTCTCACTCTATCACTTAATTAAACATGATCATCACTTCGAGTTCCACCAATTGATTTTTGAAAAAAAAAATTATACAATCAAACACAGAAAATCAAAATTGATAGAAAGTAAATAGGATGAAGTCTAAAAAAAATATACATGTGAAAACTTTGAAGTTGAAGAATAGTATATATTCTGATAATGGAATGTTGTATAATTGAGTGTCAGAGAATAATCTCCCCTCGGGAATTGTACTTGCCTATTTATAGTATAAGAGTTCTAACAACCCTAACGGCCTAACGGGCCGAGTCTTCTTTCTCATTGGGCTTCAGCCTTTTTCTCTTTGCATCCTTGTGCCACATGGTGTTTATCCGCACTTCTCTTAACCTAAAGAAGTGCGGACACGTGAAGAGAAAAAGGCTTCAGATCTTGGGCCGGACATTGGGCTTTTCATTATATGGCCAAGTCTATTAGGCCATGAGTCGAGGTGATAGGCCATAGAACATGATGGGCCTCTTCAGAAGTAATCGATAACGCTTGTAGATTACGTGGAAGAGAAAAGAAAATTATGATAACTATATATCAAAAAAATAGATCTATAATAAGCGGGCTTAAATATTTTAAACATTACATAGTAAAATTATAAATATAAGTAAATATAATGAGCCACCAAGCAAGCTAACGAGTTCTAACTGAACGAACTAACAAACGAGTCACTCCTGACTCAGGCTCAACTCGTTTACAAACCAAGCTTGCTTAACTCAGCTCAGTTACAAACCAAGTAACTTTTAAACAAGTTTTTTAAAGCGAGTTTCCAATCACGAGCTTGAGCTTTCTGAATAAATATGATATTTAGCATTGGTTAGGGAGGAGGGAGTGGGGAAGTTTTGAAGTAGATGAAGTTGGAGGAGAACCAATAGGAGTGTGCCACGCAGGAGAGAGAAAAAGAAAGGATTTTGAAGGATTTTGGGAGGGAGTGGTGAGGTTTTTGAAGAATTCTAGGTGAGTTTATTTTAATGTTTTTATTTATTTGTTTTTGTATTTTATAGATTAAAAAACGTTAATTAATAAAAAAAAATTACATTAATAAAAAAAAAACATTACATTAATAAAAAAAACATTACACCAAATAAATAAAAAAAACATTACAATAATTAAAATAAAACATTACATTAATAAACTACTCCTCAATTTCCGCCTGCGTTAAAACAACCTCGACGTTCTCCTCAATGTGCATCTTGATATCATGTCGAAGTTGGTAGTGTGTTTCCTGATCTCGTAACTCCACAAGGATATCCGGATCTATGTTCACATGAACGGGAGGGTCTCTGATCCAAACCGGTGATATTGCATTCCCTTCATCCTTTAAAATCATGTTGTGTAAAATAATTGCCGCATATATGATTCTTCCACATTTCTCTCGTGTCATTGCTCGGGCACCCCGTGCGAGTATGTGAAACTTACCTTTCAAGGTACCGAAAAAACGTTCAACGTCCTGCCTTGCCGCCTTTTGAAGTTTGTTGAATCTTTTGTCGATTAGATCAACCGGATGATTATATGCCTTCACAAAAGTGGACAAGTTGGGTATATACCGTCGGCAAGGTAGTACCCCCTCTTGTACTGGTGACCGTTAACAACAAATGGACACCTTGGTGCTAACCCGTGCATCTCATTTTGAAACACCGGAGATTGGTTCAAAACATTAATATCATTGTTTGAACCTGCAACACCAAAGAACGCGTGCCAACACCAACGATCCTGTGATGCTATGGCCTCAAGCATGATGGTTGGGTACTTGTGGTCACCCCGATGATATTGCCCCCGAAGGTTTCTTGGGCAATTTCTCCAGTCCCAATGCGTACAGTCAATACTGCCTAACATACCGGGCAAACCATGGTATGATCCATGTGCCTGATATAATAGTGCAATATCATGGCTTGTGGGTGCACGCAAAAACTCATTACCATATAACGCAATAACATATGTAACAAAATGATCAAGTGTTTCACGTGAGGTTCTCGCGGACATAGCTAAGTATTCATCGTATTCATCAGGAACGTTACCTGATGCTAGTTGACGAATGGCAGATGTGCATTTGTGTATAGCGGTGAAGCTATCCCTTCCCCGGGCGTCTATCCCCTCTTGGAAGTAACTGTTATGTGCTTGGACATCGTCAACTATCTTCAAAAATAAACGCTTGGACATCCGAAACCGATCCTTAAACACCGTTTCGTTGTAGATCGGCTCCTCATCGAAGTAGTGTCTCATAAGTCGGTCTCTAGCTTCCATACGTTGTCGGTAAACGTATTGTCTTTGTTGTGGTTGAGTAACTAGTTGCTCATGAGCCGCTACAACTAGTTCCAGAAATTGTGTATCTTCCTCGTCGGAGTCGGTCGATGAATCGGAACTTGAAGGAGGAATAGGTATGTTGAATGGAAACCGATCCATTTTGAAAGAAAGTTGAATTGGAGTTAGAATGAAGAGAAGTTGTAGGAGTATTTTGAAATGGGGGTGGAAGGGGGTATATATATTGTTTAAAAATAAAAATAAAAAATTTTATTTTTTTTAAGGGAAATAGCCGTTCAACGGCTAGAAGTGGCCCCACAATGACTTTACTTCCTCCGGCGAAAACTAGTTTCAAAATCAAGTTTCTGACGGCGCCACAGGCCTGGCGGCGGTGTTCGCCGGCGACGCCGCCGGCGCCAGCGGCAAAATGATCCCCACTCCCTCCTGCCTTACGATCCAAGTGGGCGGTCAATTTGACTAATGAATGCCAATTGTCGTAATATAAAGGGAAGAAGACAGGAAAAAAAAGCCATACAACTTGCATGCTAAATTGCCAACACCTACCCTATCCGCCCGTACATCACACGTTAGAAACGTACAACCACTTAATCCATTACGTACAACTCCCCATTGCACACCTTCGCCATATATATATATATCTACACCAAATTCCCTGTTCCTCACACTCACACATCCTTCAAAATATCATAATATGACTATTCTTCAAAACCCTCTCCGGCGATTGAAAGATCAGGAAATAGTGCCGGAATTTCCGCCGGACTCCGGCGCGTTACTTTCAGAACACAGTTTAGAATCCGTTTCTTCGTTAACCGATAAACAACCACCACCATCATCCACGCAAAAAAACGTACACGTCACCACGTTTAAAGCACACACGTCATCTATATCCTGCCTCACCCTCGCCGGAAAACACCTCCTCTCAGGCTCGTCGGATAACCAGGTCCGGATCTGGAGTCCAGACTCTTCACCGACGGTCCACAATTTAATGGCGTACGGCGAGAGTGCCGTGAAATCGATGATCGTTTCCGGTGATAAGCTATTCACCGGTCACCAGGATCACAAAATCTGCGTCTGGAAAATCGATCACCTCCACGACGACGGTGACGGTGACAGTTACGGCGAGATTCGTAATCGGAGAGTGATGAAATCGACGTACCTCGCGACGTTACCGACGCTCAACGATCGCGTCACGAAGATGTTTTCCGCGAAGAGTTACGTCAAAATCGGAAACGATAACCGGCGGCGCGCGGCGGTGAATCACACCGACGCCGTCGCGGCGCTGGCGTCGTCACACGACGGATCTGTGATCTACTCCGCCTCATATGACCGGACGTTCAAGGTGTGGCGGACGTCGGATTTCAAGTGTTTGGAATCCGTCACGAACGCGCACGATGACGCGATCAACGCCGTCGTTGTTTCGCACGACGGTTACGTCTACACCGGATCTGCAGATCGGCGAATCAAAGTGTGGCGGAAACTCGCCGGAGAGAAGAACCACGCGCTCGTCGACACGTTAGAGAAGCACAAATCGGCGGTGAATGCGTTGGCGTTAAGCGCAGACGGATCGGTTTTGTACTCCGGCGCTTGCGATCGGTCGATTCTGGTGTGGAAAAAAGGCAACGCCGGCGAGAGCGGTGGCGATGGGCGGCGGCACATGGTGGTTGCCGGAGCTCTGCGGGGGCACAGTATGGCGGTTTTGTGTATTGAGGTGGTGGGGGATTTGGTGGTGAGTGGGTCTGCTGATAAAACGGTTAGGGTTTGGAGGGGTATTAATGGAAAGAAATATAGTCGCGTGTGTGTTTTGGAGGGGCATAATGGTCCGATCAAGTGTTTGGCTGCTGCAGTAGAGAGTTGTACTTCGGGGGATAGTGGTGGTACATCTTATCTTGTTTATAGTGGGAGTTTAGATTGTGATGTGAAAGCGTGGAAAGTATGGGTACCGGTTCGTTGATTTTAAAATTTTAATTTATCTTGACAAATCACCAGAACTTGTACATAGCGCTTAAGAAGATGTACTATTGTAGAATAATATAGGATTGATTTGGTTTTTTTTTAAATGCGATTTTATTAACAATAGAGCAATAGTAGTACTCGTTAGCAAGAAGCTAGGACGGGACAAAAACAAACTTTTATCATTTCTCTCACGACAATTTTCATCTTTTAGTTGTAGCATTAACCCAAACAAAACTAAGGGACTTAATCTCCATAATAATGCAATTGACCTTTCTTCAACGCTACTTAAAACTAAGTTGTTTCTACAACTACACGGGACCTAGCAACTAGTTCGAAGAACAGCATCCACAAAAACCGATAGGGCGCTAAACTTGAAGAGCAATTCTATAGAATATATAGAATAGGTAGTTCGCTTAGCTACAGCTGAAGCCATAGATCTTGCCCGGGATGCTCCCAAGGTTCATCGGGACATTCTTTTTTCAACAACTGAACTAGCATCATCGTTCTTAAGCCTAGACTTGTTTTGGGATTCCAACCCTCCTCCTATTGGCTTTACACAACGGCAAGACGCTTAGTTTTGTCAGAAATGACATGCTTATTCCCCTATATTGTGCGGGTGCTAAGACTAGGCGAAGAATGAAATTAATCGGTTCACTTGACCAACCCAAGCCTTCGAACCTATAGTTCTTTTGATTTGAATCAAGAAAGACAATGAATTTATAAAATCTTGATCCGTGCAGTGTCTTCACTTGTGAACAACATGGACCCATTCTGTTGATTGCTGTACCCCAGCTCTAACAAAAAGATTTTTACTTCTCACAGAATTAAAGAAATCGTTAGATTCTTCTTCCTTCTTTCGGGTAACATTGGTTCATTTTTAAATCTTATTAGATGTGTAGCCTGCCGATAATTATTTATGCACCTAGCGAATTAAATTATTTTAATATCGACAACAAATTGATTAATCAGAATATATTATTTGTTGTTTTTTATCGACGATTTCAGATCACTGACGGGGACATTATCCAATCACCCGATCATCTCCACTCCTAGGGTGTTGAAAATATGGGTAATTTCCATTTGTTTTTCTCATCTCTCGGCTTACTATTGTTTACTTTAATATTTTTTGTTTTATTTTTCAAGTGATCGGGTCGGGTCGAGATTATGGCTTGCTGGACTGCTTGGATGGGCTTTGGATGGCTAAAGAAGTGTGTGGGCTCAAGTGGGCTCGAGGAGAAGGCCGGGTTATTTGCTGGGCTTAATAACCCGGAAGTCGGTGATCTTCTGCTATATAATGTTTTCTCTTCTGCTGATTAGGGTTAAGAGAGTTTGTTAAAGTTGTTGCGCCGTTACGCTGTTTCCTCTTCCTCTCGTGTTCATCTTCTACGCTGTGTAGATCTAGGGTTTGCAGGTTCATCTCAGCCGATGAACTCTAGTTCCTGTTAGATCGTGTATACTAGTGTGTAGATCATCTCAATGATGATCTTCTGGTGTTCTGAGAGTTGTGTTTCGGTGTATTTTTCTTAGTTGTGTTGTAAATCTGACATTTGTTGAAGATTATTCATTCGTATTTTCACCTGATTCACCATTTTTAACATGGTATCAGAGCCATGTGCTCTTGATTTCGATATTCCTCTTTCGGTTCTTTCGATTAGGGTTTAGATCTCAGAATCTTCAGTCTCTTTGTTATCTGTTGATTCGTGTCTCCGACGTTGGATCTCTTCTCCGGTGTCGATCTTGAGCCTTCTTGTCTCATCTTGCTCTGGTAACGGCGGTTTTGACTCCACGAGGCACAAACTGAGATTTGTGTTACTCGTGTTGATAGTCTCATCTCCGTCACCGTGTGGCGAGCATCTGACTTCGAGATCGTACCTAAGCGTGTGCTGAGTTTGTCTGGTCGCTACGTGGAGGAGCACGACGCAGATCTGATAGCCCTAGTCGGAGGTGACTGTAGCTGATTCAGGACTGTGGTGATTGCTGCGCTGACCGTCCCTTCTGAAACCCTAAGTGAAGGTCTCAGAAAACGGTCTGGAAACCCTAACTGGGGTGATTTTTCTGGTGAGATCGTTCCTTCTTACTTGCTCTTTGCAATTTCGTAATTGTTTCTCTTAGTATAAACACAGTGCAGGCCTGTTGATACCTGTTGTATGCTGTACAGGGGCAGACAATCCCTGTCTTACTTGTTTCTGTGCTTGATTGAGTAATTCTTGATTGCTGTTTGATTTTTTTGTTTGTTTTGGCTATTTGTATGCTATGACTGAGGGTGATACGAGTAACCCCTTTGCCACCTTGGTGGGCAAGTTGGATCCAAGTGATCCCTTGTACTTACATCCCAGTGATTCTAGTCAGCTAACCATCATCAGTGTGAAGTTGAAAGGCATAGAGAATTATACTCTCTGGGCTAATGCAATGAAACTGGCTTTACAAGTAAAAAATAAATATAGTTTTGTTGATGGAACTTGTGAAAAATCAACTGATGATGAGGTGTTGGCTAGACAGTGGGACAGGTGCAATTCAGTTGTGTTAACATGGATTCTGAACTCTGTGAGTGAGGATTTGTACTTAGGTCATGTGTATTCTAACCTGGCATCCTCTGTTTGGACTGAGTTAAAAGAAACATACGATAAAATTGATGGATCTGTTGTGTTTAATTTGTATCAAAAAATTAACAATTTCACTCAAGGTAGTTTAAGTGTGTCTGAGTATTACCACAAACTAAATATTTTGTGGAAACAACTTGATCAGATCCTTCAGTTGCCCACTTGCACTTGTGATGCCTCAAAAGAATTCAATGATTTTCAACACTTAATAAAATTAATGCAGTTCTTGATGGGCCTTGACAGTTCTTATGAATCTGTTAGGACAAATATTTTGATTCAACCTGATTTAACAACCTTGAAAGAAGCTTTTGCTGTGGTTTCTAGAGAGGAATCTCATAGAAACTCCAACAATGCTTCTAAGAGTGTTCAAACTCAGTCTTCAGTTTTCAATTCAAAAACCAATCAGGGGTCTGAATTTAAAAGGCATACTGTGGATAAGTGTTTTGAGTTAATTGGTTACCCTTCTTGGATGAAACCAAGAACTGGTCAGGGAAAGAAGGTGGGCTCATATAATGTTACTGCTGAAAATGATATTTCTGATGAGTCACAGTCTTTTCCTGCTAGGTTTTTAACACAAGAACAGGTGAATAGGTTAATTGGTCTCTTGGGAGATAAATCATCTGAGAATAATAGTTCTGCTGGTAATTAAGGAATTGTGTTTCACTAGTTTTAAACCTAGGTGTGTGAGTTTCTCAAATGCATCTAGTTCTACTAACTTGTCCAATTGGATCATTGATTCTGGTGCTAACCATCATATGGTTAGCACAAGTGAAAATTTGATTAATTCTATAAATGTTGTTGATTTCAATATAAGGGTCAAACATCCAAATGGGACAAGTGCCAAAGTAGTTAAGGTTGGAGATATACAACTTAATGATAGAATTATGTTAAAGGATGTGTTTGTCATTCCTGATTATTGTGCCAACCTTATGTCTGTTTATAAATTAGTGAAAGATAACAAGATGATTGTGTCTTTTGATGAGTCACATTGTTTTGTTCAGGATTTGTACTCAAAGAAAAACCTGGTGATTGGTAGTCAAATTGATGGTCTATATTTGTGTAGCAACTTGCCTATGTCTAATAAGGTTGGTTTTGGTTCTGGTGGTAATGTGAGTTTATGGCATGCTAGGCTTGGGCATCCCTCTGAAACTGTTTTGAGTGTATTAAAAAATGACTTAAAACTTATTTCTTATGAAAACGCTGAACCGTGTGAAGTGTGTCATAGAGCTAAACAACATAGAGAACCATTTCCTCTTAGTGACCATAAGACCAAGGCTTTGGGTGAATTAGTTCACTTAGACGTATGGGGACCCTATAGGGTCTCTAGTAGGGAAGGCTATAAATATTTTCTGACTGTGGTCGATGACTATTCCAGGGCTGTGTGGGTGTTTCTTATGAAGCACAAGTCTGAAGTTTTTCAGAATATTGAACACTTTACTAATCTTTTAAAAAATCAGTTCAAGAGTGTGGTTAAAACTTTCAGAAGTGATAATGGAACTGAGTTTGTGAACATTCAAATGAAAGGTTTTTGTAGTAAAAATGGTATAATTCATCAAACAACTTGTGCTTACACCCCTCAACAAAATGGCATAGCTGAAAGAAAACATAGACATCTTTTGAATGTTGCTAGAGCATTAATGTTTCAAAGTGGGATGCCTCTTAGGTTTTGGACTGAATGTGTTCTAACTGCAACTTACTTGATTAACAGGACACCTTCTTCTGTTCTGAGTGGGAAATCTCCTTATGAGCTTGTGTATGGATTTAAACCTGTCTTGAGTCATGTTAGGGTGTTTGGTTGTCTTTGCTTCAGTACAATTTTGAATAACTCAAATAAATTTTCCAGTAATGCTGAAAAATGTGTGCTTCTTGGGTACTCAAATGAGAAAAAGGGATATAAGTTGTGGAGTCTTGATAACAAGACTGTCCTATTTTCTAGAGATGTGAAATTTTATGAAAAAATATTTCCTTTTAAAGAGTCAACTATCTCTATAGAATCTGATTTAAGTGTACCCAAGGGAGTAAATGACCTAAACTTTTTTGAGATGTATGAAGAGCAAGACACCAATATCTCTAATCTTGACTCAGCTCCCAATGATGAGGTTAGAGTTGTCACACCAGGTGACATACTGTCTCATGGTCCTCAGCAGTCAGTATCTGAGAACAGTCCTCATCTTTCAGGTAGGTCTGTATCTCAGGAACCTGATGGGACTGTTCCTAGTACTGAAGGGGCTGAGGGTGAGGGTATGGCTGATCCACAAAATGAAAATTCAGATAATAGACACTCTTCTGAGGGAGAGTCCCTTCAACAAACCTACACAGTTCCTAGGAGGTCCACCAGGGTTAGAGAAGTGTCTACCAAGTTGAAATACTTTATTGTGGAGGGGAAGGTTAAGTATGGGTTGGAGAAAGTTGTTAACTATTCTAATCTGTCTTTTGAAAACATGTCTTTCATTTCCACCTTGAATAAAAGTAGTGAGCCTAAGCACTATGTTGAGGCTGTTAGAGAACCTAATTGGGTGAGTGCTATGAATGATGAGCTTGAAGCTCTGCATAGGAATAACACCTGGGATTTAGTTGATCTTCCACCTGGCAGGAAAGCCATTGGGTGTAAGTGGATTTATAAAATAAAATATAAATCTACTGGTGAGATAGATAGGTATAAGGCTAGATTGGTTGCTAAGGGCTATGCTCAAAAAGAAGGAGTTGATTTTGATGAAACCTTTTCTCCTGTGGTTAAAATGATAACTGTTAGAACAGTTATTGCTTTATCTGTGCAGAATGATTGGCCTTTGTTTCAACTTGATATTAATAATGCTTTTCTTTATGGTGATCTTCATGAAGATGTGTTTATGACTGTTCCTGAAGGATATAGTAATGATAAGTTGAAGGTGTGCAAATTAAACAAGTCATTGTATGGTTTAAAACAAGCTCCTCGTATGTGGAATGAGAAACTTGTCAGTGTTTTACTTGAGTTGGGATTTGTTCAGAGTAGATGTGACTATTCTATGTTCATTCTTTCAAGTGAATCTGTGATAATTGTTTTGCTTGTTTATGTTGATGACATAATTGTAACTGGGAATAACAGTGATGAAATTGTCAAAGTTAAAACGTTTTTAAAATCCAAGTTTTTAATCAAAGACTTAGGAGAACTGAAATATTTTTTGGGAATTGAGGTGATTAAGTCTGAGTCTGGTTTATGTTTGAACCAAAGAAAATATTGCCTTGAATTGTTGGCTGAATATAGGTTGACTGGGTGTAAACCTATCAATACTCCAATTGAACTTAATCATATTCTAAACTCAGAAACTGGAAAAAATAGTTCTCCTTTACAAGGTGTTACAAATTATCAAAAACTAGTTGGAAAACTGATTTACTTGTCCCACACTAGGCCTGATATAGCATACTCTGTACATTTTCTGAGTCAATTTATGCATAAACCCCTGAAGGTTCATTTAGATGTTGCCTTACGTTTGTTAAGATACTTGAAAAAATCTCCTGGTAAGGGAATTCTTTTTTCAAAAAGTGATAACTTTCAGCTGTGTGCTTATGCTGACTCAGACTGGGCTAAGTGTTTGGTGACTCGTAAATCTGTAACTGGGTTTTGTGTGTTTTTGGGTTCGTCTTTGATTACTTGGAAAAGTAAAAAGCAGAGCACAATATCACGATCCACTGCTGAAGCAGAGTATCGAGCAATGTGCTCTGCTACATGTGAACTTATGTGGTTGCTAAATGTGTTGACTGAACTACGTGTAAAAGTAACTACTCCTGTTCCACTGTTTTGTGACAACACTGCTGCGATTTCTATTGCTTATAACCCAGTTTTTCATGATCGAACCAAACATTTTGAATTAGACTTGTATTTTCTAAGAGATCAGATAAATAAAGGCAGTATTAAAACTGTGGGTGTTAAGTCAGATAGTCAGCTTGCTGACATTTTTACGAAAGGTCTTGGGGTGTCTCAACATGAGTCCCTGTGTAAACGGTTATGTTTGGTTGATCAATTCAGCTCTCGAGCTGAGGGGGGGGGGTGTTGAAAATATGGGTAATTTCCTTTTGTTTTTCTCATCTCTCGGCTTACTATTGTTTACTTTAATATTTTTTGTTTTATTTTTCAAGTGATCGGGTCGGGTCGAGATTATGGCTTGCTGGACTGCTTGGATGGGCTTTGGATGGCTAAAGAAGTGTGTGGGCTCAAGTGGGCTCGAGGAGGAGGCCGGGTTATTTGCTGGGCTTAATAACCCGGAAGTCGGTGATCTTCTGCTATATAATGTTTTCTCTTCTGCTGATTAGGGTTAAGAGAGTTTGTTAAAGTTGTTGCGCCGTTACGCTGTTTCATCTTCCTCTCGTGTTCATCTTCTACGCTGTGTAGATCTAGGGTTTGCAGGTTCATCTCAGCCGATGAACTCTAGTTCCTGTTAGATCGTGTATACTAGTGTGTAGATCATCTCATTGATGATCTTCTGGTGTTCTGAGAGTTGTGTTTCGGTGTATTTTTCTTAGTTGTGTTGTAAATCTGACATTTGTTGAAGATTATTCATTCGTATTTTCACCTGATTCACCATTTTTAACATAGGGTGACAGTGACGTACACGTTCTTGTTTTTTTTCTTTTTCTTTTAGTATATGATTTACAGCCAAAAATTATTTCTTTTACTTTTCTTCTATTTATTATTTTAAGATTATGACCGACAAATTAACTATATATATATTTGGTTGTGGTCTTGAACGGTCAGATTCTTGAATCATGATCATCATACATCATGTGTTTTGTTTCATCTAAGGTTAAGTGTTTAATTAGGTCTCGTTGTGCAACTTCCATTGTGGTGTAGTGGTAAGAAGCCTATGTTCTCTACTTGAGACACAAGTTCGATTCTTACAGGCAACACTTTGGAAGAGGCATTGGCGATGAGGGGAGACTTGGGGCTGTATGGTCACAAGTTCGATCCCTGAGCTCCCAGGTTTTACCACCCGGCCGCTCGCGGAGGTGGATTTTCCCTGGAATGAGCTCAACTAGTGTAAATAGTCCCCGGGTTTTCCGGGGCATTTGTTGACCGTTCAAAAAAAAAAAATTAGGTCTCGTTGTAATAAGATTTAGTGTAATTTTATTGAGGTATACTAGTCACTAGGGGCAATATAGTTTACCGTTTAGAGAGTTTATCGAAACTAGTTTACCGTTGAGAAAATTTGTTATCAAAACTAATAGTTTAATTATGTTTTTAAGTAAAAGATCTGATTGGTTGACTGGATCTTTTTTTTTTTTGAACAGCAAACATTATATTAAAACAAAAGCAGGAGAAACCGAACCTAGCAAGACGCTAAGCCGGCCCAAACAACCCTTACACCATACACATATTTCCCCAATCCACTCTTTTCCTACCTCTATTGTTACACCATAATTCACACAAGCTTTTCACATTACACATAACTTTGCTAATAGCTGAAGGCCTCCTTTGGAAAATAACCTCGTTCCGCTCCTTCCATAAGCACCAACATGTCACGTAAATCACCGCTTGTATGAGACCTCTCCTGCACACTGGAATACCTTCCGACTCATGAATCCTAACAATGTCGTCGAGAGAAAACGCCAAAAGAGACGGGAGCTTCAACCAATCCATAACCCCCTGCCAAACAATCGTAGAGAACATGCAACCGGTAAATAAATGCGAAACCGACTCGTCCCCATCCTCACATAACCGACATCCCACCAACCCTACCGGAACCCCACGATGCGCCAAGGCATCCAACGTAGGAATTCGACCCCTATGAGCCCTCCACAAGAAGGCATTGACCTTCAAAGGAACCAAGTTGCACCATGGCATGGGTTTGCCCAAGCTCCCACCTTGCGCCTGCCCAATCCTCTTCCTGATTCCTTTGGCCGAGAAATCAGACCCAGACGCCCCCAACCACCTCCACTGCCCATTCAAGCATTTTGAATCTGAAAATATCAAAATAGTCATTGACCATGACAATGATGGATCTAGTTCTAGAATGGTGCCATGGTGGACATCTACTTGTCCACACACAAAAGAAAATCCAATTTACTATCATAAGTTTTTTTTATATCCATAAATTCATGTTGATCTTTTTTTACCCTTAAATAGATGTACTCTATTCTAAAAGACGCTTGTTGTTTCATATTCCGTATATTTTTTTCATAGACGTACTCTATTGTACGAAAACGCTTGTTTTTTCATATATTTATTTGAAATTCGTTTGCAGTGAGTGTGTAGTAACCCGCATCGGGGGTGTTTGTGGGGTTGTCCGTGGTGGCGCGGCACTTCCCACGTGTTGTGTTGTTGGCCACCGTCCTTAGGTGTTCTTCGGCCTTAATTTGTTTGTTCCAACGTGCGTCTGCACTTCCATTTTTTACTCTCTCATTTGATTTTAAGAGGGCCGAATGGGGAAATGATAAGTATTTTTAACGTTAGGGTTATAATTAAAAACATTTTTTTATTGGCTCAGGCCCCACTCCAAACACACACTCAACACACAAATATACTTAGTTTAATATGTTGAAGAAATGAAACTTAAGAAAACAAAGAACTTGAAATCCTTCTGTATTCAAAAATGAAAAAGGGTACAAATAAAAGAGCTACTCTTAATCCCTAGTTATAGCTAAAAAATTAAATAAACCACATGCTAAACAACCCACGTAAAAGCTGCATGTTTCCAAATTTTCTCCAACTTACTCAGTCAAGCTTTGACAAATTCTTACCATGACCCGTTAGTTGATGGATAACTCATTTACCCATTATCCGCTGACCCGTTTAACCAACCGATTAACCCAACAGATGTATCATGGTGACTAGGGCTATTTGTGAAAATGGTTTTTTATAATTTACTCAATCTAGTATGATTTTATTGAGGTGCATTAGTGGTAGTATAGTTTAGGGTTCGAAAAGTTTTATTTTGGTTGAAACTAATAGTTTATTTTATTTGAAGTTTTTAAATAAAACATTTGATTGGTTGACTGGATTTCTCAATCTGAAAATATCAAAGTGGTCGTTGACCATGACAAGGGATTGCAGAATGGTCAATGGTAGACGTCTTTCTTTTTCTTTTTATTAATTCTAAATAAAGAAAGAAAAATAGACTAAATTGTTCCACTTATGTTCCTCTTGAGCTTCAGAAATGCAATAGGCAGCTAAGCCCACTCTCAAAACATTTAGGTTCCTTCACTTTAAAAGGAACTTGACAACTTTTCTACATAAAGTCCCACCCATTTTACGGTTAATCGGGATTAACTAAATTGTCGACCAACGCCAGGCTGGTGATGGATGGTGATCACAACGTATTCCTTCTTCATAACTTATCCCCCTTCTGATACGTCCCGGGTATCCAACCCGACCCGTATTCGTACCATCAAACCCTCATCCACAAACTTGCCTTGGAGCACAAGTTCATGTCCCACGTTTGCATCATGAGTTCATGCATGAACTCCATGTTGCCCACTTTTCCTTAACCTCCGATTATTTTGTTTGCAAGTTAGAATTGTTTCCTTTTGTGTATTTAAATACCATTTTGGTTCAATAAGAGATAGAGAAGAAAATGGCAGAAAACTTGGTTTACATTTCGATTACTTAGTTTATACTTATTTTCATTTCATTGCTAGTTTGTTATATAATTATTTGGGAGACTAGCCATCTCGAACCGGCTTACATCACCTTCCTTGCTAAACCTCCGTCATCTTGTTGGAAACCTCATCATCTTGAGAACACCCAAAAGAAAATTCCAATTCAGACTTTTGTAAGCTTTGTTCACCATGAGAGCCCCATCTAAGATACTCCTTCCAGCCAAAATGCATAATGCTCTTGGAAAATAATACCACTAATGACGGTTTTTAATCTGTTGACAAGAAATTTAGATAAAAACCTAATAAACTAATGGGCTAGCTATATTCCGCCACTTTGATTGGATTACAGTTTTTTTTGGAATAAGGTTCAGAAAAGAAAAGATCAACCACATCATCATATCAGACTTGTGTTGTTATTAACAAGTCTAAGTCTGGTTGATCTTTTCTAAACCTTATTGCAAATAACTATTGACCATATCTTCATTGGGTGTGAGGCAAGACTTGGGATGTGGTCACGTCTTGGTGCAGGAGGCCTGCATTCTTTGCATTTCCGATCCGTGATCTGCTTCAATACTACAACAATGGTGGTCGCAATAAGTTGGAGAAAAAGGATGGTGTAAGCAGTTCTTTGTGTGGTCCTGTGGTGTCTTTGGATAAGTATAAATGACGCCTATAATTTCAATCGTCAAAGAGTGTCGGTTGATAAAATCTTGGATGAAATAAAGACGGTGGGTTTTCTTTGGGTGTCTAGTAGAATATGGCCTGGGAAGATTAGTTGGGTTCAATGCTGTAATTTTGATTTTGGTTGACTTCTCTCGTTGTTGTGAGGTTGTGTTGTATTTTGTTTTCTTGCTTTTTTTTCATGGTTTTAAAATCTTGTTAGCCCCTAATAAAATGCGTTTTGTTTACCCTTAAAAAAACACCATCAGACTTGTGCATGAGCTATTAAACATTAACTTGTTAAGATTTGAATTGATACAAATTTAAATATAAGTTGGATGGATATCAAATTTCACAACCCCAAGCGAGTCTACTGCTTATATTTTTATTTTATTTGTTAACGACAATCTATTTGTAATCTTCATAAACTTTTATTTTATTGTAACCGGACCTACTATTTGAATAGCCTCCTTTTAAAATTTTAGGGTGTCTAAATAGAATCTCTGTTTATTATTTTGTATTTAAGCTAATTGTTATTAATTAATGATGTTATAATAGTTAATAAATACAATAATCGTATCTTAATCGAAACGGCAATTTTGAAACCGAGGGAGAATTCAGTAGTTACATTTGCATGATTTCTTGTCCTAACTGATTTTGCGATAAATCATCAAAATCATTACAGAAATACGAAAATATTTCAGTTTTATAACTCAAATCGAAATTCAAAAGCGGAAAACCAAATCTCTCTCTCTATTAGAGTCCGTGATTTTCTCATCTATTCTAGTACATATATCACCCCATATCAGTCCCATTTTCCTATTTATTTGGCTTTGTATTCAATTGGTTTTGAATAATAAGAAATAATATACATCTCTGCTTTATCAGCCACAAGAATCATATTTTGTCCTTCTGGTCTCGAATTATTAAGGTACGGATTGATTTTCAGTTTGATTTCCGCTGATTTCGTTTTCTTTTTGTTTTGTTGTAAAACTCATCGTGTTTCAAGTATCTGTTGTTTGTTGTTTGGATTTCTGTTATATATTGTTTTTTGGTTTTTGGGAGGACGTTAATTAGTCTGTATATATCAAGAGGTGAGTTCTTATGCTTTTGGTTTTACAATTCTGCTATTTTAGAAGAAAACTTTTAGTTTATTATTATCACCCGTCCCAAAACTAGATAAAATATGAGGAGGGTTTTAGAATCTCATTTTTCTTTTCGCTTGGGACGGTTCGGAATAGGTTATTAATTTATGACTTTTTTACGTGATAAAATGGGTGAAAAGATTGATTTATAAAACAAAATACAAGTCCCAATTTCATATATGAGTCAACAACTTCATGCAAAATGGTGTGGTGAAGTTTCGTTTTTTCTACAACTTGTTACACAACACATTTATAATTGAAAGCCTAACCAACGTAATCTATACTATATTACAAATATTTAAACATGATGTACAATATTTTAAAGCATATAATAACCTAAATTATCGACAACTATAAAGATTAAAGGGATAAGTTAATGAAGACAAATTTTTTTTGAAACTTGCAACAAATATATCAGATCAAAGTTAATTTGATTCACAATGAACAAGTCAGAAATGATGTTATATTAGCATAAAAGATCTTCAACGGCTAGATTTCTCTAACGACTAGTTTTCTCCAACGGCTAGATTTGTCTAACGGCTAGATTTCTCCAACGGCTAGATTTGTATTTTTTTTAATAAATATTTTTTATAGAATTTTTAATAAATAATTTTAAAAGAATTTTTATATACACACAACGGCTATATACCCAATCGCTGTATTTTATAACCGCTATATACCCAACGGTTGTATTTTCTAACTTTATCCCCTATAAATAGGGGTCATTTGTTTGAGCTTGAACCACCCTGTACATGTCTGAAGATCCAAATTTTCTTTCAGTTCTTCACCAGTTTTACAATCTTGCTATGTCGTCCACACCTCCTAGAGATGTTCTTAAACCATGGACTCCACCTCCGGCAATGCTTCTGGCGCCTGGTTTTGTGCCACCGGTCGAACAGCCGCCACCACCACCTGTTAAGCAGCCTCGACCTCCTGCCTCCCCTGTTAATCGTCATCCATATCCATAACCCACTGTTGTTCGACCCCCCCGTCCCCTCGTCGGAGTTGAAGAGGAGGATGAAGCTGCCTGGAATGAAGCACACAAGGAGGACATGGAGGTCCTTCGAGAGTATTGGGCGGAAGAACATAGTAGGTCCAAGGAGGTGGATGTCGAATCTGGAAATCGCTGGGAATCAGACACCGACTTCGACTCAGCTTCAGACTGGTATTATTAGTTGTTATGAGATTTCAAGTATTCTGTAGTGTTGGAGTCATGATGTTTTTCCTATTATTCTCTTGCATTTGTAACGAATCTGGGTTGTCTTCCTGTTATCAATAAATATGTTTTTTTAAACACTTATGAGGATTTTTGGAAACTAAGAAATATAAATAAAAAACATAAAATACAAATTTAAAAACTTATATTCCAAAAATAAGTTAAAAATAAAATTATTTAAAAATAATAAAAACAACCATCTTAAGACTTCTCGACCCCAAAAATAATGAAACTTTGAAAACGGTCGTTTTATACAAAATGACCCGACAAACATTCCCTAATCATCACTTAATCATTGTCATTTAACGGTTTAAATATTTATTTCGATCGTTTCAGTTCCAAGGTCGTTTTAGATAAAAAGATCGTTTGGTTTGGGTGTTTTTAGTAAAACACCCGGGTGACTATAGCTGGACCCTTTATTTAAGTGTCTAATAATAATGTGAATGTTCTTATTTATTTATTATACAATCAAATTTTAAAGATGAATAGTAGATTTTGGGTTTTTCAAACTTTGGCCACGTGACTTTGATGCTTTGACGTTTTCTATCCTAAACTTTTACGATTTGTTTTTTTTCTTTTTAATAAAATAGTAAACTTTTAGTTTTCATAGTTTGGCCACATTGTTTCATACTCTTAATTTTTGTACCTTTTAACTTTTAATGTTTTTTTATTTTATTTTAAAGATGAATAGTAGATTTTGGGTTTTTCAAACTTTGGCCACGTGACTTTGATGCTTTGACGTTTTCTATCCTAAACTTTTACGATTTGTTTTTTTTCTTTTTAATAAAATAGTAAACTTTTAGTTTTCATAGTTTGGCCACATTGTTTCATACTCTTAATTTTTGTACCTTTTAACTTTTAATGTCTTCTATTTTGGCCGCGAAATTTTTAACTTTTCTACTTTCGTTTTTAGTATATTTTTATAGTTTTATACTTTCACTACAAGACTGTTAGACTTTTACGTTTTATACCCCTTAACTTTTTTACTCTCTAACTTTTAAACTTTTTTTTTTTTTAAGTTTTGTTTTCTTTTACTTTGGCCACGAAACTTTTAACTTTTATACTTTCGTTTTTAGTATACTTTTATAGTTTTATACTTTCACCACAAGACTTTTAGACTTTTACGTTTTATACCACTTAACATAGTATATTTTTATAGTTTTATACTTTCACCACAAGACTTTTAGAATTTTACGTTTTATACTCCTTAATTTTTTTAATCCTCTAACTTTTAAAGTTTTTTTTTTGTTTTAAGTTTTTTTGTCTTCTACTTTGGGCACGAAACTTAAAAATTTTCTACTTTCGCTTTTAATATACTTCTATAGTTTTAAACTTTCACCACGAGACTTTTAAACTTTTACGTTTTATACCACTTAACTTTATTTTACTTTCGTTAAGTATACAATTTCAACACCACAACAACGCGCGGGGTGGGTAACATCTCGTTTACTTTGTAAGGTATCTATCAACTTATAATCATTAACGGACATCTAAAAGATCGTAACAACTAATCCCATTAATACTCCAATCACAATACTTTATAAAAATTACTTTATAAGAAATATTTTTGGTGTAATAGTTTTGAAGCATGTTTCAGTTGTTATACATTTCCTTAGACCGGATCTGGTAAAACTTATACAATTAGGATAAACTACAAAGAGGAATGCAAAGACAACATCATTTCTAAAGTCATGAACATAGATTCAAACTGGTTGAGGAGACAAAAAATACTATAGTGTACTTGATTAGAGTATCTTTTATTGAGATCATAAAAAGATTATGGTCTAACTCACTAAAGGATACTCTTATTAAGGACTCTATAGTGTCATTTCCCTCCCCAACCCGTTTGAAAACTGTGTTAATGACTTTAAGAATTTTGTTTTCGTACAGTCCTCCTTGTAGTTTGTCCCTATTGTATGAGTTTTTCCAGATCCGGTCTAAGAAAGTAATAAACAATAGAACAAGCTTCAAAACTACACTAGCTAATATTTCTTGAGCAAAAAATAACATATTGTGATTGGCGTATTTATGGGATTAGTCAAAGTTTAGCACCATCTCCCTTAACTTATAGATCAAGACACAATTTTCTAGTATCTCAATTTCGTTTCCATTGGAAAGAAAAACTTTGTATAGTTTATAAATTGTATATCATTATTAGTTGTTTATTTATTATTTATTTCCTTAGACTAGATGGTAAAACTTATACAATGGGACAAACAATAAGGAGGAATGCAAAGACAACATCATTTCTAAAGTCATGAACACAGATTCAAACGGCCAAACGGATTTAGGAGACAAAAAGCACTATAGTGTACTTGATTAGAGTATCTTTTATTAAGGTCATAGAAAGATTATGGTCTAACTCACTAAAGGATACTCTTATTAAGAACTCTATAGTGTCATTTCCTTCCCCAACCCATTTGAAAACTGTGTTAATTACTTTAGTAATTTTGTTTTCTGCAGTCTTCCTTGTAGTTTGTCACCATTGTATAAGTTTACCAGATCCGGTGTAAGAGAATAAAAAAACAATAGAACAAGCTTCAAACTACACTATCAAATATTTCTTGAAAAAAAAAACTAACATATTGTGATTGGTGTATTTATGTGATTAGTCAAAGTTTAGCATCATCTCCCTTAACTTATAGATCAAGACACAATTCTCTAGTATCTCAATTTCGTTTCCATTGAAAAAAAACCTTTGTTATAGCTTATAAATTGTATATCATTATTAGTTGGATCCATTAAATCAAAAGCTACAAAGTTGATTACAATCTTTTTTTGATCTATTCTCTTGTTGCGATTTATCATATCGTAACATTATAGAAGTCTAAAAGTAAACTCATAAACCTTATTTGAGTCGCTATCTATCTCAAGCTGAAATAATAAAATCATGTCAATTGTGATGCAACATATTTACCATATTCTTCTAACTTTACTAAATCTAGAAAGTGAAAGTTTGGTCTAACTTACCAGACCTTTAATTTCTTGTTTAGCCAACTGTTCAAAGTTGACATGATTTTCCTGGAGTTGGTTTTTCAAATCATGCAGTTTTCTGTTTCAAAATCTGTTAAACGAGATATATATTCCAAAAGTTAGCACATATGAATATAAATTGACATGATTGCTAATTTAGAGATAATTGTAACAAAACTATGAAGAGAATAATCTTACAATAGGTTTGTTGCGTATGTTACGGGCTCGATTGGTATACAGCAAGGTGTTTAGGGCAATGTTTTTAAAACCGGTTTTTTAGTTGAACCGGAAAACTTTCCGGGGCCGGTTCGACCGGTCGGACCGGTTAGACCGGCCGGTTGAACTGGTTAGGTGATTTATATATATATTTTTATAAAAATGTTAATAAATTTGTACACCACAACGAAAATAGTTAAAATACAATGATAATCCACTAAAAAATAATACCAAATAGGTATTTCATAAGAATATATAAGTTTTAAACTTTAAAAAGTAACAATAAATTAAAAAATATATATATTTTTTTAAAATTGTCAGAAAACCGGTTGAACCGGGAAAAAACGGAAAACCTCCCGGTTCAAAACGGTCCGGTTATGTCCAAAAAACCGGGGATTAAAAAACCGGTATGATGACCGGTTGACGGTTGAACCAGTTGAACCGGTTTTTAAAACATTGGTTTAGGGTTTATACTGCCTTGGTAGAAGCTAGATCTACGCAAGCTAACAAAAAATTTAAAAAAAAAAGTAACATAATATTTTTATTACCTCAATAAAAGATACTTTAATCAAGACTCTATATTGCTTTTTGTGTCCAACAACCCGTTTAAAAAATGTGTTCATGACTTTAGGAATGATCCCTTTCGTGGATTCCTCCTTGTAGTTTGTCCTAGTTATATAAGTTTTACCAGATCCGGTCTAACTAAGGAAATAAATAAACAATAGAAACAAGTTTCAAGACTATTACACTTTTTTTTTTTTTTTGAACGGCAAATAGCATTAAGAACCCGGACACTCTAACAAGACGCTAGAGGCCGAAAACAAAACAAACATTACAAAGAAAAGGAATACCAATCCTTCCAACTAATGGACGGGATATTACAACGATTTGAAAACCACAAAAAACTCCACCTTTTAATCTCCAAAAGCACCCGAGTGATCGAAGGGGGACGTTGGTCGAAGATAACCTTGTTGCGCTCAGACCAAACAACCCAAACACAAGTAAAAAAAAACTATCTCCAAGGCCTTCCTCTTGTGAGTCGAAAGATTCCAATTCTTGACAAGATTGAAGATGTCCACCACCGAAAAAACGAATATCGGGGGAATACGACACCATTGAGCCACCACATGCCACACCAAATCCGTAAAAGTACATCCTGTGAACACATGATTGACTGTTTCTGTCGACTCGCCACACAGAACGCAGTCCACACCACCGATAGGAATGTTTCTCGTAGCCAAAGCATCTTTAGTCGGGAGACGATCCAAAACCGCCCACCAAGCCATTATGTTAACTTCAACAGGGACAGAATTGCACCAATTCACCGGGAAAGGGGCCTGGATAACATTCGACTGCACCAACAGGTTGCGAACCGATTTAACCGAAAAATCACCTGAAGTATCTCCTGTCCATCGCCACACCCCGTTAGTTTCCAAACACCGATCCGCAATACTCACTCCCGCATCGTTTAGGAAATTCAAGTTGTTGACAATAGCCTTCCACGTCCCCGAAGCCGACGATCTGAGAGGAATGAAAGACCCAACTCCAGTCCGCGAATGAATGCTGTTAATAACTATCCACCACAGGCGACCTTGTTCAGTTTGATACCTCCAGGCCCACTTCGAAAGCATGCACACATTGGACGTTTGAAACGGAACGATACCAATGCCCCCTGCTTCTTTAGGTTTAGACACGTTAACCCGAGATACCCAATGAATCTTGCGCCGATTTGAATCACCACCCCACAGGAAATTACTCCGAATGCTTTCCAACGTATTTAGAACAGCTTTGGGTGCCCGAAATACCGAGAAATAGTAAGTAGGAAGATTGTCCAACACGGCCTTGATTAGAGTAAGTCTCCCCCCAATTGAAAGACATTTAGATTTCCAGCCCGACAATCTGCTCTTAAAGATATCAATCACCTTGTGGCGTTGGCATGTGGCCTTGAAGAAATCAAGACTATTACACTAGCAAGTAATTAGTAATCTGCTCTTAAAGAAATCAAGACTATTACACTAGCAAGTATTTCTTAATAAAAAAGGGAAGATATTGTGATTGGAGTACTTAACTTATGGATCAAGACACAATTTTTCCGGTATCTTAATTAGAGTACAACGATTTCGTATATATTTGGAACAGTACAATTAACTTAAAAGAAATGATTTATCGACCTTGGACATAGCCCCGCAAGGAGGGGTGTCTTGGTTCTCACGGAGGTCCGAGTAATCGACCTTGGACATAGCCCCGCAAGGGTAGGTTTACACGTGAGACCAAAGTCGCCTGATCGATGCCGTTCCAAAAAAAAAAAAGAAATGATTTATCATTTGTAAAAAACATACCCTAGAGATACTCTCCTCCCTGTACCTTGGGGCGTTGGCATGTGGCCTTGAGTAGGCTAGTAACTTGTTTTTCATTTAACTTCCAGCAAGCCAACAAATCTAAAATTGCACGTACGAATACAAAATAAAACCAAGTAAACAATTAAAAAACTATCACAACTGCAATTGTTACAAATCTTCAAAAGTTCAACCTATGTGTACTTCATTTGAGAAGATTGTGGGTTCTTTAATGGCGTTGCTCCGTTGAAGGTACAAATTTATTGTTGATGTTATGTTGGATCGTCTTTTTTCCTTTGGGATCTCTTAGATGTGAAAGTTTTTTGGGTTATCAATCGGCGGACATGCGATTTTGTTACAATATTGCAGGATCGATTTTCTATTTGCTTTACGGTTGTTAATAACCCGGATGATGTCATTTTTGGTCTTATGATATTGTTGTTGGATCAATTTTCTGTTTGGTTTTTGGTTCTTAACACCCCGGATCTAAAACTTTGTTGGCTTTTCTGTTTGATTTTGGGATTGTTTGTCCTAACTACTGCTCTTGGCCTCCTAATAGTCTGATTTTTGGATCTGATCTGAGCTATCTTAAGGCTTTTCTATGATAATTGAAGCTATGATGGCGGTCAGAGCTAACTTAGGGGCTGTTTGATAACCTCTTACTGGGTCCAGTAAGAGCTGACCACTGACCCAGTAAGTGGTCCGCTTGTTTGATTTGCTGTATAAAAGCTCTGTCCGAGTCAGCCCAGCTGACCCACGACCAACAAAAGGCCTGACCGAGTCAGCCAGGAAAACATAAAGGACCGAGTCCTTGGGTCTCAAACAGAGCCTTAAGGCTGCTCATGATAATAATGGTTATAAATTATAATGATATCTACTTAGGCTGTAATGAATATGTTCCGAGCCTTATTTTTCATGAAAATGACTTTCTAATTGACAATCATATCTACTTAGATAGTGATGAATATGTTATGGACCTTATTTTTCATGAAATTGACTTTCAAATTAACGTAGGTCCAGGGGCGGATCCAAGTAGGATCCACGGGGTTCATGGGAACCCAGTAACTTTCGAATTTTTAGTGTAAATATATATAAAAGAGTAAAAGTGAATCTATGTATACAAGAGGAGTGAATCCAATAAACAAATATCCTCCAGCTCAACTGGATCACGCCGAGAATTATATACGGAAGGTACTGGGTTCGAAACTAGTAGCTTCCGTTTTCTATATTTTTTTTCTATGCTTATTTTTTAAACAGATTTTGACTAACTAATTTAGGGTTTTTATAACACATTCCCATTCACAACCCTCACTCACGCAAAACAGAAGTGTCGCTCTCGATCGGACCATCATCTCTTACCCTCTTCTGATTCTGACCTTCGAGCGACAGCGCGACCTCACTCAGCCGACTCCCGGCGACCTCTCCTCCGGTGGCGAACTCTGCAGCTCTGCGTCTCTGTTCCTCCCCCTCTCTCAGTCTCTCTTTGTTCTCACTAGTAAGTTAACAAAATAAGAAGAAAACTTTGATGAATTTGTTCTTTAATTTGTTTTTCGCTTCTTGAATAGTTAAATTTATTGATTTAGGTTCTTTTTTGGGTTTTTTTAGCTAATTTGGTTCTTATTTGTTAAATGCTAATGGATTTGTGATATTGTTAAGAGGCACAATCTTAGTATATTTTGTATCTAATTATATCACAATTTTAATATAGACTTGCTTTACCTATATCTGAGTTCATTTAAGATAGATTTCATGGACTTGCATCATGCATAATGACATAATGTACTAGGTAATATGCATAGATGCTTCTGATTTGATTGTATATTTTGGTTATTTAGACTTTAGACTACCTACAATATCTTGGAATAATGAAATATAGATATAAGTGGCAATATGATGAATGTAATAACCATTAGTGATAGGGTTATTGATTTATAAGATTGTGATATTTTTCGTTGGCTGAAGCATACATATTGTTATCAAGTCTGTGTCTAAGTGAAGTTATTTTGCTTGGATGTCTAGTTGCTGATGATTATGCTTACTTCAGTCAATCAAAAGCTAGCAAGACACAAAGATATACTCTATGAGTTTAGTCAGGTTCTTACCTATATTCTTTTTAAAGTTCTTACGGAAATATTCGTATTGTTATTGTGTTATCAACCTTACCCGACCCGAACCGACCGAAAATTTTGATATTTAGTTGTTAGAATTTCGGCCATCAAAAAATAAGTGAACCCAATGAAAAAAATTCTTGGATCCGCCCCTGCGTAGGTCGCATTTAGATGCTAATGGATTGTACTACTTTTCCTTTATGTTTCGCTCTACAAACTTTGCTTGCAGGTATAGAAAGATGATGTTGATTGCTATACGGGAGTGAAAACTATTTATATTAGTTTTTAATTGCTTTCTATTTTTATAGGCATTTTTTAACGTATGCAAATGATAAGATCATAAGAAAATAAGTTGGTAGATGAGTTGCAAAAATGTATTAACTATGTACGTTTAGATACGTACATTGGATGAAAATGGTCCCCCAAGTTTTCTTTACATTTAATTTACTTTTTCATTTTACATTCAATTTGCTTGTTTATTAGTCATGTACGGCCCATAAAACTAATGGGTTCAAGTGTAATATGTTAACAAGGAATAACACTAGCCCAACAAGCTAACTAGTCATTGGACTTATGAATGAAAAAATGAGACCTCTTCTTGTAGAGGGTAATAAGGTTCTTATCACTACACCACCACTTAAAAGATTAATATTTTGCTAACCAACAGGATTAAGATAAATTAAATTATAAATTAGAGCTTGTACTACCCACTTCACTTGCTTTGCTTATAGTAGGAGGCAATCTTTTTCCACATTTCTGTGCAATAGGGTAGCCAAGATTAGGGTTATTCATGGTTTATGGTACATATAAATAGGTTAGTAAACACTCGTATATTCATGGTTTAAAAAAAAAACTTGTATTTTGAGCAACAAATATCAACAATATAGTATTCTATTTTCTTTTATTTTTAAAAAACATTTGTTTGGAATAATATAGTTTATGATTTCTTTTTGTGACAAAATAGGTGAAAAGATTTATAAAACAAAAAGGAAGTCCCAATTTCATATATGAGTCAACAACTTTATGGAGGACGGTGAAGTTAGTCAATTTGGGTCAGTACATGTAGTTTAGGTGAACCACTTTGTGTTCGTTTTCCTCACTACTTGTTAACCAACACTTTTATAGTTCATGTATCCGTAATCATCGTACTCGAGGGGGGGGGGTGTTAATTATAAACATCAATACGATGTTGAAATGAAAAAAACTAATGTAATTAAACCTAAAAGATCAAATGAATGGGGTATAATTTCAAGTTGATGTGTATCTAATTTTGACTATTTCTTCTTTCCTTTTTGACTTTTTAAAATTGTACACCCGAGAGCGACTTCTTTCATACTTTATTATTGCTAATAACATTATATTAAACCACTAAATTGATCATGCCTTATTGGTAGTTTTGCAGCTATACCAGTTCAACCCTTTATCCATAAGTTAACTGTCATTTGAATTAGTCAAAATTACTCAAATGCCCTTGTTATGAACTTTTCCATTTTAACTCCCGATATCTAGAAACGTATTTTAGTTATTTTCAAATACATTCAACTAGATTTTACAACCCCGTATTGCCGCGGGGATTATACAGGTACACAAAACAGTGGCATTGCTAAAACGCACCGTAAAAGACGGAAATACAAAAACCTACGCAAGGATGTTAAAATTAGAAGCTTAGTGAAATATAACACAAATAAAAAACGAAACCCTCACAAAATGATTTAAAAAGCAATAAAATTGTATAAATAAATAATACTAAAAACCGTCATGCGAACTAAAAGAAAAACATCTGAAAGCAACGATGTAAACTAAAACTATAAACCAAGAAAAACGCTTTAAACAATTGTACCACTAAATCATGTCTTAAAATGAGTTGTGCTTGGATAAGAAACTCTTTTTTATGTCGCGTAACAACACCATGTGCTGCCACGTGAGCTAATGATTTAACGTCAACCTGGTTAAACATGAACTGAAGGGCAATTTAGGTAAAAATCACCAAGGGTATTTAAGACATTTCGATTATAAAAAACTGAAAAAAACATAAGGGTATATCAGTAATTTTGACCGAAAAGCCCGGGAAGACATCACCCGACAAATTCAAGAAATGCAAAACTGAAATTCAAGAAATGCAATACTTCTTCTTTTCTTTGAAAGCGTCAGCAAATACTCACGTCGGCAAAACACCAGATCCAAATTACTTTAAGCCAAAACAAAGCAATAATCAACAATAAATCTTCTTCATCATCTATTCATCTTCCCCCTAAAATCTCCTCTCCATTTCAATGGTTTCCAAAATTCAATTCCCCCCATTGTTCTTCTTCTTCTTTTTCTTGTTTTCATCTTCCTTCTTACCTCAATCATCTTCCCAATTTGCCCCTCAAAACATCCAAGTCTTTTTTCCATTCCACCGCCACCACCCTCCTCCTCCTCCTCCGCTTCCACCGCCACCACCACCATTACCGTCAACGGAAACCACCACACCGACTCCCGTCGGGACCAACTCCCCGTCAAATTCATCGAATAAAACCGTTGTTGCTGCAGTTGCGGCAACTGCAGCAAGTACTTTGGTTTTATCCGGGCTATTGTTCTTACTTCTTGTGAAGTATAAACGGCACCTGAAAGAAAAGGAAAAACCGGTCGTACAAGGTGGTGGTAATGGAACAGGAAATACACATGATCCAGTTTTGTTGTTGAATAATCAGGTGACAAGAATTGAAGGGATTAGAGGGGTGATTGTTGATGAAGAAGGGTTAGATGTCCTATATTGGAGGAATCTTGATGATGAGGATGGGAGGAAAAAAACTATCTTTAAGAAAGAGCAACCGAAAATCAACGAAAATGGGGAAGATAGACCGATAAACGTTGATCATGGTGAACGAAAATCGGGGAAATTTGATGTTCAGATTCAAGAAGTTCCATTGCTTAGAGGAAAGTCATCAGGATCTCATATATGGCCATCAGGAGAAGAAAATAAAAGTCAAAATGGTTCTCTTCCTGTTTTGAATCAAGAAATTTTGATGAAAAGTCAGCAGCTTCCACCACCACCATCACCGCCGCCACCACCTCAATTTCCGATAGAAAGGGAGAGCTTTCTGCCGCCACCACCACCACCACCATTACCGCCTAAAACAGATAGTTTGACTTCATCATCAACAAAATCACCACCACCACCACCGCCTCAAGTAGAAAGAAAGAGCTTTCTGCCACCGCCACCATTACTGTCAAAAACAAGTGGTTTGACTTCATCATCAACAAAATCGCCACCACCACCACTGCCGCCACCGCCTAAATTTCCGGTAGAAAGGAAGAGCTTTCTGCCACCATCTAAAACAAATAGTTTGAGTTCATCACCACCTCCTCCACCTCCACCACAGCTGCCGCCACCGCCACCACCACCGTTACAGCCTAAAACAGATAGTTTGACTTCATCCTCAAAACTACCACCACCAACACCAATTCAACTCAAACCACTTCATTGGGAAAAAGTCAACACTAATGTGGGTCATCCCACAGCATGGGACAAAATGAATAATGGTTCTTTCAGGTAACTTTTCAATAGTACTAAATTTTGTAAAGCATATAAGTCATTCAGAACCATCAATTTGTTAACAGAATATGCATTTAGACCACAAACATAGCTTTCAATTTTATTAAATTCTGGAACACTAAGGGCGCGTTTAGTTGTGGAAAACATGGGGTTTTTCTATTTCCGTTTTCCAAGAAAACAAGGAAAACAGAAAATGCGTTCAAATTGTATTTTTTAGAAAACGTTTTCTAGGAAAACAGAAAATAGTGTTTTCTAAATTTTAACTAAAAATGGAAAACACATTTTTTACTGTTTTCTGATTTCTATTTTCGTTTTCCAAATATATAGAAAAGAAAAGGGGCGTTCATTTTCCAGGGTTTATACGCACAGCCGCTCGTCCTCTCCTCCGTTAAGAAATACTTTTTATTTTAAATCTTTTATACATGTATTGTCTTTACTTTATGTGTTTTATTTTAATATTTTTGTTATTTAATTTGTCATATGTAAGAAAATCTAATGAAATGTAGAGATAGAAAACAAATAGAAACAATTGATTTGAACATGTTTTCTAATTTCTAATTTTGAAAATGAAAATTCCATCTTTCAAATTTGAAAGCGTTTTCAAATATTTTCATGTGTTTTCTAGAGATGGAAAACTTATTTCATTTTCTAGAAAACTAGAAATGGAAAACTAGAAAACATTTTCCACAACTAAACGGCCCCTAAGGGTGCGTTTGGTTGTGGAAAACACACTCTGTTTTCCATTTCTGTTTTCTAAGAAAACATAGAAAATAGAAAATGCGTTCAAATTGTAGTTTTCCAGGAAAAGGTGTTTTCTAACTATTAAACTAAAATTGGAAAACACTTTTTTTTTGTTTTCCATTTTCCGTTTTCGTTTTCCAGATTTCTATTTTGGAAAATGGAAAACCCATCTTTTGGTTTAGAACGCGTTTTCAAAAATTTCCATGTGTTTTCTAGAGATGGAAAACCCATCTCATTTTCTAGAAAAAACTAAAAATGGAAAAATGGAAAACGTTTTCCACAATCAAACGCACCCTAAGGGCTCGTTTAGTTGTGGAAAACACCCCTTGTTTTCCAAAAATGCTTTCCAAGAAAACATGAAAAACGGAAAACGCGATCAAATTACAATTTTCTAGAAAAGTTTTCCAAGAAAATAGAAAACATTGTTTTCTACTTTTTAAATTGAAATTAGAAAACTACATTTTATTTTCTATTTTCAGTTTACTAGTTTTCTAATATGGAAAACGGAAATTCCATCTGTCAATTCTAAACACGTTTTTAAAAATTTGCTCGTGTTTTCTAGAGATGAAAAACCCCTACCATTTTCTAAAAAATTAGAAATGAAAAACTAGAAAATATTTTCCACAACTATAACTAAACGCGGCATAAATAATTCGATTTTGTGTATGATTCAGGTTTGATGGTGAACTAATGGAAGCAATGTTCGAGACAGTAGCTGCAAACAGAAAATCACCATTAGAAAACAACTCACCAACTCCGAAAACCAAACTGAAATCAGGTCCACCTTCTCAAAGATTCATCCTTGAAACGCGTAAATCACAAAATATAGCGATAATTCTTCGATCATTAGCCGTTTCCAGACAAGAAATCACCGATTGCCTCATTGAAGGCAAAGGTTTAGACATAGATACCCTCGAAAAGCTCACAAATATCCGCCTAACAGAAGATGAACAACAACTCATTCTCAACTATGATCAAGACATAACGAGGCTAGCAGATGCTGAATCTTTTCTTTACCATATCCTAAAAGCCGTCCCCTCGGCTTTTACTAGATTCAACGCTATGTTTTTTAAGTTAAACTACACCTCAGAAGTATCGGAAATCAAGAACAGTTTACAGACACTTGAAATGGCTTGCAAAGAGCTTAAAACTCGCGGGCTTTTTCTTAAGCTTCTTGAAGCGGTTCTAAAAGCCGGAAACCGAATGAATGTGGGAACTTCACGGGGAAATGCTCAAGCTTTTAATCTGAATTCGCTTTTGAAGTTGTCTGATGTTAAAAGCATTGATGGGAAGACAACTTTGCTTCATTTTGTTGTGGAAGAAGTTGTTCGTCTGGAGGGAAAACGATGCATGATTAATCGAAATCACAGCTTGAGAAATTGTACCGTTAGCTTAACGCGTGATACATCTGGAACCAAAGATTACATAATGCTTGGATTGCCTATTGTGGGAGGAGTAAGTTCCGAGTTTTCTAATGTCAAGAAAGCTGCTGATATCGACTATGACATCCTTTTGAAATCATGCTCGGGGTTAAGTGATCATCTGAGCGAAATCAAGAAAACTGCTCAAGAATGCAGTGCTGGTAACGGTGATGGTGAAGGGCGAGGTTTTGTGAGGGAGATAGAGAAGTTTGTTGAAAGGGGAGAACATGAAATTCAAATATTGATGGAAGACCAAGAACGGGCTATCGGACTAGTGAAGAAAACGAACGAGTATTATCAGGCCGGGGCTTCGAACGATAAGGGAAAAAAGTTGTTTCAACTGTTTGTGATAGTGAAGGCTTTTCTTGAAATGGTTGATAAGGCTTGTGTTGATATCACTATAAAACTGCAGAAGAGGAAAAATGGCGGCGGATCTGGCGGAGAGGAGGCGGAAGCAGTCGTGCCGAAACGCCCGACGATGAAGTTTCCGGTTTTACCCCCGAATTTCATTAGCAGCAGCAGTTCGAGTGATTCAGAAGAAGATGATGATTTGTAATTAAGCTACAAAATACAAATGGACCAAATGGTACAGAAACCTTAAGGCTATTCGTAATGGGGCGTTTTTGGGCTCTATAACGCCCCATAACGCCCCTTATAACGCCCCGCCCCACTACGCTTAGGCGTTATGGGGCGTTATGGACGAAAAAAAATTCTCGGGCGTTAGCCAGGTAACGCCGAGAGAGGGGATAAATCAAATGATTGTGGGGCGTTATGGGGCTTTATCCACTACACCATAAAGCTCCATAAAGCCCCTTGCCCAGTCAGCGTCCACATGGCGCATAATGCCCCTTGTGGGGCTTTATGGGGCTTTAACCATTACGGATAGCCTGATACCTGTTCATTCTTATCAGGCATTTTATATTTTGATGTAATCTTGTTTTTGATCATACAAATAGTAATGCACAGAGTACAAACATGATCACAGGTTTGTAAATCATAAATCATAAATCAGAAATCTGAAACCCTAACTGTACAAACTACAAATTGGAACGAATCAAAACCCCAAATTGGGAATGCTAAAAAGCTGAAGTAACCGGGCAATCAAACTATATCGAATCAATGTGATCAAGGTATGTATTTGTGAAAGCTAAACGATTGAACAGAAGAGTAATGCAATCAGAAAAATTAAATAGAACTAATTGCATAGGGTTGAAATTGAACTAATTGATCGGCAAAAAAGCTGTACCTTTTTTTGAATGTTAGTCGCTCATCACTGAAACACCGATTGTGAAGATTGAGATAACGATGAGCGTAGAAGTAGTGTAGAATCCTCGGTAAATTGCTCTTCAAAATCGAATCGTTTCAGAATTAAAACCACAAAACACCATCTTTTTCAAATTCCTCTCATCCTATTTCATATTTCATAAAGAAGAACGTTAAGATATAGAATGCGAGTCACACTCCTATTCTATCATTCACAGTTTCACACTCCTTTTTTATTATTATTTAAAATAAATAAAACTAAAGAGACTACAAATTATTAGAGTAGCATTTTATTAAACCAAAACCTAAAATGAGATAAAATAAAAGCAGCACTCACAGTCACAGCCCTAACGTTTTGCAACTTTCGTTTTCATTTTTAGATACGATCCGCTTATTTCATCGAAAGTCCAAAAATAGCTTCTCGATTTTGGTTCTTTCTAGAGCTTTGTGAAGCCAATGACGTTTTTTTTCTTCACTACGGTTTTTAAGGTTCTTAAAAATCAACCGGAAATTGTGTGTCGAGCGAAAAAGTATTATTGGTTGATTCGAGTGTTTTGCCTTGTTTGTTTTGTTGAGTCGAAGTTGAATTGTTCGGTAGTGGAACCGAAATCCACTTGAGGGGTGACTTTCAACAACTATTTACGTCAACTCATGACAAAACACGGACTTGTTAGTGGCTTTATATTCGTCGAACGTTGCTATAAGTATATCCAGTTCTGATTGCCCGGCTACCACTACTCGTCATAAAGTTGTTTAACCCATTTAACTTGATGATTTTTATGTTCATGTCTTTCCACTTGGAATTCATTTCATGTCTTCCATTTGAGCTAAAACATGCTCTAGAACACCTTGCCAGAATGAAGAGCCTTGTTGATTAGAGGTCCTCGTATCCTCGGAAACGCCTATCCAAATTCTTGTTAATGCGACATCCACCTCGTTGGTCCACAGCCTACACTTCCTCCCCTTTCGCGTGATGGGTTGCTTGTCTTCCTCTTCATCTTTGATTTCGATATCATTGCCCTAGGTTGACTTCATCCCCGTCTTCACTGTCGGGATTTAGGATTGACGGTATTCAAAGTTAGGTTTTTTTTTTTTAACAAACGCTTGGTTTACCATTAGGGTGAATGTTTGACGCATTGAGTTATTCAAGAGTGCGAAGACAGAGATGAAGATTGATATTGAAAGGATGACAGAAAGTTTTTGGTATCCGATGAAACATGGGTGGTATCGAGGTTTGAACTGGTGGTGGTTCGGGTTGTGAGTATGGCCTAACGTGGCTTTTATATGTTTGAACTCGTGGTGGTATGGGGGTTTGAACTGGTGGTGGTCCAGGTCGGACCCTATCGTGTCGTGCCACACCCACTTCACTAACCTAAGGCCATTGGTTGTTGCATTTATGAAGATTTAAACTTTCACCACATATACATGACACCAATCACAATGCTACAAAATCATTATCCAAATTATTTTTAACGGTCAACAAATGCAACCCAGACCACCGTGGGTAACCCAATGACAAAAGAAGTGTCACACTCGCTAAGAGGAGACATTGTTTGAAAGTCCAGGCCCATTAGCTGGACCCATTCCAAGAAGAAGAAGAAAAAAAAATTCGTGCGAGCACGGTGCACTAAAAGAGGAAACATGTGGGCTCCAAAAATCAAGCTTGTGACCTTAAGGTCATGATCTCTCCATCATCACCACCTTCGTCTTCAAATACCTCAACAAGCGGTGATTCGTATAATTCATTGGGAAGGTTATTAGGGCTTTAGGGGGTTGAAGCGTCTTAAATTTTGGTTGAGTGAAAAAATATAATGTTTAAGGTTTGAAGTTTATTGAGGAATAGTGGTTTGGTTATTTTCGTTTCTTGGAGGGCTAAGGTTTCTAACGCCACATTGGTTTTTTTCTTAGGAGATTTTTATTGTTCTCTATCTATTTTTCTTTTTATTATACTCTATCTTGCTAGATTTTTTTATGAATGACCATTAGCAATTGAACATCTAGGAAACTTAGATGACGCTTTTAGTAATAGTTCTCTTTTATTTTTTTTTAATTTTTGATGACATGATGACGATTGACGATGATAGCCACCTCCAAGGTCATGAAAATGGGGTTAAATGGTGACATACACTGATACACATGTTCCCGTTAGATTGGCATTATGCATTTAATCATTGTATATTAATCTAATCTTTTTAGTTAAAGTGCTATCATCATATAATTTAGAAATTGTGGTCCTATTGAAAAAGTTAATACATATATTAAAATTTAATAAACAAATAATTTAGTTAAAATAAAGAAAAGTGGCTCAAACCAACGAAAACGATGTGTACTCAAAACTCCATGATATCACAAGAATATGTGTTATAGAAGTCAAGTATGTATGATAAAATAAAAAAAATAAAACTAAAAAAATTGATTTTATATATTCACAAGATATCTTTTAAACTGCTCTAAATAAAGTTAAGTAGACAATAAATTCAGAAGTTATTGGGCCACTGAGTCTAGCCCTCCTTTTATAAACTTGGCCACGGAAGAAAAAAATGTATGATAAAAATAGAGAAAAAAAACTAAAAAAAATGATTTTGCATATTCAGAATATATCTTTAAAATTGCTTTGAATAAAATTAAGTAGGCAACAAATTCAGAAGTTTTAGGGCCACTGAGCCTAGCCCGCCCTCACAAGAATATGTGTTATAGTCATGGTTGTAAAAATCCCGTTAAATCTTCGATTAGTAACCGACTAATCATTTAACGATGTTAAATCTTCGATTAGTAACCGACTAATCATTTAACGATCTTAATCGATTACTGATTAATCATCAATTAATCCTATCACAGATGATTAATTACTAATTAATATTAACCCAGTCGACCGATGAACGTTTTTTACAACCTTAGACATATACACTTTACTATGACATATCACCGAATATGGGAAAGGTAGAGGCGGCCAAACTTTTATTTGATCGAAACCGAAGATTAACTGATCAAACCTAAATTGGACGATCAATCTTGATTTCGGTTCAAAATCGAACATAATTCGAACCGGTCCAAGACCGACTAAAAAACCGGGTTCTCAAGTCTCTACAACCCTTCTTCCTTGCATAGTCTACCACTCCACCCTTCAAGATTTCTCAAGATTTTTATAAACATGCAATATGTTCATAGTAGAACCAAATAAACATTCCATGTAACATTTAAATATACACCCAAAAAAACCCATCCACCCAATCAAATAAAAAACCCCCCCAAAAAACTACAAATTCTTAATCTTTACACAGCTGTCAAAAGAATCCCAACGTCCCCTAGAACTTATAAAAATTACACCAAACTTTATTTAATTTAACAAAATCAAATCAAGTAATTCGAGTACCCATCAACAAAAGATCCAACGGCTCTCGTTCGCTGACCCCGATCACCCCGTCTGAACAGATCGTACGGCTCCCACAACTCATCCAACGGACACGATCTCCTCTCATCAATCCTCACCCACGGCTTCCCCTTCCCACTCCAATGCAACAAACTCACCGGACCGGAGTGCAACTTCCGGCAGCTCCCTTTCACATTATCCCCGCCGAGCCCGTGCTGGTTCCACCGGTGGTCAATCGGCTCGATATCCCCGGCGAAAACTAACAAAAACGGCGGTAAAGATCCGAGTTCGTAGATCCGTTTTGTCCGCTGGACCTCCATCCAGTTCTCGATCCGTTTCCGGTAGTTCCCGGACCTCCATTTTCTCATATCCATCACCATCACCCCGGTGTTGAAATAGCACGGGTTTCGGGTCCGGGTCCGGGTACTCGACCCGAATACCCGGGTCATCACCGGGTCGGACCAGAACGTTTCGGTGAAGTAGTTTGTGAAGTTTGTGTGACAATATTCCGGGGCTCCGATGACCCGGTTGTTTTGTAACGTGATGTTCCAGAGGTTTTGAATGTCGTCAACTATGATGACGTCAGAGTCCAGGTAGATGACCCGGTCGACATTCGGGTCGAGAATATCGCCCAGGTAGTTCCGGGCGTAGTTTAACGGGTTTTCGAGTGCGATCCGGATGGAGGACGAGATCAGGTTTATGACGGTGTCTTCACGGAAGATGTAGACTTTGAATCTTAGGGACGGGAAAGTGGATCGGACTAACCGGGTCAAGTCGCGGGGGGTTGCCGGGTCGAACTCCGCGGCGATGAAATGGAAGAAGAGGGTTTCGGGGCAGGTGGCGTGGCGGAGGGCGGAGTGGACGGCGGCGATTGTGCCACGTAGGTACTCGGAGTCGATCGTCATTGCCACGTGGATTAGGGTGTCGCGTGAGCAGTACGCGCCGTTGCGGTACTCCGGGGCTTCGGTGAATCCGAACAGAATGTCGGATCTTGACGGAGTCTCGGTGTTTCCGGTCGCCGGAAAGTAACGGATCCCGAGGCAGATCGACGGGAAAGATAGCAGGAAGAAGACGGCAATGGCGGAAAGTGACCGATTCATCTCCGATGGATTGAAGATTTGGAGGTCAGATTATGAAAAATTCATCTCGAAATCAATCAGTATTGAGCTGGATAAGTTTGAAGATTTCAGTAAGAGTAAATGAGGAAGAAGAAGATGATGATGATTTTATGACTGATTTTGTGTGTTTGCAGAGAGATTAAATTGGGGGTTTTTGTGGGGGAGAGGGGGGGGGGGGGGGGGGGGGGTAGGGTTCCCTCTTTTCCTCTCTCAATCACTTGGTTTCTATAAATAATAATTGAGATTGGGTAAAATATATTTATTTATTTGGCAACAAAATTACAAACTTAAAAGCATCAATATCTTATTTTATGGAAATATATAAAATTTTAAAATATAGATCTTTGTTCTTTTTGCTATAACTGTAAGATTTATTTACCATTTAAAACATAGCTACTTACGGACAAAAAATATATGTTTTTAGGTCGGTGTGGTGCGTTTATTTATTTGATTTATAGTGAGTATTAAAATTAACTTGAAATGGTTTAGAAAGGGTAAGTGTAACTAAATCATTGTGAAAAGGTGACAAATAAAATGTAAAATTCCGCCGTTAGGAGCTCGTGAATTTGTTTTTAATCATAAAGTGAAAATTGAAAGCATTGTCTTTAAAAGAAAATTATCATTTTTTAAATTTATATTAATAATTTATTTAGCCTTTTCATATTATTCTCTATCTTTATCTCTATGTTGGTTTTTATAGTTTTTTGCTTTCTTAATTCTTAAGATATAAACAATTAAAACTTTATATTTTAATCAAAAAGACCTGAATATGTTTCTTTGCATATAGAGTTTTATTAAATAAAAACATCTACAATTTAAAGATAAAGATAGAGATAGAGATCACAGTGAAGAAGTAATATAAAATAAACTTTTTAAAATTAGAGATGAAGATATGAATGAAGATTTTACGTATAATATTCTCACTTAAACATGTTTAAATATTGAGGTCTAATGTCACTTAGGCTAAACGTAGTGGGGCGTTTTTGGGCTCCATAACGCCCCATAACGCCCCACATAACGCCCCGCCCCACTACGCTGGGCGCGTTATGAAGCCCAAATTCGCCCCGGGCGTCAAGGGTATAACGCCGGAGAAATGTTGAAATTTCGAGATATAGCCGTTGAACGGCTATATCAACGGTATAATTTTTTTTTTTTTTTTCAATTTTTTTAAATACACTCTCAAACTATATATATATCTCCCACAATTTATAAACTTTCACACATCACCTCAACTCAATTCTCTCCTTCTACTTCTCATCTTCTATATTTTTTAAAAATGTTTCCCAACCAACCCAACAACCAACCCAACTCTCGACCTAATACCGGGGAGAACGAACCCGATCAAAACCTTTGGCAAATGTTTATGAACATGCCTCCCCCTCAATTCCCGTCAATGAACCCCGCCACTCAACCTTTCCCGAACCAATTCTCAAACATGAACCTTTACTCTCAAGGTTTTGCCCAATTCTCCCAACCACAATTTGGAGGTTATCCACCTCAACCATTTCAAGCTTCTCCAACCCCACGACCTTCTCCAACCTCGCGACAAACTCCAACCCCTCGAGCATCTCAACCCTTTTCTCTTCAAGATGAGGATGTTGAAATCGTCCAAGAAACACAAGAGGTCGGTGCATCACAACCAAAACAAAGGAGAGGAAAGAGCAAACGATCTCACAAAAAAAAGGAGGACGACGCGAGAGCGACGAAGGAGATACAATTTTGGAGCGACGACGAGTGTTTCGCTCTTTGTCGAGCTTACATTGAAGCTTCGGAGAACCCGACAAAAGGTTTTTTTTTTTAACTAAAAGTTATATTTTTTTAAAAAAAATAATTTTTTTTTACTAACTTTTGTCTCTTTTTTTTTAGCAAACAATCAAGATGCGAGAGAATTTTGGGACGAGATTCGGTCCAAGTTTTTCACGTTGATGGGGAAGGGCGAATACCGAAACCCGGATTCGTTGTCGTCCAAATGGACAGAAATAAACAAAAAATGTCAAGCTTTCTCAACTTACTATGATCGGTCCAGATCAAATTGGCCGAGTGGTGCGAACGACGCCGACATTTACGATAGGGCGGTGATCGAATATGGAGCGGAGCGTGGTCACTTCACTCTCAAAAGGTGTTGGTCGTTTCTCTACCAAAGCGAGAAGTGGAGTTCGAAAGCGGATATAACAACACGTCAAACCCGAAAAAGCAAGAAATCCAAGACGTCGTCTTCCGCCGATCCCGAGTCGTTTGACTCCACCGCTCGAACATTCGATATTAATTTGAATGATTCGGACAATGATGATGAGGATGATGCTCCGACTCCACCCGTGGAGACTACTAGTGGGAGGCCAAGAGGTCGAGATTTCGCGAGGGCTAACCGTAGAAAGGCTCCGGTCGAATATCACGCGGTGATGGCCGAGAGTATTCAAGATCTTGCACGGTCGAAGAAAAAGCAAGTCGAGCAAATCGACGATTATCAACTCGACAAGGATCTCGAGTTTCTCGCCCAAAAACCACCTGAAAACGCCGATCCGGTTTACCTCGCCCTCCATCAGAAAAAGATGGAACGAATAAAAAAGAAATGGAAGTTGTAATTTTTTTTCTTAAATTAGTTGTAATTTTTATTTTTATTAAGTTGTAATTTTTTTTTTAAATTAGTTGTAATTTTTATTTTAATTAAGTTGTAATCTTTTATTTTTAATTAGTTGAAATTTTTATTTTAATTAAAATAGTTTTAAAAAAATAAAAAATAAAGAAATATTAAGTAATGATGGTGGGGCTTTATGGGGCTTTATCCACTACACCATAAAGCCCCATAAAGCCCCTTGCCCAGTCAGCGTCCACATGGCGCATAATGGCCCTTGTGGGGCTTTAACCATTACGGATAGCCTTAGAGGTAAAAAAATTTATAACTCAATTTCCATATGCATTTTCAATCTTTAAATTTTAAAGGTTTTTTATATATCTTTTTTATCTTCATCTTCAAAATATATAGTTTTACTTTAATAAAACTATGTATAGAGAGAAACATTCTCATCTTCATCTTCATCTTCGACTCCAAAATATAAAATATTGATGCTTTGTATTTTAATCATTTTTGTTACACCTCAAGCATTAAAAAAGAGAAAACAATAAACAATAATATAGCGATGGAAATAGAGAATGAGACATAAAAGGTCGGATAAAATATTAATATAAATTTATTAATATTTGGTATTTTTGGGAATGTGATCTTAATGTCAATGTGGGACTAGTCACTTGGTAGAAGCTTTATTATTTTAGTTAGAAGGTTCTAGGTTTAAACCCAAACAATAATATATTTGACTATTTGGTGTAAAATCATAAATAAATATTTACCGTTAAAAAAAAGAATGCTCTAATTAACACACTTAAACTACATTAATAGTAATTACGATAAAGATATCTTACCTTTTTAAGTGATGGGAAAAATTACCGTTCAAAAATAAAAAACGGCGTATTTGACTACGGTAATGCACTAATACACACAAAATTGGGTAAATTTCTTTTTCTGTCCGTAGGTCTGTTTAAAATTTTCTGTTTGGTTTAACTTGAAAATCTTTAACACTGTGTTTCCGGGTTCACTTAAGAAGAGAAAGAAATGGAAAGGGAAGGAAGTGTAAAATTTTTGTGTTCCTGAGTTTCATTTAAGAAGGGAAAGTGAAGGAAACAAAAAAAATTTTAGTTCCCGTGTTTCATTAAAGGAGAGAAAGGGATGGAATGAGAGGGAAAGTTATGCTATTTTCTATTGATTTTCTTTTCTTCCGATTTAAAATGATTTGAAAGGAAATGAATCACTCCCTTTCTCTTCCTTTCCCTTCCTTTCCTTTCTCTTCATTTCTCTTCCTTTCTCTCTTTAAGTAAACTCGGAAACACAGCGTAACCGTTTATTTTCCAGCAGATTTGGCCTCTAAATCTAAAGCTACCCATAAAATTTCTTAAGTCAAATCACGTGCCCTACCACAAGAAGCATTTATATCCTTTAAACTTGGTGGGGATTTTGAATAATGCAAAAACCGAAAATTTTAATAAATATCTATCTGAAATTGAAAACGTGAAACACTTTTAGATCAAAACTATATAAAATATATGTCAAATATTCCAATCAATTTACAATCATATTTGTGATTTCAAGATTTCCATATGAGAAACTTTTATAAATTTCATAAGTCAGGGTTGATGAAGAGATCGAACTTTTAACATGAGTGTATGCAGATAACTGAAATTGCAGTTATCTAAACTGAATTGAATTTTGAATTAAATTACACATTTAGCTTGACCCTAGTCAGGGGCTTTATCGCTTAGACCCGCTTCTCTCGAGGGCGTTGCCCCTTGGATTCTTCGATAGTTTCGATGAACTTCAAATAATGTTTAAAGATACACAATCTCAAATTACACTAAGATATCCAACACAAAGTTGATTTATTATGTGACAAATAACCATAGTTACATATTTTAGAAAACAAAATATTATAGGTGTATAAAATATAAGGTTTACTTAAATTAAAATAAGATGCAACGAATTGGAAAAAACCTGCAGAAACAAATATTAAATGGCTGTAAGTTACTAAGTCGTAATGAACAAGGTGAAATGTCATAGTCCGATAAATACCAAGTAACAAGAACATAATTTTTAAATGATATATTGACTCATGGTTAAAGTAGTTTGTTTCATATGTTAATTATTGCATAGCATTTAATTAACAATTGCATGTTAATTATTTGAAACTTAAAAGATTTTATTTTTTTAATAGCAATTCTTAATTTTTTTAGCATGAATACATCCACATGTATCTTGTAAGGTAAATTCTTGGTTACAAGGCACACCATTTAACCATCATGATGTGTTAAATCCGATTAATTTAACTAATTAAAGTTTTAAACTACTAAAAAGATTTTTCTTAAAAAAAAAGTAATGTTATAGTATTTTATAGTGTTTTCTTATTCAATAGACTGAGTTTGGTAATCTTGGTTTAAATTCGGTTTTGAACCCATACGGGTAAGATGTTAAAGAAGAGAAAACAAAAAGAAAACGCACAAAGATCGAAATTTGCAATTTTGTATAAACTCTTTATTTTTTATGACCACTAAAATAACAACTAAATAAACAAAATATTGACATGGTCAATTTGTAATTTACTTAGGGCTATTAATTTGACATGGTCTTATTAATTGATATAGACCAAGTATTTTATCAACGGGTTTTTGGTAGGTTTAAAAACTAATGTTAATATTTTATAACTTTTAATTATTCAACTGTCTGTCACTAAAATTGTGAATTAAAACAAAATCAATTTTATATGTATGTAACAGTTAATCATATAATTCACCAATATAACATGTTTTACTAAGTATGCATTAGCCTTGCATCTTTTGTTATGAATTTCTTGATCCTTTTGTGGTTTATCATATGTTCTAATGCTTATGACACTTGAAGGATGGACTGTAAATGACTGACTATTTTGTAAGTAATATTTCTATCATATATTCCTAAATTTTTTTCATTACAAACTAAAAATGACCAATTAAATGACAACTAATGTATACATTAACTTGTTTTTTATTTATATATTATCTTAATAACCAGACTAAATAGATAATCTACTAATAATAACAGATATCCCAATAAAAGTTCATCTGATTTGAAAACTAGCATTAAATTATTGGGAGGATTGTGTGATGATGAAATCATCTTCAAACCGAATTGATAACGATAAAGTTGTGTGAAAATGAAAAACGATGTGAATTTTGGAGTTTTCCATTTTTGTTCAGCTGTTGTTTCACCTTTGGAGAAGAACGATTAAAGGAAGGGATTGAAGGAAGGGCTACTCCTTTTCACCTTTGGAACCCTAATCGATGGAGGAGGAACGAAGAAGAATGATTTCAAAATGAGATTTGTCAATTTTAAGGTTTTTATTAAGGGTTATTGGATTTTAATAATCCAAGTTATTACCAACTGGCCAATATTAATCCCAATTTTAAATTTTCCCTACATTAATCCCGATTATTCAAGTGTTGGATTTCATTGGACCCCCGTTAAGTTTTCTTTAACTCAGTTAGTTGTTTGCTGATGTGGCACTTTATGTGTTTTTTTAACCAAATTATTATAATTAAGGGACTAATCTTGTAACTTTCTCAAAATACAAAATTATAAATTAAAGAAATAAAATAAACCGGCGACCTTCTTAGTCACCATCTCCGACGCCCTTCCACCGGAAATAACTTCAACACACAAATCAATCTCATTCTCTCCAGGCAAACAACACCAAAGAAAACCCAAGCCCACAATCTTTAACCAGAGAACCCGACCAACTCATCACGGGTTGACCCGACCCCCATAATTTCTCAGCAGAAAGACAGGTTTGAAACAAGAACACCGCATTCCCCATCAATTTACCAAAAAACCAGCTGTAAACATCCCAATAAACTTCAACAGGCAACCCATCAACCAATATTGTATAATTCCCTCTGAACTTCCATTGAAGTCTCTTCACTTCAACAGGCAACCCCTTTGATTTGAGTTACAAAAGGTTCAAGATTTCTTGAATGATTTAGGCATTGGGAATTTGTGGGTGATCTTATAGGCTCCCCTGTTCCTCCGGCGAGTACTGACACAAACCGAAGCTGAACTTTGCCGCCCCTGCTCCTCCATCAACGTCGTATGTGTGTCGCAACGGTGTTATTTGGGACCAACAAGTCGATTCTGAAAGGCGAGCATCGAAACCAGTTGTTGGTGGTTTCTGTCACCTCGGTTTTTATGAAAATTGGTTTGTTCCGGTAGTGGACATCGACGGCGGAGATTAATTCGGTTGCTCGAGATGATGTTGATGATGATGTTAGAGTTTGAGGCGGTGGAGTGGTGGTGGTGGGGTCCGGGGAGGATAGAGGGAAGGAGTGGGAGAAAAAAGAGCGGTGGTCGTTTGTGTCGTCGGAGAAGGTGGAGATGATTTGGGGAGTTTTGGTGGAGGGCCATGTTGAGTGGCAGAGGGTGGACCAGAGGTGGTGGGCGGCGGGTAAAAGAGGAGAGCTATTAGGGTTTTTTTTAAAGACATTACAAATACAGGTCCCTTCAATTTAAAGAATTTACAGAACAATCCCTCGTTTTTACTAACTTTGTTAAAAATGACACATAAGATGCCACATCAGCAAACCACTAACGGAGTTAAGGAAAACTTAACGTGGGTCCAATGAAATCCAACACCTTAATAATTGGGATCAATGTATGAAAATTTTGAAATTGGGATTAATATTGGCCAATTGGTAATAACTTGGATTATTAAAATCCAATACACCTTTTATTAAAAGATTTTATAAGATATTTTAAAGTAAAAAAAAAAGGATGTCTAGTGTAGCTCTTTAGGATCAATAACTTATGTATCAAATTTGGGGTAAATTTTATTGGTATTCAAAAGAATGGAGGCAATTGATTTAAATCGAATAAAAGATTTATGGGGCAACTTCCATTTTGATTACGCTTTTTCTCCATCGTCGAGTGCTTCTGGTGGTATCCTTTCGGTTTGGGATCCTACGGTGTTTACTAAATCGGGAGAGGAACGTTTAGATCATCTTCTCATTGTGAAAGGTACTTGGTTGAAACATTTTCTTTCGTGTGTTTATGTTGAATGTTTACGCACCTCAACTTGAAAGTCAAAAGATCAATTTATGGAGAACTATTATTGACTACATGAATCTTAACCCCGGGATTTTTGTCATATTTGGAGATTTTAACTCGGTCAGAAACAAAAGGGAAAGAATTGGTCTCTCTTTTTCTAGCTCCAACGCTTCTCATTTTAATGGTTTTATCAATGAAGGGGCCCTTGTTTTTTTTTTTTTTTTTTTTTTGAACAGCAAAAATATATAGAAACAAACAGGCGCTTGCTGGTTAGAAAAACCTAACCAAACAAGACAAAACACCAACGTTTAAACATACAACAACGGATTATCTAACCATCTAAAGCTAGGAATATTAAAATGCTTATTCCTAAAAGACATAAACAAAAAAGACATACGAACAACCGAGTCAAAAATGGAGCTCGGAGTGAGGTCGTTGTGATGATGTAAAACCTCATTACGAGCCTTCCAAATCAGCCAATACATAACCCTACAAATGCCATTGATTAGAACCTTGCGCCGCTTGTTGAAGTGAGAAGCTTCGATCCAATCAAAAATCTCACGAGGAGAACCACAAATAGGAGCATCGATGCCTAACCAACCACGCACCCTATCCCAAGTAAACTGAAATCTCGAACACGAGCCGAAAAGATGACTGAAAGTCTCTAGTCTTTCATCACACAATAAGCATCCAAAATCTGAAGTAATAATTTCTTTTTCCAATAGGTTTACCCGAATCGGAAGACGATCAAGAAGGAGTCTCCAAATAAACACATTTATCTTTTTAGGTAACGCTTTGTTCCAAGAAGTTATAGTGTTGTTACCATGAAGACTAGCTTCTTCAATGACTTTTCGAACTTGCCGCACCTCGAAAATATCCTTGCCATGAAAATCCCAACCCCATATATCGTTACCCACACCAACCACGACCCCATGCAAATCGGCGCACAACCGATCGAGTTGGTGTTCTTCAATGCCGCCCCGAATTGCTCTTCTCCAATCCCAAACCCAATTGTTACCCGAAAATCTAT
>JBCNJP010000017.1:6391119-6443023 GCA_039602395.1 Deinandra increscens subsp. villosa
AATTTCCACATATTCCCTTGGTTCGATAACCCTAACTTACCACTACTACAAATCAATCTAGTTGGGGATTTGAAACGGCCTGACAAACCGTTATCATTGGTTAGCTTTCACTTTCCTCTTTAGTATCAGATAGTTCCTCAAACAAAGTTCTTGCACATTCTTGATGTGAGCATTTGGTTAAGAACCATCGACGGTGTGCTTAGATTTCTTTCATGGTTGCTTCGCAGGTGTAGAGCTTAGCCTGTTGCAATTGAATATCATTGTGGTTTTTTTTTTTACTTTCATGTGATATGAGATTCTAAATTCAACTTTTAATACCTTGTACTCATCATATGTTTTCGGTGCAAGTTCAGCAAGACTCTGTCCAGTTTCTGTTTCAGATTGTGTCAGTTGCAAGGCTTATTGAATTATAGGCCTTGCTTGTATGTTGTTGAAACTGGATAGCATTGATATTTTTTTAGACAGTTATCAACTAATTTTTTGGTTGATGAGTAATTGCCATATTTAGTTTCAGATGTAATTTACTGACCTGTTGATAATTTCCTACAGGTTTGGCAAAAGTGGGTTGATGTATGGGACGGTGATGTCAGTGGTCTCTAGTTGTAGCTTCGTTGCTGTAAGTTTGAAGTTATATAATTGCTTGTTTGTTGTAAATATTGTGTTATAATAAATATACCTTGGTATTTGGTGACTTTCACTGCAGCTACAATCAAGATTTGCCCGTTGATGTTCTTTATGGTGAATGACAACGCTACAGATTGCCAGAGAGTTAGGACGATTTCATAGCCACTGCAATCAAATTTATGTACATTAGAGAATTGAAAAAGAACTATGGAATAGGTCTGTGAATATTAGGTGTAGATCAGCAAGACATCATGAAGATTTGAATATGAAACTTATATGGTGAAATTTATGGTGTTATTTGATACAATATTACATAAGGCCATGTTCAAGAAATTTGGATAATTTATTACATTCAAACTAAAAAGGCACCTGAAAGTGTTATAATTTTTAAATTTACAAAGGTAGTTTATGTAGAAAGTGAAATGATGTATCTGATTGCTATAAGAATGTGAAGTGTAAGTTGTTGGTTAAATCTAAGAGTGGGTATGAAAATTGACTTACGAAGTCAAACACCTTACAATTCAACTTTATGATGATAAATTATATAAGAGGACTATAAAATATAAAGTGATCTGCATAAGTTTCATAAGAAGATCAACTTTCTTGTTGCTTTTCTCTACTTTTGCCTCGATGATGTCACCCTGTTGATATTAAGACAGTTATTGTGTTGTCAGTTACTTTATTGTTTTTGTATGATTATTAGCAATAGCAATTTGAAAAAAAATTACCTTTGCATCAACCAAAAGGTAGTATTGATCTTTACTCTCATGGGTGCCGGTGTAAGGACGTTATTTCCTTATCAACCCTACTTCAATTGGAAAAGATTTGAGACGTGGTTTGATGTTTTCTATGCCTTTCGAAGTCATTGGCTTTGATTTCAGTTTCTGTAAAAAAAATGTCACTTGTAAAAGCAATCAAGTAACTGTAAGAACAACTTTCATAATTGGCAAAAATATTTCTACCTAATAGCTATCTAAGTTTACATGTAGATAGTATTGATATAAAGAAAATAAGCTAATATCAAAATAAGAAGCTTACATTATGACAATATGAAAGAACATGATAACTTACCTTAAAAAAGACAGTTGTACCAAAAAAGTGAACCTGCAACATAAAATTAACTGATAAACAAATCAAAAATTTAACAGATACACACAATGAGAAAGAAGAAAAATAAGAGAAAAGTTTAATAGAAAAATAAGAAAGGAAGTTACTTATAAACTATAAAGTATAACAAACTAAACAAATGCACACATGATTTGCTAGAGGCAAAAATGATATCTTTGTCATTTCCAGCAGCCTAAATAATACCGATGACAATTAAATAATGATTTAATCAACTCTAGCCCACTTGTAAAATAATTAATCCTAATTAACAGGAAACTTTGATGGATGATAATTCATTATGTGAACTCTTTTGAACGGCATTAATTGGATGATTCAGTAGAACATTTTAATTGTCAAAAACAAATAGACATTTATACTAACAACACAACTACAACTGGTGAGCACCCAAAGTGCAACCAGCTACCAAATTGAAGAAAATGATAGCACAAAAAACAATTGGCATCTCTATACCAAAAGAAAACAACTGACATTTAAAATTTATAAAAGCTTGCAACCATCTGTAGCTAAAAAAAGAGTAGCACCCAGTTAACCAAATTCAAACAAAATATTAGACAGTGGAACAACCAAATTATAGCAATAAAACCCAGAACAAACAAATAACGACCCTCAATTTCACCACTAACATATAATCTAAGAACACAAACACTTAATCGTACCGCTAACAGGGAAGAGGCGCACTGCAAGCTCCAAAGAAAACAACCTGCAAATAACGAAAACGATTACTAAACCTTAATGAAGCAAGAAATCGCATACCTGAATACGGTTTGATCTTTGAGATCCCCAAATCGCCGCCAGAAACCGATGAACCCTAGCAACCGGCGTTGACGCAGACTCGTAAACACATAAAAGACCTTCATTAATAATATCATGTGCTAGATGTGCCAGGCTACTGCTACACTGGTTCATAGAAAGCTCGAATCTGAGGTTGTCAACCTCCCGTGTGTAAAGATCAATTGCCATCCACCTTGATAGAAGAGATACATCTCTTGTAACCTGTGATAAAAATACGATTCATATATTACACGGATGCTATTATTACTGAGTTAATCCATTCGTTCATAGAACTGAAATAAGGCTGAGTTTAGGAAAAAAGATCTGATCTGAAACCTCACCTTTGCAGTGACATTAGGATTTCCGTCTCGATCACCCCCCATCCAGGATCCCAATCTTATTGGTGTGCATGTCAAAGGAAGTGGCTTCCCAGTATGCTGAAAGAAAAACAATTACACAAAAAGATTTATATAAATATAAGCCAGGACAATTTACCTTCTTTAAAGCATTGCTGAGACGGCGTAAGTAATGAGGTATGGCTTTCCAAAGGGACTGCTCAACATAATTCAATCCTGGTTTCACACAAATAATAAGTAACAGTATTTTCTTTATAAGCATCCAAATATATGTACCTTCAGAAAGAGTTTACCAGCTCTAGCTTAGTCTACTGGTGTAGGCTTGTGGCGTCTAAATTCATCTATCTGCCATATTGAGGTTATCTCTCTCACCTATAAAATTTAATTTTGAAGATCATTCACAAAATGATTCAGTCACTTTTGCTTCTATTCAACACAATTTGCAAGAGCGCACCAGATCTTCTATTAGAGTGTCTTGATCTTCCTGTGTAAGATCCTTGCGGTCATTAACTTCCAATAGATGCTGAAAGGATCAACAAATAAAGGTCAAGTTGCTATCAATAATTTAACCAAAACTTGATCTCAATAATTAAACAAACAACTTACAGAGATTCTAAGGTGTTTGTATTGAAGAGCACGTCTGTTAATCTGAGTTGGATGTGCAGTGAGGACTATCTCCACCGCCTATATGGAAATAAGGAATTATGTAAAGAAAATACAAAGATATTATAAACATCTAACAGAAATTTAAAAGTTCCAAAAACCATACCATCTCTGCACTCTGCAATGGGAAGATGCAAAGTGAGTTTTCATTCCCTTCGTCTGCGATTCTATATCCCACCCCAGCCGTCGTCAATTGATTTTTCGTAATATCCCCTTTCTTTGCATCTACAGAAAAAGAATTAAAATCGATGAGAGACGACATCAAAGTTACGCAATTGAGGTGAATCGAAGCTGTAGCAATTTCTATCACAATAGCGATACGCAACACAATCAGCGGCACACCGGAAAGCCACTCGCCGTCGGAGGCGGAGCACCGACCTTGTCGGTCGGCGGCACAACTAAAAGCCATCGCAATCTATACTCGTAACCGACAAATGTTAAAGAACAGAATAGGAAGAAAACCTCGTCGCCTGAGCGTCACAAAATCTGCTACAACGTGACCGGAGCAACTGTAGATATAAGCTTTAGCCATGGCGGTTCGTAGAGAGAAGAAGAAACATCGTTGTGAGAAAAGCTTACTTCAAGAGAGATCCAAACCCTAAAACCACAATCAGCGGCACATCGGGTCCTGAGAAAGATGGAAGAGAAATATGAGATAGGAACACGTACAATGAAAACCCTGACCGGAGCTCCGATTGAAAGAATACCGCATTTTTTTGACCCGGATCCGGATCCGGATGGCACAAAAGCATATGTCCAACTCTCTATTGTATATATATACAATGCGTATAAAGAGTAATCAATTAGGTGATTAGGTAACGGAAGAACTTCGAATTCAATTAGGGGTGCTTTTTTTTTTCTTTCTTAATATGTAAATGTTATAGCCATAGCAAATCACCAACCGTCAAAAAGGACACCTAAAAGATGGAACACCGGGCTTGTTTGGGATTGTTTATTTTGATGAATAAGTGTTTTTTGTTAAAAGAACTTATTAGCTTATTACTTTTTGAAAATGAGTTTTTAAAAAGGTGTTTGGATTAGCTTTTGTGGTGGGAGAAGATAATAAGTTGTTTTTAAAAAGTGTTTGTTTTATCTTTATATGTAAAATTACTAAAAAGGGGTTAAGTGGGTATAAGGTTAGGTGGGTTATAAAGTTAAATGAGGGGTATTATGGTAATTGAACACTCAATAAGTCATAAGCAGTTTTGAAAAGTCCTGACTTATAAAAACTGACTTATTAACTTATAGGAAAAGCTAAAATCCAAAAGTGCTTATAAGTTTGCCAAACATTAAAAACAACTTATTAACTTTTTAAAAAGTCAATAAGTTAATAAGCAGTTTTTATAAGCAATCCCAAACATGCTCTAACTTGGTAACATATTTGGTGATATGAACCAGAAAGGACATCCACTTCCATAAGGAAAATCACACTTCCAAAATATGCTTCATATTTGAACTTTTGACCATCATACATGTGAAATTATAAATATAACATAGGTCCTAAACATACTAATTAACTAACACAAAAAAATATATCTATACGTAGAAGGATGAAAAACTCTACTTTCAACATAGGTCCTCAAACATATTAAAGAGCAATTAACTTAAAAATGTCTTTAGGTTCTTTCTTGCTTTTGAGTATGTAGAATTTTTAATAAAAAAACATGTAATCTCATTGTATTTGTTACTCTTCATGGTCCAAGAAACGCCAACCCACACAAAATATATATATTTGGAACAATACAACTTAAAAGAAATGATTTATCATTTGTAAAAAACATACCCTAGAGATAATCTCCTCCCTGTCCCTTGGGGTAGGCTAGTAACTTGTTTTTCATTTAACTTCCAGCAAGACAACAAATCTAAAATTGCACGTACAAATACAAAATAAAACCAAGTAAACAATTAAAAAACTATCACAACTGCAATTGTTACAAATCTTCAAAAGTTCAACCTATGTGTACTTCATTTGAGAAGATTGTGGGTTCTTTAATGGCGTTGCTCCGTTGAAGGTACAAATTTATTGTTGATGTTATGTTGGATCGTCTTTTTTCCTTTGGGATCTCTTAGATGTGAAAGTTTTTTGGGTTATCAATCGGCGGACATGCGATTTTGTTACAATATTGCAGGATCGATTTTCTATTTGCTTTACGGTTGTTAATAACCCGGATGATGTCATTTTTGGTCTTATGATATTGTTGTTGGATCGATTTTCTGTTTGGTTTTTGGTTCTTAACACTCCGGATCTAAAACTTTGTTGGCTTTTCTGTTTGATTTTGGGATTGTTTGTCCTAACTACTGCTCTTGGCCTCCTAATAGTCTGATTTTTGGATCTGATCTGAGCTATCTTAAGGCTTTTCTATGATAATTGAAGCTATGATGGCGGTCAGAGCTAACTTAAGGCTGCTCATGATTATAAGAAACCGATTTGCAAACCGAACCGGTATAAAAACCGGAACCGGTTCAAGATAGAAACCGGTTTAAAAAAAACTGGTCTAGTTCGAGTATAAACCGGCGGTACCCCATCAATTTGACATTCTTCTTTGGCGAACCGGTTCCAAACCGGGTTGTCTCTGAAACCGATTTAGAATCGATTTGGAACCGATTTAGAACCGAGTTGTTTCCAAAATTCCAATTAGCCACTAATCGTTTAAATGCCATTAGCTGGATTCTAATGAGATAGTCGCTGAATTTCCTTAAGTCACAATGTCAACATTAATGAGATTAATTTGATTAGCCATTTTGTTAGCGTTACAATTTAATTTTTCTTTTACAATTCGACCTTTAAGTTATTATAAATAGCGAGTATTTTTTATTGAATCACACAACTTTCTACTCTTGTATATCTCAAAATCTCTTATAACGTTTCATCATCTTCAGTTAGGTTTTGTTCAAGCTTTAAAAAATTTGTAATGTAGTTTTAGCCAACTTTTTTGTCTTATATCAAGTCTTAAGCTCTGTTTAGTTAATCATTTGAAAGAATAAAAAAACCGGTTTGTTTACAATCTGGTTCAATCAAAACCGGTTTTAAACTGATCCGATTCGGTTCTGTAGGTTTGGGGTTTTGTTGCTTCAAACCGGTTCATAAGCCGGACCGATTATGACTAAACCGGTTTTGACCAGAGTTGACCAAACCGGTTCCGGTTCACAACCCGAACTGGTTTGTAAAAAAAAACGGTTTTGTACACCTCTAGGCTGTAATGAATATGTTCCGAGCCTTATTTTTCATGAAAATGACTTTCTAATTGACAATCATATCTACTTAGATAGTGATGAATATGTTAGAGCATTCACAGTCCGTTCCCCATCCCCATCCCTATAATTTATACTTTAATCATTACTTTTTCTCTCTCTTACACTCACAACCATAATTAAATAATACTTTTTATACCCTTATTATTACTTTTTCTCTCTCTTTCAATCACAACAAAACCAAAAATTTTAAAAATCATCAGTTTTTCCCTCAAATATAGGGATGAACAGTAACTTTTTCTCTCTCCTCCACTCACAACCACTCAAAACCACACCCTAAAATTTAGGGAATATACACACATATTTTTAGGGGGTGGGTTGTGAATGCTCTATGGGCCTTATTTGTAATGAAATTGACTTTCAAGTTAACGTAGGTCTGCATTTAGATGCTAATGGATTGTACTAATTTTCCTTTATGTTTCGCTCTACAAACTTTGCTTGCAGGTATAGAAAAGATGATGTTGATTGCTATACGGGAGTGAAGACTAGTTATATTAGTTTTTAATTGCTTTCTATTTTTATAGGTATTTTTTAACGTATGCAAATGATAAGATCATAAGAAAATAAGTTGGTAGATGAGTTGCAAAAATGTATTAACTGTGTATGTTTAGATACATACATTGGATGAAAATGGTCCCCCAAGTTTTCTTACTTTTTCATTTTACATTATTTAGAGAATGTTTGGAAGTGTTTATTTGAGTACAAAAGTGATTTTAGTTTATTCATATTTCATTTTTCAATTAAACACAACCAAAATAACGGTTACAACTCAGTCAGACATACGGGGCAGACGGGCAACAAGCTGCGCCGCAAGCCCTTTTTGAATAGCAAAACCTAAGCGGATAAAAACAAGTTTCTGAGCTCTAGGAGTCACTATATGCCCTTGCATAACCTTCTGGATCCGCCCGAGCGTGTCCGCAGCCTCTGACGCGAGGTGCCCGAACGTGTCAAAAGCAAAGGGGACAAACACATGCTGATTCTCGAGACATGCCTTCTCGTGCTTGTCCACCTTACCCGCAGCCGCCTTAGCAGCAGCCTGCCCCGCCGCGAAAACTCCAGAGCCAAAGCCCGCGAGGGGAGAGACCCCGGTCAGATCGATGCAGGCGTGCTTCCCCCTTGACCACCCGAACACCAGGATGTCCGCCGGTCTAAGGGTCGAACGCCCCTCTTTTGGGTCAGTTAAGAAGTTGACGGGGGCTTCCTTCTTGGCTGAGATCCCAGCCTTTCTGAAAATGTCAAATAGCACATCCCGGACCCAGTCATGACGGTATTTGAAACCCGGGAGATCTTTACAGTGAACCGCGTGCTCCCCAAACGAGTCCAAACACGCCTTGCGGCAAACAGGGCACTTTTCGTCCGCGGGAAAGAGGGATATCATGAGCCGGTACTTGAGAATAGATCGGTATTCGGCCGACGACATGCGCTGCCCGAGCCCGTCAATGGGGAGAGCATGGAGGAAATCTTGGGCATGTGGTTGACGAAGACAGCTCCACACCGCTTTTTGCCTAGTATTCATATTAAACCGGGTCTCCATATCCACCACGATTTTGCTGAAAAGGGCATTCGCCAAAACATGTTGGGGTTTTGGGGGGGCGGTGTCCTTGTCAGAGAAACCGCTAAGATCAAAACCCGGTACGATGTCACGCAGGGCAGCCAGAGCGAAAAATTGTTTGGATTAGTTAAAAGTACTTATTAACTTATAACTTTTTGAGACGACTTTTAGAAAAATTGTTTGGATTAGCTTTTGTGGTAGAAAAAGTCACCAAGTTGTTTTTAAAATTTGTTTTCTTATCTTATTCATGTAAAATGATGAAAATGGGAGAAAGTGTTGAGGTCGTGTGGGCAAAAAATGTGGGGCATATTAGTAAATTTCATTTCAAAAGTCAAAAAGAGTTTTTAAAGCCAAGTTTTATTGGCTTTTGGAAGATTATTTTTTTCTCCTTACCAAAAAGTTAAAATCAAAAGTGCTTTTAGATTACCCAAATAATATTTTTAACTTATTGGCTTTTCAAAAAGCCAATAAAGAGATTTTAAATTGAATCCCAAACATGCTATTAATTTGCTTGTTTAGGGTTAAATACATTGGTTCAAGTTTAATGGGTTCAAATCTATTATGTTAACAAGGAATAACACTAGCCCAACAAGCTAACTAGTCATTGGACTTATGAATGAAAAATTGAGACCTCTTCTTGTAGAGGGTAATAAGGTTCTTATCACTACACCATCACTTAAAAGATTAATATTTTGCTAACCAACAGGATTAAGATAAATTATAAATTAGAGCTTGTACCACCCACTTCACTTGCTTTGCTTATAGTAGGAGGCAATCTTTTTCCACATTTTTGTGCAATACACAAATCGTAAATGTTGCGCAAAAGGATACGAAGCTAGTATCGATGCTTTATATAAATAAGCAAAGTCGAATGATGTTGTTAATGGTACATATAAATAGGTTAGTTAACACTCGTATATTCATGGTTCTAAAAAAAACACTTGTATTTTGAGCAACAAATAACAACTACATAGTATTCTATTTTCTTTTATTTTAAAAAAACATTTGTTTGGAATAATTTAGTTTATAATTTCTTTTTGTGACAAAATAGGTGAAAGATTTATAAAACAAAAAGGAAGTCCCAATTTCATATATGAGTCAACAACTTTATGCAGGACGGTGAAGTTAGTCAATTTGGGTCAGTACATGTAGTTTAGGTGAACCACTTTGTGTTCGTTTCCGTACTACTTGTTAAGCAACACTTTTATAGTTCATGTATCTAATTTTGACTACTTCTAATTTTGACTATTTCTTCTTCCATTTGACTTTTTAAAATTGTACACCCGAGAGCGACTTCTTTCATACTTTATTATTGCTAATAACATTATATTAAACCACAAAATTGATCATGCCTTATTGGTAGTTTTGCAGCTATACCAGTTCAACCCTTTATCCATAAGTTAACTGTCATTTGAATTAGTCAAAATTACTCAAATGCCCTTGTTATGAACTTTTCCAATTTAACTCCTTTGTAAAAGTTAGCACTAGCATGCTCCCAATATCTAGAAACAAACAAGGGTATTTTAGTTATTTTCAAATACATTCAACTAGATTTTACAACCCCGTGTTGCCGTGAGGATTACGCAGGTACACAAAACATGGCATTGCTAAAACGCACAGTAAAATATAAAAATACAAAAACCTACGCAAGAATGTTAACATTAGAAGCTTAGTGAAATATAACACAAATAAAAAACGAAACCCTCACAAAATGAATTAAAAAAAATTAAAAGTTGGTATAAAGAAATAATATTAAAAACCATCACACGAACTAAAAGAAAAACATCTGAAAGCAACGATGTAAACTAAAACTATAAACCAAGAAAAACGCTTTAAACAATTGTACTGTACCACTAAATCATGTCTTAAAATGAGTTGTGCTTGGATAAGAAACTTTTTTTTATGTCACGTAACAACACCATGTGCTGCCACGTGGGCTAATGATTTAACGTCAACCTGGTTAAACATGAACTGAAGGGCAATTTAGGTAAAAATCACCAAGGGTATTTAAGACATTTGGATAAAAGAACTGAAAAAACATAAGGGTATATCAGTAATTTTGACCGAAAAGCCCGGGAAGACATCACCCGACAAATTCAAGAAATGCAAAACTGAAATTCAAGAAATGTAATACTTCTTCTTTTCTTTGAAAGCGTCAGCAAATACTCACGTCGGCAAAACACCATATCCAAATTACTTTAAGCCAAAACAAAGCAATAATCAACAATAAATCTTCTTCATCATCTATTCATCTTCCCCTAAAATCTCCTCTCCATTTCAATGGTTTCCAAAATTCAATTCCCCCCATTGTTCTTCTTCTTCTTTTTCTTGTTTTCATCTTCCTTCTTACCTCAATCATCTTCCCAATTCACCCCTCAAAACATCCAAGTCTTCTTTCCATTCCACCGCCACCACCCTCCTCCTCCTCCTCCGCTTCCACCGCCACCACCACCATTACCGTCAACGGAAACCACCACACCGACTCCCGTCGGGACCGACTCCCCGTCAAATTCATCAAATAAAACCGTTGTTGCTGCAGTTGCGGCAACTGCAGCAAGTACTTTGGTTTTATCCGGGCTGTTGTTTTTACTTCTTGTGAAGTATAAACGGCACCTGAAAGAAAAGGAAAAACCGGTTGTACAAGGTGGTAACGGGAACGGAAGTTACGGAACTGGAAATACACATGATCCAGTTTTGTTGTTGAATAATCAGGTGACAAGAATTGAAGGGATTAGAGGGGTGATTGTTGATGAAGAAGGGTTAGATGTTTTATATTGGAGGAATCTTGATGATGAGGATGGGAGGAAAAAAACTATCTTTAAGAAAGAGCAACCGAAAATCAACGAAAATGGGGAAGATAGACCGATAAGCGTTGATCATGGTGGACGAAAGTCGGGGAAATTTGATGTTCAGATTCAAGAAGTTCCCTTGCTTAGAGGAAAGTCATCAGGATCTCATGTTTGGCCATCAGGAGAAGAAAATAGAAGTCAAAATGATTCTCTTCCAGTTGTGAATCAAGAAATTTTGATGAAAAGTCAGCCGCCACCACCACCACCACCGTTACCGCCTAAAACAGATAGTTTGACTTCATCATCAAAATCACCACCACCACCACCACCTCAAGTTATGGCAGAAAGGAAGAACTTTCTGCCACCGCCACCATTACTGTCAAAAACAAGTGGTTTGACTTCATCATCAACAAAATCACCACCACCACCACTGCCGCCACCGCCTAAATTTACGGTAGAAAGGAAGAGATTTCTGCCACCACAAACGCCACCATCTAAAACAGATAGTTTGACTTCATCACCACCTCCTCCGCCTCCACCGCAGCTGCCGCCACCGCCACCGCCACCGTTACAGCCTAAAACAGATAGTTTGACTTTATCCTCAAAACTACCACCACCAACACCAGTTCAACTCAAACCACTTCATTGGGAAAAAGTCAACACTAATGTGGGTCATCCCACAGCATGGGACAAAATGAATAATGGTTCTTTCAGGTAATTTTTCAATAGTACTAAATTTTGTAAAGCCTATAAAATCATTCAGAACCATCAATTTGTTAAGAGAATCATGCATTTAGACCACAAACATAGGTTTCAATTTCATTAAATTCTGAAACCCCTAGGGGGCGTTTAGTTATGAAAAACACCCCTTGTTTTCCAAAAATGTTTTCCAAGAAAACATGAAAAACAGAAAACGCGATCAAATTACAATTTTCCAGAAAAGTTTTCCAAGAAAATGGAAAACACTGTTTTCTACTTTTTAAATTGAAATTAGAAAACTATATTTTATTGTGTATCAGATTTTCTATTTTCATTTTTCTAATATGGAAAATGGAAATTCGATCTTTTAATTCTAAACGCGTTTTTAAAAAAAAAAATCATGTGTTTTTTAGAGATGGAAAGCCCCTACCATTTTCTAAAAACTTAGAAATGAAAAACTAGAAAATATTTTCCACAACTATAACTAAACGCAGCATAATTGCATAAATAATTCAATTTCCTGTATGATTCAGGTTTGATGGTGAACTTATGGAAGCAATGTTTGGGACAGTAGCTGCAAACAGAAAACCACCACCAGAAAACAACTCACCAACTCCAAAAACCAAACTGAAATCAGGTCCACCTTCTCAAAGATTCATCCTTGAAACGCGTAAATCACAAAATATAGCGATAATTCTTCGATCTTTAGCCGTTTCCAGACAAGAAATCACCGATTGCCTCATTGAAGGCAAAGGTTTAGACATAGATACTCTCGAAAAGCTCACAAATATCCGCCTAACAGAAGAAGAACAACAACTCATTCTCAACTATGATCAAGACATAACGAGGCTAGCCGATGCTGAATCTTTTCTTTACCATATCCTAAAAGCCGTCCCCTCAGCTTTTACTAGATTCAACGCTATGTTTTTTAAGTTAAATTACACCTCAGAAGTATCCGAAATCAAGAACAGTTTACAGACACTTGAAATGGCTTGCAAAGAGCTTAAAACTCGTGGGCTTTTTCTTAAGCTTCTTGAAGCAGTTCTAAAAGCCGGAAACCGAATGAATGTGGGAACTTCAAGGGGAAATGCTCAGGCTTTTAATCTGAACTCTCTTTTGAAGCTGTCTGATGTTAAAAGCATCGATGGGAAGACAACTTTGCTTCATTTTGTTGTGGAAGAAGTTGTTCGTTTGGAGGGAAAACGATGCATGATTAATCGAAATCACAGCTTTAGAAATAGTACCGTTAGCTTAACACGTGATACATCTGGAACCAAAGATTACATCATGCTTGGATTGCCTATTGTAGGAGGAGTAAGTTCTGAGTTTTCTAATGTCAAGAAAGCTGCTGAAATCGACTATGACATCCTTTTGAAATCATGCTCGGGGTTAAGTGATCATTTGGGTGAAATCAAGAAAACTGCTCGAGAATGCAACATTGATGGTGAGGGGCGAGGTTTTGTGAGGGAGATAGAGAGGTTTGTTGAAAGGGGAGAACATGAAATTCAAATATTGATGGAAGACCAAGAACGGGCTATCGGACTAGTGAAGAAAACGAACGAGTATTATCAGGCCGGGGCTTCGAACGATAAGGGAAAAAAGCTGTTTCAACTGTTTGTGATAGTGAAGGCTTTTCTTGAAATGGTTGATAAGGCTTGTGTTGATATCACTATAAAACTGCAGAAGAGGAAAAATGGCTGCGGAACTGGCGGAGAGGAGGCGGAAACAGTGGTGCCGAAACGCCCGACGATGAAGTTTCCGGTTTTACCCCCGAATTTCATTAGCAGCAGTTCGAGTGATTCAGATGAAGATGAAGATAATGATTTGGAATTAAGCTAGAAATGGTGTATAGAAACCTTAATACATTTTCATTCTTTTCAAGCATTTTATGTAATCTTGTTTTTGATCATACAACTGTTAATGCAGAGAGTACAAACATGATCATCTCATCCAATTTAGGAAGTCTGAAACCCTAATTTTACAAACTACAAATTCGAACGAATCAAAACCCCAAATTGGGAATGCTAAAAAGCTGAAGTAACCGGGCAATCAAACTATATCAAATCAATGTGATCGAGGCATGTATTTGTGAAAGCTAAACGATTGAACAGAAGAGTAATGCAATCGGAAAAATTAAATAGAACTAATTGAATAGGGTTGAAATTGAACTAATTGATCGGCAAAAAAGCTGTACCTTTTTTTGAATGTTAGTCGCTCATCACTGAAACACCGATTGTGAAGATTGAGATAACGATGAGCGTAGAAGTAGTGTAGAATCCTCGGTAAATTGCTCTTCAAAATCGAATCGCTTCAGAAACTAAAACCACAAAACACCATATTTTTCAAGTTCCTCTTCCTCCCATCCTTTTTCAAATTCACACTCCTATTCCATCATTCACACTCCTTTTTTTTATTATTATATAAAATAAATAAAATTAAAAGAGACAACAAATAATTAAAGTAGCATTTTATCATATCAAATATTAAAATGAGATAAAATAAAATCAGCACTCACCCCTAACGCTTTGCAACGTTGTTTTCATTTCTAGTTACGATCCGCTTATTTCATCGAACTCTAGAAAAAGCTTTTTGATTTGGCCCTTTCTAGTAGGGATGAGCTCGGTATTGAACCGGTACCGTTCGGTCTCAGTCCTGGTTAGTATCGGTATTAAAGTTTCATATACCGTCCGGTCTCAGTCCCGGTTAGTACCGGTATTAAAATTTATGAAACGTGGGTATCGAATCCGGTACGGGATATATTTATACGGTACCGGTTCGGTACCGATACCGTTACCGGGTTTTAGGGTATAGTACCGGTTTGGTATCCCTTCTTTTTGTTAAAAATAAATAAATTTGAATATTTATCGTGTTTTTTATGTTTTAATATTTTAATTAGTTTTTTTTTCGAACTGCAATATTTTAATTAGTTTGATCTTATATTTTGATGGATCTATGTGACAATATTAACTCATACCAAACACATAATATAATGATTATATGTCCAAAATCAATGTCATTCTTCATAAATGTGCTTCTTTAAACAATGAAAAGTCCACATTCTAAATAAGATGAATATGAAAAGCAAAATACGATTCACTATATGATTTATTCTTAAAATTTATTTTAACATATATCATTTGATATGTTTCATGTACTATATACACCAAACATTAATCATAGCCTCAATTAGTTATAAACAAATAAAAGTAAAATAAATATTGAAATGCTATTTACTTTTAATTTATTTTCTTTTTCTTGTGGTTACTTTTCTACATGCATATATAGCAAATGAAATGGTTGAAGGAATGTCAAACGTACACTAGCTAGGAAATTGTTAAAAACTCAGTTTGAGAATGAAATTCATTAAGTGATAAGTTATCTATTAGCATGGTAACTAGTAGCATACAATCACTAAAAAAATATAATTTATGTTTAAAAATTCAAGAAAAAACGATTTGTACATATATATATATATAACTAGTGTAAAAATTACAAATATATATTCCGGTACCCATTCAGGAAATACTGGTTTTTACCGGTACCGGTACTGGTTATTACCGGTTTCAAAATTAAGAAAAATCAAGTACCGGTACCGGTACTGTTTAGGTTCGGTCGGTACCGGTACTCGGTACCAAAAGCTCATCCCTACTTTCTAGCTTTGTGAAGCCAATGACACATTTATTCTTCGCTATGGTTTTTTAGGTTCTTCAAATCAACTGGAAACTGTGTATCCGGGCGAGAAAGTATTACTAGTTGATTCGAGTGTTACTCCTTGTTTGTTTTGTTGAGTCGAGGTTGAGTTGTTCGGCAGAGGAACCGAAATCCACTTAGGGTGACTTTCAACAACTACCCATGTCGACTCATGACAAAACACGGACTTATTAGTAGTTCTATACTTGACAGATGATACTATAAGTACATCGAGTTCTGATTTCCCGGTTACCACTACTCATCATCAAGTTGTTTAATCCATTAAATTTGACGATCTTTTCTGTTCATGTCTTTCCATTTTGAATTTATTTGATGTCTCCCATTTGAGCTAAAAAAAATACTCTAGAACACGCTGTCAGAATGAAGAGCCTTGTTGATTGGAGGTCCTCGTATCCTCAGAAACACCTATCCAAATTCTTGTCAATGCGACATCCTCCTCGTTGGTCCACAGCCTACACTTTCTCCCCTTTCGCGTGATGACTTGCTTGTCTTCCTTACCTTAGGTTGAATTCAACCTCGTCTTCACTGTTGGGATTTAGGATTGACGGTATTCAAAGTTAGGTTTTTCTTTAACAAACCCTTAGTTTACCATTAGGGTGAATGTTTGGTGCATTGAGTTATTCAATTTAGAGTTCGAACACGGAGATGGAGATTGATATTGAAAGGATGACAGAAAGTTTTTGGTATCCGATGAAACATGGGTGGTATCGAGGTTTGAACTGGTGGTGGTTCGGGTTGTGAGTATGGCCTAACGTGGCTTTTATAGGTTTGAACTCGTGGTGGTATGGGGGTTTGAACTGGTGGTGGTCCAGGTTGGACCCTATCGTGTCCTGCCACACCCACTTCACTAACCTAAGGTCGTTGGTTGTTGCATTTATGAAGATTTAAACTCTCACCACATTTGCATGACACCAATCACAATGCTACAAAATCATTATCCAAATTATTTATAACGGTCAACAAATGCAACCCAGACCACCATGGGTAACCCAATGACAAAAGAAGTGTCACACTAGCTAAGAGGAGACGTGTTTGAAAGTCCAGGCCCATTAGCTGGACCCATTCCAAGAAGAAGAAAAAAACCATCCGTGCGAGCACGGTGCATTAAAAGAGGAAACATGTGAGCTCCAAATATCAAGCTTGTGACATTAAGGTCATGATCTCTCCATCATCACCACCTTCGTCTTCAAATACCTCAACAAGCGGTGATTCATATAATTCATTGGGAAGGTTATTAGGGCTTTAGGGGGGCTTGAAGCGTCTTAAATTTTGGTTGAGTGAAAAAATATAATGTTTAAGGTTTGAAGTTTATTGAGGAATAGTAGTTTGGTTATTTTCGTTTCTTGGAGGGCTAAGGTTTCTAACGCCTCATTGGTTTTTTTCTTAGGAGATTTTTATTGTTCTCTATCTATTTTTCTTTTTATTATACTCTATCTTGCTAGATTTTTTTATTAATGACCATTAGCAATTGAACATCTAGGAAACTTAGATGACGCTTTTAGTAATAGGTTCTCTTTTATCTTTTTAATTTTTGATGACATGATGACGATTGACGATGATAGCCACCTCCAAGGTCATGAAAATGGGGTTAAATGGTGACATACACTGATACACATGTTCCCGTTAGATTGGCATTATGCATTTAATCATTGTATATTAATCTAATCTTTTTAGTTAAAGTGCTATCATCATATAATTTAGAAATTGTGGTCCTATTGAAAAAGTTAATACATATATTAAAATTTAATAAACAAATAATTTAGTTAAAATAAAGAAAAGTGGCTCAAACCAACGAAAACGATGTGTACTCAAAACTCCATGATATCACAAGAATATGTGTTATAGTCATGGTTGTAAAAATCCCGATAAATCTTCGATTAGTAACTGACTAATCATTTAGCGATCTTAATCGATTACTGATTAATCATCAATTAATCCTATCACAGATGATTAATTACTAATTAATATTAACCCAGTCGACCGCTGAACGTTTTTTACAACCTTCAGACATATACACTTTACTATGACATATCACCGAATATGGGAAAGGTAGAGGCGGCCAAACTTTTATTGGATCGGAACCGAAGATTAACTGATCAGACCAAAATTGGACGATCAATCTTGATTTCGGTTCGAAATCAAACATGATTCGAACCGGTCCAAGACCGACTAAAAAACCGGGTTCTCAAGTCTCAACAACCCTTCTTCCTTGCATAGTCTACCACTCCACCCTTCAAGATTTCTCAAGATTTTAAAAAACATGCAATATGTTCATAGTAGAACCAAATAAACATTCCATGTAACATTTAAATATACACCCAAAAAAACCCATCCACCCAATCAAATAAAAAAACCCCCCAAAAAACTACAATTTCTTAATCTTTACACAGCTGTCAAAAGAATCCCAACGTCCCCTAGAACTTATAAAAATTACACCAAACTTTATTTAATTTAACAAAATCAAATCAAGTAATTCGAGTACCCATCAACAAAAGATCCAACGGCTCTCGTTCGCTGACCCCGATCACCCCGTCTGAACAGATCGTACGGCTCCCACAACTCATCCAACGGACACGATCTCCTCTCATCAATCCTCACCCACGGCTTCCCCTTCCCACTCCAATGCAACAAACTCACCGGACCGGAGTGCAACTTCCGGCAGCTCCCTTTCACATTATCCCCGCCGAGCCCGTGCTGGTTCCACCGGTGATCAATCGGCTCAATATCCCCGGCGAAAACTAACAAAAACGGCGGTAAAGATCCGAGTTCGTAGATCCGTTTTGTCCGCTGGACCTCCATCCAGTTCTCGATCCGTTTCCGGTAGTTCCCGGACCTCCATTTCCTCATATCCATCACCATCACCCCGGTGTTGAAATAACACGGGTTTCGGGTCCGGGTCCGGGTCCGGGTACTCGACCCGAATACCCGGGTCATCACCGGGTCGGACCAGAACGTTTCGGTGAAGTAGTTTGTGAAGTTTGTGTGACAATATTCCGGAGCTCCGATGACCCGGTTGTTTTGTAACGTGATGTTCCAGAGGTTTTGAATGTCGTCAACTATGATGACGTCAGAGTCGAGGTAAATGACCCGGTCGACATTCGGGTCGAGAATATCGCCCAGATAGTTCCGGGCGTAGTTTAACGGGTTTTCGAGTGCGATCCGGATGGAGGACGAGATCAGGTTTATGACGGTGTCTTCACGGAAGATGTAGACTTTGAATCTTAGGGACGGGAAAGTGGATCGGACTAACCGGGTCAAGTCGCGGGGGGTTGCCGGGTCGAACTCCGCGGCGATGAAATGGAAGAAGAGGGTTTCGGGACAGGTGGCGTGGCGGAGGGCGGAGTGGACGGCGGCGATTGTGCCACGTAGGTACTCGGAGTCGATCGTCATTGCCACGTGGATTAGGGTGTCGCGTGAGCAGTACGCGCCGTTGCGGTACTCCGGGGCTTCGGTGAATCCGAACAGAATGTCGGATCTTGACGGAGTCTCGGTGTTTCCGGTCGCCGGAAAGTAACGGATCCCGAGGCAGATCGACGGGAAAGATAGCAGGAAGAAGACGGCAATGGCGGAAAGTGACCGATTCATCTCCGATGGATTGAAGATTTGGAGGTCAGATTATGAAAAATTCATCTCGAAATCAATCAGTATTGAGCTGGATAAGTTTGAAGATTTCAGTAAGAGTAAATGAGGAAGAAGAAGATGATGATGATGATTTTATGACTGATTTTGTGTGTTTGCAGAGAGATTAAATTGGGGGTTTTTGTGGGGGAGAGGGGGGGGGGGGGGGGGGGGGTAGGGTTCCCTCTCTTCCTCTCTCAATCACTTGGTTTCTATAAATAATAATTGAGATTGGGTAAAATATATTTATTTATTTGGCAAACAAAATTACAAACTTAAAAGCATCAATATCTTATTTTATGGAAATATATAAAATTTAAAAATATAGATCTTTGTTCTTTTTGCTATAACTGTAAGATTTATTTACCATTTAAAACATAGCTACTTACAGACAAAAAATATATGTTTTTAGGTCGGTGTGGTGCATTTATTTATTTGATTTATAGTGAGTATTAAAATTAACTTGAAATGGTTTAGAAAGGGTAAGTGTAACTAAATCATTGTGAAAAGGTGACAAATAAAATGTAAAATTCCGCCGTTAGGAGCTCGTGAATTTGTTTTTAATCATAAAGTGAAAATTGAAAGCATTGTCTTTAAAAGAAAATTATCATTTTTTAAATTTATATTAATAATTTATTTAGCTTTTTTCATATTATTCTCTATCTTTATCTCTATATAGATTTTTATAGTTTTTCGTTTTCTTAATTCTTAAGATACAAACAATTAAAACTTTATATTTTGAAGATAAAGATGTGAATCCGTTTCTTCACATATAGAGTTTTATTAAATAGAAACATCTACATTTTAAAGATAAAGATAGAGATAGAGATTACAATGAAGAAGTAATATAAAATAAACTTTTTAAAATTAAAGATGGAGATATGAATGAAGATTTTACGTATAATATTCTCACTTAAACATGTTTAAATATTGAGGTCTAATGTCATTTAGAGGTAAAAGAATTTATAACTCAATTTCCATATGCATTTTCAATCTTTAAATTTTAAAGGTTTTTTTTATATCTTTTTTATCTTCATCTTCAAAATATATATAGTTTTACTTTAATAAAACTATGTATAGAGAGAAACATTCACATCTTCATCTTCAACTCCAATATATAAAATATTTATGCTTTGTATTTTAATCGTTTTTGTTACACCTCAAGCATTAAAAAAGAGAAAACAATAAACAATAATATAGCGATGGAAATAGAGAATGCGATATAAAAGGTCGGATAACATATTAATATAAATTTAATATTTGGTATTTTTGGGAATGTGATCTCAATGTCAATGTGGGACTACTCTTGGTAGAGGCTTTATTATTTTAGTTAGAGTTTTTTTGTTTAAACCCAAACAATAATGTATTTGACTATTTGGTGTAAAATTATAAATAAATATATATATATATATTTTTTAAAAGAATGCTCTTTTTGTTTTTTTTTTGAACGGCTAAACTATTACAAACTCCTATTCTAACCCCATAAATCACCAAACAACTATCATTACCTGGGTTTGAACCCAGGACCTCCAGGTAGGCAAAACCTTACCACATTAATAGTCACTACGATAAGATATTTTACCTTTTTTATGTGATGGAAAAATTACCGTTCAAAAATAAAAAACGGCGTATTTGACTACGGTAATGCACTAATACAATTGGGTAAATTTCTTTTTCCGTCCTTAGGGCGCGTTTGGTTGTGGAAAACATGGGGTGTTTTCTATTTCTGTTTTCTAAGAAAACATGGAAAACAGAAAACGCGTTCTAGTGATAGTTTTCTGAAAAAAATTTCCTAGAAAACAGAAAATACAGTTTTCCATTCTTTTAACTAAATTTGGAAAAATAGTTTTGCATTGTTTTCCAATTTCCGTTTTCTATTTTCCAGAAAATGGAAAACACATCTTTTGGTTAGATCGCGTTTTCAAAATTTTCCAAGTGTTTTCTAGAAATGGAAAACCCATTTCATTTTCTAGAAAACTGAAAATGGAAAACTGGAAAACGTTTTCCACAACCAAACGCAACCTAACCGTTTAATTTTCTAGCAGATTTGGCCTCTAAATCTAAAGCTACCCATAAAATTTCTTAAGGTTAATTGCAATGGTTTCGGGGAGGGCTGGATCGGGGGTGTTCGGTGGTCACGGGGGGGTCGGGAACACCATCGCCGGTGGTTCGGGGAGCCCGATCGGGGAGGTGGATTCGGGGTCGGGAGATGAAAATGGGGAGCTGCCACCGAGAGGGAGAGATGGTGCCGGAGGTTCGGTGCACGGCAGAAGAGGGCGGCGACGTGGTGGCGGAGATCTGGTGCGCGGCGGAAGTCGCCGGAAATTCTTGCCGGAGAACCAATTTAACTTGCCGGAGAGTGTGGGGGGAGTGGGGTGGGGAAGACGGTGTATTATATGGTTTTTTTTTTGTTTTTTAATTTTAAATAATTTGTTATAAAAAGTATTTGGGGGAAATGGGGAAATGGGGAAATGGGGAAACCATTGCAAACAAAATGGGGAAAAATGGGAAGGGGTGGGGAATGATGAGGTGGCACCAAAAATGGAGTGGGAGATTGGAGAAATGGGAAGGGTATTGCAATTAACCTAAGTCAAATCACGTGCCCTACTATAAGAAGCATTTATATCCTTTAAACTTGGTGGGGATTTTGAATAATGCAGAAATTGAAAATTTGAATAAATATCTGAAATCATGAAACACTTTTAGATCGAAAGTATATGGAATATATGTCAAATATTCCAATCAATTTACAATCATATTTGTGATTTCAAGATTTCCATATGAGAACCTTTTATGAATTTCATAAGCCATGGTTAAAGAAAACATCGAACTTTTATCATGAGTGTATGCAGATAATTGAAATTACAGTTATCTAAATTGAATTTTGAACTAATTTACACATTTAGCTTGACCCTAGCCAGGGGCTTTATCGCTTAGACCCGCTTCTCTCGAGGGCGTTGCCCCTTAGATTTTTCGATAGTCTCGATGAACTTCAAACAATGTTTAAAGATACACAATCTCAAATTACACTAAGATATCCAACACAAGGTTGATTTATTATGTGACAAATAACCATAATTACATATTTTAGAAAACAAAATATTATAGGTATAAAATATAAGGGGCCGTTTAGTTGTGGAAAATGTTTTCTAGTTTTTCATTTCTGGTTTTCTAGAAAATGAAATGAGTTTTCCATCTCTAGAAAACACATGAAAATTTTTGAAAACGCGTTCAAATTTGAAAGATGGAATTTTCATTTTCAAAATTAGAAAACTAGAAAACATGTTTAAATCAACTGTTTTCTATTTGTTTTCTATCTCTACATTTCATTAGATTTCCGTCGACGATGCGGTGGAGCAGACGGCGACGGAGGTAACGGAGGAGAGGTCAAGCGGCTGTGCGTATGAACCCTAGAAAATGAACGCCCATTTTCTTTTGTATATATTTGGAAAACGAAAATAGAAAACAGAAAACAGAAAACAGTAAAAAAAGTGTTTTCCATTTTTAATTAAAATTTAGAAAACACTATTTTCTGTTTTCCTAGAAAACGTTTTCTAAAAAATACAATTTGAACGCGTTTTCTGTTTTCCTTGTTTTCTTGGAAAACAGAAATGGAAAACACCCCCTGTTTTCCACAACTAAACGCGCCCTAAGGTTTACTTAAATTAAAATAAGATGCAACGAATTGGAAAAAACCTGCGGAAACAAATATTATATGGCTGTAAGTTACTAAGTCGTAATGAACAAGGTGAAATGTCATAGTCCGATAAATACCAAGTAACAAGAACATAATTTTTAAATGATATATTGACTCATGGTTAAAGTAGTTTGTTTCATATGTTAATTATTGCATAGCATTTAATTAACAATTGCATGTTAATTATTTGGAACTTAAAAGATTTTAATTTTTTAATAGCAATTCTTAAATTTTTTAGCATAATACATCCACATGCATCTTGTAAGGTAAATTCTTAGTTACGAGGCACACCACTTAACCATCATGATGTGTTAAATGCGATAAATTTAAAAGATTAAAGTTTTAAAATACTAAAAAGATTTTTCTTTAAAAAAAAGTAATGTTATAGTATTTTATAGTGTTTTCTAATTCTATTTATGACAATAGACTGAGTTTGGTAATCTTGGTTTGAATTCGGTTTTGAACCCATACGGGTAAGATGTTAAAGAAGAGAAAACAAAAAGAAAACGCACAAAGATCGAAATTTGCAATTTTGTATAAACTCTTTATTTTTTATGACCACTAAAATAACAACTAAATAAACAAAATATTGACATGGTCAATTTGTAATTTACTTAGGGCTATTAATTTGACATGGTCTTATTAATTGATATAGACCAAGTATTTTATCAACGGGTTTTTGGTAGGTTTAAAAACTAATGTTAATATTTTATAACTTTTAATTATTCAACTGTCTGTCACTAAAATTGTGAATTAAAACATAATCAATTTTATATGTATGTAACAGTTGTTAATCATATAATTCACCAATATAACATGTTTTACTAAGTATGCATTAGCCTTGCATCTTTTGTTATGAATTTCTTGATCCTTTTGTGGTTAGACCGGCTGGTTGAACCGGTTAGGGGATTTATATATATTTTTTTATAAAAATGCTAATAAACTTGTACACCCCAACAAAAGTAGTTAAAATACAATTATAATCCACTAAAAAATAATATCAAATATGTATTTCATAAGAAAATATAAGTTTTAAACTTTAAAAAATAATAAAAAATAAAAAAAAAGTTAAAAAAATAAAATAAATAAAAAATCAGAAAACCGGTTGAACCGGACCGGTTGAACCGGAAAACCGGCCGGTTCGAAGCGGGTCGGTTCAACCCAAAAAACCGGACATTAAAGAACCGGAAAGGTGGCCGGTCCCCGGTCGAACCGGCCGGTTCGACCCGGGTTTTAAAACATTGCTTATAACACTTGAAGGATGGACTGTAAATGACCGAGTATTTAGTAAGTAATATTTCTATCATATATTCCTAAAAAAAATTCATTACAAACTAAAAATGACCATTTAAATTACAACTCATGTATACATTAAATTGTTTTTTATTTATATATTATCTTAAATAACCAGACTAAATAGATAATCTAACATAAACAGTAAATTACGGATTACGTCCATGTGGTTTGCAAATCGTTTTGAATTGAGTTCAAAATTTAAAAAATTTCGTCTAGAAGTCTGAGGTTTATATTTCTTTGCTATTTGAGTTCCTGGGCCTAACAGAGTTAAAAATTTCTGTTATGTAAATTAATAAGATTATAAAAATACAGGGGGTATTTTATAACTTATAAAATAACTAAGGGGTTCTTTTTGTAATTTAGAAATTAATTAAAAAAAATAAAAATAAAAGATATCTTCAATCCCTCGCAACCTCAAATCCATCTTCAGTCCCTATCACCAGACCACACCTCCGCCGTCATAACCTCCGTCGGAGATCTAACCACCGGCAGCTCTAACCACCGGAGATCAAGAGCCACCTCTGCCTCCTCCGACTAAGAACCAACCACTACTACCGATCCACCATCCATCTTCCAAATATTAACCATGACCCCCAAAATCAACCAACAGATCACCACCATCATCCCCTACCTCCACGGCTCCACCACCACCATCATCCCAGTTTCTAGATATACATACAAAGTGTATGTTTGAAAAAGAACCAGACAAAAAAAAATAATAATAACAAAAGAAAGGAGAGAGAGACAAGAGAAAGCTGTGAGCAAACGGTCCCCCACCCTCTCCTTCTTCAAACAGTGTTCTTCCGACCTCCGGCCGCCCTGCTCACCGGCTACCCTCCCCCTCCGTTCTCCGATTTCACGGTGAAACTCTCCGTCCAACAACTCCAGCAACCTCGCAACCACATCTTCCCTGTCCGAACCTAACCCCTCTGATTCTCCGACTTTCACGGCGACCCTACCTCCCTTCCCTATTCAATTCGAGTCGACAACCTACTGTCGTTCGTCGATGACCTCCAGGCGAACCCAGCAGCGACCACCGAGGCAACCGGACTGCCTCCCTCCGTTTGATCGACCCCGACGAACTCCCACAACTCCGGTGAACTTGTTTTCTGATTAGGTCTAAACAGGAGTAGCAGCGGTAGTGGCTTGAGCCCGTCTCCGACCCTATGTTTCCTGATTTGTGCAGCGGTTGTTGTGTTAATAGTGGTGGTGGTAGCACGTTGTCAATGGCGGAGGATGGTGGTTGGTGACGATGGTTGGTTTGTCGTCGATCGTCAATGGTGGTGGTGTGTTAATTGTAGCGGCTGTTATTGTCGCACCCCCAAAATACCACTAACGGAGTTTATACCGTTAAGGGGCGCGACTAGACCAGGATCCACAACCATAGTTACAAATACTAAACGAATCAGAGTTAGTTCAAACACAAGATAGAAATCAAAGTCTTTAATTACATACGCAGCGGAAAATTAATTGTCTTTAGCACTAACCACGTGCCTTACATAAATGTTGTTTTAAATCCCCAAATAGTTCAATTAAAATAAAGGTCTTCACGTGCCATGCCAACCCGCTCCGGATACTCCTTAGCGATCTGCAAAAGTTTAAACCACGCAAGTGTCAACCTAACGGTTGGTGAGTTCACAGTGGGCTTGTCATGCATTGGCCCGGTCTCATAATCATTGTTCGTATCAAAATGTACTTACAAAATATTCATTGTGAAAAGCAATGCTTGTATTTAATTCTCAGTTTATAAATGGTTTGTCCGTGACCACGTCATCGGGTATGTACTAGTTCCGTAAAGTTAAAGGACTCAACCGATATCGCGGGTAGCTAATCCGTTGTTCCATGCTCTAAGGAAGTTTGTACCAAAGCTGACTTATTTTGTGGGGGCCGAGCCATCCCGTACGGTGCGGACCAAGTCATCGCGGTTTCTGCCTCCCCCGTGTCCTCTCGGGACCACGGTCAAGTAGGCTGATATTGTTCCTCCGTGCACTCCCCGTGCCACGGGGCGGAGTTTGTCAAACTCCAGTAGATCTACCCAACATCCCCTCGCTTTCACAAATTAATGGCACAATTAAGTTGAGGACTTTTAAGTTATAAGGCATCCTTAGAAAACATGTGATATCATATGGTTTAGACTTTAACCTACACTAGCCATATTAAAATGTTTTCAGTTTTGTTTCAAAAGCAGTTTGATCAGAATTCACAAGTGTTCCCATAAAACACTTCAGTTCATCAAGTGGGTGCCGAGCATCCCGGGTTCTCATGTTTATCAGTGAGGTGCCTAGCACTCTCGAGTTTGTCAGCATTGTTTTTCGTTAAGTTATTCTGTGTGGCCCAACGGACTCACGGTAAGCGGGTTAGTGACACTCACCTTTGGTTGCACTGCTACTCTTCAAGTAATCCGAATATTGTTGTTTAATGAAGACCTAGAACACGTTTAGGTCTTAAGTATTAGTTTCGTGTCTAATCTTTACTTAACGTCACTATGGCCCATAACATAGCACGTTGCAACTATGACTCGACATACCGACACACGACACCAATGGTTGATCATAAGCAAGGGTTTATATAAATCAGATATCAAACATGTTTCATCATGGCATAATCATGTAAGTCATGGCATAACACTTAAGCAAATTTCACAAGTTTGGTTTTTAGGTCAAGCCTTAGTTTCGCTAGCATAGTTTCGCTAGGCAGTTTCGCTAGGTGCACGGGCAGCACTTTCGCTAGGCAATGCCCGGTAACACAGTTTCGCTAGGCTAGTTTCGCCCGAAACTGCTGACGCAGTTTCGCTAGCCTAGTTTCGCAGGGAAACTGGTTTGAACTTTCGTTCAGGTATTTCGCTCGATAGTTTCGCTCGAGCTGGTCTGGTCAGGTTCCCGGCGACACTATAGTTTCGCTGGTCAGTGTCGCTGGAAGGAGATGCAATTTCGCTACTTAGTTTCGCCCAGAGAACAACAGTTTCGCTGGTCGCGAAAAACATACGGATTTGCCTAAAAATCAACCTAACAGCTTCTGATCATACATGCAATTCATTATCTAGTATCCATAGGCATTTACCAACATAAATCAAGCAACTTTAACACGTTTAACATGCATTTTGTCATCAAATCATCAAAAAGCACATTTTAACCTAAAAAGACCTATTCTAGCATAAATCATCATCATGGTTTGTTTTTACACGTAAAGTTTCTGACTTTAAGGTAGATCTAGCATCCTAAAGCAACATATTAAGAGATCAAGTGATTCCATGTAGATTTGAGCATGCTTTAAGAAGAAAACATATAGAAAGGCATAAAACATAGTTTTTGGGACTCACGATTTGATCTAGGATCCAAATGGGTGTTGTCTCAAAGCTGAGATGATGGTTCTTGATGGTTTCCTAGCTGACCAGAATCTCCAGGAGAAGTGTATGTGTGTGTTGGTTGTGAAATGAGGCAAATGAGGCTACTAGGGTTTATTAAGTTTATTTATATCAGGGGCTAGTTTCGCTGGCAGTTTCGCTGGCTGGCGAAACTGGCCCTGATCTCGGACACACTGATCAGTCTAGCCTGCTACCGGGCGAATCTGTAATTTCGCTCGGTAGTTTCGCTGACTACCAAATTTAGGCAATTTTCACATAATCAAGTATTTACAATTAATCATGCTATTCACAATAATAAATCATGTATTTGAATCACATTGCACATAAAGATAATCAATGATGAACACATAACACATATGGACGGGTTTGGTGATCAACCAAAGGTCGTGGACGTACTCGGCCTAGTTATGCATTAGCTACTTATAACGTAACTAACGGGTTTGTCTAACGGAAGTTAACCTTGAAATTCTCGGGTGTCACATCATTCCCCTGAAATTGGAATTTTCGTCCCGAAAATTATTCTTGTGTCGTAGCGTTCGCAGCATCAGCTGTCGTCGTTGCTATCGTCGCTGGGGAAAGAAAGCAAAAAGTTTTAGGGTTGTCACATCCTCCTCCCGTTAAGGAATTTTGGTCCCCAAAATTAAATCATACCATGAGTTTCCGTGGACGTTTGCTCGAACAGGTGAGGATACTTTTTCTTCATCTGATCCTCACGTTCCCAAGTATATTCAGGTCCACGTCTTGAGTTCCATCGCACCTTGACGATCGGAATCTTGCTACGTTTGAGGGCCTTCTCCTCGCGTCCCATGATTTCTACTGGTTGCTCAATAAATCTCAAATGTTCGTCAATTTCCAATTCCTCCAGAGGAATTATTTCGATGTCTTCAGTCAGTCACTTCTTTAGATTGGAAACGTGAAACACGTTGTGAACTCCATCGAGTTTAGCAGGGAGTTGCAATCGATAGGCCACCGGGCCTACTTCCCCAATAATTTCAAACGGACCGATGTAGCGAGGATTTAACTTCCCACGCTTCCCGAAGCGTATCACTCCCTTCCAAGGAGATACCTTCAGCAATACTTTGTCACCCACCTCAAACTTTAGAGGTTTTCGGCGTTTGTCGGCGTAACTCTTTTGTCGATCACGTGCTGCAGCTAGCCGTTGTCTAATTTGAATAATCTGTTCGGTCATATCATGGATAACTTCCGGTCCAGTGAGTCCTTTCTCGCCCGTTTCGGCCCAACACACGGGCGATCTACATTTTTGGCCATAAAGTGCTTCAAAAGGGGCAGCACCTATACTTGAATGATAACTATTGTTGTAAGAGAACTCCACCAGTGGAAGGTGAGTCTCCCAATCTTTTCCAAAGTCAAGAACGCAAGCTCGGAGCATATCTTCTAATGTTTGAATCGTTCGTTCCGTCTGACCATCAGTCTGCGGGTGATAAGCTGTACTCATGTCTAGTCGGGTTCCCAATGCTTCCTGCATTGATTGCCATAACCGGGAAGTGAATCGAGGATCTCGATCAGAAATGATAGTCTTAGGCACACCGTGAAGTTTCACAATTTTGTCGACGTACAGCTTTGTCAATTTATCCATATTATCACTTTCCTTCATCGGAATGAAATGTGCAGATTTGGTTAATCGATCGATGATAACCCAAATCGCATCCGGTTGATTTGATCGATGAGGTAATCCCGTTACAAAATCCATGGAGATGTCCTCCCATTTCCATTCTGGGATCTTTGGTTGTTGTAGTAAACCAGAAGGCTTTTGGTATTCAATCTTGACCCTTGAACATGTTAAACACTTGGCCACATATCGAGCAATGTCGGCTTTCATATTCGGCCACCAATAAAGATTTTTCAAGTCCTGATACATTTTATCTGATCCAGGGTGCACCGAATATCTTGACTTGTGAGCCTCGTCCATCACGAGCTCACGGAGACTTCCAAACAAAGGGACCCAGATTCTGTCATTATAATATGTGAGTCCATCAGTCTTAACTTCAGAATGGCCATCTACACCACGCAGTGCTTCAGCTGCGAAGTTTTCTGCTTTCAAAGCTTCTCGTTGGCAGTCACGGATCCGATCCGGTAATCCTGAATGTATAGTAAGCTGAAGTGCTCGTACTCGACGAGGCTTTTCGTACTCTTTTCTGCTTAGGGCATCAGCCACAACGTTGGCTTTTCCAGGATGATACTTAATAGCCAAATCATAATCGTTTAGTAACTCGACCCACCGTCGTTGTCGCATGTTGAGGTCTTTCTGATCAAAGATGTGTTGCAAACTTTTATGATCGGTGAATATTGTGCACTTTGTTCCATATAGGTAATGTCTCCAAATCTTGAGTGCGTGCACAACGGCTCCCATTTCCAAATCATGCGTTGTATAATTCTTTTCTGTATCCTTTAGTTGCCTGGACCCGTAGGCAATTATGTAACAGCCCAGGTCCGTCGCACCAAGATATTGTCCGCTTTGGCAGCCGGCATGCCCTCAGGCATCCGCCCCTCACGGATTTAAAACGCGTCTTGATAGGGGAGGTATCCACACCCTTATAAAGGCATGCTTAGTTCCCCTCCCCACCAATGTGGGATGTTACAATCCTCCCCCCTTAGGGGACCAGCGTCCTCGCTGGCACACTGGCCGACGACCGGCTCTGATACCATCTGTAACAGCCCAGGTCCGTCGCACCAAGATATTGTCCGCTTTGGCAGCCGGCATGCCCTCAGGCATCCGCCCCTCACGGATTTAAAACGCGTCTTGATAGGGGAGGTATCCACACCCTTATAAAGGCATGCTTAGTTCCCCTCCCCACCAATGTGGGATGTTACAGATGGTATCAGAGCCGGTCGTCGGCCAGTGTGCCAGCGAGGACGCTGGTCCCCTAAGGGGGGAGGATTGTAACATCCCACATTGGTGGGGAGGGGAACTAAGCATGCCTTTATAAGGGTGTGGATACCTCCCCTATCAAGACGCGTTTTAAATCCGTGAGGGGCGGATGCCTGAGGGCATGCCGGCTGCCAAAGCGGACAATATCTTGGTGCGACGGACCTGGGCTGTTACAGATGGTATGGTCGTCGGCCAGTGTGCCAGCGAGGACGCTGATCCCCTAAGGGGGGAGGATTGTAACATCCCACATTGGGGGGAGGGGAACTAAGCATGCCTTTATAAGGGTGTGGATACCTCCCCTATCAAGACGCGTTTTAAATCCGTGAGGGGCGGATGCCTGAGGGCATGCCGGCTGCCAAAGCGGACAATATCTTGGTGCGACGGACCTGGGCTGTTACAAATTACCTTGTCTCGTTGCATCAACACGCAACCGAGTCCTTGGATCGATGCATCGCAGTAAACCACAAAGTCGTCCATTCCATCGGGTAACGCAAGAATTGGAGCCGAACATAACATATCTTTAAGCGTTTGGAACGCGCGCTCTTCTTTTTCTCCCCATCTGTATTGCACTCCTTTGTGCGTTAAGGCTGTTAAGGGTTGAGCCAATTGAGAGAAACCTTTAATAAACCTTCGATAATACCCGGCAAGTCCTAAAAATTGTCGGATTTCTGTTGGCGCTCTTGGGGTAGACCAGTTCTTAATTGCTTCCACTTTGGCTGGATCTACATGGATTCCTTCCTCATTAACAATGTGTCCAAGAAATTGGACTTCGCGGATCCAAAAATCGCACTTCGAAAACTTAGCATAGAGCTGTTCCTTGCGGAGTAATTCCAAAATAAGACGCAGATGCTCCTCGTGTTCTTCCTTTGACTTGGAGTAGATCAAAATGTCGTCGATGAAGACTATCACAAACTTATCGAGGTACGGCTTGCACACTCGATTCATCAGATCCATAAATACGGCAGGTGCATTGGTTAGCCCAAACGGCATGACCAGGAACTCGTAGTGTCCATACCGAGTTCTGAAAGCTGTCTTGGGTACATCCTCATCACGAACGCGAAGCTGGTGATATCCAGACCGTAGGTCGATCTTTGAAAAGTAGCTTGAACCCTGTAGTTGATCGAAGAGATCGTCGATTCGAGGAAGTGGATACCGATTCTTGATCGTAACTTTGTTAAGTTCTCGGTAGTCAATGCACATGCGGAACGTTCCATCCTTCTTCTTAACAAACAGTACCGGAGCTCCCCATGGAGACGAACTTGGACGAATAAACCCCTTGTCGAGTAGCTCTTGCAGTTGTGAGGAGAGTTCGTTGAGTTCACTTACAGCCAATCGGTAAGGTGCGCGTGCGATCGGAGCGGCACCTGGAGCTAAATCAATCCCAAACTCAACTTGTCGAAACGGAGGCAAACCAGGCAGATCTTCAGGAAATACGTCTTGAAAGTCGCGAACTATCGGGTAATCATCAATTTTGCGCTCGGGATGTGTCGTGTCAGTGACGTTCGCAAGAATCGCGAAGTGACCCTTACGGAGGCATTTCTGAGCTTTGAGAAACGAGATAATACCAGTTACTACTCCACCTTTTTCACCTTGAACCGTTAATTCTTTACCGTCTTCGAGTGGGATACGAACCACTTTTTCCTTACATAAAATTTCAGCCCGATTCTCGGATAACCAATCCATTCCTACTATAACGTCGAAACTACCAATTGGGAAAGGCATAAGGTCGATTCCTAGGGTATGGCCCGCTAGTTCTAGCTTACAATCCTTAACTATCTGGGTAGTATCATGAAGTTTACCATTTGCTAGTTCTACCACATATTTAGCATCTAGGGCAATCGGTTTAGCATTAATTATTCTAGCAAATTTAGTGGAAATAAAACTTTTCTCAGCACCAGAATCAAATAAAACAGTAGCAAAGAAACCATTCAAAATAAATTTACCGTTGATCACGTTGGCGTCATTGCGAGCTTCACCCTGGCCCATGACGAAAGCTCGACCTCTACCATTTCCACCATTCCCGTTTCCACCATTACCATTGCCATTCCCATTGCCATTACCTCCGCCGTTTCCATTCCCACCGTTATTTCCCTGATTACCATTACCTTGTCTTCTTAACTGAGGGCAGTCTCTCTTGATGTGACCTTGAGCACCACACTCAAAGCAGCCACGGGCTCCCCCATTGTTGTTGTTCTGGTTCTGACCATTGTTCCCATTACCCCGATTGTTCCCATAGTTGTTCCCTTGATTGTTGCTGTTCCTTCTGGGGCGGTTTTGCTGCTCGGGTAAAGTTGCCCAACAGTCCTTCGCTTCGTGGCCTCCCTTGCCACACCTTTCGCAGCTCACATTCTTCCTACAATTACCAGCATGATGCTTTCCACACCTGTTGCACAAGGGCAGGTTACCCCTGTAGTTGCTCTGACCATTTCCGCCCTGGCGGTAGTTACCACTGTTATTCCCAGACCTCTTGCTTTGACCTTGGGAGTTATAGGACCTCCCAGTGCTGTTACCCACACTCTGAACATTCATCGAGTTCTTAGGAGCTTCATCATCAGCTTTTCTCTTGCCACTTAAGGCAGTCTTTTCAGTGGCTTTCGCAGGTAGCGTACCTTTCTCGACCTCTTGATCAGTAAGCTTGTGAGCCAAACGAATGGCTTGCTGCACGTTTGCGGGGTTGCTGGCAGTCACCAATCCCTTGATTTGAGGCGCGAGGCCTTCCAGATAACGCTCGATGCGTTTGAATTCAGCGTCAACCATTGAGGGGCACAAGACCTCATACTCGTGATATCGTGCAGTGTACTGTTCAACCTCAGACCCAGACATCTTCAAATTCAGGAATTCGCCTTCAAGCTTCTTCACTTGGTCGCGGGGACAGTATTCCTCCATAATCAGATCCTTAAATGCTGCCCACTGCATGTTATCAGCCGCTTCTAGCCCAACCATCTGAATCTCAGCGTTCCACCAGGAGAGTGCGGCTCCTTCGAAAGTACCAGTAGCAAACTTAACCTTGCTTTCAGCTGGGCAATTACACATGGAGAAAACCTTTTCGGACTTTTCAATCCACCTAAGGAGTCCTACAGCTCCTTCTTCGCCGGAATATGTCATCGGCTTGCAGTCCATGAAAGACTTGTACGTGCAGTGGTGTTGGTTTCCTGATGCATAAATAGTTCGGACTTTAAAATTAAACAGGTCATGATATAATTGCTTTGTGCCTTAACCGGCATAATAGTTACCCTGTGCGGCATATGCAGCTTGGACGGCTGCCACCGCGGCTTGCACATGTTCAGCAATCATTGCTTGCAGCTGTGCAGGCGTCATGTTTATACCGCCTCTTCCATTTCCTCTTCCAGACATCTTGCTGAACAGTTAAAGTAGCCAGTGTTCAGACACAGTTATATTCTTATACATACCCCATAATATGTATATTAGCCTGTTCCCGTTTTCCCACTATTAGTCCAGAAAATTTTGTGCAAAATCGAGGCGTCGTCGGAGAATGTCGTAAATGCTATCGTCGAAGGTCGGCTTCCCATAAAGTCACCGTCGGCGTAGTCGTCGTGGTAGAAATCAGGACGTAGCGTGTAGCGTCGTTTCGTTGCCGCTTTCCCCAGAGTAGTGAGCGTATTCGCGGTCGCATTTCGTATTTCGTGTGTGAAAATTTCCTAAGGTCTTTCCGTTAGACTACTTAGACACGGTCTATATATATACTTATATATATATATATATACATATATCCGGTACGTACTAAGCTTTTACTTACACAGCAGAGCGAGTATCCCAGGTTGGCACGTAAAAATTTTGTCTTTGGGAATTTGTTTGTTTGTTTTGTAACCAAGGTTTTCAAGTTGCAGTTTCCAAATCGTTTTCAAAAATGATTCCAGTTCTCTGCAACCTATGGCTCTGATACCAATCTGTCGCACCCCCAAAATACCACTAACGGAGTTTATACCGTTAAGGGGCGCGACTAGACCAGGATCCACAACCATAGTTACAAATACTAAACGAATCAGAGTTAGTTCAAACACAAGATAGAAATCAAAGTCTTTAATTACATACGCAGCGGAAAATTAATTGTCTTTAGCACTAACCACGTGCCTTACATAAATGTTGTTTTAAATCCCCAAATAGTTCAATTAAAATAAAGGTCTTCACGTGCCATGCCAACCCGCTCCGGATACTCCTTAGCGATCTGCAAAAGTTTAAACCACGCAAGTGTCAACCTAACGGTTGGTGAGTTCACAGTGGGCTTGTCATGCATTGGCCCGGTCTCATAATCATTGTTCGTATCAAAATGTACTTACAAAATATTCATTGTGAAAAGCAATGCTTGTATTTAATTCTCAGTTTATAAATGGTTTGTCCGTGACCACGTCATCGGGTATGTACTAGTTCCGTAAAGTTAAAGGACTCAACCGATATCGCGGGTAGCTAATCCGTTGTTCCATGCTCTAAGGAAGTTTGTACCAAAGCTGACTTATTTTGTGGGGGCCGAGCCATCCCGTACGGTGCGGACCAAGTCATCGCGGTTTCTGCCTCCCCCGTGTCCTCTCGGGACCACGGTCAAGTAGGCTGATATTGTTCCTCCGTGCACTCCCCGTGCCACGGGGCGGAGTTTGTCAAACTCCAGTAGATCTACCCAACATCCCCTCGCTTTCACAAATTAATGGCACAATTAAGTTGAGGACTTTTAAGTTATAAGACATCCTTAGAAAACATGTGATATCATATGGTTTAGACTTTAACCTACACTAGCCATATTAAAATGTTTTCAGTTTTGTTTCAAAAGCAGTTTGATCAGAATTCACAAGTGTTCCCATAAAACACTTCAGTTCATCAAGTGGGTGCCGAGCATCCCGGGTTCTCATGTTTATCAGTGAGGTGCCTAGCACTCTCGAGTTTGTCAGCATTGTTTTTCGTTAAGTTATTCTGTGTGGCCCAACGGACTCACGGTAAGCGGGTTAGTGACACTCACCTTTGGTTGCACTGCTACTCTTCAAGTAATCCGAATATTGTTGTTTAATGAAGACCTAGAACACGTTTAGGTCTTAAGTATTAGTTTCGTGTCTAATCTTTACTTAACGTCACTATGGCCCATAACATAGCACGTTGCAACTATGACTCGACATACCGACACACGACACCAATGGTTGATCATAAGCAAGGGTTTATATAAATCAGATATCAAACATGTTTCATCATGGCATAATCATGTAAGTCATGGCATAACACTTAAGCAAATTTCACAAGTTTGGTTTTTAGGTCAAGCCTTAGTTTCGCTAGCATAGTTTCGCTAGGCAGTTTCGCTAGGTGCACGGGCAGCATTTTCGCTAGGCAATGCCCGGTAACACAGTTTCGCTAGGCTAGTTTCGCCCGAAACTGCTGACGCAGTTTCGCTAGCCTAGTTTCGCAGGGAAACTGGTTTGAACTTTCGTTCAGGTATTTCGCTCGATAGTTTCGCTCGAGCTGGTCTGGTCAGGTTCCCGGCGACACTATAGTTTCGCTGGTCAGTGTCGCTGGAAGGAGATGCAATTTCGCTACTTAGTTTCGCCCAGAGAACAACAGTTTCGCTGGTCGCGAAAAACATACGGATTTGCCTAAAAATCAACCTAACAGCTTCTGATCATACATGCAATTCATTATCTAGTATCCATAGGCATTTACCAACATAAATCAAGCAACTTTAACACGTTTAACATGCATTTTGTCATCAAATCATCAAAAAGCACATTTTAACCTAAAAAGACCTATTCTAGCATAAATCATCATCATGGTTTGTTTTTACACGTAAAGTTTCTGACTTTAAGGTAGATCTAGCATCCTAAAGCAACATATTAAGAGATCAAGTGATTCCATGTAGATTTGAGCATGCTTTAAGAAGAAAACATATAGAAAGGCATAAAACATAGTTTTTGGGACTCACGATTTGATCTAGGATCCAAATGGGTGTTGTCTCAAAGCTGAGATGATGGTTCTTGATGGTTTCCTAGCTGACCAGAATCTCCAGGAGAAGTGTATGTGTGTGTTGGTTGTGAAATGAGGCAAATGAGGCTACTAGGGTTTATTAAGTTTATTTATATCAGGGGCTAGTTTCGCTGGCAGTTTCGCTGGCTGGCGAAACTGGCCCTGATCTCGGACACACTGATCAGTCTAGCCTGCTACCGGGCGAATCTGTAATTTCGCTCGGTAGTTTCGCTGACTACCAAATTTAGGCAATTTTCACATAATCAAGTATTTACAATTAATCATGCTATTCACAATAATAAATCATGTATTTGAATCACATTGCACATAAAGATAATCAATGATGAACACATAACACATATGGACGGGTTTGGTGATCAACCAAAGGTCGTGGACGTACTCGGCCTAGTTATGCATTAGCTACTTATAACGTAACTAACGGGTTTGTCTAACGGAAGTTAACCTTGAAATTCTCGGGTGTCACAGTTATGTTAATTGTATTAGGTTTTCTAAACTTTTAATATTTATATTTAGTTACAGAACTAGTCCTTCTATATTGTTAAGTTATAAAAATAGCCCTTGTATTTTAATAACCTTATTAATTTACATAACAGGACCCTGATGTGTAAAATGACTGAAGTACCCCTTGACTTAACAGAAAAATTTAACCCCGTTAACTAAAAGGACTCAAATAACAAAGAAATACAAACCTCAGACTTCGACGAAAATTTTTAAACTTTTGGACTCAATTCAAAACGGTTTGCAAACCACAGAGATGCAATCGGTAATTTAGTCTAACATAAAACTTAAAAGAGTAAATTACGGATTTCGTCCATGAGGTTTGTTCAAATTTCAGATTTCGTCCCTAAGTTTTATTTATTACGGATTTCGTCCTCAAGTTTTGCAAAAACATATCGGATTTCGTCCTTTTGACTAACTTCTGTTAAAATTTTCTGTTAAATTGATGTAAAAAGACAATTATACCCTTGTCTTTAATTAATATATATTAATATGAGTTTTAATTGAAGGATCCTCCTTGTCCAGCCACCGGAGTGATTGACGGCTAGGGTTACGTCGTGCAAGAGTGGCAACAACCACCAGAGCTTGTTTCTGGTTCACAATGGTCAAGCAAGCGTGGCAACAGCCGTGTGACGGCTAGGGTTCTGTCGTGCACTTTCGGTGGCGGCGGCTGTGACCCTCATGAAGAAGGGGGACGGTTCGGAGATGTGGTGGTGCAGAAGGGTTTGCTCCATTGAGGGCAGATCGGAGGGGGTCGGTTCGGAGATATGGTGGTGATGGTGTTGGTTTTTCACGGTGGGGATGGTGGTGGCTGGACAAGGAGGATCCGACAATCTACCGCCGCCACAAACCAAGCAACACCGACGACCCTTGCAACCCCCAGCTCCGATTTCCATCCCCTCCCTCCGTTTGATCGATTCCGACGACCCTTGCACCCCCAGCTCCGATTTCCATCCCTCACAGCATCGATTCCAGCCATGGTGGTGGTTGTGGTTGCGGCCATAGTGGTGGTGATGGTGGTTGAGGCCATGGTGGTGGTTGTAACAACCCGTAAGTTTCCAAGGACTTAAATCGATAATATATGATTATGTGTTAACTGTGTTACGTAACTGTTTACTTGCAACGTGTCAACTTTATCATAATTACATTCATGTTACTAGGGATATAGCCTTGACGTAGCCTTATTCGTGTTGAAAATAATACTTGAACGTGAAGACTTCTTTGCACGGAATGGTCGCTGGAACTTCAATAATAGTAAAGCGACTAACCGAATCCATTTATCAAATTACCCAACTATGTGGTAAATGTTAAACATGATCCCATCATCTTGGGATATAATATTGTTATCATTTATCATATTACGTTCGATTTAATCATAAACTTTGATCACCTTTTATCATTTTATGATTTTCATATTTCACGATTATCATTAATAAACGATTTCATATTAAATAACAATGCGTTTAGACAACGACAACAAAACGAGACTTGTGATCCATTCCTTACGTAAACATCAATATATTTTACGTCCAAAACATTTTATTAAGCTTTCTTAACGTACACGACGAATATATTTCTCATGCATGCAATATATATATACATGCAACGTAATATTTTCATGTTATTAACCCTCGAGTATTTTCATTCCAAACCGAGTCATTATTTTTATTATTTTACGTCGTCGTGAATGATTATTTTATAAAACGTTCAAACCCGATCCAATTTATTCATTTTTCTCCATTGCTCGACCCATCACCTTTCTTGTGACAACCCGTCCAAATCAGGTCAAACCTCTCTCCGTTGACTTTCGTTGACTTTTAAATTACGTAATAGCTATGTGATTTACTGCTTTAATACATGATTAACTGTGATAGTTAAATGATTAACCGACTTCGATTCCACATTAAACTAAATATATATATATATACGTACGTAGAATAATACGTCTTTCGTATATTAACGGTGGAATTTTAATAATAAGAAAATAAATATAAAATTTGACATTTTATATTTTATCAAACCATTATAAACCAACAAAACGTTTTACGAACCTCAAACAAGTGTTACGTTGTCAAGACTTAGCCAATATCCAAAACGTTTAGCCAATTGGGCCCGGTAAGCCCAATAAGCCCAAAAACGTCCGGATTGACCCGAAAATTTAACCGAATGTTCGTATCAACTAGTCGAGCAAAACCCCGAACCCGGATACCCGACCCGCGACTCGTATCTAATTGGGCCGAACCGGCCCAATCCCCTTTCCCTTTTTCTTCGCGGCCCGCACCAACCACTTTTCGCGGCCCAATCCGTAACCGAACCCAACCCGACCCGGTCCAAGCCCGATTCCCATGGGCTTCGGCCCAACCCCTTGGCCCGGTTTCCACCGACCACTCGAAATGGGCTTCGGCCCGTTCCACTTAACGAAGCCGAATGGGCTTCGGCCCATTCTCCCATATTTAATCCGATTTGGGCTTCGGCCCAAACAACAACAAATTAATAAAATTTGTTTAAAAGCCCACATGATTAACAAAGTTTTATAAAACTTAACCAAATCCTTAAACCACTAATATTTTTATAAGACTTGGACTTACAATGTTTATAAAAATAAAAATCATCATTTAATTTGATTAAATATAATTGTTTTATATTTTAAAAAGTTATGATTTTTAATAACCCATAACCTCCTCATATTTTATAAAAACCATCACCATTTTATGAAAAGCAAAGAAAGGTTATAAAAACTAACCTCCTACTCTTGGGTGCTTAGGAGATTGACAACACATAATTACCCAATGGGTAATTATGCTAAGTATGGTTATAAAAGAGGGGACAAACCCCACTTGGTTCCCCCACACCCAACACCATCACACTCACTCCCCCTCTCCCTCTCTTGAACCGGCCGGCCACCCCCCCCCCCTCCTCTGCCGCCGCGACGCCGCCCCGCAGCCACCTCCGGCCGCCGCCTCGCCGCCGGTAACCACCGCCGCCGGCCACCGGAATCCGCCACCGCCACCCGATTTTCTCTCCTCTCCTCCTTGTGAGTTTTCCTAACTCATTCTCCATCTCTTTTTAACACCCTTGAACCCTTCAAGTCTTGACAACCATAAAACAACTAACACTTATGTTATAACCTTTTGATCTTGGAATGCTTGCTTGCAACAACCAACCAAACTCTCTTCTTAATCTCCATTTTCTTCTAAGGTCCAAGATGGTGAAACACAAGGTGAAACCTTATGGATAGTAACCTTGTGCACCTAGATCTAATGAAATCCATGGATTTCAAGTTGGTTGTTTGCAAACCCAAGCCTCTTCATAATTAATAAATGTGAATGTATATTGAGTTAATCATCAAAGTCTCTCTTCTTAAACCTCCATTCTTCTTATGATCTTTAAACATTCTCATGGTGTTCTAGGAACTTAAAGTAGCCAAGAGAATGGGGTGAAACACTTGAAGAAATCTATGGAAAGTATCCAAGTGCACCCAAGATCATCATGATTACTCATATGCAATTTACATAACCTTGGATTAAAAAGACTATATTACTTGTTCTTTGGTCCTAACATATGAAAATATGTTAGTAGATTGTTATTTATATTTCTTGTCCTAACATTTTTATGTTAGTAGATTGCATTAAATTATATATTTGGTCCCAACACATGAATGTTGGTTGATTTTTATTATTTCATGATGTCTAGTAAAAATGTTAACTAACTATATATAAACCATGTTATATTATGTTAACTTATTACATGAAATTATAATAAACAAATATATAAGAACCAGGGACTTTAAAAATAAATCTAAATCACTAAAGTAACTAGTGATTTATAAAAATGGACAAAAGGAATATATGTTCTTACTAGATTTAGTAAGAAATGAATTTATGTCAAATGATTTAATGTATGGACAAAAAGAATAAAAATAAATGATAGATTTGGTAAGAATAATATTTATGTCAAATGATTAATTTGACATAAATACTTGGATTTATTACAAGTTTTAACCTTTCTTGAAACTTACTAAAAATGGACATTTTATAAAAAGATTCTTTTTGAAAATAAATGTTTTCATAAAAGACTTTTATAAAAATAAACCAAGACAAATCATTGGTTTGAAAAGTCTATAAAGACTTTTAATATTTCCTTGATAAAAACAAAGTATCCAAAAACGAACCGACGTTCGTTGGAGATTTTAAATAAAAGCCAAGTTTTATAAACCAAATGTTATAAAATCCAAGCGTCGTCCTAAATATTCTTCTCAACGTTTTCTATTAAAAATATTTCATGAAACTTGAAATATTAACTTACCTTTGAAAATGATTAAATGCTTAAAACCTTAAATGATTTTTTTTCTTAAAGATGTATGTTTGATAAAATAAAACAAACGTTAATAATTATTTTGACAAATAATTATTTGCAAAGACTTAAACCTCGTTTTATTCACCAAATAATTGTTAATCGTAATTATTCAAAATAATTATAACTTGCAAGATTAACAAAAAAATCGAATAAGTAATTATTTAATTAAAATAATTATTCGAACTCATGAAAATAATAATAAACATTATTATACCTTCTTACTCAATGTTCAAAACTTGGTTGAATTATTGAAGATGATTATTTGGTTATATTTATGGGACATAAATATAAATAACCATAAATGTATTTAATAAATAAATACAAGATAACGAGTTTTCGATAATACAAACGGACTTAAATCGTCAAGACTTGACCGGTATCACTTGGGTGACGTATGTTACTCAAATGATCATAGACCTTATGCATATGTTATTTAATTATTTAGGGCGTTACGTACTACCGTCCTTTGCTGCTTAAATACCGCTTATCTGCTAAAACTGTGAGTTTCACGGCCCCTTTTCCTTTTAACTGCTTTATACTTGGGGGAGAAATCATGAAAACTGATTAAATGCTTTTTACTTAATATTATGGTTTACTTGTTAGCCGTATGACTACTTGTTCTCTTACTGATTGCCCAACTTGGTACATTATCGTTATAAACGTTTGTACAACCAAAAATCCCATCATTAATTGATTTCAATTAGTTCTGTACGAAACGATAGCTAGTGAGTAGATCTATTTGGGTTGACAACCCTACCCTAACTGGTAGCTCCAGTTCTGACTCCGGATTGTCTGGGGGTACACGTCAGTTATTCTGCACTGTTTAACATCTCTGGGCAAGAGATGCCGGGTGGGTAAACTGTTAGTATTTGAAATCAAGGTTCAGGTGAGATCATACAACCACAACAATAAACCCTGATAATATTTAAGTATACCGAAACTGTTTCACAACTGTTTACAACTGTTTAACTATCGAGTCCTAAACCTGTGAACCTCACCAACTTTATGTTGACCCATTTTATATTCATGATTTCTTAGGTAATTGACGAGACTTTCTTGAAGACATGCAAATGGGGCTTACAACTGCTAGCGGACCTGTCCCTGGAGTCATAGTCCTGACTATCCAACTTAACTGCTTTAAGCTTTTAATAATCGTTTAAGACTTATGTTTTTAAATTGTAAGACATTGATGTTTCCACTACTCTTTCCGCTGCAATGAAACGAATTAATGTTTTATGAAGTTTTAAATTATTAGAAGTGTTCTATGTATCCTCGACTATGATTCCATTCTCGCTCACACCCGAAACCGTTGACCGGGGTGTGACAGATTGGTATCAGAGCCGTGGTTATAGCGAACCAGGATAAACAAACAAACAAAACAAAACGGAAACCAAGCCTGGACTATAACCCACTCCGAAGCGACCATTTGCATGTCAAGACCTCATATGTTTACTTATGTTTACTTATGTGTTACCACTTTACCATGATGTTACTGACACAGTTCCTTTTTGGAATATTTTCGCAGTGATGGCTTCGAAAGAGGTCATTTGCGTTGCCGATTCTGAGGAGGAGCCCAGTGTTGAGTACACGCCATCACCCGAAGACTACATCCCTTCCAGCCCCGAGACAGAGGGCGCCACTGTGGGAGTCATACGCCCGAACCCTATACCAGCAGGTTTCTTGAGTCCTATCAGGCGTAGGACCTCCGACGACACCCCCGACCACCCTGCTCCCACCACCACTACTGGCGGTGCAGCCACTGCGGATGCCACTAGCTCCGCCGACCCCTTCGCAGGCCGAGATCGGTCTGTGAAGACCTTTGTCTCCACGCCTGGTGGCGGCAGACGGGGATTTACCCCGGGGCGGGCAGCTGGCCCATCCCGGACTAGGGAGGTCCGACGTACCTCTGGTGAGCCCGCGCCCAAGCGGCGCCAGGTGTTCGATTTACCCCACCTCGCCTGGATACCCGACCAGATCCAGCACTGGCGGATCATCGAGGAGTTCCCGAGCAGTTATGATCGGGGAGAATCCTCGCTTCCTGATCCCTTCCGCCGAGTGCCTCTGGGTATCTCGCCCTTTACTCACGAGCCCATCCCTGACACCGTCCCATTACTGGTGGCTCGTTTGAGACGCCTTGAGGCCGATCTGGGGGAGCTGAACGCCGATATCGGTCAGCTACCTGCAGCCACTGAGGTGTTTCACCTCAGGAACCAGATGGCTGAGCTGACCGGGCGCATGCGCGCCACTGACGGCGCCATGGAGTCCCTCCATGCCCACATGACTGGGGTCAGCATGGCCACGACTGACCTGCTTCTCTCGCACGAGAGGTTGCAGGGGAGAGTCTCTGCCTTGGAGTTCGTCTCCGGACGACTTCTCGCCACTCTCCAGGCCTTGACCCAGAGACCACCGGTCTTCTTCATGCCCCCAGGACCTCCACCACCCCCACCAGCATTCTAGGTAGATGAGACCTAGTATCTTTTGATAGCCATTTTATAGATGAAACATGTTAGCATTAGTCAGGATTGGGACTGCGAGCCCACGATGCAAACTTGTTATTTTGGATATGTTTTATCTGTAATATGGTAACAAACTTGATGTATGATTCCGATGATTATGCTATGGGAAAAATCTTTTGTTATGTTATGATTCATGTGTATGTTTATGTTATGTTCATGTTATAGTTATGTTGTGATTGTGTAATTATATTACGAAATGTTGTATCACTTCACCATTCCTATCTTATGTTCTTGGTTGTGTTGCGTGAAAATGTTTTGGCAGTTGATGTATGTCGTGGCAGTTATTCTCGAGCATGTAATAACCCCATTTACATATTATCTAAATTTTTCTTTATGTTGACAATTGTAACTTAAAGCAAAATCATGCCACCGAGACGCCGAACCACCAGGAACTCTTCACCTCCTCCACCTCCTCCCCCTATGACTCCCGAGGAAATCGAGGAGATGATTGCTAATCGCGTAGCAGAAACTGTTGCCGCTGCGGAAGCCCAGCGTCAAAACGACAATGGGGCGCGCGGTAAGTACGAATTAACCAATGTTAGAAAAACACTCGATTACAATTTTCCTAAATTGTATCCAACGTTTCAATCTAACAATTGCAGGCCCCCGTGAATGTTCATACAAGGACTTTATGAACTGCAAACCCTCAAATTTCAAGGGTTCCGAAGGCGCTGTTGGGTTAGTTCGCTGGTTTGAGAAAATGGAGTCCCACTTTCCCTCCTCAAGTTGCAGCCATGTTTCACCCAATAAACACACATAAACACAAGTATTCAACTCCCTTGAACCCTCCTTGGAGCCCTTGTGAACCGGCCACAAGAGAAGCTCGAACCCGATCCCTCTTTTCCCTTCCTTCTCGGCAGAACACAAGCACACACACACCCACACTTAGACTATTATTTAACCTCCTCCTTTACTAGACTTTTAACACTTTTAACACCTCCCAAACACCCTCACATATCTCCTTCTTTCTCTCTAACCCTTCCCCCTCTCTCTCGGTTATACTTGGACCGAAACCCCCACAAGATCACAACCAAACACCCTCCTTTCTCAATTTAGCTCATATATATTCATCTTTTCCTAACCTAGCCCCCATTTGACATAAACACTTCCAAAGAACACTCTCTCTTTGCTCTCTCTCTCCCTCCAACCGTAAGCTCTCTCTCTCTCTACTCTCTCTAGATTTCTTGCATAAACTCTCATTCTCTTGATATTCCATGGTGCTAGGAAGCTTGAACACTCAAGAATCATCATCACCATCATCATTTTCGGCCGTCATCACCTCCTAACAAGGTTCCATCTTCACTTTTCTTGATTAAATCTTGTTCTAGCAAGTATTCTTAGTATTCTTTCATAACTAGATCACTCCATTAGCAAGTCTTGACTACATTGTTGTCTAAACACAATTTTTAACCATAAAAGTCTACTAGTTAGTGATTATCTTTATGTTTCACCATAGATCTTGCTACTAGAAACTCATGATAATATTTACTTGCATTATTATGTTCAAGATTTAGTTTGGTTAGACTTTTACACAAGTATTTGCTTAGTTTGCATTTTTAGACAATAACTTTGTATTTATTATGTATTATGTGTAGATTTTGTAACTTTGGACCTCTTGATGTCTATGACACGTTTCTAGACTCTTAACATAGTCAAAATATGATATCTTAGACTTTAGAAAGATTACTAGTGCTTAAACTCACCAATAGCAAACGTTTAGATACAAAAGTACACTTTAAAAACCCTAGAAAGTGCTTTTCACTATAGATCCGTTTAGACCAGGAACTTTATACTTTTAAGCAGTAGGTTGTGATGGCTTAAATGACGTTAGAACATGGCCAAAAGATCCCTTAACAAATTACTTGAATTTGGGCATAAACCGGGACTAAAACCGACACCCGACGGGCCCGGAAACACCATTTTTGTAAGGAAACCCAAATCTGGTCCAAATGAACTCATAGGGTTATTTTAATGATGAAAAAATGTTTACAAATGCTTATGGTGAATTTAGGAACCTAACAGTGTCATTTAACGGGCAAACGGGACCAAAACGACAAAACCGACACTAAATACATAAACCCGGCAAACTAATGCAAACCGACACTTAAAATAATCATCTACCCATTTTGAACAGAAAATAATCATATTTTATTGAACTTGATTGATTTCTAACTTAAACGGATAAATAATGATTGTTGTACTTTATGCAGCTTTATCCGCTACACCATATTTTATAAGAGCTTATGGGGCTTTATATTTGATGATCACTACATATAGCCTTAAAATAAAACGTATTTCATTTTTATTCTTCATTAATAATGATAGAGAACATTATTTTTTTAAAGGAAAATTGGATATTAATAATACGAATTTAACTCATTGGCCGATAATAATACGAGTTTTAATGTTGGCATACAATAATACCAATTTAACAATTTTGTCTCTAGAATGATACACCGTTAGTTTTTTACTAACGGTGTTAGTCCCCTGCTGACGTGGCATTTGTTCAGGGCTGTTTTTATCATTTCTAAAAATGAAGGGATTTATTTGTAATTCTATTAAACAACTTCTTATTAATTAAAAAGAAAAAAAACAGGAAGAAGAACAGCTCGTCCCGTTCTCCACTTCTCCGGCCAAACCCAACCTCCGATGACCTTCCTCTTTCCCTTGTCGGCGACCCCGAATGACGATGTTTGGAGCGCGTGAACGAGTAGAAACCGATTAAACGACAACGTTTGGAGCTCGTACTGTTGCGGAAACGGATGGGCAAACGGTAGTAGAAAGACGAGTGCGTTTGCTGGAACAGGTGGTAGGTTCGCCGGACGACGAAGATGAATGGGCTGATGAGGTGGCCTCCGCCCTCTTCCAGCTACGAGCTTCCATACAAAACCCCAAACCCCCTGTGGTATCCGACAATCAACGACGATCGAAGACACAATGATCCCTAATCATCGTCGTTCACGAATCACACAAAAAAACCCTAATTTGTCGAAATAAACACTCGGAAAATCAAAAGCCCAAATTTTGTCACACCCCCAAAAATCCCACACGCGACAACGCGCCGCAGGGAGCGTGATAAACCAGGATCGAACACATTAGCCATACGAATGGTCTATATGCAATGTAAAAGTAAAACCAAAGTAAATGCGTTTTTAAATGCGGAAGCGTAAACGACAAAAGTTGTAATGATTGTTCAAGCGCCAAAACACGCGCACAACAAAAGTTAATGAGTTCGAAAAATAAATAAGTCTACGATGTATAATAATCCTTATGTGGTGCATCCTAGCTCGTGGCAGACAATCCAGTTTAGCGACCTGAGATATAACATGCTAAAGTGTCAACACAAAGGTTGGTGAGTTCACAGGTTTAATCAGTTCATCAGTTTAACAGTTCAGTAAAATGCAGATAATATATCAATAGTTAGCTAGACTATTTTCAAGAAATTAGTGCACGTTCGACTAGTTAAACTAGCTATCCAGTTACTGAAGCTTGACAAGTTCAATTGTGCCTCGTTAAGACTAAGAAGTTTATAACACCCGTTCGATATCCAATCGTGTTGTTTGTTTGGACATCTGAATGACTGTATAATTAAACAAAAAAACACTAACAAATCACTTTGAGAACCAAAAAAATCTATTTTTTTTCTTTCATTTAGCTTGTCCCATATTGGTGTGGGAACAAAACACTAAAATTTTCCTTCATAAAAACTCTATTTTTTTTCTTTCATTTTAGTTTGTCCCACATTGATGTGGGAACAAAAACATGGTTAGCTTATATATGAAAAGCTACATGATATGTTAAGTTCTTATGTTGTGTTTTACTCTGTTATCTACCAGGGGAGTGCAAATTTGGTAAAATTGCCTTCCTGTCCGCACGAATGCAACTCCGAAAGTCAGAGTTGAGCACAAGTTTAGTTTTTGGTCCTAAAAATGTTTCCGTATCTCATCTCAGCCCCGTTTTGGTTTTTTGGTCCCAGATCCGATCATGGTTTTATCTCAGCCCCGTTGGTTTGGTTAGATCTGATCCTTCTTGCCCGCTCCGACTCCAACCCACGTCTCGTCTGGATCGAAAAGCTCCCCAATGTTGGATTTTTCGATCAGCACACAGAAGAAATTGAATGTCCGATTAGGAAGCAGCGTCCAACCAAACAACCCTATATGTCTTACCGATTCAGCCAGGCCTCCATTCAGCCCCCATTAAGCTGAAACAAACAGCACCTATATCTTCTTGCTAAAATCAGGGGTGGTCCTGTGTCATGGGTAAGGTGGCGTTCGTTCAGGACCCGAGATTTCGAAATTTCTGTTTATATATTTTTCAAAAAATTATAGTTCACGATTTGTTTAAATATTTTTAATATAGAACATTTTGCTACAATACTTTATTTTTATTATTGTTTTATAATTATCATTATTTTATTGACTTTTTATATGAGTTATTTGACTATGTATATTAAGGGGCCAAAAAAAAAATCGCCCCGGGTCCATAAAAGTTTTAGAATTTTTAAAACCGGCTATGGCTAAAATATATAATAAACTATTAGATCGTTTTAGATATCTATTATTATTTCTATGAACATTTAATAATTTCTATTATCAATGTTGTAAATAAAAGTAAAAAAGAAGTATATAAATTAAATACGATGGAACTTTTGATATATATCAAGTAAAGTATAAACTAAAAATATCATATAACTAATCGATACGGATTTAGTTCATATAATACTTGGATTTAACTAGCATTTTAAATAAATTCAATTCATAAATACGTAAAAAAAAGTAAACAATCATAAATTATATATTACCTATACTAGGATAGAACCCGTATGTTATACGGGTCAAATAATTTTTTTTTTGGGTAAAGGGTTATACGGGTTAAATCATTAGAAAATATATATAATTGATAATTCATGTATACTCGTTTTATTACCCGAATAACGTATTAGATTACATTTAATATAGTTATTATTCATAATATGGTATTGGTGACTTTATCTTCTTCATATAAAAATATTTAGAGTATGTCTCTACTTGTATATTTGGAAAAAATACAACATAAACATGATCATTTATAAAAAAATGGTTGTTAGAAAAACAATCCAACCCTGAATATCGACTAACACTAACTCATGGTTTGACAAACTTGAGACTTGAAGTCTTGATAGAAAGTTATGTGAATATAAATATTTATCAAAATTATAATCAACATATTTTAATTGTTGAGTATAAAGTCTAAATTATAATCAGAATATTATAATGTTAAATCAATAAAAAAAATATCTATCTTGGTATATATTAGAAAACGTATAATTGTATTAGTCACGATGTTTAAAATTTCCAATTTGAATGAACATGGATCATTTGATATGATTGAAAAACTATTTAATATTGGATATTATGAACATAAATTTTATCGTTTACGGATCCCTCTATAAAGAGTATCATCCACAATGTTGAGTGGATTTGTAATATAATATTAGCTATTCATTATTTATAATATTAAATATGATTTGCTCAATTATATTTGAAAAACACGGTAAATGAGTGTCTATTGATATTTTATAAGTTTTTTAAATATTTATTAAATGAAATTAATAATACTATAAAAAATTATTTTAAATAAAAATTAGATGTCAATTAATATATGATTGTCATAATTCCATAAATATAATTAAATAAAAATATATCATGATTATAAGGGATATAATTTCCCAAAAAAGAATTTATTAAGGAGTAGATTTGGGAGGAGAAATTTGTATGAGAATGATTCTAGTGTTGACAAGTGTCAACAATTGTAATTGTTTATTAGGCTAAGTGTAGTGGATAAAGCCCAAAATGGGGCGTTATCCGCCATGTGGACGATGACTGGACAAAGGGCTTTATGGGGCTTTATGGTGTAGTGGATAAAGCCCCTATAACGCCCCATAATCATTACTTTTAAACCCTTCTTCGGCGTTTTATCCCTGACGCCCGGGGCGAATTTGGGCACCATAACGCCCCAGCGTAGTGGGGCGGGGCGTTATATGGGGCGTTATGGAGCCCAAAAACGCCCCATTACGAATAGCCTTAGAGTAGGATGATATGTTTGGATTTCATACTTGTTACGAAAAAAATATACTAACAGCTAGCTTAGATTGTCTAGGTAGTATAAGAGATTCTCAAGTTTATATTTCTTGAGTAGATAGTGTTTAAAGATACACTTGTTAAACAATATGCACTATGTTTTATTATGTATCTACAAGAACAATAAAACAACAAGACAAACAAGCACCATGTTAAACTCAATCTTTTAGCGTTTCTTCTCTAATTTCAACGTCGCTATATAGTCTTTCTATTTTAAATTTTTATGTAGTGTTATAACAATGCAACTTTTTTGTGAGGCAGCGTCGTGTCTAATTTTTAATTTCCTCAACAAGCGTAATGAATTTAGCACATAAGTTAATAATTTACTAGGTACATACATGTAACATAATGTCCAGGTAGTAGACTCAATATCAATGTTTTAAAAACCGGCTTTGAAGTTAAACCGGAAAAGTTTTTAGGGTTGGTTCGGCCGGTCGGACCGGTTAACTTCCAGTTCAACCGGTTAGGGATTTTAATATATATTTTTTTATAAAAATGCTAATAAACTTGTACACTCCAACAAAAATAGTTAAAATACAATTTTAATCCACTAAAAATAATACCAAATAGGTATTCCACAAAAAAATATAAGTTTTAAAGTTCACGAATAATAAAAATAACAATAAAGTATACACATCTAATAAAAATAATTCAAAAAATAAGAAATAAGAAAATCGGTTGAACCAGCCTGGTTTAACCAGGAAAAACCGGTCAAAACCTGCTGGTTCGGATCTCGTAAAAACCGTGAAAAACTGAACATAAAAAACCGGAGATCCCCAAAAAATCCGGTCGAACCAGTACAACCGGCCGGTTCGAACCGGTTTTTAAAACGGTGCTCAATATTTTAAGCGTTTTTCCTCTAATTATATCATCGTAACGAAGTTTTATATTTCCATCTTCTTTAAATGACCTTATAGCAATTCAATTGTTTTATGTGCATGTGTTAACCAAGACAACGCACGGACCATAAAATCTTGTAAGGAAATAAACACCACTAAGGGCATGTGGTATACCTTTGTGTTGTAGGTGGTGTTATGATGTCACGTGACAGCTGACTGGATAACACCATTTCATAACACAAAGTGTGATATACATGATGTGGTGTGTTGTTGGGTTATTTTAAAAAAAAAAATTAAAAACCTTGTGTGTCATCATTTGATTGGATCATGCCTACTCTCTCTCCTCTTCACGCCATTCTTCTTTCTGTGGATATTTCCACGCCCAAAAATCACACATACACCACACCACATATCACGCCTATATTGGGATGGTATAACGTCGTGAATCTGAGCCACGTAGGCTATCACTTGTTATTGTTGAAATAAAATTATAAAAGAGATATCCCCTATCATTTGGTGGAGTTCATACACCATTGCCTTTTAATATGGAGGTCAATGGTTCAAATTCCACCGGACATAAAAAATGAATGAAAAATTATAGATGTGAGTCAGAGATTTTACCACAGTGGGCATTTGGACAGTGGATTTCCTCTGACATGGATGTGCAACATCGAGAGTCCTGATTACTCGCACGGCCTGTAATCGCAACATGTCATAGATATCACCGTTTACCAGAATGAGACCCCCGAATAATCGATGTTTGACTTAAAAAAAAACAATTAAAGTGATAGATCCTGTTGGAAGAAACACCTAAACAGTTTAAAACATAATGGTGCCAGCTGTGTATAAAGTAAAGTTCCTTGTCTTTTTCTTTAAACCTCTAAACCCAGAGCACATATGCTTCACGGACCAAGTAACTCGTGCTTCAGATGTTGTACATTCATCTAGATTGAGTTTTTCCAACTCTGGAAAAATAAAAAGAGATCTAGGGTGCTGATTAAGATGTGACGTTGACAGCCAGCTGAATATGTGTTGTCATTTGTGGGGCCCACATAGCCACTTGCCACGTGTACTTCTTTACAACTCATCAAGCCGAAAGATAAGATATGAACTGGCATTATTTTTGTTTTACTAAGCTGCTGAAAACATAAAAAGGTTTGATTTTCTTTTTTATATTTTCAGGTAAA
>JBCNJP010000017.1:6443523-6466523 GCA_039602395.1 Deinandra increscens subsp. villosa
TATTTTGTGACCGATTTTCCAACTGAAATATTATCAATGACATTTGCGACCGAACTTTTGTTCGACCAATTTTGCGACAATCACTAACGACCGCTTTTATGACCATAATTTTGCAACCAATTTAGCAACCGAGTTTCAGTTAAAACCTACAACCAACTTGGCGACCACTATTTTGATCACATAAAGCTACAAGTTTCTCACTTTTTATATCAATACCCAAAAACAATTAAATAATTCACAAAACCGCATTCGTATATAAGATATCCAAACGCTCAATATTAAACACACCAATCATCCATAAAAGATATCCAAACAATCCTAAGTTGAACGAAAATAAATATCTGAATTGGGTAAAACAAATAACATGCTTAGTTACTTGGAGAAAGTTTTTGGTATGTTCTTCAAGAGAAAATCAATTTGTCGTTTCATTTCAGCATTCACCTCTTTCATTTCAGAGTTCGCAACTCTATTTTCTTCGATTTGCTCCAGCATTGTAAGTTTCTCTGCTCTTTCTTTTTCTTTCTCTACTCTTTCTGCTTCCTTTTCTTGTTCCAATTGCGCTATCTTCTCATTCAACCGTTGCACCTATAATTAACACAACACATTAAAACTGAACAGAACAATCATGTGACCCATGATATCACTATACATAGAGAAAATATGGATAAAAATAAAATAAGCACACCTCTTCATTTCCAGTAGGTATATACGAAGTACTAGTACTTGGTGTTGATGGTTTACCGGTCATCATAACACTTGGATCACTAACATCATTAAAACCGTATAATCTGCCCTTTTTCTTACCCCCGACAACTTCTGTCCAAGTGTGTACATCGAATATAGGACGTTTGTTACTTCCATCTGTATACTTCTCCTTAACTTGTTCTTTATATGATATCTATGATATAAAAAAACAATATACATTTTCTATTCACAATACCGATAAACAACTAATAATAATAACATATATTTTATAAGTAAAAAAACTTACAATGGAGTTCTTTGCCCTGGAGTCAACCCAAACAACATCGCTTTCAAGATCAATATCTTCCAAATCGTCAGTAAGTTCTAAACCCTCGCCTTCTTTATGGCTCGACAACCTATCTAATGGTCTTGTCCCTTTCTTTCCATGTGACTGCATCCAAATTTCATCGAGCGTTGCAGGGCGTCCAAAATGATCATCCTACAAAAGTCATATTTGAAAGTTAATATTGACATGCTGTGTGTATTAAAATGGGATATATTTAAGCATCTCTTACCAATTTTAGTTTAAGTGTAACATAAGATTGTGAGCCAAGAGTATGTTTCCCCTCGGTTGATTTCCCTCTGTTAGTGGTATTTGTAGCTGACTTGGCTTTCCACTCGGGTGTATTCCATTTTTTAACTAGTGATTCCCATATCTCACATCTCATCCACTGTGGCTTATATGGAGTAAACACAGATAAATCCTCACCAACTTCCACCCCCGCATTTATCGCAGCAGTTTTAGCGCTTTCCCGAGCCCTGTTCAATGAATCCTTAAATTTTCTCTTAATAAACTTCTCCCAGCAAGATCGTATCTGGTCATCCCATTCCTCTTTCCACTGGTAGTATCCCTGAAAAAAAATCACTTTCTAGTAAAGTCTATATTGTTTATAAAGTCAAATAGAATCTTATATATAAATTTTTATAAGTAGAGACTTTAAAACGCTGAAACAGCCGATCACGATCCTCTTTGGAGACTTCTTTCCAACTCAACCATGGATGAGTCCACATAGCCTGGAGATTTTCTCCGATAGTTCGGGTGGCCTTTCCTTGATTACTAAATCTACAAAATAAAAAATAATATAACATGGCCAACTAGGTGAACAATCAGAAAGTTTAGCATAAGTTTAAACTAATAACAATAATAACCTATAGACTAATAAAACATAGTTAGGCTCAATAAAAGTATTTTTCAAAACTCTAAGTAAAACTAAATTTAGAATATAAACTAACTAAGTTCGTTCTATTCCAAATAAGAATTGATTGATTTTGTTCAATTCTAATTCAATTTATTTTATACCAGTAATAAGAATTGAATCCTAATTCAATTCAATCCAACTAAAAACTAAAAGTAATTAACAATCCTAGAAGGGATATAAACTACACATATTGGTTGAATTCGAATTCCCAGATCTTTAAATATTCCTATTCTATTCAAATGGTTTTTGTAGGTTCATTCGACAACTAAAAGTTATATATATATATATATATATATATATATATATATATGTGTGTGTGTGTGTGTGTATGCACTTACTGGCCATGGATAATCCAAATCCAGTCACGATTTCTTGGTTGAGGTAGTGGCGTAGGGGCAACAGGACCCCTTCGACCAACATTGGACTCGTCGTCATCACTACTCTCGTCATGAATAGGTATCTCGTGGGCGTTTGAATGTGAACGTACATCGTCACCTATATTGCAACTATCTTGAGCACTACCTCGACCTCCACCCCTGTTTCTTTCTGTTGAGCTACGACCCATGATATCTACAACAAAAACAAACTATTAGTATTTAGAATACTTGCTGGAAAAAAATTGGGAACAAAAGCATAGATATATATGCAAAACAATATTTGAAAATAAAAAATCAAACATGTATATATGCTAAACGATAAACTAACTAGTCAGAATATTCATCTTCAAATTCCTCGTCGTTGTCATCTGAATCTTCATCGTTAAATGCCTCTTCGCCATCATCTGAGTCCGTATTCTCAGTCGCGGTTTCGTCGTGATCGTCATCATTTACATCATCGACTTCTTGTATTATATTAGTTTGTACATGAATAACGGGGAGAAAATCCTCGGTAGTTGTACATACTAGCCTTTCATTCTCCTGGTAGAAATTCCCCACGTCTTCGTTATCATCATCAACGACTACACTAGAATCTTCAGCCAATTCATAAACACTCCTTGGTGTCGTCTTAACAACAGCCCACCAGTCTTTTAATGTTTTTTCTTTTGATGGGTATGGTGTATAGTACACTTGTTGTGCTTGGGATGCTAGAATAAATGGGTCGTCAACACATCCTATTGCCTTTGGCTTAACATCAACCATATTAGTCTTGGGGTCCACTCTTACACCGTTCACAGGGTCAAACCAAGTACATTTAAACAAAACGACCACACATCTTCCTAAGCTGCTATGATATTCCAACTCTAGGATCTCATCTAGCAAACCGTAATAGTCGATTTCGTGTTCATTATACACAGCCCCTTTCACACACACACCACTATTTTCTGTCAGTCGCCCATGGTAAGCTGTTCGTGTATGGAACTTGTAACCATTTATTAAATAGCCTTTGTGTGATTGAACATAAGTTAGAGGCCCTTGTGCTATATCTCTTAAATGTGCATTCTTTAAGCCATTCAAAGCCTACATAAAAACAACTGTATTAGCAAATTTTCAATGAAGCTGAATTATTAGGACACAATTGTTTAGTGTTATCCTTACATAACTCTGCAGCCACTGAGAAAATTCTGCATCTTTCTTTTTATCAAGCATTACTTGGTCACATTCTGGGAACGAAGCTCTTAACTCCTCATCAAATAAGCAAATAGAATCCTGAAGCTCTTGACAATTAAGTAATATATAAGTATGAGCCTTATGTCGGTCTTCGTCCGTAAGAACTATATTCTTTCCACCCTTATCAAATAATCTTCGAGATGGATGTTTGAATATACTTAAGCGAGAATCATTACTCGATGAACAAGGAATATTAGGGGCAAAATTACGAGGCTCGCGGATCAGTCCAGTCTTCGGATCAAGATATAGGGAGCAATAGTTGGAAAGTTCATCTACGAGATATGACTCAACAATGGATCCCTCAACCCTTGCTTTGTTTCTAATCGTCCTTTTCAGTCGACCCAATTTCCTAAAAATTAGAAAAGGTGTTAGGTATTATATAATATTATAAATGATAAAATAATAATTTTTTTAGTCCGACCTCCTACCTCTCATACAAATACATCCACCTATACTGCACCGGACCACCAAGCATAGCTTCATTGGCTAAATGTATAACAAGGTGTTCCATTGAGTCAAAAAACGAAGGTGGAAATATTTTTTCTAACTTGCAAATCGTTACAATGATACTTTCTCGTAGTTTCTGTAGGTCTTCAATGTGTAAAACCTTTGAGCATATTACACGAAAGAATGTGCAGAGCTCTGTTATGGGTTCAAATATTTGTTTTGGAAGCATCCCCCTTAATACAATAGGTAACAACCGCTGCATGAAAACATGACAATCGTGACTTTTAAAGCTGTAAAATGTACCATCTTTAACGTTTACACACCCCCCTATATTTGAAGCGTAGCCATCAGGAAATTTTACTTTTTTCAACCATTTACATACATCATTTACTTCCGTTTTTGTTAAAGTGTATGATGCTTTTGGTTTCATATATTTATTATTGTTCTTCATCCAAGTATGTAACGATGGTCGATTGCAATACTCTTTAACATCCATCCTTGCCTTGATATTGTCTTTTGTTTTGAGAGTATCCATTACTGTGTGAAATAGATTCTCAAAAACATTTTTCTCAATGTGCATCACATCAAGGTTGTGTCGGATTAGCAACGAGGGCCAATATTCAAGCTCCCAAAAAATGCTTTTCTTCACCCAGTTATGGGTTTTACCGAAAGCTGGATCTTTATTCTTTTTATTCTTTGAGTTATATAATTCACCTTCATAGACAGTTGGAATGTCAAACACTTGTTTGTATATTTGCCAACCAGTTAACTCGGGGGGAGGTCCGATTGATGACGGTACAGCTTTATGGGCTCGAAATCCATTTTTATCCTTACGAAAAGGGTGCGTCAGAGGTAAGAATCTTCTATGGCAGTCAAACCAACTTGATTTTCCTCCAGCATGTAACTGAAAGGCTTCTGTGTTACCCATACAATACGGGCAAGCTAAGCGTCCATGCGTGCTCCAACCAGATAACATTGCATAAGCGGGGAAATCACTAACCGTCCACAAAAGGATTGCCTTCATCAAAAAATTTTCTTTACGATAAGCATCATAAACTTCAATTCCTTCATCATACAATTGTTTCAACTCGTCTATCAGTGGTCTTAGAAACACATCCAAGTTTTGACTCGGGCTCTTTCTTCCAGGAATAACCAAACATAATTTTACAAATGAATCTTTCAGGCACATCCAAGGAGGTAAGTTATAGATTGTAAGAAAGACCGGCCACAGGGAGTAAGGATTTGAGTTCGAGTTATTTGGATTAAATCCGTCGGTGCATAACCCAAGACGAACGTTCCGGATCTCTTTGGCAAAGTTTGGATTTTGCGAGTCAAAATGCTTCCAAGCCTTACCATCACTTGGATGTGCCATGCTCCCGTCCTTTGTCTTGTGGTCATGGTGCCAGGTCATATCTTTAGCCGTCTTTGTTGACATATAAAACTTTTTAAGTCTAGGACCAATCGGCAAGTACGTCATCACCAAATTAGATACCTTATTTCGATCACTCTTGTAACGAGATTCTCCACAATGTTTACATTGTGTTAGTGTATTGTCTTGCTTATAGAATAGCATGCAATGATTTTTGCAAACATCAATTCGTTCTTTAGGAAGACTAAGTTTTTCTAAACTTTTTTTTGTATCGTAAAAGCTATCCGGGAGCTTATTCTCTTCGGGCAACAATGCTTTAACCATAGAAATGTTATGGTTATAACACGCAGTCGAGACATTGAATCGTGATTTCCAACTCAAAAAGTTTGTGGCGGCTTCTAACTTTGAACAATTTGTGGCTTTCCTCCCCTCCCACAAAGGTTCGTCGGCGGCTTGCAACATGTCATAGAATCCCTTTGCTTCAGTGTTCGGCACATGTCCTTCGAAATTACTTGACTCTGGATTTGTTTGTTGTGTTGGATTATAATCGGATGGATTCATGCTATCTAAGACCATGCGTCTATACCCATCATCATCGTCATCATGAGCTTCCATTGTTATAGAAGATTGTGCTACTTCATGGACAGATGTTTCACCATGTGCATTCCATGTTGTGTAATTATCCATGAAACCGTTCTTAAGTAAGTGTTTATGAACAATTTCTCTACTTCTATAAAAGACATTTTGGCATTTAAAACATGGACATTTAATGTCATACACTATCTTCCTCTTCTGAGTTACCCTTTTATCAACAATCGTTTCATTAGAATAGGCAAAGTCCAAAAAGAGTTTCACATTTGCACAATATTCCATATTAGCAAACCCATCACTGTTTGTTTTCTTATACATCCATTGTCGATTAGTATACCAAGCCATGTTCAAATAAATCAATGTAAGCCCTAAAATATAAAATCATAAGATAAATGAAACAGCCGAATATGGATCAATACTTAATAAGAAGATTATGTATGTTTGGAAAAAAATGGGTCTTTCCCTATCTAGCAATTAAAAGGTTAAAAGAACAGACACTCTAAAACAAATAAATACATGCTTTGTTCATTTTAATTTATTTAAAGTCCATGCTAACAAGTACAAGATAATTAAATAATGTCACACTTATAAATAGGGGTGTTGAAAATACTCGAACCATATTAACCCAACCTTACTCGAACTTGAATATGACAATTAGGGTCGGGTATAATAGGGTCTAAAAGTCTTAATCGAGTTAACCCGACAAACCCGAAATATAATTAGGGTCGGGTTTCGGGTTGTTTTTTTAACAAAAAATCGGGTTTCGGGTTAACCCGAATAACCCGAATAATATATGAAATTTTCAAGTATTCTAACATAAATTTCTTAGATATATTAAGTGTTCCTATCACAGGACTTCTATAATAATTAAAATTGAAGGGTTAGTTATGAGAATCCAGTTGCTTAAGGTCCAATTTAAACGATAATACCAAATTCATCAAAAACTCAGAAGTGTAACATACTACTTCATATAATCTGGTTACGGATGAGATTTAAAAGAAAAAGTACTACTGAACAGACCTTAATAACACAAACCCCGATCGGGTTGAGTAACACCCCTAAATCCACATTGTAGTAAGTTTGTGAAAGGAAATGGTTTGAGGTGATAGAGACATATAATATATATATATATCTATGACATGTGCTTCCTCTGCGCCACCAAACTCTTGTGATATATATTTGCTATAATAATTGTTATCAATAACCCACTAACCAATTCAACATCATTACATTTTATATGAAATTTTATATGAAATTTGATGCTCCTCATTAATTATGAGTGTATATATTAACGAACAGCAATTTTGTTTCCTTAGTGTGTAATTTTGATCTAATCAAGATAAATATAAACGTGTGAATAGTTTAACCATAAAAGTTTGATAAATATTTAAAATACTGGCCACTCAATCGCTCAAAGAAGTTTACATTATTCAAATCCATCTATGTTCACAGGGAGGATTTATTACATCACCACAGGAGGATTAAATATATTATCGAAGAACAAGTCTTACATACACCTAGAAAGATAAAATCAATGTAGGATAGCACACACCTGGTTTAACAGAGATAAATCTGAACCGAATAGCAGATGAAGACGAACACAGGAGATGGCTCGATCACAAAATCATCGTCGATCAGAGAAAACTTTCTTGAATGAGCCCCAAACTGATGCAGTTGGCGCTATAATGAAGTGAATGGCGGGGAAAGTTTTTTTTAGGGTTTTATTTTGGGTTTTGTTTTTATTTAATATATAAGTTCTCTACGAATCCTCCTTGTATTTAGATATTCAGTTGATGATGATTAATTTAAATTTCTTTATATTTTGATTTCAAAAATATTCGGTAGATACCAAGATTTAGATATCTCTCCCTTTTGTGTTATTATAATGTATATCTTGTTATAATATAAAATATTAAATTATTATTTCCACATTAATTAATAAGTTACAAATATACTTGTTTTTTAATTAAATAAATAAGTTATATTTATTGATAAATACTTATTTTTGTTATTTCTATTATTATATTATAACTGTATTTTACTACCCACTCTTTATAGCGAAATTAACGCGGATACATAAAATAACTACTGTATTTTTTATTGTAATGTAAGAAAACACAAATTGAAAATGTATAGAGTAAGCTTGTAACAAGCCATATTGGATCTTAACGAATATAATATGTTATATTTGCGGTAATGAAATATAATAGGCTTTGATAGCTGTAAATGGGCATATACGACATTTATTATGTCATATAAGCACTTGAAGAGTTTTATCATAATAGAATGATATCTTCACAACATAACATACATACCTTAATGCACCCTAGCTATTGAGACCTTGAGACCGCTTAACAAAACTCGAACCCCACTACATCACTAGAGTAAACCTCAAGCAACCGGGTAAAACATTCCCCAACGCCTAATTGATCTTAATAGGGGAGCATTGACCAATGTTGATCCTAACAGGCTTCAATTGACCCAAACTAAAGCTAAATGACTCTAGTTAACCCAAATCGATACTAACTGACACTAGCTGATCATGATTTCCCTTATTAATCCAAATCGATAGTAATTTGGACTAGGTGATCATTATTAAGTAATATTAACACTAATTGCTTATAACTTACATTATTTACTAGGTTTACCATCATTGATCAATAGTGTGTCCTTAGTTGGCCAATAATGATTTTAGTAGACCCGAATGGTCCTTAATTGATCCTACGTAACATAATATCTCCTAATTTTCCTCATTTTCTCTATTTGGTCATAATCGATTAACATTCATCACAACTATATATCCATAGGTGACTCGAAGTAACATTTGTTTTTGTGTCACTTTCTACGTCCAAATCCTTTTCGGTAGTTAGGTATCCAATATTTATTTTATTAGCTATATTTGTGACAATTATTGATATTGGTTTAGTATGATTTATGAAAAGAGTATTAGCAACCGAAACAGTTTTGGTAGCAATATTTGTGACCGGTTGAATTTTTATTCCACATGCTTATTACTTTTAAAGATTGACGGAAATAATTATGATCATTTCTGTGACCGATTTTATTTCAGTTGGTATTTTTGTGACCATTTTAGCTACCAAACAATTTAGTCGCAATTTTTGCGACCGTTTTGGTTTTGGTCCCTATTTTTGTGACCACTTTAACTACCAAAACAACATAGTCGCAAATTTTTGCAACCGATCTGGTTTCGGTTGCTATTTTTTGTGACCACTTTAACTACCGAAACAACTTAGTCGCAATTTTTGCAACCGATTTGGTTTCGGTCGCTATTTTTGTGACCACTTTAACTACCGAAACAACTTAGTCGCAATTTTTACAACCGATTTGGTTTCGGTGGCTATTTTTGTGACCACTTTAACCACCGAAACAACTTAGTCGCTATTTTTGCGACCGATTTGGTTTCGGTCGCTATTTTTGTGACCACTTTAACTACCGAAACAACTTAGTCGCTATTTTTGCGTCCGATTTGGTTTCGGTCGCTCTTTTTACGACCGAAGTTGGTTTGGCCGCTAATATGGTTGCTGATTTTGCGACCAGCTTAGTCGGTCGCAAATTTCGGTTGGTTTTGCCCTTTTTTGTAGTAGTGATATTTGAACATGTATTCTATTAGCATAAATTTTGTTATCAGAATTAGTAAACTAATTATGATATTTTGACACACACACATTACACATACCATGTCCAAGTACTTTTTGACAACTCTCCGTCTAAGACGAGTACTCCCACCGATCTCGTTACGTATAACAACTTCTACAACATTGGTCGGAGATGCTAAATAAGATTTAATTTTAATTTTAATAATTTAATAGCATGCAGTCAAAAGCAAGGACCAATTAAAATGCATGTTTTTAATATATTATTATTCATAAAGTTATACGCGCGATAATTACCATTTATCTGATTTTCGATATGAAACTTTTTTAGTTGTAATTATTAAAATATGGTTTCTCTTTTCCCTAATATAAAATGAATGATGAGTGGTGGCATGAGAGACCAAATAGCATAAAGACAGCTTTTTCTTCACACAATTTCTTGCACAACTTCCTCACCAAAATCCGATAAAGATATGGGTTTGGGGTATCAAAGTAAGATCTTTCTTGTTCTTGTGCAATTGCAGTTGCTGGTGGTTGTACTTTTGGCTGAGACAGAAGTACTTTCATTATCAACATATAGCAAGAGTAGTAGTAGTAATTTTAGTAGTTCATTGAAAGGAAGAATAGTGGGAAGAAAAGTGGGAAGAGGAAGGGGAAAGGGAAGAGGAAGAGGGTTGCTAGGGTGTGATTTGTACACAGGAAGATGGGTTGAAGACACTTCATATCCACTTTATGCAGCTTCAAGCTGTCCCTTCATAGATTCTGAATTTGATTGCCTTAAACATGGTCGCTCAGACACTCAGTATCTTAAGTATGCTTGGAAACCTGATTCTTGTAACCTACCAAGGTGCATTCTCTCTCTCTCTCTCTCTCTCTCTCTCTCTCTCTCTCTCTCTCTCTCTCTCTCTCTCTCTCTCTCTCTCTCTCTCACACACACACACACTCGAACCATGGGTTCATATTATATGATTAGTCATGAACTGAACTGTCGCTTGTCGGTCTTAAAGTGACTAACTTACGAGCCCTCGTATGATTGAGACGGGTGAGGGCTCGAGCCAAGGGTTCATGACATCTAGACTTGTGGACCCAAGCTGGTTGTCCTTGATCATCTCTAAGCTCGAATTTTCGTTTTAGTTAAAACACGCTCTAACTACTTTTATATTGATAATGTATACCGGATTAGAACGTAAATACAGATTTACTAGATACATTAATACCGTTAATACCGTTAGATTAAAATGTTTAATAACAGATTAGATTAAACAGGTACCCTTATCCATATTTATTGTACAATAAAAGCAAAAGAATTATAAGAAGTGACACTTTAGCAATAAATACAACTCTTTTTTTGGTCTCTTATTTCTTAGTTCTAAAGACAAAATAATTGCACCTCAAATAAATCTCCAATCAAATAATTTCAACAGATTTCATAGTTTTTTAGTATTTTACATGGGCCCAACCAATAATACACTACCCTCAATATTAGTGATATGTGTGTTGTTAATGGTGAACTAAATTACTCTTACTTTACATTCAAATTAAAAATTTATTCCGGTTTTGAGCCTTAAACCTTCGTTAAAAAGACATAAATTTCTTACTAGCGGCCAAGACCCAAGTGGCATATGTCCATTTAATGATAAGGACCACAGTATAAGCTCTGATCTTGAAATGGTGACATGACGAAATCTCAAACACGTACTTTTAAAGTTAGGATTGTGATATAAACGCTAACCTTCAAAAGTATTTGGTGCAAACTAAAAGGACTGTTTCAAAACGTATATATGAGATTCTATATATTGTCAGTGACGTGGCCCTTTTTACGTATGTTAAAAAACATATATTCATCATGTCTTCATTTTAATTTGATTTTTATGCATTTAAGTAGACGTACGTAAAAGAACATGTAACGGGTGTGAAGAGGACGTTATTCCCCCTATCTCACATTTACCAACTTTTGCTTCACCATCACGTGTCTTTAGCACTCTCTCTCCATATCACGTGTTCATCCCCTTTCTTCTTCTCCTACAATAACCGCCATTCTCAATTACCCATCACACATCCGCCATCACACTTCCCCCTTCATCATTCACCGACAACTTCCTTTTCCCTTCCATCACCATCGACACCGCTTTCGCTTCCAACCGCCACCATCCAAATATTGCCATCTTCCTCCTCCAAGTTTTCCCTAAACCAATGCCTTCTTACTAACCTCCACAGCGCCTCCAATTTCATCTACCAACATACACGCATTCAGAACATTCTCAATAAGGATTCCACGCAACAATTACAACATTCTCTTCTCCAATCACAATCACAGGTTCTCGGTTCTCCCCTATATTCTCAGACTTTTTTTTTGAAATTAGGGTTTATCAATTTGTTCTCCCATTTGATTCTGAAAGTATTTATGTTCTTACTTGATTCCATCTTAACGTTTACCAAATATGTATTTCAAATTGCTATTCTTCCTTATATTCTCTGTATTTGACTGAACAATATATGTTACTCCCTGGAAGATTACATCACCAATTGAATACCCACCCTTATTTTTCCTTTCCGATTGCCCTAACACATATTTAATCGGATTTCATCATTCCTACACAATTGGCTTAATTAGTTCATATTTAATCAGTTTTCGTCATTCAATTATTCACCAATCAGAGAGGGTTCATGTTCGATTTTGCTCCAAACCAAATTCCCTTTGTTATTTTTGTTCTTTTTCTGGATTTCGTCATCTATAAAGCGCTGTTTTTTTTTTTTTTTTTTCTTCCTTATGTGGATTTTTGATGTTTAAAGAGGCTGGAACATGCTCTTTTTGAAACGGTAAACAAATCAATCAAAGAAATTGTGTTCTTTTTCACGATGAGTGTGGGAGTAAACAAAATAAATAAAATTTTGATAATTTACATCATTTTAGACATAATTAATCACAAATTATATAAGATCTGCCATTAGTCGGTGTCACTTTATAGGCATTTATTTACTATGATGAGTACAAAAAACATATTTCCCATTGCATATGTGAAAATTGATTTTTTTTTCTTTTCAATGATACCAAAAGAACTCAGGAACTATAAACTTAACTTGATCTAAGCCCACCTGATGTACCTTCCCTTCATAAATTATATTCAGTCACATATGTTGCATATAGTTTTGATTTTTGTTAATTTTGAGACACTTTGTTAGATAGTGTTGTATCAATCTGTAGTTGTCTCTCTGTTGCAGGTACATAAAAGGTTTAGATCAGATTAAAGGGGTTTCTAGAGGATTTGTCACTTCGATTAGAGGGTATGGCTTCTAACCAAAGGCATCTTTTTAAGAAGTTAATATCTTTAACATCAAAGTTATGAAATTTCATTAATTATAGATACACTTTGTCTTAATTTTGAGAAGGTCAACCAATTTGACCCGTTAGATTTCACATGTTTGACCTACTCATATAAAACATAACTTGAACATCTATTCATAACTTGAACCATATGATATTATATTTCAAAATCCTATAATTAAATTAAGAAGAAATTAGATTTTTTTATGTTTGAGAGGCATAAAATGATTGTTGAACCTGTGTTTTTGTTTTTCTGGATTTGTGATATATAAAGTTGCTGTCGTTATTCTTAAATTTTTATATTTATATGAGTATGAAACATTAGGACATGCTTTAATAGCCAAACACTTCAACTTCTAACACCAAAACTCATATTAATTTAAAATACATAACATGTTTGACCTACTCATATAAAACATAACTTGAACATCTATTCATAACTTGAACCATATGATATTATATTTCAAAATCCTACAATTAAATTAAGAAGAGATTACATTTTTTTATGTTTGAGAGGCATAAAATGATTGTTGAGCCTGTGTTTTTGTTTTTGTGGATTTGTGATATATAAAGTTGCTGTCGTTATTCTTAAATTTTTATATTTATATGAGTATGAAACATTAGGACATGCTTTAATAGCCAAACACTTCAACTTTTAACACCAAAACTCATATTAATTTAAAATACATAATCTGCAACGTTTGGAAATAGCATATAAGTTATGTAGTTTACCATTCACCTTTTGCCCAATGTGGAACTTCAGAAAATTGAATTGTTTATCTGAAGCATGTCAAACAAGTAGATATGCAAATCACATGCAGAAATCACTACATCCAAAAGTAATGAGGAGTTTTAGGTCCTACATGATTGGTTATTAATGTAAAATGACATGAATTAATTGGCGTGGTACCAATTTGTTGACAGTTAGGCCGTGAAACTATTAGTTATGCAAGAAATAAATTAACACACAAAGGAAACATAAGATTTCCGGAACCGCATCAACACAATAAAGCAGAAAAGGAGACAATGTTTTTTGGTAACTATAAGAACCTATCACTAGGAAGTTCATGGAACCCATGAATACCCTTCTAACCAACCAATGAGATCAGGTATTAGTATGTGACCACAATGTTAATTTCTATACTTCTTTTCTTAAATAAGTAACTTACTTTAGGTCTATTTTAAGAAATATATATGATTAAATTGTTTATATCAAGTTAAATAGACAAAATTCAATAATATAGTATTATAAAAAGTATGTAAATGTAGTGGCGTTTCTATTGTATTTATTATTTAGTGTAATGTTATGCATTCTAATCAATCACATTTCTTCATGTCTAAAACCACATCTACACCTGTATTCTTTAGGGCAAATAAGTTCACCATCACGACCTATTCACCTACATAAGATGGAGTTATTATTGTCAGTTTTTCTTGCTTTTGTAGATCTGTTCAAAAATCTCACCTCATTATTTTTCTTCATTGTTAGAAAACCATTAGTAGATTACCTTAAGTGATTATATATGTATTTACGTTTAATAGCAACACAAGTATTAAGTATGTTAGAAAGTTAGTAGCTGTTTAGGAAATAAAAGAAACTATATGATAAAGTACTACATAAAACAATTAGTTTAAAAAATAATTAAATACATATATCAGAGAAGGTTCAAACCATAAATACATATAATTAAATGTAATTTAGTCTTTATCCATTTATTCTTTTTGACTAAAATCAGCCCATATATATTTGCTCTTCTTTTACGCTAAAATCAGCCAATATATACTTGAAATACTTCCTCATATATGAAACATCCTCCTTTTAGTTCACAGAATAGTAGGATTGCAATGTTGAAATGAATGACATCAGAAAAATGCTAATGTTCTAGACAACACCAAGAACCATAGTTCATTTTTACGTTCATTTAATAATATCTTTGTTTTTCCCCATATCCACACAATTATTTAAAACCATGCTTATAGGTTTACCTATATGACATGTTTTCTTTGATTTAAATCACCAATTGTTAGTATCTGCATTTGTCTAAATTAATTAACAGAAAATAAATCCTATTATTTACCTAAAGAAGTTTATTATTTTAGTCAGATTGGAGATCTATAGTTACTCATATCTAACTTATTGTGTCTTCTTTTAGTATGCCGAGGTTGATAAAGCACAAGAAGACATTCAATTCATATCTTTCATTGCCATTATCATAAGGTACTTTCATCCATCATACTTACACACTTTTTCCCAACATATGTACACTTAGCAACTACTAGCCTAGGTTTATGCATACTTACACTCTTTTTCCAAACTTAAGTACTATTTAATATTCAATTAATCCATCATCTATTGAAATTATATAGTTATTACACAATATATATTTAAAAACAATACATATCTCTAACACACTAATCTCATATTCATATCCCATTTTCTTCCTTTTTCCTTTTTCAAATCAAGTTCATATGGAGACTACTACATGACGAAGAGAAAGCAATTTGCTTCTACCGAGTCATCTTCATCACAATTCTCTACTACTTCTACGATAGATTATGAAGATTTAGGTGATTGCAACTACGTTTGTGAATTCTGTAATGCGACGTTTTGGTTTTCAGAAAGGCTACGTTCCGGACCATTAAATAAACCTCCTAAATATACGCAATGTTGCAGATCCGGTCATGTTAAATTAAACTTCCCACTAAACCCTCCTGAAGAAATTAAATCTTTATTCCTAGATCGTCGATTTATGAAAAATATTAGACGATACAATTCAATGTTTTCTATGACATCTTTTGGGGCTAAAGTTGACAAATCCTTTAAACATCAACAAGGACCATATGTTTTTAAGGTTTCTGGTCAGATTTCCCACAATATTGGTTCCTTATGTCCACTTCCCAATAAGAAACCTAGCTTCCTACAACTCTATGTATATGACACTACGAATGAAGTTTCAAATAGGCTCTCCTATTTTTCTTCTGCTAAAAAGAATCCACCATCTCCTGATGTTGTTCAAACTATCAAGCAAATCCTTGATACACATAATTCATTGGTCAAGCTTTTTAGAATCGCTAGAGACATGCATGAGACAACAAATGCACCTAATTTTTCTATTCGGCTATTTGATACACACACGGTACATCCATATGAACTTCCTACAAGTAACACACTCGGAGCAATTGTTCAAGATGATGATCCTAATGCAAAAGAGTTTGACATCATCGTTCGTACGAAGGACAATATTCCACAACGTGTTAATATTTTACATCCTTCGTACATGTCACTTCAATATCCATTACTCTTTCCTTTTGGCGAGCAAGGATGGAACAAAAATTTGAGGTTGACTTTACCTCCAGGAAAAGGCGACAAACGTTTGACAATGAACATGTACTATTGCTTCCAGATCCATGATCGCATAAACGCTTACACATTACTTCTTAGAGGAAGTAAATTGTTCCAACAATATTTGGTTGACGCCTACATTTCTATTGAACGAAATCGTCTTGAATACATCGAATCTAATCAGGAAAGTTTACGAAGCGAGTTTTTATCCGGTGTATACGATGCAATTTCGCGAGGTGAAACCGAAGGCCACAACATAGGTCAAAGGATTATTTTGCCTTCATCATTCACAGGTGGACCACGATACATGTACAAACATTATCAAGATGCTCTTGCCATATGTCGTGTTCACGGAAAACCTCAATACTTTATTACGTTTACTTGCAATGCTAAATGGCCAGAGATTATAAGGAATTTAAGACAATTCCCTTTGTTATCAGCAGAGGATAGGCCCCAAATAATTGCCCGAGTCTTCCAAATGAAAGTGGAATCCTTTATCACCTTTTTAAAAGAGTACAAACCATTTGGCGTTGTCGCTGCAGGTTATGAATCTTCTCAAATCATGAATTTTAATCCTTTCTTTTCAATTTACTACACTCCAACGCCATAATCTATTTTCAATGCAGAGTTATACACTATCGAGTTTCAAAAGAGAGGTCTTCCACATTGTCATACCCTTCTTTGGGTGACAACTCCTTATAAGATCGAATTACCTTCACAGGTAGACAACTATATTAGTGCAGAGATTCCAAATCGAAACATCGACCCTGAACTCTACAAAATTGTCACAGAAACTTTAATACATGGTCCGTGTAGCATCCTAAACAACAACGCTTCTTGCATGCGCCATGGCTCATGCTCAAAAAAATTCCCCAAAAAATATGAAAACGAAACACGATTTGATGACCAAGGACACATATATTATAAGAGAAGGCAAGATAGTCCATCATTTGAGAAAAATGGATACTCCATTGATTGCCAATATGTTGTTCCATATAATAGAATGTTATGCTTACGATTCAAAGCACACATAAATGTTGAGTATTGTGGATGGAGTATGATGATTAAGTACTTATTCAAGTACATCTCTAAAGGTGCTGATCGGATTAGGTATGCTATTTCTGCTGATCCAATTGGAGCAAACCGTTCAAATCATCACAAAAATGAACCTATTAATGAAATTAAAAATTTTGTTGATGGTCGTTTTATATGTCCGCATGAGGCTTCATGGAGAATACTTAATTTCCCTATTCACCATCGAAATCCTGCTGTTCAGTCTCTCTCTGTACATTTAGAGGACAAACAAAATGTTACCTTTGGAGCGACGACATCACTACAAAATGTAGTCAACAATCCCTATTTAAAAAGAACAAGCCTAACTGAGTGGCTAAAAAACAATGCAATAGATCAGTCTGGCAGACATCTTCGATATGTTGATTATCTATCTGAATACAAATGGGACACTAACGATAAAGTCTGGAGTAGAAGGAAATCAAAAAAAACACCCAGTATTGGTAGACTTATCTATGTGCATCCTAGCAGTGGTGAATGCTTTTATCTACGACTTCTATTGACACATCAATATGGTTGCACATCATTCAAAGATATCCGAACAGTATCAGGAATTCTATTCCCAACATATCGTGCAGCTTGCGAAAACTTAGGATTGCTTGGTGACGATAGAGAATGGGCACAAGCCTTTGAAGAAGCATCTACATGGGCCACCGCTTCTCAATTAAGACTCCTTTTCACACATATGTTACTCTATTGTGAAGTTTCAAGTCCAATGAAACTTTGGATTGAACATTGGCGACAAATGAAAGATGACATTGTACATGATCTTTGCAAGGACACTGATATTGAACCAAACAACATCCCAGAACTCCAATTACAACAACAAATCCTTTATGAACTTCAAAAACTTTTGAATTCTGCAGGCTCTTCGGCATCACTGACTGAGTTTGGTCTTCCAGCACCACAAGGAGAGTTCATAGAGCTTCTTGATAATCGCATGTTAATGGAGGAAAGATGCTACGATAGATCAGCACTAAGATCAAAAACTGAAAAAATGCGAGCGGCTCTAAATTGGAAACAAACAGAGATATATAATAGAGTCCTAGAATCAGTTTTTGCTAACAAACAAATTATGTTATTCATCTATGGACATGGTGGAACAGGAAAGACATTTTTATGGACAACCATCATCAATGCACTAAGGTCCGAGGGAAAGGTCGTACTACCTGTCGCGGCATCTGGAATTGCCTCTTTACTATTACCATCCGGTCGTACTGCTCATTCTAGATTTAGGATACCTATAAACATCACTGATGAATCACTTTGCTATGTGAAAAAGAAAACTCAACTAAGCCGCTTACTAATTGAAACATCTTTGATCATTTGGGATGAAGCACCAATGAGCGACCGATTATGCTTAGAGTGCTTAGATAGAACCCTTAGAGACATACTTGACAATCCAAATATTCCTTTTGGTGGAAAATCGATTTTACTAGGCGGTGATTTTCGACAAACTTTGCCTGTCAAGAAAAAGTCAACTAAGCAAAAAGTAATTGCATCTTCTTTGCCTAAATCAAAGTTATGGAACAACTTTCAAGTAATCAGGTTGACTGACAATATGAGACTTCGCCAACCAAATATGTCCAATGATGAAAGAAGGACAATTGAAAATTTTTCAAATTGGTTAGTCAATATAGGAGATGGAACTATAGGTTCAAACACTCTAACAACAATAGCGGATGCTAAGGAAATTGAAATAGCAGAACAATACTTACTTCAACATGATGAAAATGCTCTTAACAACCTCATCCGATTTATATATGATGACAACACTTTGCTTTCATCGAATGCAAGTGCTTTCTCTGATAAAGCAATAGTATGTCCAAAAAACATCACTGCGGATGAAATCAACCAAATGGTATTAGACAAAGCACCGGGCAACGCCATATCATACCTAAGTACAGATTCTTTAACGCCACGTGCAAACGACAGAAGCGATTCTGAATTGTCTTACCCAGATGAATATATAAATAGTCTAAAATTTTCAGGAATACCCCCACATCATCTTATCCTAAAGGTGAACACACCTATCATCCTCATTCGAAATATAAACCAAAGTTGTGGCATGTGCAATGGAACAAGAATGCTTATCACACAACTACTACCAAAGGTAATCGAGGCAATAATTATAACCGGTACATCCATCGGACAGAAAGTCTACATTCCACGCATCTCATTTGTACATGATGACAAAGAACTCCCATTTATTTTCAAAAGGCGTCAATTTCCAATAAAATTATGCTATGCAATGACAATCAATAAAAGCCAAGGACAATCACTTAATAAAATCGGCGTCTACCTTCCAGAACATGTTTTTGGGCACGGTCAACTATACGTCGCATTATCAAGAGCTACCTCACCGACATCCTTAAAGATTCTTATAAAGCCAGAAGAGGGATTCCCTAGCAACAAAACACTAAACATAGTTTATTCTGATCTTCTCAATGAAATAGACATACAACAGGTCATTTTATATAACTTAAACTAACTTCATTACGAATTAAAAATCAAATTTATAAGATATAACAATTCAACATTTATTACTGTTATATCAGTTTATTATCACTAGATATCACCATACATTTTAAAAATCGTACTTTAATATTTGATGTATTTACAAATTTTACTAACAATTACAATACATCTTTACCATTGCAGAGTACTCATATCGCAAGCACAAGTGGATTGACAAATGACAGAAACAATATCACAAATAACTCCAACTACAGTGTCTTTTCCGATTGAAATTAGACTATTGCACAAATGGAGACCCTACAAAAATGGAAGCATATTCTCTTACCTACTCATCGATAGCAAGGTACACAACATAACAAAATTCATATTCTTCAACTATTACTATTATACACTTTATGCCATGTTATTTCATATAGGGAGATACAATCCAAGCGATTGTCACTGAAGATGACGATACATTTATTGGGTCAAAGATGACAATAGGACACTGTTACAGATTAGATGGTTATGTATGCGCAAGAGCCCTATCAAGGATGAAAGTCACACCTAACATTGCATCTATCAAAATCCAAAAACAAACGACCATTATTTTGATTGAAGACAAGGATGAAATACCTGAGCATTACTACAAGTTTACACCAATCAATACTATACAATCATTAGCAACAGACAATGAATTCCTAATAGGTAAGTCATCATCTTCTTAATTAATTTGGGCGATAAAAAATCCACATTCCAATGAATAAATTCTTTTATGCAATCCAATTACTTTCAAACCTTTAATTAATTCTAACTATTATTAGTTTCTTGCCTCTCAGACCAATTCAATTACTTAGTTACTCAACAAACTAACTACAACTATTTACTTCATTTCATTAGTTTTATAGCAAAGTAACTATGATTACGATTCTAATTACTGTATGAATATGTAATGTTATTGGTTATAAAGTAAAGAAACAAATAAAATCGACAATACACCTACATTGTTATTCCTTTTTACAACCATTTCTATTGAGTTTTCCACAATATCTACTAACAAACATGTTCTTAATTTCTATTTTTCATAGATTGCATGGGACGCGTATGTGGTATCCAACATGTAGATACACAATTCTATGGGTCCATACTTAAAGTGAAACTCCAAGATGTTCAGTAAGTAACTTCACAAAAATTTACCAAGTACAGATATTTCTCACTAATTACAAATCTCTAAATGAATGACAGTGGAAATGATGTTGTTGTCGCACTATGGGAAGAAATAAACAAGACAGTGAACATACAGGCATTATCAGCAACAAACCAAGAAGTTATAGTTGCAGTGTTAGGAGCAAAGGTTACTAAAAACCACCAAGGTATCTCAATAATACAAAAAAAATTATTTTGTTACAATACAAATATTTCACAAACACAATTAAACAGGTGCTATGCAACTAGAATCTACAGGGGCAACGCGAGTACTAATCAACCCAGAATTTGAAGAAGCAAACGAACTAGCAACAAGGTACAAAACCCAAAAAAAATAAACCGTGCAAAAATAATTCATCGTTTTACTTTTCTCTTAATATAGATATGCTAAACCTATTTAAGCTAATATTTAAGCTAATATAGTAGTTATAAAAAAGCTACACATGTGAAAACCACTTTTATTGTGCATATTTTCTGTTTATATATGTCTCATACCTGTTTCATAAAATAAAGTCATTTAAGGTTTTAAGTTATGTTAATTTGGTGTCTGGACTAAATAAGAAATATCCAATACAGATGACCTTTGCATATTATACCATATATGTATGCACGTGACATCTGATTTCTTTTTAAATCTAGCCCATTGATGTTAAATTAAACAATAAATATGTTTTTTTATATAATAGTATATTTACACAAAGTACATACAATACAAATCTTTAAAATTATGTATGCAAGTAGCTTCACATCTATTTTTTTTATCTATCTTGATTTAAATTTACAACAAACTAGAAAAAAACGGGCATTTACAAACAGTTAACTTGGATGTTAAACTAATCTTAAACAAATCTATCTTGAATAGTTACGGCTTCACCTTTTCTATTTGCAAAAAAGAGAAAAACCGCTTCTTTAACTATTTACACATAAATATCCACTACATTGCAAGACCATTCTAAATGTTACGCTTAGGTCATAAACATTTCATCATTACTGATGTAATGGATTTAAAAATTCTTTTTTTACCGAAGTCACCATGCAACTATGTGTTTGCGACCCTAAAATAACCCATAGCCTATTCGTTTTTTTCTTACACAATCAAGGTCTACCCATTTGATTACATTCTTTTTTTCTACTTTTAAATATAATCAAATGTCAAGTAAGGTTCAATGTGATACATTCACTATTACTTTATGAGGTAATTGATTTTATGGACAACCCTCTTTTTAACAACTCCTATTTTTAATGTTGTTTTCAAATTAGAATATTGATAATATTGCATCCTTTAATTAAGACATTGTCCGTGTTAATTCAATAACTTACTTATAGCAAACATTATACTAATTGCTATTTGATTTTTTTTACCTCTACATGTGTAGGAAATTTGACCAAATTGATGTACATATTTACTAATTTCAACTGCCTATGATTTCTATATATCAGTCATATATTGTTCTTATTTTTTAAAATTTTTTCTATATCACTCTTATTAATATGACAGCTTCAGAGAAAATCAAGGATTGAAAATACCAACATCAGATTTACAAATCAAGTATGTCGCAAAACCTTCTGAAACAAACAGGACTACGATCACTGATCTAGAAAAACAACAACCGGTAGACATCAATGTAAGTAAAATAGTTACAACAAAAACCTACAACTCTATTTCAATAGTTATACAAAAATTCTTACAAAAAAGAACCACAGCATCTATCTTTCAGTTGTGAGGGCTCCATCACAGGATTTATCACAACAAGACCTTGGTATTACATCGGATGCAAAAGGTGTAATTCAAAAGCAAATCTACAAAACACACCAGATGGAAAGGAATATAGATGTGCAAGTCATCCAACAGAACCCACAAAACACATGTAAGAAACTCTATTTATAAACCATACCAAAATTACGCTAACAATATGTAACACAGGTACTCGGTCACAAGCACATTTGCGGATGAAACAGGAACAGCAGTTGTAACTATCTTTGAAGAAGCAATGACATCCTTAATTGGCATAAGCAGCGAAAAAATG
>JBCNJP010000017.1:6467023-6641237 GCA_039602395.1 Deinandra increscens subsp. villosa
TTTACACTCTTTATTAGATTCAAGAGCATAGAGTCTAGGATAACTATCCGCAAAAGATCTATCACCCAACCAAGAATCCGTCCAAAACAAAGTATCCATACCACTTCCAACCCGTCTTTTAAAAGCCGAGCTAGGAATAATATTTCTCACGTGAAGATCACCAGCGTTATGGCATATACGATTCCAAATCCCGTTACCCTTTGTAGCCTCCAAAGCCGAGAGATTACCCCTCCCCCCATGAATAGATTTGACAATTTTTACCCAAAAATGATTACTTTTAGATAAAAAACGCCATTTCCACTTGAGTAAAAGAGCCCGGTTAAGAGACTCAATACTTCCAATGCCCAACCCACCCCTATCCCTATCAACAAGAATGTCATCCCATTTCACCCAACTCATATAACGAGAGCCATCTTTCCCACCCCAAAAAAATTTTGCCCGAATACCCTCCAAAATATCCCTAACCCCAACCGGAACACGAAATAGAGATATAAAATAGTTAGGGAGAGAGCTCAATACCGAAGATACCAAAGTCAAGCGACCCCCCACTGAAAGCAGGTTAGCTTTCCATTTGGCTAATCGTGATCGGAATTTAGTAATAATTGGATCCCAAGCCTTGATGTTCTTCATATTGTCCCCAACCGGAATACCCAAATAAGTAAACGGGATAGATCCAACTTTGAAACCATGGGTATGAGCAAAATTATCCACCACCGAAGCCTCTACACCGAACCCGAAGAGATAAGATTTAGCATTGTTTAACCTGAGGCCCGAACCCACAAAGAACTCCTCCAAAATCCGATTAATAGTCTCCAAATTACTAGCCGACCATTCCCCCACAAAAATCACATCATCCGCGTAAAATAAATGAGAAAAGGGGACTTTATCTTTCCCAACAAGAAACGGTTTATAGTTACCTACCCTAACCTCGCGATCAATTATAGCATGTAAGCCCTCCATGGCAAGAATGAAAAGAAAAGGAGCCATAGGATCCCCCTGCCTAAGGCCTCTCTCAATAGCGAACTCCTTCGTAGGGCTACCATTAATCAAAACCGAGGACGTGGCCGACCTAAGACAAGCCTCAATCATCTCACCCCACTTAGCCCCAAAACCCATTCTATCAAGAACCTTAAGCAAATACTTCCAATTAAGCGAATCGTAAGCCTTGGCAAAATCCACTTTAAACATAAGCATCTTCTTTTTCTTAGCTTTAGCCCAACGAACCACCTCATTTAAGACCAAAGGACCATCAAGAATTTGTCTACCTCCGATGAAAGCCGATTGCACACTATCCACCAATCCATCGATACTCAAAGCTAACCTCTTAGCAAGAATTTTAGCAATAATTTTGTATTGCACGTTCACCAAACTAATTGGTCTGAAATCGCAGATCAACACCGGGTTCTCAATTTTCGGGATCAAAGTAATAAATGAAGGATTACAACCCCGAGGAATTTGTCTTTTCACAAAAAAGAAATCAACAAACTCCATAATCTCATTAGCCAAAAACCCCCAATGATGTTTAATAAACGCGAAAGAAAACCCATCGGGGCCCGGGGCTTTGCAACTACCACAATCCCAAACCGCATTACGCACCTCACCTAAAGAAGGTTTCGCATTAAGCATCTCCACCGAAGACGTAGATAACGTCTTAAAGGACAGGTCCGAAATCTCCAATAGGGGCGGTTGACGAGAAGCACAAAAGCGAGTACTGTGGTACTCGAAAAAAGCATCTTTTACATGAACCGGAGCATCTAGCCACACCCCGTTCACTTTAACACCCCTCACCGAGTTCAAACGACGTCTTTTCTTTAAGTAAGCATGGAAAAACTTGGAATTCTCATCCCCGTCAACCACCCATTTATTCTTAATTTTTTGCGAAATTTCAAGCAACTTGCGCTTCTCAATAACTTCCAAATCATGAATAACGCCTAATTTCTCCCTGTTAAGATCACCCAAGTTCACACCGTTTTCCATTTCTAACTCAATCACTTCAAGCCGTTTAGTAAGGTCTTTCAAAGAGCCATTTTCCATATCAAGTCTTCTCTTGTTCCAATCGATCAAGTGCTTTTTGACCACTTTAAGTTTCTCTTTAAACCGAATAAAACAATTTAAGTGAGACGAGGCAACCGGATCCTCCCACGCTCTTTTAACCACTTCTTCATAACCCTCCAAATTAATCCAATAGTTAAAGAACTTGAAAGGAATCGGCCCGTAGTCAATATCTCTAATCCGAAGAAGAATAGGACGATGATCAACCACTTTATTACCAAGGACTACACCTTCCAACCCCTTAATCCGGTTACTAAACGAAGATGAAATAAGAAAACGGTCTAATTTACTTTGTTGGAGACCATTCGCACTCACACGTGTAAACTTGTATCCACCCAAAGCAACCTCCTCTAAACCTTTATTGTCAATGAAATCGTTAAAAGACTCCGCTTCACTTCTATTAAACGCCACACCAAGCCTTTCCGACTCGAACCTGGAAACGTTAAAATCTCCAAAAATAATGTATTCTCCCGGATTAGCACTCATAAAAATAGAGATAAATCTCCAAAGATCATGTTTAGCACGGCTAGGTTGTGGTGCGTAAACAATGACCATGTAGCAATCCAACTGATTATGAGCCCAACTCCCTCTAACAATAAGAAGATTATTAAACACCCAATGATTCGAACAAGAAAAAACGTTCGGATCCCATATAGCAACAATGCCACCGGATCTACCATTCGCGCTAGCACAAACCCAATCAAAATTGACATTACCCCATAACGCCCTAACCGTACCCACATCAACATAATCAACATGCGTCTCTTGAATAGCCATAAAATTAACGCCAAACTCGTTACACATTTTAGCAATGATACGACGTTTCGAACTCGCCCCAATACCGCACGCATTAATAGAGAGAATCTTCATCGGTAAACCATTATTTCACTCATCCTATCGATACAGCTCTGAAGGTCCCGTTTAGTTCCATCCATATCAAGACCAGAAGCCATACCATACTCAATGAAACTAGAAAACTGCTCAAGGAACGATAAACTTTGAGGTACATGCGCACCACCCTTAATCAACACTTCCCCACGGTACCCATCATCCCCTTCTTTACTATCCGCATCACCCATAATGTTGCCAACTGCACCCTCCACAGTTTTAGGCTCACCCGCCTTTGCCGAAACAAAATCGCAAATCGGAGTGTCTACCGTCTCCTCGTTCCTCATGTTGACCACCCCATCCTCCACGTTATCAATTCTTTGGAAACCCGGCGGAACCGACAATGAGACCGAATAATTTTTATTTAGCACCGGGTACTCTTTATTAATAAACTCCCAAATACCAAAAGGATCCGAATTATGAGTTTCCTTTCCCTCTATGTAGTCCCCTTGTAAATCCCCTTCCATTAAATTTTCACATGAAACCCTGTTGTCCACTTCCTTGAAATCTATAATACCCCCCCCCCCCTTCCTTAAAAGGCCCGTCCCCATGATCAACAGAAACCAAATTATCCTCATAACCTTGCTGTCCCTTATCCCCCACTTGATCTTCTATAACCGAGCCTATACCTTCCACACGATCTTCCTCAGCCCTAAGGAAAATAGACTCCTCGTCACTAGAAATTTCGTCGTCCGAGTCATCCGGTGTATCAAATGAAGGAGTCCAATATTGATATTCACTAACAAGAACCTCATATTTAGTGCCCGCCATTTCACAGATGATTTTCTCGCAGATTCTATCCGTCAAAGATGTTAACACACACACTTTCCCACAAGCTAATGGTTCCTCCAAATCATTATCCACGAAACAAACCTTTCCCCACTTACTAGCAATACCAGAAAACACCGCACTAGACCAAGCTCCAAGAGGTAAACCCGATAAGCCAAGCCATACCATTCTTTCTTTCACCAAAAAATCACTACCAACCCGCCTACATTCACTAAAAATAGATTTGAATGAAGCACAATTAGCAAATTTAACTCTTTCGTCAATAGAGTTGCAATCAACCCGCACCCACCATCCACCAACATACCGAAACGTTACTTTATCGAACCCTTCTTCACATGCAAGGTGATACAACTTAGCCATGGATTTAATATCACGCACCTTTAAAAGCAGAGCACTCTTGAAGTTGTCAATGGGAACTTGTTTCTCCTTACTAACCACAAATTTCTCCAAGACAACCTCATTTGGATTAGATGAAGAAGCCACGAAACCTTTAGAACCTTGAGCAGCCTCCTCCGGTATCTCCCCATTCCTTTTAGAACCCTCATCCGCTCCATGAACCCATGCAGACGTAGGATTCGAAGAATCACCCTCCAGGGCAGCCCACGACACTTGTTTCTTACCATCAGGCTGTCTTGAACCAGTCTCATCCACCCGTAAGTCGCCATCTTTCTCCGGATCAGGATTCGGAGCCTTATGATTACCCTTACCGCCCTCAATAACCGGACCAGAAGACAAGTCCTTGGGATTATTATCCCCCCTCTTGAACTTACACACATCCGCGAATAGACGAAAAGAACCGATCCACAAATTACGAACCTTATAGATGATGTTGGATATATCCAACCCTTTAGCAAACCGAACAAACGCAAACCTTTTGCCCAAGGAGGATGGTTTAGCCGAAATAAACACATCCACAACTTTCCCGGCGGAAGAACACCTATCCATAAGACCCTTCCTAGTCGTACCACTAGGAAAATTGGTCACGTAAATGGAGTTCGACCACTTATCCACATCATCCCAACGTTTGTCAACATACTTTACACGTGAAACATGAAATCTAACAGGAGTTTTGGAACGGTATTTGTTCTTACGATACGTGACTTCCTCCCATGGCCTAGGGTTATCACTATCTTCATACCCATTCCCATAATCATACTCATGAAATATACCATGTTTGTCAAACTTACCATGATCAAATCTCTCGAAATCGGTGTTGAAGAACCTCGTAGCTGGACCCCTTTGCTCATACCCATAGTACTCATCCTTGCGATCAACCCTAACCCTAGATGAATCCCTTCTCGACCTGCTGCGTCCCAACCCATCCATCCCATCCCGATCACGATTATTTCCACGGTACCTCCGATCTCTCCCCACAGATCTCGATCGATGTTCCCCCCAGTAACTCATCGGAACGAACGATAAAATGGATCGCACCGTCCTCCAGAGTCAAAAAGTGTATGAAAAGCGCACCACAAACCCTAATGAAGGGTAAGAAGTACTAAGTTTGATTGATCTTGAGGATCCCCAGCCCTCCCCCCCAAGAAGATTGTCGACGACGATGAAGAACGATCGCCAAAATCGCCTCAGAGCCTTTGAAATGTTTTTCCGGGGGCCCTTGTGGATTTACCTATGGGTGGTTATAATTATACTAGGTGTGATGCTAAAGGTAGAAATGCTAGTACACTTGATCGTTTTCTTGTTTCCCCTTCATTGATAGATTCGGTGAAAGATATTGAAGTTTTAGCTTTGAATAAAACTATTTCGGATCACGGACCGATACTTTTCCGTCAATCTCAAAGTGATTTCGATCCTTCACCTTTTAAATTTTTTTAACTCTTTGCTTCTTGATAACGAGTTCATCGAGTTAGTGAATAAATCGTGGGGGGCGCCTTATTCACACAGATCAAAGTTTATCACTTTCAAAAACAAGCTCAAGCATTTGAAAGAAGAAATCAAAGTTTGGAGAAGGCAAAAACCAGATCCTCTCGAAAAAATGGATCAATTTAAAAAGGAAATTTTGGAAATTGACAAAGCTTTGGATGAGGGTTCTCTGATGTGTCTATTGGAGATCGTCAGATTCATCTTCTTAAGTCCCTCAATGATCTTGAAAAACCCTTCCTTGAAGATTTGGCTCAAAAATCTAAGACTAAATGGGGCTCTTTGGGTGACGAAAATTTAAAATTCTTTCATGGGATTATTAATAAAAAAAGAAGACAGTCAAATATACAAGGAATGAAAATTGATGGTGTTTGGATAGATTCTCCTGCTGGAATCAAAAATGCTTTCGTTGATTTTTTTTGCAAAAAAAAAATTAGAAAAGGCAATGAGCAAAAAGTTTCACATCGGAGTCACCGGTTTCATTCTCTTTCGGAGGAATCTGGGGATTTACTTGAAGTTCGACCTTCTTTGGTCTAAGTCAAAGATGCTATTTGGGATTGTGGCTCAGATAAAGCGCCCGGTCTGGACGAATTTTCTTTTGGTTTTATCAAAAGATTTTGGGACTTATTGAAAGAAGACATTATGGGTTTTATACTGGAATGTTTTGAAAATTCTTCCTTCCCTCTCGGTTGCAATTCTTCTTTTATTACTTTGATCCCTAAGATCCAGAGTCCTCTGTCTATGGTTGATTACCGACCGATCAGTCTTGTGGGCATTCAGTATAAAATAATTTCAAAGATTTTAGCCAATCGTATGGCTACGGTGATTGATCAGATTGTGAGTGAAGAACAGTTTGCTTTCATAAAAGGGAGACGGATTCTTGATGGCCGTCTTTCGCTTAGTGAAATTATCGATTGGCATATTCAAAAGAAAAAGAAACTTTTGGTTTTCAAGATTGATTTTGCTAAAGCTTATGACTCTGTTTCTTGGGATTATCTTGACATTATGCTTCAGTTCATGGGCTTCGGTATCAAGTGGAGGAATTAGATACGATCTTGTCTGACTTCTACCCGTTCTCCGGTTCTCATTAACGGGTGTCCTACTTGCGAATTTAATATCGGTAGGGGTTTGAGACAAGCTGTTGATACACGATATGGCAATGAGCTGGATCAGACAAAGACACGAAGATTTCAAGACTTAAGTTCTGGTGGCCGAACTCCGGCCAAACCTTGGCCGAGCCTTGGCCGAACCTCAAGTTCGGACAAGCTTGGGAGTTCGGACATCCGTAGGTCTATATATAGTTTTTGTGTGTGTCTTTGTAACTAGTTTTTGAGAGTTGAGCGAACTTCTGTGTGAGAGTGTGTGTTTATACTCCGAGTCTCTTGTAATCAAAGTATTAATGAGAGATTTAGTTATTTACATCATTTTGTTTGCATTCTCATATACACGATTGTTATCGAACTAGACCGATCCCACGCTCAGGCATTTTCACAAGCTGACCCACTGGCTCCTTTTTTGTTTATATTGATCATGGAGGGGTTACATGTTTTTTGGAGGATGCTATCGAGGCGGGATTTTTCACAGGTATTCATCTTAAAGACTTGCACATTTCCCACTTTTTCTATGCGGATGATGCTATTTTTTGGGGAAATGGTCTGAAATACATATCAAAAATATTGTCGCTCTCTTGAAGATGTTTCATTTGGTTTCGGGTCTTGCTATCAATATCTCGAAGTGCTCCATTTTTGTCATTGGTGTTCGTTTTGATGTCACTTTAAATCTTGCGAGATTAACTGGTTATAAAGCAGATAAACTTCCCTTCACTTATTTAGGCATCCCGATGGGTGCAAACATGTCTAAAGCTTCTAATTGGAAGAAAATTGAAGATAAATTCAATTCCCGTCTTAGCAAATGGAAACGTTCCCTCCTTTCGATTGGAGGGAGAGCCACACTTGTGGCTTCCGTGTTGGGTTCTCTTGTATCTTATTATTTTTCTTTATTTCCTCTCCCGGCTAAAGTGAACAAGAATTTAGAATCTTTGCGTTCTGAATTTTTTTAGGGTCATGATGAGGATTCTAAGAAAATTACGTGGATTTAAATGGCAACAAGTGTTAGCTTCTAAAAAGAATGGTTGCATTGGGATTGAGAGTCTTTTTGCAATGAACAAGGCCCTTTTATACAAATGGAGATGACGTTTTGTTTCCTATAGTGACTCGATTTGGGTCAAGATTATCAAGGCAATTCATGACAATGACGAGTATTTATCTTCTCGTCACAAGAAGGTTAGTACGTGGCAACGAATCATGAACTCGTGGGTTGTTTGTCATAAGGCGAACTATGTGCATCCTAACTCCATTTACAAAGTTGTTGGACGTGGAAACGAAACTAGATTCTGGAAAGACATTTGGTTGGGGGAGCACGAGCTTTATAAGCAGTTTCCCCGTCTTTTTGCTTTATCCCTCAGTAAGGATGATTTGATTTATGATGTTCGTTTTAATGACATATGGAATTGGAAATGACGAAGACAAATAAGGGGGGGTTGGAACAAGAACAATTTTCGTCTCTTTCCAATCTTCTTGTATGTTTTTGCATTTCTAATGAGAAAGATAAATGGTGTTGGAACATGGAAGGCAATAGAGATTTCTCGGTCTAATCTATCCGTGAGCGTATTGATCATAGGTATCTTCCTATCGGTGACCTTCCTACGAGGTGGATTAAAAAGGTTCCTAAAAAGGTCAATATTATGGTTTGGAGATTGTTTTTGGATCGCTTACCTACTCATTTGAATCTTTCTAAACGTGGTATGGAAATTAATATCATTCGTTGCCCCATATGTAATCGATCGGTGGAATCTTCTTCTTATATCTTTGGGGATTTCGACCTGCCCAAGAAAGTTATTGATCGTTTCAAGATTTGGACCGGAGTTGATTGTTTAAAATCTTCTAATCCTAAGAGAGTTTATGATGGCATTGAAGATAGCAATCTTGAGAGGAAAAAAGAGGAAGTTCTTTACACAATCATTTACACAATGTGGTGGTCGATTTGGAACTTCAGAAACAATGTTGTTTTCAGTGGGAGCTCTGGTTGGAACGGCAACGTTTTTGATTTTATAGTTTTTCATTCCTTTTCATGGTTTAATTCGAGAAGTAAAGAGTTTGTTTTCGGGTGGACCAGTTGGTTACTTAACCCGCTTTTACACATGTAATTTTGCTCTTTCTTGAGCTTTGTTTCTTATAATATACTGCCGTTCAAAAAAAAAGATGTTTAGTGTAGCTACTTTACTTAAAAAACTTAATCCAAAATTTGGGTAAAATATAAAGGATCTTCTATGTAGAGGGTCCTGATTACTCGCGCTGCTTATAATCACAGCGTGTCATAAATATCATCGTTTGCTAAAATGAGACATCCGAGTAACCGAGTATTTACCGTTAAAAATAAGTAAAAGAACTATAAAAGCGATAGATCCTGTTGGAAGAAACACCTAAACAGTTTGAAACATAATGGTGCCAGCTGTGTATAAAGTAAAGTTCCTTGTCTTTTTGTTTAAACCTCTAAACCCAGAGAACATGTGCTTCACGGACCAAGTAACTTGTGCTTCAGATGTTGTACATTCATTTGGATTGAGTTTTTTCAACTCTGGAAAAATAAAAAGAGATCTAGGGTGCTGATTAAGATGTGACGTTGACAGCCAGCTGATTATGTGTTGTCATTTGTGGGGCCCACATAGCCACTTGCCACGTGTACTTCTTTACAACTCATCAAGCCTAAAGATAAGATATGAACTGGCATTATTTTTGTTTTGCTAAGCTGAAAACATAAAAAGGTTTGGTTTTCTTTTTTATATTTTCAGGTAAATTGATTTTTAGTAGGAGTAAATAAAAAATATAAAGTAAATGAATAGATGAAGTATATAGAGCTAATCAAAATTAATCAAGAGAAAATGTTCAGTTTGGCTCCAAAAATTCCTATGTGTTTGAACCTGACCGGGTCCCTCGTGTATCTTGGAATGTTATCGAAGAAGTTGCATTTGCAAAGGCTTAAGTTTATATATTCGGAGATAAAGTTGTCGGAAATCAATAAAAGTCCAATTGTTTTTTAGGACCGGATACTTCAACACTTTAACGAGTTGGTTCGAGAGTTAATGGAAGAACTCTTCACCAACTTAACTCAAAGTGATCAAAATACAAACGAGGCTTAACAACTTCAATTCACTCTACGATCAAACAGTAAATATTTATTATTATTTTGTTAAAGTTATTATTTATTATTTGTTAGTTTTCTTTGATAAAATTATTATTGATTATCTTTTGTTAAAGTTATTATTTATTATTTTTTAGTAGAATTTTTTGTTTAATAATATAGGAACATCAGTAGCCTAGTGGTGGGATGGATGTAGATATATTCGAGGACACACTAGCCGAGTATAAAAAAATCTACGAGAAGAAATGTTTTTCTTACATCTAAACATGAAAGGTTATAAAGGATTATCACAAATGGGAACCTATTCCAAGGAAGGTTGGGAATATTTAACATTCCGGGGAAAGATCAAAAGACTTTAGAGGCGGACAAATAAAAAAGCTCAAAAGACATAGGTACGAGCCAATTACCGAGTCATCTCCCCGACTTAAACGAGGACTCGACTCCAACGCATCCACCACGTAAAGGGAAAAAGAAATACGCTGATTCATCTAGTAAAGGATCGATAACATGTTGGAAATTATGGCGGATTTCCAAACGAAGACGGATAAGCAATGGAAAGAAAATACATTTCTCCAAAACAAAGCTTCAATGTTGCTTTCGGTTAAAATCACGATGGATACACAACGAGAGGCTATACGACAAAAGCAACTAGACCGTGACATCAAACTCTTATGAAACCGCACGACAATGTCTCGCCTCAACTCTTGTCATTTATTCTTGAACGTAAATGTGAAATAGCCAAAAGAAATGGATGAGAACGCTATTTTAGGATGTGTTTGTTTATTTTAGTTGTTATTATTACTATTTTTTGTTATGATCAATTTAGGTATGTGTTAATTTTGTTTAAGTTATGTGTTATTTTTATTAATTATTTTAGTTTTATATTTGATTTTAATAATCTCCGTTATTGTCTATTGGTCGATATTAATTCGTATTTTATCAATTTCCTACATTAAACCAGATATTAAAGGTATTGGAATCTATTAGACCGCTGTTAAGTATTCAGTAACGCCGTTAAGTAAAATTATAATTTTTGATAACTGACATCACGGTGACGTCTTATGTGACAAGTTTTTATGACATGACTCAAACATAGAGGTTTTTTTTTTAAGATTTAAATATGTTTTGATAGAAATATTTTGTTTAGGATTTTTGTAGTTTTTAATCATGATTGGTTGTTTTTTAAAAACTTTTCTTCACATACATAATAAAAATGTCAGATAAGACGCAACATTGATGCACAGTCATAAAAAATTGTGAAATTTTACTTAACGACATTAGTGGCATTATAACGACAGTCTAATAGATTCCAGTACCTTTAAATCTGGTTTTTTTTGTAGAAAATAAATTAAATACGGATTAATATCGCCTAATAGACAATAATTGTGATTATTAAAATTCAATATTCCTATTTTTATTAATTAATATTTATTAAAAAAAACTAGCATTCTACTTCAAATTTACAACCACCCCTCCATTCTACTACCATTTTATCTCAATCTCACCTTTTTTTTCCTCCTAACACTAACAAGCTTCAACTCTTCAACTCACTAAGCGCCATTAGTAATGGGGCTTGAAAACCCCTTTCGTGTTCCTATAACGCCCTGGTCACGCCCCCACCCACTATGGTGGGGCGCGAAATCGAAAGGAGGGGGAGGGGGGGTGAGGCGCTGGAAGTTTCACGCTGGCAAGGGAAGGTTGTGTGGGTTGTGTAATGATGGTGGGGGTTGAAAGGTTACGACCCACTTAATACTTCATAACCATATACATTTAAAAAAGTTAAATAACTATTTTTCTTTTAAAATTAAAGATTGAATATATAAAGAGACAAAGTCACTGAACCTAAAACATACCGTCGAGAAAAAACTAAAAAAAAAATAGTTGATCAAATGTTTCTATTTGTAATTCATACCCCAGTTTTGATTCCAGCACCTAAAAAGCTGAAATGTTTTCCTAGATTTGTAATTCAAAGAAGCTAAAATGCTTTTCTAGATTTACAACTTTTTATAAAAAAATGTTTTTAAACGATCATTTCAAAAAGTAAAAATCACATTTTTATGAATAATATTTTATAAATTTTTAATAATCATAATATCATAATAATATATTATAAATTATAAAAAATTTAAAAGTTTAAATTATAGTGATGTGAGAATTGGATAAAAACCATAATGCATCATGTGCAATTATATGGCCTGATTTGTTAAAAAATGTTTTTCTGAACCGAAAATGTTAAAGATACCAAACAATAGTGACTACAAATATTAATTTATTTTTCTTAAAAACGATATAATGATTTTTTTTTAATTTCAAAAATACCGTCATCATAACATGTCTATTTCTATCTATGTTATGATATATAAAATTTATTAGAAACTAAGAGGTCCCGAAATTGTTTTATAGTGATTTAATTTAGATTTTGTAGGGTCATGTCGTCATTAAAAAAAATGAATTCAAAGCTATAAATAACCACTTGATTGATAGAATCCAGATTTAAGACAAATAGCAAATAAACTTATAGTTTGCAAGGAAACAAAGGATAAAGATCAATGATTTGATAACTAATAACCGACATTGAATCATTGATAGTGTAACAACGAAGATGACTAGGTTTGTTTTATTGAAGGAAAAGGGGCCATATAATCACATTTTGATAATTTGATGTATGAATTTCGGATTCGATTGAGACATAAGACATTTATTAGGTAAGTATGATAAAAAAAAAGGATAGTGCATAATTTAATAAGTGTTTAAAATGAACAAATAATTCCCTCAATCAAATTCGATATTTATAGCAGTGATTTTGGTCTAACTTGTCAAAAGTCTTATTTCAGTAGTTTTGATAGGACTCAGACTAAATCACCATCACAGACTCAATGTCGTGACATAAGGCTCATACCATAACCCGATCATCATAGCCGTAAGAGCTTAGATCAGAGAGGAAGCTTAGATGGGGCAACAACCTGTGATACAGAAAACCTTTACACCACGTCGTCATCGCAACCACCAGAGCCAAAAAAGGAGAAAACTAAGATCATCAAAGTGTTGATAATAACCCCCAAATCTATATTTAAACAACTGAAGTATTTAATAGCCTCAAAGCCACATCCCAGATAAAGAGCTCAGATCGTGACTGCGGCGGCGACATATCGCCTTGCCGGCATCCACAACCACCACATTCAAAAGGAATAGTAATGTCGGTGAGTAAACCAACAGTCGCACCAATTCACCAATCCATAAACACAACCATCAAAACCATCCATCACCGCCAACAACATCCACTGATTTTCAGATCTGGAGGTCACATCACACACACGGATGGTGAATGTTGGACAATGAGGAGGTTCTGAAGGGAAAATGGAGGTACCAATGACGACGATGGCCGGAGATAGACAGATCCATGAAAACCCAAATCGGAATGAGAGAGAGAGAGAGAGAGAGAGAGAGAGAGAGAGAGAGAGAGAGAGAGAGAAGCATGTAGCGTGCAATTACAAAACAACAATAACCAAGTACACAACTGTAACTAAGAGAGTACATGCGTGTGATTATAAGAAAAAACCAAGAACACGATGACTTGGAGATAGACAGATCCATGGAAACCCAAACCAGAATCGCCAGGGAGAGAGAGAGGGGGGGGGGGGAAGCAGGTAGCGTGCTATCACATGGGGAGGGGGTGGGGGTATAGAACACGCGTCAAACAATACACAACTGTAACTAAGAGTGTATACGTGTGTGCAAGAACACGCGTCAAGCAAAGATTCACTTTTAAAAGGAACAATAACCCTTCAGAGTAAACTATAACATCTAAATTGTAATATATATAATTATAATCCCATTATAGACATTGATTTATATGTATAAGTAGATTTTTTTTAACAACTACATTAATTTTTTTAACAACTTTATTTTTAACTATTTGTTCGTTATCAACTTAAATCTCAACTTCTATCAACGAACACCTTAAATAATATCAAGATATAATCAAGTTAGACCTCATTTGGTATATTTACAAGTAGTTTTAATGGATATATAACTATATAAGTTACCAAAACAATTTTAAATAAAAAGAAAAAAGTTTAAATGGTGGGTTTTATCAATCAAGTATGGGTAAAGACCAAAGGGTAAGATTCTATATACAAGTAGTGATAAAATACAATGAATAATTAAGGGTGTAAATCTTAATATAATAATTTAAGCATCATTTAATTAAACAATTAATATCCTTGAGATGGGGTAGTTTTGAAGTTATGAAGAGGACGATTTAATTTGCCTTTCTTAATTTGTGGCATGCTACAACTACCGATTGATAATATTTATTTATTCATTTCTTCTAAAAAGACTAAAAATTATATTTTTAAAAGTTTAAAAATTCAAAAGGCCTATTATCCATAATAAAAACTAAGAATACTAGTTTTAACGGCACCTAACATTTGATGTTTGTGATAAGATTTAAACTCTCGACCTCCATATATGGAGAAAGACATAAAACAACTTGAACTCATATATGCTCGTAACTTGCATACATGAGTACAAGATAAAAGTTTCCGAGCTTATGTAAGTCAGATTGTACTCTGATCTGTAATTTTCAATCTAGTTTTTCCACACAAACTAAACTCATTAGAAAAGTCGAATTCTTTTACCATGATTAACCTGTTAATGGGAAAAACATACAAAAACACTTTTGCGGTTAGCTACACACTCAAGAACTTACCCTACAACGCATAAAAGTGTTTGTTCCACATTGGTATATGAACAAACATTTATTTAGTTTATATGTATGACCATCACGCCATGTTAAGCTCTTGTGTTATATTTATGACCATCATAAATAAAATCACTATTAACCCGGTTTAAAATGGTGGAATTATTATCATGCACTTTTTTGCAATTGATTTGTAGCAGACCATTCCGATTTCTTTCACGCAAGTGATCAAGTCCGACAGTGCCCATGCTTTGAACCGGTGTACCATGGGAACATACGACAAATCTGTTTAAGGGAATTGTGTCAAACACAAGTCCGATTCTTTTTATTTTGTTCTCTGTCGCTTCTATTGTTTATTTTGTTCTTTGTCTCTTCTATTGTTTTGCAGGATTCGATCCTGTTTATACTCATGGTATTTCATACTATTATGCTTCAATTTCTTAATTATTTGTTATGTGTTTTCATGTATTGTAATTCATTGTAGTAATTCTCAAACAATTGTCTATATCGTTTTGTTATTTCCAATAATTTCTTTTTAAGGGTGGTCTTCGGGTCCTATACTCAGGAAACAAAGATGATCAAGATGGGTCAGTAGCCCGTCAGTTATCCAAAATTTTCTTTTAAAAAGACGTATTTAATTTTTGAAGGAGACGAATCAAGACTTGAGGTACTTTATGTAAATCCCATGTGATTGGTGGCACCAAGACATCACCGATGCATTGAATGCCGTACACCCGTGACCCGACCCGTGACAAAAAGGAGTAGATGCTCCTTCACGAAGTAACACAAGTTTAGTCCTCATACTTCTTAGTTATTCATACTTTTTACATGTAAAATCAAAATTACATTCTTCATATATATGAAATAGAGTTGTTCACAAAGCAAACCCAACCGAGCTAGGGTTCGCTCAATCTCCGGTTGGTTTATAAACCGAGCGGCTCAGTTCCATTCAAATTTACAAACTCGAGCGAGATGTTGATGCTTGAACTTGGTTTGGCTCGATATTAGATTAAGATTTAGTACAAAAGTTTAAATCCTTGTTCATTCAAGAGTTCAGACTCAAACTAAACAATTTAACAAAAAAAAAAAACATACATAGCAAGTTAAAGACATAGAGTAAATTACATGAATCGTCTTTGTGGTTTGTTTAAACTTCATCTTTCGTCTCTAGATTTTAAAAATTACGGCTATGGTCCGAAGGTTTGTACTTTTGTAATACTTTTCGTCCTTGACGTTAACTTCTGTTAAACATTTCTATTAACTTTTTTACAATTTCCATTATACCCTTGTTAACTTTTTTAAAATTCCCAATATACCCACGTATTTAAATAAAAATAATAAAAGAAAATTTTCAATAAAATAACGGTGACGGTGGTGACGGCGACGGTCACAGAGTGGTCAGTGGTGGTAGAAGATTTTATATTTTTTTTTATTAAAATAAAATGGTAGGGTATAATTGTCAGTTTGCATTGACTTAACAAGAAAATCTAATAGAATTTAGCGTCAGGGACGAAAGATGTTACAAAAGTGCAAACCTTCAGACCATAGCCGTAATTTTTAAAGCTAGAGACAAAATGTGAAATTTGAATAAACCATAGGGATGATTCCCGTATTTTACTCTAAAAAATAATACAAATTCAAAATGCAAGCCAAGTTCTAACTCAAATATTATTGTTAAACCAGTGATGCTTTTATTTCGAGCAATACACGTTTAACGAAGAAGTGAGTAGAAAACATGAACAGAAATATAGTTTCTAGAAGACAATTTCGAGTAGGAGTACATAAGACTAGGCCAGAGAGGTGCTGAAGAAATGTATTTTTTTTTATTAAGGTTTTAGTCTTTTAGATTTAATTGTTTATGGTTAGACTTGCACAAAGTAAGGTTCATTTAAAAACTTATTTTTTTGCAAGAACAAAGAGAAACCATCTTCTATTTCAAGTAATTTGAAAACAAAAAATCCATGACTAAAAGTTGAGTGATTTTAAATGAAAAAAAAAACTCTAAATGACATTAACAAAACTAAACTAAACTACTCACTTCTTCGTAATCAAACTTCAGGACGCTAAGTTTTTTTCTTCGTATATGCCACTTTTTTTTTTTTCTGATACTCAGATTTCTAACATAACAAAGTTAGGATTTCCCTACGTAAATTTCTCACGTCACGTATAGACATAGAGTGCCGTTCCAAAAGAGTTACGATGAATATGTAACTAGTTTTATTTTCATAGCAAACACATACTTAACAAATATGTGTTTGATTCTTTTCTAACTAGTTTCTTGCTAGACAGATTTATATGGTTTATTTATGTTTGTTAATTGACAAGCATTTTAAACGTTTCATTATCATTTCTACTTTCTAAGTTGTTTAAGGAGCAAGCCGACTTGAGTTGGCTTCAGCTTAGACTCGAGCTCAAAAATCAAAATTATACGAGCCAATACAGCCCAGCCCAGAATTATCTCTATCGAGATGAAATTGAGCTCAAAGTTATCTAATTTACAAGTCAAGACAACTGTTCTCCTCCCTCAACGGAAAAGTTTTTACTGTGAAGATGAATCCCGAATACGCCGGAGTTAGGTTCTAGGACGCCGGAGTTGTCTTTCAGGCCTGATAGCACACCTGTGATTCTCGCTATCGTGTCGCGACGGGCTAGTGATCTCTTCCAGTGGGTTTTGTTAGGGTTCTGCCCATCCTCATTGAAGATTGTATCCTCCGTGGCGAGGTGGTATCCGGGAATACGAGCTTGTTCTATCGGGTCTCTAGACTTCTGGGCGTCGGGTTTTCTCCGGTAGGTTTTGTTTATTCTGCTCGCCGTTCAGCATGGAGAGAGGGGGCCGATGGGTCGGGAACAATGGAGAAGACGATTGGCAACATGTTCGACGTCGGTCCGACAGGGTGTTCAGTTCCGGGAGGCATAGAGGTATGGGTGGTCTCAAGGAACGCACGTCGTTCTTTGTTTCGAACCTACCTTCTGGTATTACGAGAGGAGAGTTGTGGAAGGTGTTTGGCAAGTTTGGGGAGGTGGATGACGTGTTCATTCCGTCTAAGGTTGATAGATCGGGAAGCCCTTTTGGATTCGTCAAGTTCGTTAATGTTGGGGACAAGTACGCGTTGGAAACCAAGCTTAATGGGATTAAGATGGACTTCCTTAAGTTGTCTGTTAATCTGGAGCGGTTTGATCGTCTGGGAAAACCTGTGAACAGAGGTGGTGATAAGGGTAAGGCAGGATCATTTGGAGTTAATACTGCTGGGGTTAACAAAGCTGGGGTGGTGAACGATCAGGGTGTGATGGCTCGCGGGCCTGCTGGTGGTGCTGGGGGGCTCTCGTTTGCCAAGGTGGTGGGCAGCGGGTTTTCAGGAGCACTGCAGGAGAAGGTGTTGGTTGTGAAGGATACTCAGTCGGAGGCCTTGGATATGTGGGCTGGTAGGGCCCTGTTGGGTAAAGTCAAAGATGTCCGTCGTTTATGTAACTTACATGCTTGGATGATGGAGGTTCCAATGGATGGATGGCAAATCAAGTATCTCGGTGGCCTTCATGTTTTGGTTACGTTCAAAGAAGCTGATGATGCTGAAGATATCCTGGCTGTCAACTCTTTCTGGGAGCCTTGGTTTGCTAAACTAGCGATGTGGAGGGGTCAGGCCTTTCTTTTCGAAAGAATCGCGTGGGTTAAGATTCAAGGGGTTCCTCCTGATCTTTGGAACAAGAGGGTCTTCGATGATATTGGAAGGCTGTTTGGGACTATTGGTGTGGCGTCGGATGCAGAGTTGTCGGACGGGGATCTTTCGGAGGGTTGTTTAGGGGTGATTGTCGACTCTCCGGCGATTATCAATGAGGTGGTGGTGGTCTCTTGGAAGGGAAGGAAATTCCGATGTTTGGTTACCGAAATCTTGCGGGATTGGAAGCCGGGTTTTCTGACGGAATCCGGGTTGTCAGGCGGGTCGGGGGAATATCCTTCTCCGGAGGCTAAGTCTGTTCCGGTGCCGGAGAAGTTGGGCGGTCAGCAGGAGGGGGAAGACCAGGAGGTTGACATGCATGGGGAAGAGTTGATGTCCTCGGAACTTGGGTTGGATAATATGAATGGGGTAGGGTCGGCGCGTGGGGATATGGCTGGGGAATGTAATGATGATGCTCGAAAAGAGGTTGTGGGACCGGGAAGAGAGACACGTGATATTAGTTCTGGGGGTTTTGTTCCGGTTCGTGGGCCTGATGATGGGCCGGGACCTCTGGACGAAGAATGTTATCAAGGGGCCCAGAGTAAAAAGAAAAGTAAGTCCAAAGCTAATAAATCTTTTTTTGGTGTACGTTTTGGGAGGATGCACTGGCCTTACAATGTGGAAAATGTGCCTCGGAAGAAAAAAGGGGGAGGGATTCGGCGCCGGATGTTGGGTCACCGGAATTAATCCCGGAATCGGAAGAGGAATCGGAGGGGGAGAGCCGAGTACTTCTCCGGGGTAAAGGGGGAAGACACACCATGGAGGAGGGGACGTCAGAGGCTCTCAACTCGAGGGATGAATTGGATGAATTGGAGGAAACTGTTCGAGTGGGGGCTTGTGTTGGGGTAAGATTAGATGGGTTTCAAGGCATGGTGAGAAAAGACATTGGTGAAGAAGGAGTCGTTGGTAAGTTTTAATGGATTTCCTTTCTTGTAACATCAGGGGGTTGAGAGATTCAAATAAAGTGGAGTGGATTAGGGATCTCAAGAGAGAGCATAAAGTGAACTTTGTTTGCCTGCAAGAGACTAAGATGACGTCTTTGGAGGAGGCTCCTGTCAGGGGTATTTGGGGTAATTCGGCGGTTCAGATGGCTGGGGTTGAGGCTCAGGGGCGTTCTGGAGGCTTGCTTTGCTTCTGGGATCCGTCCAGTTTTGGGCTTCTTGATGTTGTTAGAAGACCCAACTTTTTTAAAGTTTCGGGGCGGCTTTCAGGGGGTCTTGGCATCCTAAATGTTGTTAACGTTTACGCGCCGCAAGAGCTGCCGTGCAGACGCAGACTTTGGGAGGAGATTTTGGCGCTGATGGAAGGTTCGGATGGGATGTGGATTGTTCTTGGGGACTTCAATGAAGTCAGGTGTCCGGAGGATCGTAGGTTCTCTGTGTTTGACCCGAGGGGGACGGATGTTTTCAACGATTTCATTTTCGAGGGGGATCTTCACGAATACAGGATGCAAGGAGCTCGTTATACGTTTTCTTATGGAAATGGCATCAACTTCAGTAAGATTGACAGGGTTTTGGTATGTGGGGATTCTTCAATCGTTGGCCTAATGCCTCGCTGTGGGCTGCGCCGCGATTATGGTCAGACCATTGCCCGCTTATTCTCAAGGTCGCTGCTAAGGATTTTGGGCCGACACCTTTTCGTTTCTTCTCTTCCTGGTTGAAGAATGAGGAGATGACGAATGTGATCAAGGATCGGCTAAAGGAGGTGGATGATTCGGATCGTCCTCCTGATGTTCGGTTGTTTCATAAGCTCATGTCTGTTAAACAGTTGGTGAAGGATTGGTTCGCTGGCCATAAAGAGGAAAGGGACAAAGAAATTGCAGAATTGAAAAGTTTTTGTGCCCATATGGACGCACACAGTGAGAGTAACGTTGTGGAAGGGGCTGAGTTGCAGTGTTGGATCAACAAAAAGAGTCGGCTGGCCTCCTTCATGGGCCTCAAGCAACAAGATTTGCGTCAAAAGGCGCGTGTCAAATGGGCTATGGAAGGGGATGACAACACGGCCTTTTTCCATGGATTTATAAACTCCAACATGGCTTTCAATAGAATTGGTGGTCTCATGGTGGGTGACCGCTGGATCGTGGAGCCGGACGAAATCAAGCAGGAGGCTTGGTCTTTCTTTGGTGGTATTTTTGGCCAATCCCATGTTTTGAGGCCGAAGCTCAGTTGTGAGGGCATCAAAACCATTTCGGAGGCTCAAAGGGACTTTCTAGTCAAACCGTTTACGAAGGAGGAGATAAAGGCAGCGGTGTGGGGCTGCGAGGGTGATAAGGCCCCTGGACCAGATGGTTTTAATTTCGACTTTTTAAAATTCTTTTGGGAGGATCTTGAGAATGACTTTGTGCAGGTGTTGGATCATTTTTATAGGACGGGAAGTATCTCCAAGGGGTGTGGGTCTTCATTTATACATCTTATTCCCAAGGTTGAGAATGCTCAAAGGCTTGAGGAGTTTAGACCAATTAGTCTGATTGGGTGCATTTTGAAGGTTATATCCAAGGTTTTGGCAGGGCGTATGAGGGACGTTCTTGATGCTGTTATCTCCGAGACTCAGATGGGTTTTGTGGCGGGCAGAAACATTGTGGAAGGGCCTCTGATTCTCAATGAGGTTTTTTCGTGGCTTAAGTTCTCTAAGAGGCAAGGGATGTTCTTTAAAGTGGATTTTAGAAAGGCCTATGATTCGATTGAGTGGAGTTTTATTGATAGTATTTTGGAGCAGATGCACTTCCCAGATAGATGGAGAATGTGGGTGAGGGGTATTTTATCGTCGGCCTGGTCTTCGGTTCTCATCAATGGATCACCGACGAAAGAGTTCAAGTGCCATAGGGGGGTGCGTCAGGGTGATCCGCTGTCACCATACCTTTTTGTGGTTGTCATGGAGGCGCTTGGTTGGATGATTTGTAAAGCCATGGAGATGGGGATTTTTGTGGGGATCAAAACCCCTAATGATGGGCCGATTCTATCTCATTTGTTCTATGCAGATGACGCTTTGATTTTGGGTGAATGGTCGGCTTCTAACGTGGCTAATCTTGTTCGTATATTTCGGTGCTTCTTCTATGTTTCGGGTCTCAAAGTCAACTATAGTAAATGTGCTCTTTATGGGGCTAATGTGGGTCAAGATGAGCTTCAATCCAAGGCTTCTGTGTTAAATTGTGAGGGGGGGTCGTTTCCTTTTAAGTACCTTGGATTGTGGGTTGGTGCTAAAATGAATCGAAGATCTAGTTGGCAAAGTATTGTGGAGGTGTTTCAAAAAAGGCTTTCTAGATGGAAATCGAAACATCTTTCCTTTGGAGGTAGACTTGTGCTCGTCAAAAGCGTCTTAGAGAGCCTTCCAACTTATTATTTCTCCCTTTATAAAGCTCCCAAAAAGGTTCTTAATGTGTTGGAGAAAATTAGGTTCAATTTTTTGTGGGGTGGCTCGGAGGATAGGAGGAAAATCCATTGGGTTAAAAGGGATGATATTTGCCTTAATAAGAAAGACGGGGGGCTTGGGCTTGCAAATCTTGGAGATGTCAATATTAGTCTGATCTGCAAGTGGCTGTGGAGGATCAAAAATGAAAGGCACAAGCTTTGGGCTAAGGTGGTTGAGGCTGTTCATAATGTGAGGGGGTCTTCGGCTTTTTTCCCGTGTAAAAGAGAAGTGTCGGGTGTGTGGAAAACCATTCTCAACACCAACAGCCGCCTGTCCCGTGTCAATCTCAACATCGACTCGAGGATGGTGGAAGCAAACGGTAGATGGGAATGGGCTGGGGGCAGTGCCGGATTTTCTGCCAAGGCTGTTCGGGAGATGTTGTCGAGCCTTCGTGCCCCGCACCAAACGTTTAAACTTCACTGGAGCAAGCTGGTGCCGGCTAAGGTAAACATTTTCGTATGGCAGGCTCAGAGAAATCGAATTGCCACTGTTGATTCTCTAACTAGGAGGAATGTCGGGGTCGGGTCTGTTCATTGCGGCTTGTGTAATGAAGGGCTGGAGTCTGTATCTCATCTGTTCACTGGATGCAGTTTCACCATGATGGTGTGGCAGTGGGTTTTCCATTGGTGCAGGTTGGATTCGGCCTTTGTGTTCTCGATAGACGACATCCTTAACCTTCATCGTGATCGGTCTATTGGGACTGATAGGAGGGAGTTGATTCATGCTGTTCTCCTAACCACATGTTGGTGCATTTGGCGTGAAAGAAACGAGGTGGTCTTTCGCCACAAAAGGGCTTCGGTTAGTAAGATTATATGTGAAATAAAGTGTTGGTGTTCCTTATGGTTTGAGAATAGGTGTAGAAAGGTCTTAGATTGGGAGAACCTCCGCTTAATGTAATCCTGCTTGTTGTGGTGTTTTTTTTTTTTTGGAGCCTTAGCGTCTTGCTAAGGGCTTCCTCTGGTGCTAATAAATTGATGTTCAAAAAAAACAAGTCAAGACAACTCGGGCTCAAAGAGTCGGTTCATTTTCTAAAAAGCTAAAGAGAAACAAAACCCTAAACTAGCCTTTTCTTCATTGCATTGGAACTTGTTTACAAACTTTCAGATCACCAAATTCCCGGGATGAAAGCAGTGTTTACTAAAATCGGTGATGCAATATGTGCACTAAGAATTTCTTCAATTGTATAAAGTTATCAGCAACACATTTGGACTCGGTTTGACACTATCAATCACAAAATTAGAATCTGAGATAGCCGTTAGATCATCCTTCACTTCTAGTTTCTCATTTTGGATTTCTAATACCACAATACCACATTAGCAATGGTTTCATTTAGGGGTGTAAATGAGTCGAGCCGCTCGTGAGCTACTCGAGATCGGTTCGATAAAAAGGTCAAAACGAGTCGAGCATTAACAAGCTCGAGCTGAGCTCGAGCTTTGAAATAGGGCTCGTTTAATAAACGAGCTCGAGCCCGAGCTTTACATATCAAGCTCGAGCCGGCTCGCGAGCTTTATCGAGCTTTTATTTATACAATTTTTTTATATATTTAAAAATAATGATTATTATATATAAAATTATGATAAAATAAATAAAAATATGTATTATTTTTCTATATAAAAAAATATAATTCTAAATATATACAAAATTAATTACAAAATTATATAAAAAATAATAAATAATAATAAACGAGCTGAGCCCAAGCCGAGCTCAAGCATAAATAATTCTTCACGAGCCGAGCTTGAGCTCGAGCTCTGTTAAATTTAAACGAGCCGAGCTCGGGCTTGGCTAGTCTCGTTTACACCCCTAATTTCATTTACTTCAATGTCTATTATTTTCAAAGCCAACTGTGCTAAGGATCAATAAAAGCACCAGTAAAGAGAATCAATATGGACATGATAGCGATCGACGCCAAACTACAAACAATACCAATCAGTAATCCACTACACATTGATCGGTTACAAGGAAACGATAGAAGCGATTAGAAAGAGATGGGGAAGCCAGAGACATTGGGTGTGAAGAGAAAACACACTATCGATATCTTTCTTCTTGCCCTAATAAGCTTATTCTCCCTTCTTATTATGGGTGGGGTTATATTTCTAAGGCTCTAGGCTTTGATTCGGTTGGGCTACTTCGGCTGTTCATAACAGTAGTTCAGGAAGTTGTATCGACTGGGTAGCAACTTTTGGGTATTGAGGAGTCGGTTGGCTTGAACCAAACTAGCTCGGGTTGATTTACTCGAGGTTTTGCCGAGCAAGTTACAAATCACGGACTCTTTAAACAACCCTACAAACGAGCAGTTTTAGCTCTTGCAAATAAAAACAGTTTTAACATTTTCACAAAACCTATGAGCAGCCTTTACAAAGCAAAAGCTAGATTATGTTGAATCAATCAAACAAAACATTATCACCAAGTAAATAACAATCTTTCGATAGATCACGAAAGAGAATATTGCCAACAAAATCAAGCTTCAACTGGAACAATGGGTCAAGGGGTCAATGAGTCAGAGTATATGAAATTGCAGGAGCACAGAAATCAGAAGCATCTGATACTACTAGCCGAAAGAATCACGTCACCAAGAATGACAATTTTTTGTTTTGCCATAAAATTGATGTAAAATGAGATAAATTAAACCAAAACAGAGTGCAGCGAAAAGCTATTTGCCGCATCAATCTGTTCTTATTATTCTTGTTTGTTGTGAGAATAGCAGAACAGAGCAGGAGTGGACAAGAACATACTGTTGATTATGGTTTCATATTTGCAATCAAGGAAGTGCAGCTCTGACTTCTTTCCTGTCAGTCCCAAATGACTGCAGGGCATAAGTAAACATGTTTGATTAGAATATAGCAATTAAAGATGACCAACAAAGCTGACAATTAACAAAAAAAAAAAATTAAAAAAAAATAACAATCACAAAAAAGTACCTCGACCCCATATCCTTTACGGTAAACATTGGTAAAGAGTTCCGGCTCATCTGGCATTGGGCTTTCCTGTAGTTTCAAAAAAAAAAGATGTTATTAGGTTATCTACAAGCCACCATTTTTGTCGATTGTTGAAATATAAAGAAGAGAACTGTGACAAGTTTGTCACCTTTGCCTGTGCAATGGCTTCATCAACTTCTTTTCTCGCTTGTTTCTCTATATCCTGAACAAGTATAATAAAGATAATGATAAATACTCAAATTTGTTTTTGATATTAAGGTGGGACCCATGAAATTGAAGATTAAAAAGCAAAGAACAATGCCACAAACAACAAAGAAGGATCAATGGATGACCTTCAGTTCTTTTTCAGTGGCTAAATCATGAGCAAGAATCAACTTCCTTATTCTCTCAATAGGATCGCGTTCCTGAAAGTGGTAGATTAAAAATTATTAACAGAATAATGATGTGACTAAATATGTTAAAAGAATAACAAACCTGTCTGACACCACTAATTTCATCACGTGTACGGTAGGTGCTACCAGGATCAGACATAGAGTGACCATGGTACCTGTAAGTGTCCATTTCCAGAATCTGAAAATAATTATCAAGATAATAAAGTAAACCAGTGATCAATAACAACCTAATTTTTCATATCAATTTAACAAAAATAGTAATATCAGGGGAAGAATTAAAAAGAAATCCCACAAAGAATAAAATGTGGTTTTTATCATGAGGGACCTAATATGGCATGAAAACCACACAAAAACTTTGACTACTTACAATTGGTCCATTCTTCAAAACATGTTCCTTGGCAAATTTGCAAGCTTGTTTGACGGCAAAAGCGTCCATACCATCAACCTACATAACAATATAAATTAAGATCATCAACAAATTGAACAAACTGAAAGACTTGATATTAAATTTTTGATATCTGAGTGTCTGAAATAGATAACTTTAGTTTTCATATTAATGCTAGTTGGTCCTGAAATTGAATACTAAGTTAACATATAACCAACAAGAAATATAGATGCATATACCTTAGAGAAAATCATAAAAAAAATTTGACACTATCTATTTATCAAATTTCACAAAGATTTACATACAGATATATAGAACCTGTTTCATTATAATTACTCCACGTGCATCTTTTATAGCTACTCATGTTCTGTCAAGGGTATTGCTACAAAATTCATGGCAGGGAAAGGTACAATATATACACACCTAACAAGAAACAGTATGTGACTGAACTACTGAGGCATCATAGTCCCAGCCACTTTTCTGTTGTTTTACGTCTAAACATCGCTTTGATAATAAATCAAAACTTTAGTTAAAAAGATCATGCACATACAGAATCTAAAAAAAACCATTTCTAGCATGTTATCAGGCATCCAGCAAGTCAGCAACAAGTAGTAAGCATAGCTCTTGCTGAGAGATGGAGGGAGCGACAGTAGTTATTATTTAATAATAGTATAATACCAGCAAGTCAGCAACAAGTAGTAAGCTAGCCCAAGTACAAAAAGATGCAATAATAAGAAGCAAACAAGTACAATATCAATGCAAATGGCAACAAAAACAAGGAAAAAAACCCAAATGGAAGAGGCTCCTTCTGCAGGCGAACCATAGTACAAAAAGGTAGTATCCAAGGAACAGGTGGGTGTTAGAAAGGGGTTGTTGATAGTAGTAACTGAGTCAGGATAACTAATACTAGAAGAAACTTTCTTTACAACATGTTACTTATAACTTATCTTCAGTGTCAGATTTTACTAGGACAGTTTAGGAAAAAAAAGGGTTTTGAAGCATAACTCTTGCTGAGAGATGGAGGGAGCGACAGTAGTTATTATTTAATAATAGTATAATACCAGCAAGTCAGCAACAAGTAGTAAGCATAGCTTCCAAAAAAATATCCAACAAACAAACTCACCTTTAATCCAGGAACATAATCCCCACGCTTGTAATAAGCAGGACTCTTTGCAGCTCTCCATTCGGCCGTACCCATACCGTCTGCACGCCAATCCAAAAAACCTCAATTACATACAATCTTTACTTTTCTACTCTTAAGCTAATGAACAGATACCAACACACTTGCACAATTAATCTATAATAACAACTCCCTGTATTCTTGAAAGGAGACCCCTTCTTAATCAGACCAGTTGCTACAGATTATGTTCAAGAAGCCATCTAGGACCTTCAATTCCAACTCCTCACCCAAAAATTAAACCATAAACTTAGTATATAACTAATTAATCAATTTGATATGAAAATTTCCAACTCGGTAACTGTTTAGCCACATACTTAACATCCTACATTAGACAATAGATCCATATAATTAGCAAACTAGAAGTATAACATATAACATATAACATCTTAAGTCTCTAGATAATGTCTACGAGTTCTCGAATCAATTCCAACACATATGCATCAAACAATTTCACTCATAATCCAATAAAACATAAATAATCATGATTAAAGGCCTTACAGTGATTATTTTCGCATACTAAAATGGCAGGCAAGTCCCAAAGAGCAGCCATATTAAGAGCTTCAAAAAGCTGTCCCTGATTAGCCGCACCATCACCATACATAGCAAACGTCACGTGATCTTCCTTCCTGTATTTCTGCGCAAAAGCTAATCCACATCCTAACGGAACCTGAGCTCCAACGATTCCATGTCCACCGAAAAAACAAGCATCCTTCTTATAAAAATGCATCGAACCTCCTTTTCCATTCGAGCATCCCGCTTGCCTCCCCATAAGTTCCGCAAAACTCTCCAAAAGCGTCCCGCCGCGCCCTAGGAACAGGCAGTGATCGCGGTACGCGGTGATTATGCAATCCTTCTTCGTAATCGCGGCCTCCATACCTATGCTCACCGCTTCCTGTCCGTCGTACAGATGGCAAAACCCTCGGATTAGCTTCGATTTGTAGAGAGAGTCCGCGGCGATCTCCATGCGGCGCATGAGGGCCATATCGGTGAAGAACTTCATGAGTTCTTTGGGAGTGGTATCGATGGATCTGGAGGGAGGTTCGCAGTTGTGGCTGGTGAAAGGGACGCTGGTTTCGACGGTGATGGTGGTGGTGTCATCGGTGGAGAAGGCGCGGCGGTGGAGGAAGGAGGAGGAGGAGGAGGCGGTGGATACGGGAGGGAGGAGGCCGGAAATCCGGCGAGTTAAAGCCATATCGACGGTGGTTTTGGGATCGGAATGTTAGGTTTTGGGAAAGGGGTGGAGAAGAACAGGGAAAGAACAAAATGATGAAATAAAGCACACTCTTGAATGAATTTTATAAAGTGAAATTAGAAAATGAAAATAAAACCCAGAATAAAGAAGTAGAGATCGATAGTTTTATATCTTTATAATTTATACTTTATTATTATTAACTTTTTCTCTTTCACTTATAATTATAAATAAATAATATATTTTTATATTATTTTCTCTCTCTTTCATTTATAACTAAACCTTAAATTTTACAAAATTCATAGTTTTTTTGTTAAACATACAGATTTTCAATATCTTTTTATTTCTCATCCACTTAAAACCATTTACAACTAAGGCTTAAATTTTAAGGACACATAAATTATACCAAAGGAGCTGTGAATGCTCTAGGCGTATAAAAGTTTTAAAAAAAAGTTATTCAAACCCTATTTTCCTGACACGGCTTTTTTTCGCCAGACATCCCAGTTAGGCATAACCGTGGCATATATGGGCTATAAGCCACGATTAGACTTAACCGAGGCGTTTGGATACCGTGTCAGTCATTAATGAACACCAAGACAGTTCACCCTATATGTTACAGTTAGGCCTAACCGTGATTTCTGGCCTCAAAGAGCACCCCCCCCCCCCCCATATGTCACGGATATGCCTATTTGTGACATATAGCCCCTATATGCCACATTTAGGTCTAAACGGGCATCTAAATGCGATGTCTAGCGGGAAAAAAACGATTACCCTTACAGACCCTTATTTAAAGTGTAACTTCTTCACTTGTAATAATATAATAATCCAATTTAACTAGGCAAATTGAATTCTAATAATCTAAACTATAACCTATTGGCCGATAATAATTCAAACTATCAGTTTGGCCAGCAACAGTCTTAGTCCCGAAACATCATACGTTTACACATGATTTACACTTGTTTTTCGTTTGTTTTTGCTTTTATGATTCCTTATTTTATTCAGATTAATCATTACGAGCCAAAAATCAAGTGTAAATATATGATGATTATGCTAGTGGAATTGCTCCTGATAACGAAAATAAAACTTTGGACTGTTGCTGGCCAAACTGATAGTTTAGATTATTATCGGTCACTGGGTCATAGTTTGGATTATTAAAATCCAATTTGCCATTTTTTTGAACGGCAGTAATGATATATAAAACGCTCAAATTAGAGCAAAATTACATGAAAAGTAAAGTATTGATCATCCAATCTGACCAACAAATCGAGTTGCTACCAGTTCTAGACGAGTACCATAAATACGTTCCAAAGTTTGCAAGGCTGGAAGATCATGTTGTTGCGGGTTCCAAATAAACCACCAAGAAGTAAATAGGATCGCGAAAGAGGCTTCTTTTTTTTTCTTTCGAGAGTTTACCATCTTCAATCATCTTAATCAAGTCACGAGGAGAAGTAAGGCCGATCCAATCCACTCCCAACCAAATTCCGAGCCGTCTCAAAATCTTCAAAGCGATATCGCAATCATCAAAGAGATCCAAAATTAATTTGCCATTTAACTATAGATGAGCTTGATTGTTATTATAAAACTTACTGTGATTTGTGGGTTGATATTGTAAAATTGAAGCAATTTTTGAGCTCTGGTTATGACAATTAAAAATCTAAAACTACTGGAATAATTTGAGGATAATCTTTTAGCAATATATTAATTATCCCTTTTTAACAATATGATTATTTCACGTACAGAATAAAAGAAATAAATAAGAGTGGACTTTTTTATAAAAATAAATTAGTAAAAAAAATAATAAAAACATTACAAATAATAATGGATTGCATGCAAAACGTTCAAAACGCCTAAGAAAAAGACAAGAAAAATGTTGTGTTTCAAGATTCTAATGCATTTACTTCAATGGTTTATTGGATTTTATTAATCCAAGTTATTACCAATTGGCCAATATTAATCTCAATTTCAAAACTGGCCCACATTAATCCCAATTATTAAGGTGTTGGATTTCATTGGACCCCGTAGAGAATTTTTTGAGTAAAATCCCTAACGGAGTTAAGAAACATGTAAAGGGGGTCCAATGATTATTAAGGTGTTGGATTTCATTGGACCCCGTAGGGAATTGTTTGAGTAAAATCACTAACGGAGTTAACAAAAATGTAAAGGGGGCCAATGAAATCCAACACCTTGATAATTGGGATTAATGTGGGCCATTTTTGAAATTGAGATTAATATTGGCCAAGTGGTAATAACTTGGATTAATAAAATCCAATAAACCTACTTCAATATATGATAATCACATTCCTAGATATAGAATGGGCTCTACACCAGGGTTTTATGAATTCCAATATATGACAACCAAGAAAATTTAGAGGAAAATAGAATATGTTCTACATTAGGAGTTATATTAATTCCATCATATGATAATCAAAGATTAATAAAAGCTATTTTTGAGTTTCTCATTATAATTCTCGTTGCATAAACTATATAATCATTCATCCTAAAATATGAAATGATTAGGTTATACAAGAATATTCAGAAATTGCTAAGATAAAAACAATAATTAATTGGAAAAGCCAAGTAGGTGTACTAGCTCCTATAATAAACATAGAAATGCATAAATTAAAAGAAGCCAAGATGACATCAAATCATGAAGAACATAGTAAACTTTTTCTTGAAGAGGATTCAATTAAGAAACATGAAATGCTACAATTCAAGATTCTAATATCCAATTTATTAAGAAAATGCATAACTCAAGTCATAGATGCCTTCTTTTTATCTTCTTCAATCTACTGCAGCTCTGCTAGCCTTTCAGCCCAGGCTCTATCCCTGGCTACAGCAGCCATTTTTCTTTCTATCCTCTGAATTTTCTTCTTCTTGTTAGCTTCCTGCAACTGAGCCTTGCGTTTCTTCTTTTCGGCCTGTGTGACATCAAAATCCGATTTACATGAACACTAAATTTCAGAATTAGTACCAAATGCGGATTGGTTAAAGGGTCAGAATATTTTTCTAGCACGGGTTAGCTGATCTGAAACACTTTTTGTCTAACATTTTAAACCTTTCTATAAATTATTAGCATGTCAAATATGCATAAAATAGTTACATTAAATGTGACAAGAACGCTGGAATAAGCTTCAATATACCGCAAAAGATTACTTGTGAAAATCGGACTACAGTAACCTTAAATAGTGTTCAACAATGTAAAACACACACTGATCTAAACTGGACTACAGTGAAGTCCTTATGAAATATTTTAGGTTCCTTTTTTTAACTAGAAAGATTATATTCAAGATATCTTACTTACTTTGCCTATTGCCTCATCAGCCTAAGCTATTAAGAGAGAATCATAGGTTGGTGTTTTATCTAGCAAATACATTACTGTGAAGCCCATCACAGTTAGTACTTTCCATAAAATGAGATTCCTTGTTACATTATAGACACATTTCCTTTTTGTTAACTCTTTTCCCTTGATTTAGTTTCTTTTTTTGAGAATAATTCTAAGTTGACTACCAAGATAGCATGCAATGCATAGCACAAAAAGCTCATGGATGCACGTCCCCCGGGTAGGGGTGATTATCGAACCATTACCCGGGCCGAACCGAACCGGAGAAGGGCAAATATAGGAACGAGAAAGCAAACTGATATTAACATTTGGGTCGGAGTGAACCAGTTTAGTGGGTCAGTTCCATGGATCGCCACGTGAAATGCACACTCTACACACATTAACATATACTATTCCTAAAAGGAATATTGGGTTTTAATAATCCAAGTTAATGTCTATTGGCTGATATTAATCCGTATTTCCTTTATTCCCTACAATAAACCAAATTTTAAAGGTGTTGGAATCTATTAGACCACCGTTAAATGACCACTAACGTCTTTAAGTAAAATTTCACTTTTTGATGACCGGGCATCATGGTGGCATCTTATCTAACATGTTTTGATGTATGTGAAGAAAAGCTTTCAAACAACAACCAATCATGATTAAAAACTACAAAAATCCTAAACAAAACATTTCTTGATAGCATCAAAACATATAAAAATCCTAAAGAAAAACCTCTATGTTTGAGCCTAGTCATAAAAAACATGTGATATAAAACGCCATCATGATGTCCAGTCATCAAAAAGTGAAAATTTACTTAATGGCGTTAGTGACATTTAACGACGGCCTAATAGATTCCAATACCTTAATCTGGTTTATTGTATGGAATAAATGAAATACAAATTAATATAGGCCAATAGGCAATAACTGGGATTATTAAAATCCAATATTCCTTCCTAAAACGGGTTTCATAGGTAGCCAATAGGGCCTACTGTAAGCATCTGTGCATTTCTGCAAAAGGTGGTTTCAACGACTCAAACCCGTGAGTACATGACCTCCACATCACATGGAGGCAACCTTACGGCAGCTCCAAGGTCTGCCCCTAATGTGCAAGTATTGGTCTAAATGAGGATACGGTAATGCAAGGATCCCTTTTGACCCTAAACAAAAACTAGAGGGATATATATGTGCATAAGATGCATCTTCCTAAACAGATTAAACTAAACCAAGTAGGCATTAATAAACGAATGAAGAAGAAATTTATATAGATGGGTGTACTGGACTAAGAGAAACTACAATTAAGCAAAACAGATTCTAGAGAACTTGCATCGACTTAAAAAGACGAAAAAGAACATCACAGAACCACAAAAGTGAGTCGTTTTGAAAATGTCTATGTTGTCAAAAGCCTTTTAGGCGAGCGCCTAGGCCCTTTTCTGAAGCCAGGCCCTGAGAAAACACCTTGAAAAGTAAAAAGCCACATGTGCGTCGTTCTTGGTAGAAGCCATATGTGCGCCTTTCTTGGTAAAAGCCATTAGAGGCGGGGGCTTTTTTTTATAGCGATATCTATCGATGATATCGACGATTGGAAAGAGTGGTTAATTGGAAAGATGGAAGAAGACATAGAGATGAATCTAAGCGGAGTTTCCGATTGAGGTTGACGAAAGTGCCGATGGTTTTGAAGATGGGCCGGATGATTGTGATGGTTTAAACATTTGTTTTTGAACATTTGTCTTTTTTAGTTTTGGTATTACTTTTGAACCTTTGGTATTGGAATTGAACCTCTAGGATTGTTTTTGAACCTGTGGGATTGTTTTTGAACCTTTGTTATTGCTTTGAATATTGGTATTGTTTTGAATAATTTGGTATTGTTTTTGAACTTCTAGTATTCAATATATATCTTTTATTTTATTTTTTTCTCTATATGCGCCGTTCTTATCTTAGGCATGCGGTTTTTTTGGGTCTTGTGCCTAGGCCCTGGGCTATACCAAAGCGCCTTAAGTACGTCTTTACTCTTACGCCTTTGATAACATAGGAAACTGTACAGAGCTTAGGTAAAAAAAAAAACACACAGAAAAACAAATAAACCTCTACAATCTAGAATAAAACTCTACAATCTGGAAGAGGTGGAGATTATTCGTAGAGAGATGGATCAATTTCATGAATTACAGGTGTTCATAAAGTTTCTATCTATTATCCCAAATATAATGGAATAGCTGATAGGAAAATGTAACATTGTTTGATGTAAAAAATATTATGCTTGTTAGTTCAGGCTTGCATATAATTCGTTTTGTCAAGCTATACACTTTGCCAGCAAATTCTAAATAGCATTAGCTACAAATCTAACATGAACGTTATAAGTCATTACTTATGAATGGGTAGATAGAAGACAAAGGGGTTGCACAAGTTGAATGTAGCACAAAGTCTATTTCTATTGCATACCACCTCTTAAATCAAACATTATTCATTTATTCTGATTATCAATTTAATAGTATTGTTTATGCGATCATAATCAACACGTTAATTATCTATAAAATAATTAATATATGTATTTTGGGTAAACACAACCTTGTCCGTACTAAAATATAAGTATATAACTTTGTTTCAAGCAGAACCAATTGCCCAATCCACGTGGCCGACCCATACAACATGCAAATGAAAAGGGTCACAAGGTATTTGAAGTTTTGAAATATCAGAGCGAGTAAGTTGCTCATGATGCTTTTGGCCTTTTTGGGTTATCTTGGGATACAAGTATGTGTGAGTTTGCACGTGTTGTGTTTGTGTGTGCGCCTTTGGGAGCACTTGATATGTAGCTAAGGTTCCATTAAGTTGCTAGTATTTTCCGTTAAAAGTTTGTACCTTAGTTAGTTACAATTAGTATAGTTGAGGGGTTGTTTGTGACAAATGTCAATAGTTGAGTCTGGTGTATATGATCAAAGATTTGTAACAGAAAAGTTAGTCTATGAATAACAATAACTTTTTTCCTTCTCAGTTCTCTCTCTAATCGATTAACTCAATCCCAAGATCAATTCTTCTTCATTTGATCTTCGATGGTTAATCAGAGTTCATCCATCACAAGATCGTGAACTCACTTTACCAATTCGCATCAGCACTAAAGATTTTAGGGAGACTTTTATAACTAAAATGAAGATGTAGGAAAAATGACAATCATAGTAACTAATTTTCTTTAACACATAATAAACACAATCTAGCCTTGCCAATATTGTGGATCTGTGGCCAAATTGTACAGAAAATATAGACCAAAGGTTTTCTGTTATAAACATCTCCCTATATCATCAGTAGAGAACCAACATCCACTTTATTTCTTGTGTGCTAAAGAAGTAAGCTAATTTTAAGAAGGTGGAACATAAGCTATCATAAGTCTGATTATTCAAACCCCTCTAGCATTTTATCTAGTGAGCTTGCAGATCAGTTATGGTAAACCTAATGAACTATTACTATTTACTATTTATGCAGACAAGTCCAAAACCCTTCTTTGCATTATAAAATCCTGTAACTCATTAAAGTTTAACATAATGAAACTTTTAAGGAAAATGTCCATTTTTGGCATAACTAAATCCTCAAGCTTGTTAAATAAAACATTTTCATTAGCTTTTATCATAATAGAAGATTAAATCATGCAAAGAAAGTTTTATCATTTTATGCTTATTTGCACAAAAACTGAAAGCCGATAGGGTTGTCTTCTGAAACTTATCCTCATACAAATGTGGAATAAAAAACTGAAAGCCGATAGGGTTGTCTTCTGAAACTTATCCTCATACAAATGTGGAATAATAAATTAACTAATTGGTTATGGAATAAAGTAAAACCAGGTGAGAGACTCGTACCAGTATGAAAGCCTTACGCAGTCTTATCCGCTTTTTTTCATTTCTATGTTTAACACTTCCCACATTTGGTTGATTAGCGGGTATTTGTTCACCAGGGACATGCTTAACCCAAGCATAAGGCCCTGCATTTTCCCACAGACAATAACATTTCATATACCTTTTGATTTGTAAACCTCCTCTAAAACAAAGAAGGGTATGTGTGCAAATCCCAATTAAACTTAATAAAAAACGAATTTAGTCTGAATTTATCATCCACCATTTCCCAAACACCACCCTATTGTTTTTTAAATAAAATAACTATTACAATTGGTGTGAAATACTAATGCATAGTAAGGCCTTGAGCCATTTATTCACCTAAAAAACAATATACATGATTTGACAAGTAAAATTAAAGATCGAATTCTATTCAACCTTACATGAATAACATTAAAAAAAAGTCCCCAACGTTTGCACATTTTAACAATTTTAGTCCCAACTTTTCAAAAATCCCAATTTAGTGTCTCACATTTCATTTTCTTTTCAATTTTGGTTACAACGTTAACAACCATTTAAAGAGCCGTTAGACTGCCCTCACATGGCTCCACGTGTGGGGTATTTCTGTTATTTCCGTTTGTTTTAAAGTATGAGTTAAAACAAATGGAAATCACAAAAGTACACCTCATGAGGGCAGTCTAACGGCTCTTTAAACAACTGTTAAAATAAAATGTGAGACACTAAATTGAGATTTTTAGAAAGTTGGGACTAAAATTGTTAAAATGTGCAAACCGGGAAACAAAACCCTAACCTGAAGGCTTCAAGCTAGCCCTTTTCCTGCGAGGCTTATCAACAGGCCTTCTTTTTGGGAAGCGGTTATCTGTCAGGCTCTGTATTAACCTTCCTGATGCAGGTCTCCAAAACAGATGGCTCTGGTGAAGTGAGCCAAAAAGCGGATGAAGCTCATTGTTCAAAATAGCTGGGTTCGAGAAAGTTGAGGATGTGGTTCGGGTATGGATTAGGGCTCTGGATACGGGTCGGATTATGGATCTTATCGCCCCAAAAAGCATGATTGATCACTGATTAGCACTGTCATCATTGAAGTAATTCTTGGTTACATAACTTACATTCTAGTCAATCAAGCCCGTATAAAGAGGTAATGAACACGATTAAGAGAATGCTAACAAGATGCATCAAAATTATAAACAGCAGGCCAGAAACAAATGAACATGATGCAATTTCAATTTTCAACCAATATGTGCTATCTTTTTCACCCCTTTTCTGGTAGGTAAATTACACCACAAATACAAAAATTTCACTACAACAAAAGGCAAACCGTATACATGTAATATTGTTTATATAACTAATGCATATACGGAAAAAAAAAACACAAATTATGACATGAATAGAGGTACAATTTATAGCAAATAGATTGAGATAAGTTTGTGAATAACTGAATACTCTATTTTTTAAGTTTGTGATTTGCAAAGATTGAGATAAGTTTCGAGCAAATAGATTGAAGAAAATACGTAGTCTTAATGGTTTCATAGAGTAGCAAGAAAATCAGAGACATTATCAATCAAATCTGGAAGGAAAATCGGGGGAAGAGGGAGACAAAAAAAACCGAGAGGCGTTTGGTTTCATAGAGCTTTAAGAAATCAGAGAAAGCTGGAAGCGAAATCAGAGGAAGAGGAGGAGATAAGTACCTGATAGTTGTGTGGGGGCTCGCCGGATGGGACGTGCCGGCGTTGAAGTGTAGGAGGAGCGTTGAGGTGTATGTGATGTTTTTTTCCCCCTGTTCTATTAGCACGGGAAAATTTTCTAAACCGGGAGTAGAGGCCTCCGCCCCATTTAAGTCTTATAATAAAATTCATGTTAAATTAACTATTTTTATTATTTAAAAAAAAAAGGCAAACGAGTAAAGAGTACGACTAACGAGTATTATTTTCTTAAAAATATCAAACAAACAAAGAGTACGAGTAACGAGTACGAGTATTATTTAAAAAAGTCAAACGAGTAACGAGTAACAAATAACTAGTTTTATTATTTAAAAAAGACAAACGAGCAAAGAGTACGACTAACGAGTAACATATAACGAGTATTATTTTTTTTAAAGGTAAAACGAGCAACGAACAAAGAGTACGAGTAATGAGTACGGGTATTATTTAAAAAAAATCACGAGTAACAAACCACTATTATTTTTATTACGTCATATCGTGTTATACGATTTACAATGTTTGACTAAGGTTGTAAAATATGGTGTTGTTATAAAACAAGGGTTTTTTCATTAAAAAAAGGTAAAAATTGTGTTAGTAAAAGAGTTAGAAAAAAAACAAAAAACAAAAAACCTCAGCTATACGACCCATTGAGACCCATACGACCCGCTTAGGGTCGGTACAGATCAATAAATGACCCGATGCGAATAGCATGACCCTTTTTTTCCGTTTTTGTTTAGAGGAATGTTTTAGGATTTTTAAGAGGTGTTTCCGTAGCTTTTTTATTAATGTTCGGTTTCCGAGTTTACTTAAAAGTTTACTTATAGAAAATAAAAAGAAAATTAAAAAAAAAAGGGAAATGAAGAGAAAGGTAGTGATTCATTTCCTTTTGAATCTTTTTGAATCGGAAGGAAATAAAAACACAAGAAATTGACTTAACTTTCCTTTCATTTCTCTCCCATTTCTTTCTTAAGTGAAACTCGAAAACACAATTTATTTTACATTTTCTTCTCTTTCTTTTCCTTTTCATCCTTAAGTAAACTCGGAAACGCAGTGTAAGAGTCTTTTGATTAAAAGGGTGTTAAGATGTATAGTGATACAAATCCACTGGGTCATGATGGGTCGGAGCTTCAAGTGAGTCAAAACAAGGATGTGGTTTGAAGACTTGGTCAAAAATTAGTGGCTGAGTGGGGCGCAGAAAAAGGATAACCGCCCCACTTTTTTCTAGGGCTTAATTAGTATTAATTAGTAGTTTAGCATTGAATGCTATTAGGCTGTTTAATTTTAGAATATTAGGTATTTGTAATTGGAGATTACCAATCTCGAATTTGGCTTTGTTTTTGGGTGATAATCATTCTATTGTCATATGTTAATTTCCATTCAGTTTGCTTAATTGATTTGGTTCTATCATATAGCCTCTTAATGGTTTATAAAAAAACAGTGGATTTTTAAAAATCTCTTAACAAACTAGAGTGGATTTTTAAAAATCTCTTAGCGAATTAGAGATAAGAGGCTCTTAAGATGTTTTTTTTTTAAAACAAACAAGCCCTTGGACTTTTCATCACACGATTATAGTAAAGTTTTACTATTTACAGTTTTACACCATAACTTTTAAGATGTGATTATTCCATTTTTTGTTAATCTTATGTTTTTTTTTTAGAAAAAAACAAAACCTAGAAAAATTCTAGACAGTTGTTCAAATAAATATATATATTCTAGCAACCTCAAACTTAAAAATGGAAGTTTATAAAATTTATTACAACAATGTCCATATTATTCGCGTGCCCAACACAATTTTTTTTTTCTTCAGATTATCACGTCCTTGTAACTATTGTAAATAAATATTTAAGGAATAAGAAGCCATCTCTTCTAGTTATATCGACTTAGATCGTTGGTCAAGAAAAAAAAAATGAGACATAATACTAAATATCACTAAAAAATTATCCGAGCCTGTCTCCTTTAGCTGTACTAACACTGAGATTCGAAGCTCAAAAGTGCGCACATTCTTGATGCCTTGAGCTCCTCTTTCGAAGTGTTTCTTCTTCTGCAACTAACACAACGTAAACCAGACATAGTATAAGAACCACATGATCAACTGATAAGTCGTGCTTGACACAAAGTCGGGTAAACAGTTACATAACTGTTTTATAACAAAAATATACAAGTGCATTATTCAAGACAACTTGGTCACTTTGGGATGATAACAAAATAACAGTTTGATCACAAAATTTAAATTATAACAGACAGAACTGTAACTGTTACATATATTAGGAACTATTAATATGATAAAGACTTGCATCATCACTTACCAGTGAGGATTAACCACCCAATATAAACTGTAGTTACAGGATGAGTTCCAAATCGTGGTAGCAGAACTACTGTTGAACATGCACCGAACATTAAATTGATAAATATTCACTTCACGAGCTTAGCGCTACCTATTCCGGATATTGCGTTACTATATATTAAATTTTATAAATTAGAACAGAAAAAAAGAGAGAATTATCATTCCTTACAGAGATATTGTATATCAGGCCACCCTAGTCTAAAAACTGTCACATAGGCCACCCATCGAATTTTATCCAAGTGAAGGTTTACCCTCTAATTTTACGGAATTAAACTGCGACACATCATGAGGTGTAATTTTCATGTTTTCGTATTTGAAGGGTAAAAGGGTCATTTTACACAGGTACTGTGACTTAATGGCGCAAAATGAGTGTCAAAATAGAAGTTGGGTGGCCTAACTGCCCAAAAGTTCATATGGTTGGCCTGGGGGCAAAAGTCATATGGTTGGCCTGGGGGCAAAAGTCAAAGAGTAGGATGGCTTTAATATACAAATAATAGTCCATTTCTAGGAGGTCCTAAATATACATATATTCTTTCTTCTTACATACCAATCCTAATTTTCAGCAATTAATTTAAAGAAGCATGCATACATTGACTGACCTACATATATCATCCTGCAAGTTCGCTTATTGGTGGGCGATCCATCACGCTAGATGCCGCCGTTGCATTTCTTTGTAATTGAGGGTCAATATCAGGCAATTTAGGAATCTAAATCCAGAAAGAAAAAGAAAAAAAATGTTTTTAAAAGGTAAGAGATAAGCTGACGCATAATGTTACTCTCTCGAAGAAAAACTAAGCCTTAAAGATGTACCTGTGCCAACACATCAATCGTTCTACGTAACAAGCGTGCTAAATCTCCTTCATCCATTGCACAATCCATCATTATTTCCCTCCAAGTCAAACCAGATGCCCATGCTTCTACCATCCCAGAAAACTGGTTATCCAAACAGCATGGTATCTGTATGCAAAAGCATAAAAACATCGTATTAATTTTTTTAAACTATTTTTATATTTGTAATAATAAAAGTTTATATTATCATGTGTAGCACGTAAACCTTTATAAAAAAAAAGAAAAAGATAAAGAAGTGTTTGCAAGTTGGGGCCCACCTGGGTCTGGCCCTAACTAAAAGTAGTACCCATTTTGTCCCATTACTCGACCTGATGGACTAACCTTTACGTCATGCTTTTCTTGAAGTTGTAAGAGTGATCTTCTTTGGTCATCCAGAAAGTTGATGACTTCTAAAACGGTGCTAGAAGGTTCATAAATATAACTGCAAGGAGAAAATTATACAAACTCATTATAACTTCTTTAACTTATATAAGCTTAAAAATCAATTACACCGTTAAATATAAGTATGAAACAAATAAAATATACCTGTTATTTTTGGAAGGTCTGACCTTGATTCCATCAGAAACAATGCTTCCACAGACAGCAGCTAATTGTGGAGGTTTAAGATCACGTAGAATTTTATTTCTAAGAACCATTGCAATCCAGAGCTCGTTTTCCCCTCGAAGAGCAGCAGCAGTTTCACCAAGAGGAAATATCACATGGGTGTTAATATCTAAAGCTCTTATTTCATGTATCACATTGCTCACCTGTCAAAAGCAGTTACCATCAATATAACATACTACAATAGTACAATAATACATTATTATTTTCATATTACCTGCATAAACTCCTTCCAGCCAGATGGCTCAATCTGCTCTAAACGGGTCATCAAACGTTTTGATCTAGCTTTCAGACGTTGGATCTTTTCCTCAGTGAACCTAGCCACATCCACTATTTTTCTATATTCTTTAAAGCCTTCTGTTTTAGCTATTCTTTTCTTCAAATGAGAAACTTTATTTCGCTGATTCTTGTAAGATTCTACCGCGTCGTAGTATGCTTGGGAATACTGCACAACCTAACCAACAGAAAAAGTAGAATATTCATATGCGGAGAAAAAACATTAATCCAATCTCAAATATTATTTTGAGTCCAACGTAATGGTCCAAATGACACTTGGGGCGTGTTAAGAATTGTGTTTTGGATTAGGATTCGCATCTTGGAACTGATTATGTGATTGTTGAGACTTGAAGTTGCAATAATCAGTTTTTTATGTTTAAATTAACGGATTCTGCTTCTCAGTATCTAGAGGTCAAATAATCAGTTTCATACAAGCTAGTCCAGCTACAACAAAACTGGTTATCAGGACTAACCAAAATTACCTATTACCCATTATCTCTTTTCTTACTTTTCTGGTCAATTTATCTATTCCTTCAAATTATTAGCATTTTTAAAACACATGATTATCTGATTGTGACAATTTCACCAGCAGACACAAAAACTATCTTCTATAGCTCTTTTCACTACAACTGTTTATGTGGTTCTCATTATTCAACATCACATAATCACTTTTAAATCACACACCCAAACACCTCTTTAGACGATGAAATTTCTATCATGATATATTGGCTAGAAGTAACTTTATAAGTATCATAATCTTCAAACTATAAACACAAACAAAAACCAGTGACTATTACCTCGTTATCCTCAGAAAGGGTACTTAAAACTGGCACATTTAAACTCCATGACCATGTCTCTAATGACCCTTCCATACACCAAATACCTCCAAGTTCAGATTGACTAAGCTTCTGCCACTGCATCTCCATCTTTTCAAGATCCGTGGTCATGATTTCTTGAGGTAAAGCATCACCATTCTTCAATGCAATATTGGGGAAACCTGCTCTATACACCATCTTAATACACCTCTCAGTGAAAACATACCATGTATTATCTGAACCAAGGGCCAGATAATAAGATGGTCTTGTAGTAAGTTGACTTTCAAGGTCAACATCACCTCCAGATACTACTTTTAGAGCAAAAGAATTATTCTCAATAACCTGCATGTAGCAAAGAAATATGATATTTATAAGGTACTTTTAAGGGTGAGTTCCAATGCATTAAAAAGCAAAAGCAAGAACATGTACCATATTTCTGAGTTTTGAACCATGCATGGAATCAACATCACCTAAATAAACAGCAGGGACCAAATGTTTAGTTCCAGCATTATCATGATACTGCAAACACAGAAAGGGTAAATGTCCGCTTTCCAATGTTTGCAGCAACGGTCTCAAAGAAGACATTCTTTCCATTTCCATTCTTCTACGCAGCTCTGTCCGAACACGTTTTTCTGCCTACAAATATGAAAATAATTGTTTTTGATAATCAATAAAAAACATGAATGTTGTCAATATTTTTTTTGATGATGAGGATATAATAATACTTACTCTGAGCTCCTCCTGCAAATCTGCCATTTCTTTGTATGCTGATTTTGATAAAATATTTTTGCTCTTCGTATCAATAGCTTCATCAGTAATCTCCGAAGTCAAAATCTGAATCTCATTTTGTATTTTATTAAGTTCATCTTGTGCAGCAAGCATGACATTACTTCCAACATAGTTTCCAAAACTCTGTTCAACCAACTTTCTTGCTTCTTCTAGGGTTCGTCCGGCTCTAGAAACTTCTGTACCATCCCCTTCATTTGGACTCTGAGTAACTTTTGCACCCTGCATTACCAGAACTATTGATCAGTGATGTCTCATCACTACAGGCGGCAAGTCGGACAGGTTGGGTAACAGACCAAACATGTTTGGGCTGAAACAGGTCACTTTTCGGTATGGGTTGTAACGAGAAAGTATGGGTCCTTTAATGTAAATTTTTTATAACCAATCAACGTGTTGACTATATTAAAAAAAAAATTATTATAAAATAGAGATCTTTGATAGAACAATTTATTAGGTTGTATGAACAGAAATGGAATTTGGGCTAGTTCTGATCTTTTTGACCAGTGCCCCTGTTAGTTGACTTCTTTCTTTGCCCCATTTGAAATAAAAAAACACAACCGGAGTCAAACCCGTTCATAAGTAAATGGACAGCAATTGCCACCAAAAAGATAACAACAGTTTGGCATATTACCGCAAGAAGATTGAGAACCATTCCATACGAAGCAGTGAACTGTGAAACAAGTGGTCGTAGCCCAGCTAAAAGAAGCTTACAACATTCTTCAGCCCCTTCATAGGGAGTCTGCACAACAACTGCATGACCTGTTTTATCGATGCCTCTTCGTCCAGCCCGACCCGCCATTTGAAGCAGCTCATTGGTGGTTAACTGGATCCGTCCACTTTCACCCCTCTTGCTGAGTGATGAAATCACAGCCGTCCGTGCAGGCATGTTGATACCAGCAGCAAGTGTTTCAGTGGCAAAAACAACTTTAACAAGTCCTCTTTGAAACAATTCTTCTATAAAAGACTTCCAAAGAGGTAAACAACCAGCGTGGTGAGCTGCAACCCCTCTAAGTATTCCTTTTACAGCTGATTCCCTAACAGCATCAGGATACTTGATTCTGAACCGTTTTAAGGCCAGCTCAACTTCACTCATTTCACACTCATCTAGAAGCTTGCAGTCATCAAGATACTGAACTGCCACGTCGCACCCTTTTCTGCTAAATATAAACCAAACTGCAGGCAGCATATCCCTTGCTTTAAGGTGCCATAATGTATCTATTACTTGAGGAACCTAAAATAAATATAAAGTTACTGAAGATAATGTTGATCACCTAAAAAAGTTTAAAACAGTTTGTACCTGTGAGCGCCGAGCATTGCCTCTGTCATTCTTTGAAGTATATGTGTCGGTTTCAAGCTTTCTTGAGTTCCTCCTTCTAGGCCTTTCTTCCTCATATGACTTGGCTCCCAAGGAATTAAGTTGCAGATAATTGGTTGATAGCTTCCTGTTCATGCCAGTTCCTGTTTCATTGAGAAGGGGAAGCAAAGCTGTTTTGGTAGAAAAGTGCCAATTCAAAGGAACTGGACGTTTTGTTGATGTTACCAGCTCGGTTTTTCCATGAATCTAGAACACACAAATTCGATGATTCAACATAATTTCAAATGCGGGATGTTATTTCTAATAAATAAATATACCTGATTAATCCAACCAGATAATTCATCTGGATTTGCTACTGTTGCTGACAAGCATATAAGTTGAACTTCTTTTGGACAATAAATAACCTATAAAAATATGTGCATACACACATTAGACTATACCCAACGATTAAAAGATCATACAAATTCAGGGCAGGGAAAAAACGCACTATCTCTTCCCAGACTGTACCCCGAGATATGTCACTAAGATAGTGTACTTCATCCAAAACAATCACATCAACATTGAAAAGTCCACTTTCAGATGACATAGTTCCAACACTGCAAACAAGAGGATGTGTAATGTACATAATTTGCATACCTGAGCAGGCTCTTATTTAACGGAAATAGCAATATGAAGAACTTACACAGTACACACCTCTGATATAACATGTTTCGAAGGATCTCAGTGGTCATAATTAAAACCTGTGCATCCCTGTTGATAGCAGAATCTCCAGTGAGAAGACCAACATTGTCTTCACCAAACGCATCACTGTAAAAACAAGAACCAAACGCATTGAATAACGAATCAAATCTACTCTAGATCAAGAATAAGCTATCTTTAGTTCTAATCTAGCATCCGTTTTAATTGAGAAAAGCTTGATACCAAAACTCGCGGAATTTCTGATTCGATAGTGCCTTGAGAGGTGTAGTATAGAATAATCTTTTTCCTCTAGCTACTGTAGCAACAGCTGCAGCTTCTGCAATCAAAGTTTTACCCGCACTTGTGGGTGCAGAAACTACAACCGAAGAACCTCTCAGAAAAGCTTGAATTGCTAACCGCTGCACAAAGTCAAATTCAGCATTAGCAAGGTCTAGACACCACCACTAACTTTGCAGAATCTATTTAAATTCTAAATGTTAGAACCATATATGATTATCATAACTGCAGGTTGCAACAAAATTGATTTCTAGGGTTTCCCCTTGCAATAACAACTATTGAAACTTATCAATTATCATACACTCGAGATTTCGGAATGTGAAGGCATAACCACATAAATGTTAAACAGCACTAGCAATGTTTAAACACCACCACTAACTTTGCAGAATCTATTTAATTCTGAATGTTAGAACCATATATGATTATGACTATCAGTCTATCAGTAATTGCAGGTTGAACAAAAGTACAAAACTGATTTCTAGGGTTTCCCCTTGCAATAACAACTATAGAAACTTATCAATTATCATACACTGAATGCGAGATTTCAAAGTGTGAAGGCATAAACGCATAAATGTTAAACAGCACCTGAAATTTATCAACTCGGAAGTTATAAACGGAAGAAAGCTCATCAACATCTAGAATTCCGCCACCGTACTCTTTCACGTCATTACGAATCCTCTCAATTCTCTGCCATTTGAACTCTTCAAACCGAGACCTGTTCTCATCATCATCCTCCGAAACAAAATTCTCATCACTCTCGGCCTCATCTTCACTCTCCGGTTCATTTTCGGGACTGAATTCTCCAACCGCTTCGTACTCCTCCGCCGCTTCCTCGTCGTCTTCGTCATCCTCTTCCGTATCGGAAACCTGAGACTCGCCTACGGAGAAAATTGATCTCGGGAGCTTGTGATTAGGTCGAATTAGGTGAGATTTTTGGTGGCGATTTTGAATTTGGAAGGAGTTGCGGAAACAGAAAGGTAGGATGCTCGGAGAGTGAGTGGAGAATCTGAAGAAATGGTGAAGAGTATACTGTTGAAGTGTAGAGTTTTGGAGGGAGGGGATGAAGGAAGAAGAAGATGACGAGAGTGTTTCCATGGCGGAAAGATGAGGTTGTTGTGTACGGACTACGGTTGTGTAAACGATTACAATTTGGCTCCAGTATGGTGGTCATCCATACGACGTCGTTTTATGTCAGAATAGGAAAAAACAAAAATAAAAACATATTTACGTTTTTAACATTTCAAGTTTCTTTCTTTATGTTTAAAAACCGTTATAATCATCTTTTATGTTTTGACTTTTGTAACAGATTACACCTTTGATTATCTTCTATTAGAAAATTGAGTTAATTTTAATAAGAGTTAATTGTCATTTCTGTTCCTCTGGTTTATCACTTTTTATTATTTGTCTCTATATTTTTAAAAACCGTTATTTTTGTCCCTATGATTTATGATTTTTGTCATTTCACTTCAAAAATTAGTTCCATCCATTTTCTTATTTAAATCTAGGGACATTTGATGAGATAGATGAAGAATATGGGTGGTGGATCTGGTTCAAGGCTCCGATTTAGGGTTTGGTGGCGAAGGGTAGTGGTGGAGGAGGGTGGCGGTGGTGTGTGGCGGAGGGTGGTGGTGAGTGGTGAAGGTGGAGATGGGGTTGGGAAATCTGTTAGCAATTGATCTTGAAACAAGAGATATATTTAGTTTTTTTTTGTTTATTATATTTATTAAATATTTTTAAATATATAAGTTCTTTAATGAATACATACAAATAGTCCTTCTAGTGCTACTAATTACATAACTAGTCCTTGATGTATAGTATAAATTGATTAAAATGCCTCTGGACTTAACTGAGAAAATGGATGGAGTTAGTCATTTGAAACGAAATGACAAAATATACAAACCATAGGGACAAAAATAACAGTTTTAAAAATATGAAGGAAAGTGGCAAAAAATGACAAATCACAAGAACGAAAATAACATTAACTATTTTAATAAAATAACAGTTTTATCTTTACTTAAAAAGAACTAAGTATACATTTTATCTTAAAAATTATGCTAAATATAATTAATTAGTTCATCAATTTATTTTTTATAAAAATATAAATTTCAACAAGGGTTTCTATTTAGTATATATTTATTTTTATTTGTTTACTTTAGTTGTATTACAATTTTCTAACACCTAGGTGGCGTTTAGTTCATTGAATTCAATGGAATTGGAATTGTATTTTTCCTTTTAAAATTGTTCTTGATTGTGTAGAGAATGAATTTGAAATACAACGAATTCCTTCGATCAATGGAAATTAGTAGTATTTCAATATTCCTTAGAAATCCTTCACTTTAATGAAGGAAAGTTACATGACCTTAAATTCCATTGATTAAAAGAATTCGTTGTATTTCAAACTCCTTCCTTACCCAACTTAAGCACAATTTTAAAAGAAAATGTAAGGCCCCAATCCCGTTTACGAGAGTTAGACGTCATTGAAATCAGAGTTAGAAAATTTCACTCCTTAGATAAGGGTTTCATCCACCATTAAACAATATTTACATAAAAAGGTGTAAAACACGTCAGCTTCATCTTAATTTGCTTACCAAACATTCACCATAACAAAACATGATATAATTACTTCCCCAGAAGCTAGGTGTTCGGTTCATCATCTTCGTGGTTCGATCCTGACCCGTCTACAAGGTTTACCTGCCAATAACACTAGTAACACGTTAGTATTAGTGGCTCATAACAGCCAACACCGCTAAACATCAATTAAAACAAGAAAAACCAAAACAAAAACCCGGACAGCAGCTCCAAGCGTATCGCTTGGAGCCTCTGTGTTCCTAGGCGATACGCCTGGAGCCTGGTTTCCAGGGCTCCAGGCCAGTTTTCCCAGACTTAGCCAATTTTCTGCATTTTTCAACTTTGATCATTCCAAAGTATCCAAATCCCAACTTTTTGTATTATGAATCCATCTTTACCTGCATTATGAGGTTTATACCCAATTCATAAAAATCTAGATAGAAATAATAGCCGGATAACAACGACACTTTACCCGACCCGTTTGACCCGCTAACATCCTATTCACCAAATCAGCTTGTTTATCCCTTTTTCAGCTATGATTTCTTTGTCATCTCATTAACTTGGCTCACTTACAAGGTATCGATATACTTGAATCCTCGTCGAGACAATTTGAGGGCTAAAACTCTCATGGTCCTCATCTTACCACAACCCTTTTCAGCTCAACCCAAAATGGGTCATATACCCGCAGCTCAAATTAGCCATACAACATGACCAACTCCTCATTTTGGAATTTAACAAATCCCAAGCACACGTTTAACACCAATTTACATATTTGCTTTCAGATCATTATCAAAAATCTATAGTATTAACCATTATCTGCTACGTATTACATTACAACATTAAGTATATCACTATGAGCATACCCAAACAATCACAATGAAGCTTTCAGTACATCACGCAAGGTGATATACATTCATCTTTACCCAAACGGGTCACATTATAATACTCCACATAAACACACTCTAATCCATCAAGTTTACCCTCACACCAATCGTTGAACACATTCCACATATACACATGTTTTCACCTACTGTATTACCCCTACCGGGTGATTCGCTGCGATTCTACCCCCACCGCTCATTTAACACATTCTTACATTTAACATACTTCATATATATATACGCAATCATAACCCAAATGGGTCGTATTATTCAACCACATAACATCACTACATTCTATAAACAATCATTTATCATTCGCTTGCACTCCATTTCTGGGTAGATATTTATGCTAGCCTCAACTACAAAATTTTCCCGTTTATACTGCTCCCAATCATGACATTTCCATCTTACACATTGCCCTTGGCACAAATACAATTGTACCAAGACCGCTTAATCATTCCTAGAGACATTCTAGGATCATGATCACTCATGAATCTCTAAACATGCCCAATTCTTACACTATGGACTTTCACTTACTTCCAGCTTAACCCAATCGGGTCAGAATCCACCCAACTCATAACAATCATGTAACATAGTCAATCTCATATTTTCATCTCTAACATTTCATTTGCTATAATAGCAGCTAATAAAAATTAAATTAGGATTACTCACATCCCTTATTGTAACCAAATATACCGCTACATGTTACCTTTAAGATTTAGTCTTTCCTTCTTTCTGATGACCCGAGCTTCCTCCCGTTTCACCTATAGTTATAACATTGATTAATTCACCACACCACAATCATTAAGTTCAATTCACCATTCTAAACTCATAGTCCACACAAATTACATTCCATTGCCCAATCAAGTTCTTAAATTCAGCATTTACACATTTTCACCCTCATTCAAGCATTTCATCAAACACCTTAGATGCATACATTGTGTTCTTCATGATAAATAGCCTACATGATTTCATCCTACCCACATATCATCATAATTCATCAAATTTCAGATTTTAGACTAATTAAACACTTTTAACAAGTCTACTAACATACATGAGACTCAATTAATCAACCCAAATCACCACCCCCCATGGGTATCGATTTCTATGAGGTGGGGTGTAAACCCACCACAATTTCTACGAATCACACATAAAAATCAGTCATGCAACGCAAGATTTAACTTCATCTAATCTCATAAACACATATAAACTCAGATTTCATCATCAATTTTGCCTCTAGACGAAACCCATAAAATCTCCCTATCATGAAAACACTTACTTGGTTAAGATTACCCAATGGAGAGCACAAAATCGAGAACTAGGAGTCTCCTTAAGCTAGAATTCGGATTTCCTTTGAGAAATTCCACCTACAACAGCTTGAATTTGAGCTACCAAGACCAAACTAGGTTTTTCTCCCTCTCCTCCCCTTCCTGGTCGCGACTTCCATCTGGTGAAGTCACCAGGCTTCTTTTTCATTAAAGAAGTTTCATACTGCCCCCCTCTTAATTGTGACTTTTACAAATTTTAGCCAAATTTACTAATTTACACATTTAACCTTCAACTTCTTTCATTTAAGCTTCTAATTACTAAAGTAAACTTAGTAACTAATATTTCACGCCTTGGGTTATTTACTAATCCCAAATTCCCAACCAAACTCGGCTAAATTATAAATTAAATAATACTACCACAGCAAGACGAAATTTGGGATGTTACAGAAAAACTTTACAATTTCAATTACATTACATTTCGTGAACTAAATTTATTTTTTATAAAAATATAAATTTCAACAAGGGTTTCTATTTAGTATATATTTATTTTTATTTGTTTACTTTAGTTGTATTACAATTTTCTAACACCTAGGTGGCGTTTAGTTCATTGAATTCAATGGAATTGGAATTGATATTTTTCCTTTTAAAATTGTTCTTGATTGTGTAGAGAATGAATTTGAAATACAACGAATTCCTTCGATCAATGGAATTTAGTAGTATTTCAATATTCCTTAGAAATCCTTCACTTTAATGAAGGAAAGTTATATGACCTTAAATTCCATTGATTAAAAGAATTCGTTGTATTTCAAACTCCTTCCTTACCCAACTTAAGCACAATTTTAAAAGAAAAACTTTACAATTTCAATTACATTACATTTCGTGAACTAAATACCACCTTAGTGAATCTGCCTTCGAACATTGGCTCATTTGCCTCATTTGGTTAGTGGATATCTTTTTCATTCTTGCGAGGCCGAATACATATCATATTTCACATCTAAAATAAATTTTTTAAAATATAATTTGAACATTATTATGAAACAAATTAAATTAAATTTTCAAAATCTCTTTGAGTGAAGATACAGGGTATAAGCTTATCTTTTTTTGGCAATTATTGCATAGTAAAATGGACGTATAAAAATTAGGCTCAGTATGTAAATTTAAAAGGGTTATTGGCTTCAAATAATCCCAACTATTAGTTTTTGGCCGGGAACACTCCCAACTAACGAATTAGCCACTGCCACTCTCAACTTTCAACCCATTTTCTCATACCACTCCCTCCGTTAAATTTTGTTAACACCGTTAGTCATCTGCCTACGTGGCATGTCTATGTGGCTTATTTTGAATAAAAAAAAATTAATTAAAGATCCACATGTATCTAATCCTTAAAAACTAAAACATGTATATAATCCTCAAAAACTAAAAACATAGATCTGCATCTCTTTTACCCAACCAAAAGAACCCTCATTCTAAAAAAAAAAACATTGATCTGTTAAAAACCCATCAAAACTGTCCGGCGATGGAGAGGCGGCACAACCCGTCATCACCGCTAAAAACCCATCACAACGCCATCCAAACAACAATGAATCATCAACCAGCTCCAAATCTAGAACATACATGTATGAATCGAGATTTTAGAATATTAGAATGAGATAAATGCTGAAAAATAAAAAGAAATGTGAAAAGCCACTCTACCTCGTCGACCGGTGGTCGGATTCATAAACAGAGGGTCACCGGACCCGTGGCTGTAGCCGCAAACCCACCACCAAAATCTCGTTGTCGCTGGTTCAAGTGGAGAAGAAAGAGAGTGGTGACTGACCGGAGTCTATGTGTTCGCGTCGATGGTTGTCGGGTAAACAAATACGGCAGCGCCGCCGCTGGTGGCAGGAGGAGAAGGAGAAGAAAGCCGGTCGGAGTTTGCAGGTGCGAGAAAAACGCCTCGCGAGAGCAGTCGGAGGTCGTTGTTGCTCACCTGGTCTTCGTCGGAGCTAGGGCTCGGAGCGCACCAACACATCGCCGCCGCCGTCATAAGCGGCTGTTGCTACTTGTTCTTGTCATTTAGAGACCAGAATCATCTTGGGAACGAGGGATTATGGTTGAATCGTCAAAACAAACATTTGAACTTGCTGATTTAGGGGTTAATTGGTGGATCTAGGGCTTGGATATTTACATCGCAGAGAAGAGAAGAGGGATGAAAGCATTTGTGATTTTAGGGAAATCAATATTTTTTTTATTTAAGGCATTTATGCCATGTAGGATGATTAATGGACATTTTAAGCCACGTAGACAGCCACATAATTATTTTATGCCATGTAGGACAGCCATGTAGATAGATGACTAACGGTGTTAAAAAAAGTTAACGGAGGGAGTGGTATGAGAAAATGGGTTGAAAGTTGAGAGTGGCAGTGGCTAATTCGTTAGTTGAGAGTGTTCCCGGCCAAAAACTAATAGTTGGGATTATTTGAAGCCAATAACCCAATTTAAAATAATATATATCACTATAAATTAAATTTAGATTTTTTTAAAAGATAGTAGGTATGAATTCTAATATATCCGTTACAGGTTATAGAGATATCATTCATTTTATCTAAAGCATATATTTTAAACATGTATATCAAATTATATATTTCACATCTCATAGAATAGAGGAAATATTCATCTCCATCAGTCACCACATCCGGCTTAGTCCTTCAAAATGAGATACTACTAGATAAATTTGTAATAGAAGGATGAAAACCTCTCATTTTTAGCAATTTCCCTATCATTCTGTCAATAAGCTCTTCAACCAACTTGATACATGCATTAGAATGTAAAATTAACCAGACAAATAAAATCAAAGCATGGTTCGCTACTCTCATCTTTCTAATTTTCATAATTAATGATTATTTCTGAAACTGGATTCTGAAGAACCAATGAGCAATGGTCCAAAATAACTGTGATCCCTTTATAATTGAGGATCAGTGTCATTTTTTCGGGCTCGTAAAACTGTAATGGATATAAGAAGCATTTTGATTCAAACTTTGTTCTCATCGCATACTTCCTTTGCAACATGTTCACGAAATACCTCTGCAAATTCAGGAAATGGGAAAAAGATAAAAAGATTTCTCCAAATGCATAATCCAACACAGACTTTATACATCCAAGACTTGTTACGCATTTAATTGTAATTAATATAGTTAAAATGTCGGGTCGTAAACATGTTAATCAAGTTGGTGGGTTGTAATAAAAGAGTTAAACGGGCTGGTGAGGGAACTTTTCGATTAAAGGGGCTAAACGTGTCAACCTGGACATGATTCATTTACTAAACGGGTTAAACATGTCCACCCTAAACATGACTCGTTTATTAAACTGGTTAGATATGACAACCCAATACTTTGACCACCTTTATCACATGTTTCGGACTGGGTCAGAAATGGCCAGACATGATGAAGGACGAAAAACTATTCAGTTTGACATTGTGAAAGTCAAACTGAGAAAGGGAGATGTCTGTAACTATGCAAGTACCTCATACAATTGCTTGTCGTGGTTCCATGGACTTAAGCCTCGCCAGCAGAAGCTTCTGGAACTTCAATGCTTTGAGAGAATGACCATTTGAAATAGTAGCAGGTTCAAGAGACTCGGTACGATTATTGATCCTTTTTCTGTGCTTTTGCACCATTGAATCTGATGTATTATTAACGTAATATACCTGCCACACACGTACCCAAAGGTCAAACCAGAGGTGGCAAAATAGGCAGGTCGGTTATCAAGAGTAACTTTTGATAACCCAAACCACCTTTTGTCCAGATTTTTGTACATACTTAGTTTGCCAACTATTATTAGAATTAGAATGTATTCTTTCACTGGTAATTAGGAGGTTTTAATGTTTTTTTTCCTATAAAATTACACTTTAGGCAACTTCTGACCATGTTATCCCTTTTAAGCTCTTTTTAATTGAGTTTTGCTAGACATAGCCTTAAGTGTTATGTTTAAGAGCTAAGGACATGCATAAATAATCATACTTTAACCACTTAGGTGGTTATGATTAAAGTACAGTAAGTTATGCATGTCTGTAGGGCTATGTTTAGCAAAAAAGAGAATTATTTTACCCACTTGACCAACTAAAGATTTAGAATCTGAATTGATCCAATTGATCCATTCGTAAGTAAATCAGTTAAAACTGCCACCTCTGCATTTTACCATGAACTCTAGAAGTCTCATGAAAAACAAGACATCTGATGTGGTACATAGTTTAAGTTACAGATTTTGAGTATCCATCAGTTATTGATATATTTATAGAGATCAGTTGCAAAATCTTAGGACCACATAGATACATTATCAGTTAAATAATAATGATGAGTAGGGATGTGAATGAGTCGAGCCGCTCGTGAGCTACTCGAGATCGACTCGTTAAAAAGCTTGAAACGAGCTGAGCCTTAACGAGCTCGAGCTTTGAAATAGGGCTCGTTCAATAAACGAGCTTGAGCTCGAGCTGGCTCGCGAGCCTTAACGAGCTTTTATTTATATAACTTTTATTTAATTTTTTAAATATATTTAAAAAAATTATGATTATTATATATAAAATTATGATAAAATAAGTAAATAATATGTATTATTTTCTATATAAAAAAGTATGATTCTAAATATATACAAGTTTAATTATATAAATATGTAAAAAAATATAAAATAAACGAGCCAAGCCTGAGACGAGCTCGAGCTTAAATAATTCTTCACGCGCCGAACTCGAGCTTCAGTAATAAAGCTCGAATCGAGCCGAGCTCGAGCCTAGACTTTCATGGGACATCTAGAAAAGAAAAGTTTCGAGCCTAGACTTTCATGAGAACGGGTAAATAGGTAACTCTTGCTTTGGATATATTAGAAATGAAAGTTAGCAACTTTCATGGGACATCTAGAAAAGAAAAGTTTCGCAATTCTTATTGCACAAAATGAATGAAAATTACCTTATGTGTAAAAGCGGTTATCTTAAACTCGAGCTCATTTACAATATGAAATCCTTCCATCGCCTTTGCCATTGCCAAGTCCATGTCTTCACATGCATATTTCCTCTTATTCCTATAAATCAAGAGCCAAAATACATAAAACCCACATTTTTGTTTGCACTATCTACTTGTAACAGAGTTCAAAGTTTGCTGGATACCATCGCTTAGGATTGAGCGGTGTCAGCTGTGTTTAAGATGTGCATTCAAATATTAAAAATAGACAACGCGTGATAGGTTTCATAGTTGGGGTCGATCTAGTTTTGGGTTTTATGTGTAATTTAGGTTGTTATATATCAAGACTCAACCTAACTTGTATTATATAACTTTAAAATCAAATTTGTCCAAATATGAACCCAGCCCAAATTGCACCTATATCAGTGAGTAGGTAAAGCTTATAAATTTAGGGGGAATTGCATATTTCCCCCTATTTTCAATCCTAATTGCATATTTACCCAAAGAAAAATGATAATTGCATATATCCCCTTTTTATATTAAAAGACAATTATACCCTTGATAAAAAGTAAATAACCCATCTACAAACACCACTGGTTCTTGTCCCAATTCTCAAACTCAAAATACGCCGCTGCCGGACACCTAGCACCTCCTCACCGCCGCCGCCGCCGCCAGACAACCCATCTATCTTTGCAAACCGTTACCTCCCTTCGTCTTCTAGCGCTGGTACCCTCACAAGCACCAGTCGCCACCGCCATCATCCCTCCGACCTCCAAATCCTCCACTGCCGTAACATTGAACACCCACCACCACCCCGTGCAGCCTTAATCCCAAACCCAATAGCTTCAATCGGTCCTCGTTCAGTTGTTCTACCCATCGTAGTTCGTTTAATTGGACAAAGTATGCCATGAATTTCGTTATTCGTCAATTTGCAAGGAAGAAGACTTCGAAGAACAAATTACAGTTGGCATAAATGTTGGTATAATCGCCCACTAGCAGAAAGGATGCCGTATACAACACGATCGTCAAGGAAATTGTTGTTTCGCCAGTTGCTTGAGAAGGAACCGTCTACTTACACATACCTTCTAGTCGATGCTTCTCATCCAGATAATTTAGTATGAAATGAATTTCAAAAGCTTTTATGTTTTAATCAAATAATTGTGGCTCATGAATGGGTTTTAGTGGGTCGATGTGTACAAAGGTTTGTTGATTTAATTCACAAATTCCTTTTCATCATCCTGAGGAGAACTCAAATATCGATTGATGTTGAGGGATATGAACGTGGTAATCCTCCGATTCCTTAGTTGGTTGTTGAAAGAGATAAACAAACAATTTAGATGAAGATCGAAGGAAATGAAAGGGAATTTAAAAGATTTGAGTAAATAAGGGTAAAAAGTCTTTTTATAATTTATCTTTATTTAAATTATTTATAATGGGTAAATTTGCAATATTTTATAATAAAGGAGGGGATATATGCAATTAAAATTTTAGATCGGGTATATATGCAATTTATAAAGTTTGCAAGGGGAAATATGCAATTGCCCCATAAATTTAAATGGGTTCAAATCACATCAGATCATATCCTAACAAGTTGACATGAAATTTAACGAGTGCAACGAACAAAAGCCAGAATTCCAAGGATGGTTCAATAGTAATTTAATGGCATAAAACAATAAATGACAACCACGTACCTCTTTAAGAAGATTCTGTGCCTCTTTTTCCTAGGATTAGCTGAAAGGAGTTGGGTGTTTAAATATGTTGCAAAATTTGGGTCCACCAAAGAAGCCGGTGGTTCAGACTTGTCATACCCAAAGTTTATTATCTGTATGGTTAATCGGGTTTGTCTATGTGTTTCTGGGATAGATGACTGCAGCAAAAAAAATGTTTGTTAAACCAGACTGCAATGTAGAGATAGCAATTCCAATCCATTTACTTACGAATGGGTCGGTTTGGATTGTGCTTTATATTTAACGGGTCGAACATGTAAACCAAAAGAAAAGCTTTAGGAACAGGTCAAACAGGTTAAGAGTGTATTTTAATCAATAAAACCTCCTAAATCATGTTAACCAAAAAATTAGACTACTCACACAGTCGAACCGGAAGACCTTGGAGTCATTAACAATTACGCTGGCATTTGCATTATAAAGCTCGTCTATGAATCCCTCCTTCCTCAAACTTTCATATGCATACAGGTCAAGAAGCTTATTATTAACTTCATCCATGGTAATGGCTAGTAGCTGTGGATGACAATGATCAAAGATTAAACCAGATAACATAATATATAACTGGAACAAAAAAAAAAATAAGAGAAATGATGAAGTCACCAATTTAGTAAGCTTGTCAATTAGCTTGTCCAATGTGAAGACAGGAAACGACCAAGTACCAAGAACAGCCCGACATTCATCCTCATATTTTGCACTATCAATAGCACCATCGAGAAAGCTATAGAGTAGATCTAAGAATCTGTATTACAGAAGGATATAAACAAAACTATGTTTGAGAGTGACCATTGAGAAGTTCGGCTAAAACGGACAATAGAATTTCACTACAATAGCTAAAATACCTTGCATATGAATCATTAGGTGTTGTATCATTTGAACCCCTCCATCTCTCAACCAGAGACTTCTCCTTTGCTTCCTCTAGTCTTGAGTACAGTATCTGTTAATTAAGGACAAATATCAATGAAAATTAAATAAGAAAACGAATATAATTGTAGCAATATGAAACATAAAACAGTATGCTTTACCTGATGAAGCCTGAAGAAAACATAGAAGTCATCATTTCCATAAAAGACCCGGGATTTTTTCTCTTTATTATGAGATGCTGAAGGAACATGCAGCATTACCGGCTTCACTCTTTCTAACAAATTTTCTATTGGATAGATCTCGTCACCTATCCCATAAGTCACGTCATCACTCTCACCATTGTTATCATGGTCTCCATCAGGAGAGAGGCCCTCTTCATCACCAGATTCACTTCCTGAATCATCACCATTTTCAAAAGCATTCTCACTTCGTGCAAACTTATCCTTTTTATAGCCACCAGCTGGTAATGGCTCACCCTTATGCTCCAAATGATCAGCGTTGGAAAAACCATTCTCTTTAACACTACCATTATCATCTAACATGCCAGCTCTAGAAACTGATTGTACAACTGTTATGCCACTTGTAATAGTACGATTGGTTGTTTTTGCAGCATTTTGGTCGGCTACGCGTGAAGACCGAGGAGGAACACCAAGCATAGGTTCCACAAAAGTAGTCCAGATTTTCAGAGCCTTCCTAATTTGTTCAGGAGAACCATTTTGTGCAACAGAATATTGCAAAACTTGATACAATTCTTCATGGATGTCCAAATCAGAGTACTTAAACTCTTGATGTGGAATAGTGTTTTGGTGTTTTCCAGGAGCAAAACACTGACGAATGTTATCTTCTACAGACTTTTCTTCACTCATTTCCTTTATTTCAGCCAACAAAGCTGCAATATGAAGAAAAAAACCATGAATAATATAATATCTATGAAAATTGAATATGAAATGGAGAATGTGATCCACTGATGCCAAGTATCAGTTTACCTTTAGCACTCAAGCTCTTTGAATCTTGCTGCTTGAAATAAAAGCTGCGATGATCAAGTGACTTGTGGTAGTTTTTAGCATAAATTTCTGCCCAAACCTTTTTATTATCAGAACGACACCTCAGCCATTCCTCTTGTTTCTGCTTTAGACGAGTTAATATTACTGGCAGGGCAAGAGATGCATTTTTTCTTAAAACATCCATCACGTCATTCCCATGATCACCATACAGGCGTCCAATGCATCTCAAATTTATAGCTGACTCATAAACACACAAAATCAGCCTTCCATCCAATTATTTATGAATGGATCTATTCGGGTTATGTTGTCTCTTAGGTGGTCAAACACGTAAATAAAAAATACATTAAATGAAACAGGTTATAAGGGTCAGAAGTGGCAGGAAGTTTATATTTAATGCATAGAATCTGATAACTCAGTCTATTCAAGAATTTTGATTATTCTTGAAATATCATAAAATTTGTGATCATATTTGACACACTGAATATTTAGAACAGTTTTGAGAATTTTGAACAAAAGTAACAAGATTACCAATTCTGACCCCCCCCCCCCCCCCCCCCCCCCAATTCACCCATGTTTGCCACCTGTACTCAGCTTCACCTGTGAAGTCTTCAATATGAATTGCATTGTCAGTCTTGCCGGAATTATCATTAATCCTGTCCAACAATTCTTCCACACGTTTGGCTGTTACATTCACAGATTCTACCAACATGTCCAGTTCAAATCTGAAATATACAAAACAAAAACTAATCAACCTTCTGAGAAATATATCTCCTAGGAACGTTTTATAGTCAAATATATAAGCACAGAAATGGTAGAGTAAAAGAGTCACTCCCTAATCTACCAAAATGTCATATATAAAAAGCATCACATAATAAATACACACATAGTGCTTTTATATTTTACAGAAATTCCCAACCTGTCATCTTCACATCGAAATAAGCTTTCTTCATACTGATTCTTTCGCATGTGTTTGAAAGAATAATCCTCACTTCCAGAAGTAACAGACACCCAATGATCATTCAACACTTCAAAACCGATCTTTGTTTTTTGGCTAGCTGAAGGAATTGGATACTGCATCAAGCAACACCCACTTTCAAATAAAAAAAACAATTCAAGTGAAAGCTGAAAACCCAAGCGCCCTTGATGTAAAATTTCCTACATTTTTTGGCAGAAGCCGGTAACTTGGAGTGCAGCATTCACAGTCAGAAAGGTCAAGTTCTTGAATCGATTTTGCCCAATACTTCTCCTTGCTGGAAATTGAAGGTGGTTTAGATCCAGATCCTGCCAAAATTACTTTTAAGCACTAAAATAAAATATAATACTATCACATCTGTGAAAATAGTACAGATTTTGCAAAGTCAAAGTCATGCTAGAGTAAACAATAAATGAATTAACCATTGAGAGGCGTTTTATTAGATAAAGATTTTATTAACTCATAGAGGAAAATAAATTATTTGTAGGCAGGTAAATAAGAACTTCTATCAACAATTACTTGTCATTTCACTGCGATCTATGAATTCATTGACTTCTTCCACAAGATCTGCATATGCTCCAAGCAAATTATTTACCTAACAAAAATACAAAATTCTTTAATTTACCAAACTTGTTCAGAATACCATCAAATATATGCATGTTAAACAAAGAAGTCACACAGATTAGGTAATAGCTTCACAGTCATAAGCAACATCTAATAAAAGCACAGCATATCACTCTGAATGAATAAAAATAACAAAGTGATGTGTTTAAAATACAACTAATTGTCTAAATTCTGCTAAAGGCGACGGATATCCACAGTGAACAGAGAATAACTGAAGATATATAAACGAGGTAAAAAATCTTTAGCTAAGGTGTATCATCTAAATTACCAGTGACTGCAGTTGTGGTCGAGTAATAGCTCCTGTGCAGTACTGTTCAATGGACTTCAGAAATGTCTGATAATCTTCTGAGTTACTCAATCTTTCCTTTACTTTCTCACGGAGACGAAGCATTTGGTCATGCAAATCTTCCCAACATAAGGAACTTCAATTAGGACAGGAAATTATATAACAGAATGTAGTTTTTCATGAAGCAGTTCCATTTTTTTTCTAAATTAGGAGATACCTTGATGAAACAGTTCAGCTACAGAGTCCTCAAGGGTAGGAGCAGGTTTATGTTGGGTAAAATGATGCATCCCATCAGAATCTTTGTCATTCGGATTATGCTCTTTGAGTTCTGTGTCTTCTGATGTGTCTGTTTCTTTATCAGCCGTAACACATCCTCTTTCATGAACTGGATCAGTCTGGTCAACATTGACTTTGCATTCAGAATGACAATTAATAGCATTATAGCAATATGGCAATGAATACAAACTATTTTGAAAGCCAAAAATATTTCTTTCCCTATGATGAATGAATCTAACCCAAAAATGAATATTTTACTCAGATAACACAGCTGAAATTGTCGAGATTGTCTATTATGAGTATGTGTAATGATTATTGATCAATGCTAGTAAAAAGAAGGCAAGTGTTAGATTGATCATGGAAATTTGCATCTGATTTAGCAAAGTAAGTGGATTTACTGCCTTCTCAGACTGAAGAGATCTCATTGTGGCAGCCGGCGAGCTCCTATCATCATGTACAGAGTTATTATTGCTACTGGAGTGACCAGAATGATTAGATCCTGCTGCTGAAGAATCAGGACAAAAATTGGTGAACTCCTTGAGCAGATCTTGTTGATCACTAAGAAGAGCAGCAACCTGAAAAAGATAAAAGCAGAATGTACCAGTCATGAACCAGACAAGAGTTGTTAACATTTAAATACTTTAAGGTCTTAATGACACACCTCTTGGTGGACTTCCTTGATCGATTTATTTTCATTTTTGTACTTATTCATAGTATCAAGAAAGTATTTGTATACATGATCTTGACCTTGAAATCTCATCTGCAGGAAAAAACTATTCTTAGAGAGAAATTTCGAATGGAAACAAAGGTTTGCCGTTTTGAACCACATTTTTCTTTAGATAGGTAATGGGGAGAGGGATTAAATCTCTGGTGTAATGGCACCAATTCCAATAATGTTTTATTACCTTTATTTTGTTTACAAATACAGTCGCTTCTTTGAAATCTAAAGGCTTCTTAACTTGATGTTGTCCATCGTCTCGTGGGAGGGCGATCTTATATCCATTTGGCAGAAAAAGATTGAAACCCAAAAGTAGTTCCTGATGCCCATCAAACAATTCTTTCAGCCTTGCAATGACACCTGTGGTGTCATATCTAAGAAAATACAATAATTATAATCAAGAACACTTTTCCACATAAGGAGATCATGAAAACTGAAAGAAGCAACACCTTAGCCAAACCTTTGTGACTTGAAATCTTTCATGAGTTTAAGAAACTCGTCGTATTTTTCCTTTTTGTCTTGAAATATATCTTTAACTTTCTGGAGATATGTAAGGACATCATTTGTTGTCAACTTCTGTGAGCTGCCATTCGCAGTCATCGGGGGTTGCCTATGCCTGGAGCTTTATTTCAGAAGATAAGTTTAACAAATCAAAACATTTCACAGGACATGTGGACCACAAAACTACAAGAATATCAAAATAATCAGACAAGCCTCTTGCATATAACCCTTCACTGAAGAAAAGTGAAACACAAGTCTTGGACATATCTCAAACAAGCATCACTATTCACTACCAGGTCATCAATCTTGTCCAGCCTAGGTCATTGCGCACTTGATGGTTACACAAAAAGATGTTGGGAATAAATTGGAAAACAAATGTATGAACACAAATACAAGACATAAATGAATAAAGAAAACGATAAAGAACACAGGATTCCACGATTCGGCCTAAGGGAAAGACCTACTTCATAGCCGTACTAGCAAATAAATCTTATTAACTCTCATGATGCTCAATTGGGAATAGGGCTTATAATTACATAGTAGTTGTATTTATGGTAGCCTATGTTAAAAACCACATACTGATCAGGCCGTAAAGCCCCCCTGGAGAATCCCGCAAGGGACAGCTCCTCCGTACCCCCAACCACTGTGTGGTGAGTGGGGCCCACGGAGGCGCTCCGGCCGTCTTGGACTCTCACTCTGTAGCAGCGGTTAGATCATCATGCGACTTAACAAAAGAATAACTGGTTCAAAGACTTCCACTACAGAATCAAATTTTACCTAAAATTCATATGATTAACTAAATTCTATAACTGACAAGGATCCTATACTTCACCTACAACCCTAATTGAACCATAGGCTATCCACATCCAGCAAACACCAAATCTCCCTAAACAACTATCAACTCACATTATTACCAAAATACATAAACCTCATAATCACAAGCTTCTTCCAAACAACATATCTACAGATACTTACTGTTCAGAAACAAATGGCCGCTTGATTTGAGGACTGCTATAAGCATCATCATCATCTCTAGACCGCTTCATCCCTTCAAAATCACAACAGATTACACGATCACACCACTAAAACCTCCAATTAACAACCAAAACCACCAAAAACAACTCCACACATATCAAAAACCAACAATTAACAACACCTAGCTCAAACCTGCAATCAGATCACCGTCAACCATTCCTCCTTTTCTGTGAACCAATTCTCAGCAATTCAGCTTAAAAACGTGAACAGATGTATCTAATATCTAACAATGCAAAAGCATAAAACCAGAGAGTGAAAATCTCACTGTTTGGAAAACGGAAAACAGAAGATCTTCTCCTCCTTCAAGTTCGCTTCAAATTCTCAAAATTCACCATCGAACTGTGCGTAATTTCGTACAGCAAAATCATAGAATCTGCGGTTGAATGTACACAGTGTGTCTATCAATTTACAGATACAGTTTAGAGACGAGGTATAGATACAGTTTTTGTATATGTATAGCCGTATATAGGGTATAATATATTATATATGTGTATGTAAAAACACACAGTGTGTGTGTAGCAAAGGAGAAAGAGGGGAGACCAAACGGAAAGTGACGGTAATTTTGACGACTTTATTTTTAATAAACCGGGTGACCGGGAACCGGGGAGATCGGTAAGTTTGGATGGGCAAGTTGCTAGACTGCTAGGGCAAACGAAGGGCAGGATTGGTGAAATAGTGAATTTTAGAAGGGTTACTTTATAACTTCCTCGAAAGTTGGAGGGGTAAAAATGTGAAATATATAACGCGAGGGGAGAGGTTGGTATTTTGAAAAAGATATGCCACTAGTGGAATTTAGTAAAACTGACGTGATGTGTTTGTAGGCGTTTTACCGTTGTATATGCTCTAGGATGAGTATGGTACCTTATCCGTACCGGGTCGGTATTGGTCCTGTTTTGAATGAAAAGTGGGTATCGATTCCGTTACCTAATATATCGGTACGGGTACTGGGTATTTGGATTTCGATACGATACCTATTTGGTATCCGGTTCGCAAATTTTAAAATTGTTATCAAGTTAAATATTCATCTGAAATTGTAATAATCAACTATATCAATATCAAACAAATCTATAACAGAACCGGTTTAAATTGGTCTTATGTATCTACATATCTACAACTTAAAATGTATGTATATTAAATGAAAGAATATATGGAGACCATCATGAATTATATTAGATCATCATGAAATTCTGATCGACGTCGGATAACGCATATGTTTTAGTTTTGTTTCTTTATTTTTATAATTATTTATTAAATTAAATAAAAACTATACCAATTCTCGGGTACCGGTACTCATTCGGATACTTTTTTATTTTTACCGGCCCCGAATTTGACAAAAGTGGATACCCCCTGATACCGAATATGTCGGTACGGTAACGGTTCGAAATGGGTACCAAATGTTCATCCCTCAATCTTTATCCCTTCGAACTCATGTTTCCCGTCTTTAATAATATATAACTAATATAATAACATAAATATAAATATGTGATTGTGTGTCACGGGGTTCAATTGCAAGACCACCTTCCGAGCCCAATTCATTCTCGCTTCAATCTTTCCCAAGCTCACTCCGTATACTTTTAGGTTTGTGACTTATAAGTCAAATAAACTTATGTACTATATAAACATAACTTTTTATATAAGACCTACTATTTGGACACCCTTCCTTTAAATTGACACCTCAAGCCGGGGGGGGGGGGGGGGGGTGGTTGATCAAAGCGGGGTGGTTTGAATAAAACAAATTCATTAGATCAGTACAGTTTTCGGAAAATAAGGGTTGACCAAAAAGTAAACCGGGGCTTATAGCTCAAACCGCCCCAGTTTGTTCTTCAATTTTTATTTTTTATTTTTTTTATGAAAAATAAATGTATTGGAAGTTAAAAGAATCGTTGAAAAAACGTGAAAAATAATCGTGATTTTTTTTATAGATTAAAGTTAAAGGAATCCTGGAAAAAAAAACCTAAACCGGGGTGGTTTGATCAAACTGGAACAATTTACTTTTGTCTTTATTCAAACCGGGGGTGGGGGGGGGGGGGGTTGATCAAACCGGGGCGGTTTGGGGTGTTGAAATAAAATTTAAAAGTATATTCATTTTGTAACATGTTATGTTATTGGTAGTGTAGTGTTTATTGGTAGTGTAGTGTTGTTTTGCCCTCAAGCATAAGTAATCATGTCTTGAAGATTAATTCATTTAGATGGTGTTTGTTTTTTGGCAAAAGATCTTCTAAACCTTTTTTATCTTCTTGGCGCAGACGCGGGAAGACGTTTTCTTCAGAAGACTGTTTGTTTTCTCGCAGACATTTCATTAAAAAACGTCTGCGAGACCTCTTTTTGGAGAAGATGTAAACCATCGCTTCCAACCTCTTCTCACACTTCAACAAATCTGCCCTAATCCTCTCTGCGCCTCCACCGTCCCGTCTCCCTCCCTCGTCCTCCCAGACTGACCGGCGCCGGCAACCCTGTCCCTCGTCGTCGCGGGCAACCCTGTCGCGCATCAGAAACCTCGCCGCCGGTCGTCTCCCTCGTCGCGCATCAGAAACCTCGCCGCCGGTCCTTATTCTTCTTACCGTAAATGGTTGGTGGAACTATTGGTGCTTCCTAGCCATTCATTTAAGAGATCCTAAAGTCACAAAAAATGGAGAAAACCAAAACAACAATTTTTTTTTAATCATATATTAAAAAGATAAACAAAATTATACAGTTAACAAGTTAACAGTGAATTAAATATATATATTTTTTCTAAACGAGATCAAGTAAAACTAAGTTAAAAGTAAATAAAAAGTTAATGAAATGATTAAATTATTGAACTTACTATATTTTGTTAACTTAACTGTAAAACTGAGTTTATTATTTGTCACATCACTAAATAAAATTACTTAAAAGTTACTATACATTTAGACCTACACCTATTCATCTTATTTCCTACATCCCTGCAACTTTCCTTCACAATTGACATCCATTCACCGGAAAAATGCTCAGCTGCTCGGATCATATTTTTTGTTCCATCTTTCTCTCGTTACTGTAGCTACTCTATCAATCTAACCATAGGGATTTGAAGGTTCAAAATGTAAAAACCCATTTTATACCTACATCTATATTAATGAAAATTTCGGTCATCAAAGGGTCAAGCGACCCTCTTGACCCTCCTGTGGTTCCGCTCCTGATTGGGTGTGATTGATTGTACTATGGATTCAAAAGTATGGACTCCCTCCTTATTTAGTTGCAAATGTTAGGTTCAAATCAACGGGCTATGTATTTGTTTAGACTCAGATAACTGATATGTTTTTGTTTGACAATGGAGTTGGGGAAGGCTTCTTTAAGTCACGTGCTAAATGCCAATTTATCGAAATAATTCCTATATAGCAACCCTATTACGTAGTAAGAAACCAAAAGAAAATAAAACACTAGTCCTTTAACTGTTAAAAGGCTTTGGAATGGAGTGAAATGTAAATGAAGTAGAATATTAAAAAAAAAATGCACTCTAGAGATTTCCAAATAATATAAGAATACTTACAGTTTTTTTCTCTTTTGAACCTTAAATCTGACAATTGAACATTGATATATCAACGAACACGTAAAATGTCCATGGATCCCACAACACCAACTCATTTTTGTCATTTATTTCTTGCTCGTTGCAAGCTCTGTTAGACAACGATGTTGAAGATATGGCGATGCAACTTTTTGAGATAGTGGATCTCGAAGAGCGGGTTGGTTCTTTCAAACAAAAAAAGAAATGCAAGGATTAAAACAAAGGTCGCACGAAAGGAGATGAACGCTTATGGAATAATTACTTTACTCCAACACCGGTGTATGACGAATGGTTCTTTAAAAGACGGTACATGATGAGCATGAAAACGTTTACTCGCATTATGGAAGGTATTTCTGAACCAGGTAAATCTGAAAGCTATAAGTATTTTACACAAAGATATGACTGTTGGATTTAGATGTCCAGATCCGACTAAATCAAGTACCCGACCCGGTTAAGACCCGTAAGAGTTACACCGGAGGCAACGGGTATTCAAGACCGCTTACTTAATAACCGGCATATTCGCAGAAAGATTATTTATGTGTTTATTAAACAGTTTAATGAATACATAATTAAATCACTGTTAATCTTTAGATTAATCAAGCGACAAAAGGACGTTAAATATTGTTAATGTCATGGACGAAAAATAGACGATCTTATTGGTTCGTTTATTATAGGCAGAAAGATAAACATTTAAAGGGTTTAAATGTTAATCTTGGAATTCAAATGGATCAACGAAAGATCAAACAAACACAAGGGACTTAACGGAAAAATTAATCAGATATATATATCTGATTAATGGAGAGGGTCGAAACCCTAATCCTCCTGAAGAGAATTTTCGCACCCCCCCCCCCTTCTCCTCTCCCTGTTGTTCGACGCCGCCAACCTCCCGTCGCCGTCCCCGTTTCTCCGTTGATCGATTCAATCGATCGCGAGAACTTTGATCCGTCGTTGCCACTCTGCCGTGCCGCCGCAGCCGCCAAGCCGAGCCACCGCAGCAGCTCAAGCCGAGCCGCCGCAGTAGCTCGCCACCCTCGCTCCGCCGCCGCCGCCGTTCCGCTAACCGCCGCCGCCAGCCGCCGTTCCGCGAACCGTCGCCGCCGTCCTCGCTCTGCCACCGCAGCCGACCGCCGCTCATCGCTGCCGTCACCGTCGCACATCGCCGCCGCCTCGACAACCGCCGGCCCTCCTCGCCGTCGCCGGCTCCGCCGCCGACAAACCCCAGTCGCGAACCGCGTATCACGCGTGATCCGCCGTCGTCCGCGAAACCCTAGTTCGCGCCTGATCCGACGTGCGAGATTTTCTCGGTGCTTGATTCACCGCGTTGAAAATCCGCATCTGCGAGGAAAGCTAGATTCGTCAGACGAATCGCGTTCTGTGAAACCCTAGCGTCACCCGTTGACTTTCGGTGTCTCGAACGTCTGTTTGAATCACCGCTCAGGTATATCTAAACTCGTAGTTAGTTTAGATTTAATTGATTGTTTATTTTATGTTATTGTCGCGTTTTGATTAAAACGCGTTTTTGGTGTTTGCGCGTTTGGTGATTGTCGAATCCTGTTGTTTTAGGTTTACGCTAATTATCTGGTTTTCGCGTTAGTAAATTAAAACGTTTTCCGCTGCCTATTAAATTAATTGTTAATTTAATTATCCAAATTTAATTTACTAATTATTCGGTAATCGTTTAATAATTATTTATTGTAAATAATTATTTCTAAAAATAAAAAAAAAAATTGCTATTACCGAGACCCGAATGCCACTGTCGTAACCCAACAGTGGTATCAGAGCCTTGATCACCACACGCAAACCCAGGCCGGTCTATTTTAAACCGGCATACTTTCGCGAACTGGGGTTCTGAACTCGAAAGTCGCGAAATTGACTGAATCGCCCTTTGTATATATTTAGTCGACATGGTTCCACTAAACATAATCCGATTCAATACAATTGGTTGAATTATCTTTCGTACATATTCGGCCCGACCACATTTGTTTTGTCATGAATGCGTCATGGTTTGGCCCATTAGGCCCATGTAGTTTTGTTTTGGTTTGGCCCACTTTTACTGGGTTCAAAGTTGTAATTAGTTAAAATAAAATAGTTTTATTTTAAATTTGTAATCGCTCACATTCGCCTGGACGAACGAGACGAGCTTGGTACAAGACCCATTTGGTATTATCCCTTTATGGGATTTTCGAAAATGGCTAGTAGTCAAAACAAGACCGACGTTTTCTGGATGACTCGCAGGAGCTTGTTAAAGCCAGTGGGAGCAACTAAGTCAATCAGGGAGTTTTCTATTCACGTGGTTGATTTACCTTTATGTCCCTTGCCCTATTTGATGTTGTCATAGGCTCTGACAATATCGAACGCCCTGCATGGCCGAATATGTACATGTGTGTTTGCTTGTTTTTCGTTGCTTGTCTTAATTAGATTAACACGCCAACTTAAAAGCCAAACTTAGTTTTTTGAAACTAATTTTTCAATCGATTAAATAAAAGTCCTAATTTTATTACGACTTCATAAAATTTTATTAACCAATTTAATTCGACATTAAATTCGGATTTTTCGATAAAGTAATCGAACTTCAATAGAAATTGGTTATCGTCTCGCGACACGTAGATCATTAATACTTAGGTTATTTAATTGATCGTCTCGAGTGAGATAGGATTCATAAAATCAGTCGTCACATTTAATATTAAAATATGACCTAATAATCCTATCTGGTAAGCATAAAACCGGTAGTCTATGCCATCCTAAGTCGCGTCTAACTTGGAACATATTTACCGATGCATCCGTGTTGGAGTATTTCAACACCGCACGTGGTGTTTAGGGTATCTTCCAAGGTGAGCGTATTGGAGTATTTCAACACCGTACGTTCACACTGACTGCTTAGGACAACTACTATTTTCTTTACACGCACCTTTGGTATTGGAGTATTTCAACACCGTACCTCTGGTCGGCTTGTAGACAAAATGGGCATAGATGGGGCTAAACGTATTTCGTTGATCCGTTCGCGAAAGCCCCATAACGGGAGTTGTGATAGTAGACTCACAAGTGACAATCGTTGTCCGTTCGGCTACTTAGGAATTTTGAAAGCACTTTACGCTGTCTGGAGAAATTGTCTAACTAACTGAATTCCCAATTCCTATTCAAGATTAGCTTGCCATCCTTGAATACGAATCAAACATCGAAACACTAAAACTTTTGCCTGTTGTTTCAGATGGCTAACCGCGCGAACCAAGAGATTTTCCATCTCAAGTCTCTCCTTGAGAAGGAGAAACTTAATGGCGCCAACTTCCTTGATTGGGAAAGGAATCTGAGAATCGTCCTGAAAATGGCTAACATGGAAACCGTGTTAGATGCTGAGGTTCCTGAGGAACCTGAAGCTGACACGCAAGCGGCGCGAAACGCCCATAACACATTGCGTACAAATGCCAAAAATGTCGCATGTCTTATGTTAGCCACCATGGAATCTGAGATTCAGAAAAACATGGTTGACAGGACGGCTTTTCAGATGATCGGTGATCTGAGGGGCATGTTTGAAACTCAGGCCCGACAGGAACGCTATGACACCGTTGTGACACTTATTAGTTGTCGCATGGCCGAAGGCGCTCCTGTCAGCCCTCATGTCCTAAAGATGAAGAGTTACATCGACCGTTTAGCAAAACTGAATTACGTCATACCCGCCGAAATGGCGACTGACCTAATTCTTCACTCACTGTCCAGTGCCTTCACTCCTTTCCGGGTGAACTTTAACATGCATAGCATGGTAAAGTCAGTGACTGAACTTCACGGTATGCTTAAAACCGCTGAAGTTAATTTTGTTAACGGTAAGGCACCCGATGTACTCACAATCCGATCAGGAGGCGTCAAGAAGCCTGAGGTAAAGAAGGGCAGACGTGGTAACAAGAAGCGAGGCAAGGCAGTTGCAACCAGAGGGTCTGGAATCTCGCAGAAAAGCAAGCCTAAGGCCACCAAAGCACCACCGGCTGAACAGCGCGAGTGCTTTGAGTGCCACAAGATGGGGCACTGGAAAAGAAACTGCCCTGAGTATCTTGCCAAGGTGAAAAGTGGAAAAGCCCAGCCGGGTAATTCCTCAGGTATACACATGAGTTTATGTTGTATGATGCTTCACTTATTCCTACAAAATATATGTTTGACATACTTTACATTTTGTAGGTGCATGAAGCTTAAAAGGAAGCAAGCCAAGACGACGCTGAACTACCCTGCGATTGTCGCACCCAAATAAAGTTCGCGTCCTGAGTTTTGATTTAAAACAATTCTTGGTGATTATAAAACAACTGGTTTTGTTTGGTTTTCCCTGGCTGTTTTCCAGGATGAACAAATTGCTTTCTCTGGATTTTGATAATGACATGTTTTGACAATGGTTGATTTTCGAAACATTCGACTTTAGTTTTAATCTACTTTGAATTTGATTCAACCTTTTGTTAGATTAAATTCAAAATCCCATAACAACATATCTTCCAATCCTGGTGCACTTGATTTGATGAAGACTGGCTCAAATGCGACGTGATAACTTTTGGTTATCACATCCCATTAAAGCTATAATGTCTTAAGCGTATATCGTAATAGTTACGTGACAACGCACGACGCAATTGTGGTTCTTAAAGTCCTGTGATTTTAAACCACCCAGCGTCGATAATATTAAATCAAGTCGAACCGATTAAAGATCGCCACTTCGATCTACAATCGTATGAACATGTCAATCCTCTGCTTCAAGTAGACGTCTGATCATATAAGTTCGAATCACCAGCTAAACAACTGCAAGAGTAATCACCTGATGATTACAACATTGCAGTATGGTCACACCAATTCTGGTGCACATTACCATTAAATGTATATACCTAGACACATCTTGGAAATCTTGGACTACAATAGTTGTACTCACATGTGTTTTAAATCCGACGAACACTAAGTGTCATATACGTCGATCCAACATTTTCAGTATGAAACTGTAACACACAAGACTGATGGCTTGCCCTTGACTTCATGTAACCATGACACCCCTTTCACACAACACTTGCATAACTAACTTCCAATCCCAAGACCGGTATCTTGCGAAGATGGAATTTAGCAATTACATGTCCAAAGCTAGATCTTTAAACATCTAAAGAAAAGTGACTTAGATACGTCACTGGAATATGTAAAACAACTCTCGCATCTAAACGAGACGAGCCAGATAAATAATGTTTCGCCAACTATGGATTGTTGTTAAGCGAAACATATTGACATTCCAATCAGAGTTGGCATGTTTGACCTTACCTAAATAAGGTAACATCCTCTGGTATCGGACCCCAGGGTCCGATAGAATATATCATCATCTCGAATATCACGAGAAACTTTCAAACAATCAAAGACGAACGCATCTCCATGCTATCAAACTCTGAAAAGACTTTGACAATCGTTTTTGAACTTATGAATAAGTCATAACATCTGGATATTAAGCATTCGAATTCCGTACCTCAAACTACGGAGTCGAGCTTTTTCCGTTCTTGAGAACGGAAATTGATTATCGCATTTCTGCGTAAAATCAGTATCCACACGGTTTGAGAGAAAGATGAAGATAGGAATGTCAATCTGCCTCAAGCAAGTGGGAGCAGCGCCATAGATCCTTATTGGAATAACGATCAAGTGCCGATCCAAAGATCATTTAAATTTACTGGGTTGAAACTTTAAATGACACCTCAATCGATTACAAGTTTCAAGATAATGTTAAGTATTGATCGTGATATGACTGAGCAACCACACGCGATCGATCTCTTGAAACAGTTCAAATCATACTAAATATGATGTAGACATGAATCCAATACTTGAATATTGCATGGAATGTTGCCGTAAGATGTTACGCCATAGATGGAAAATCACATCATCACTGCTGAACACTGATGAGGGAATATATGTTCATCAACTGAGTACGAATTATATTCGTTGAACATAAATAGCCAACTTAATTGAATCTGAACTAAGAATGCTATAAAACATTCAAAGGGTTAATTCGACTCTATAAACAGTCGATTAACATGCTCACGTGATAACACAGTCACACGTGTGCTTACCAAGGGCACTCCATTATCACAAGTTCGATTCACTTAAGAAGATTCTCTGTTCAAGATAAACGCTGGATCTCAAGAAACAACAGATATTGGCAATTCTAAATCGAAATACGAGCATTTGATAGCGAATCCACAATTTCCGCGATCGGGCTAGATCAGCGAAATTAGTCTACTACTTAGTACACGAATTCTGCATCACTTCGATATTCGATTCTAGTGTTGGATGTCGAACACTGTCGTTTGCACCATATCATTCGGCCTCCTCTAAGTTGTTAGACGAGAGTCTGAATTCTGCGTAACGCGTTCGAATTTTATACGTTTTATCATCCATGAATATTTCGTTAATATTCTAAAAGTCCATAGTCGATCAGACATTGCGGGAGCAACGCCTGAAGCAAGACTATTCTGACTCTGGACTCAAGGTGTTGACATCCAGACTCACAAGGCCTCGTTGGAGAATGACGTCGGGACGTAACTCGTATCAGATTGTCTTCATGGATCTTAGCATAAGACAAATCTGATTAATGGTATACTCAACGGTATCCTTAGACCTGAGACACATGAGCGACCTCCCGTTTGCCAAAGAACATTCTTTGATTGTAGCTTAACGCTGTCGCGTAACTGCCAGCCATAACGGTTACTTTTGGGAATGGATCTGAGGCTTAGTGGGAGCTGTATGTAGTCAACATGGGATTCTGTACTCTTGCATTTTTCAATGCAACAGGTCGACATCATGGGCCCTCTCGTTAGTTCCAAGTGTAAAGTGTAAGGCCTTACCCAAACTTACTGTGTGTTTGATTGGACCACTTCGAACAGTAAAACGAGGAATACAATAATCGAACACAAAGAGAATGAAAGGATCCATGTCTCTGGTTCGATTGATGTCACATACAGAAAGGATCTGATGACTTTGCAAATACCATAAGTCTAAACTATATCACAAGTTTAATGATATGCCTTGGTTGTTTTGACTTGAAGTGTCATGACTGGTTGGGACAGCCATGTGTAGCTAGAGCACCTCTGACTGTAACTTGATTAATAGTCGCGATCAGTCCAAGTGGGAGACTGTTGGATTTAGATGTCCAGATCCGACTAAATCAAGTACCCGACCCGGTTAAGACCCGTAAGAGTTACACCGGAGGCAACGGGTATTCAAGACCGCTTACTTAATAACCGGCATATTCGCAGAAAGATTATTTATGTGTTTATTAAACAGTTTAATGAATACATAATTAAATCACTGTTAATCTTTAGATTAATCAAGCGACAAAAGGACGTTAAATATTGTTAATGTCATGGACGAAAAATAGACGATCTTATTGGTTCGTTTATTATAGGCAGAAAGATAAACATTTAAAGGGTTTAAATGTTAATCTTGGAATTCAAATGGATCAACGAAAGATCAAACAAACACAAGGGACTTAACGGAAAAATTAATCAGATATATATATCTGATTAATGGAGAGGGTCGAAACCCTAATCCTCCTGAAGAGAATTTTCGCCCCCCCCCCCCTTCTCCTCTCCCTGTTGTTCGACGCCGCCAACCTCCCGTCGCCGTCCCCGTTTCTCCGTTGATCGATTCAATCGATCGCGAGAACTTTGATCCGTCGTTGCCACTCTGCCGTGCCGCCGCAGCCGCCAAGCCGAGCCACCGCAGCAGCTCAAGCCGAGCCGCCGCAGTAGCTCGCCACCCTCGCTCCGCCGCCGCCGCCGTTCCGCTAACCGCCGCCGCCAGCCGCCGTTCCGCGAACCGTCGCCGCCGTCCTCGCTCTGCCACCGCAGCCGACCGCCGCTCATCGCTGCCGTCACCGTCGCACATCGCCGCCGCCTCGACAACCGCCGGCCCTCCTCGCCGTCGCCGGCTCCGCCGCCGACAAACCCCAGTCGCGAACCGCGTATCACGCGTGATCCGCCGTCGTCCGCGAAACCCTAGTTCGCGCCTGATCCGACGTGCGAGATTTTCTCGGTGCTTGATTCACCGCGTTGAAAATCCGCATCTGCGAGGAAAGCTAGATTCGTCAGACGAATCGCGTTCTGTGAAACCCTAGCGTCACCCGTTGACTTTCGGTGTCTCGAACGTCTGTTTGAATCACCGCTCAGGTATATCTAAACTCGTAGTTAGTTTAGATTTAATTGATTGTTTATTTTATGTTATTGTCGCGTTTTGATTAAAACGCGTTTTTGGTGTTTGCGCGTTTGGTGATTGTCGAATCCTGTTGTTTTAGGTTTACGCTAATTATCTGGTTTTCGCGTTAGTAAATTAAAACGTTTTCCGCTGCCTATTAAATTAATTGTTAATTTAATTATCCAAATTTAATTTACTAATTATTCGGTAATCGTTTAATAATTATTTATTGTAAATAATTATTTCTAAATAAAAAAAATAAAAAAAATATTGCTATTACCGAGACCCGAATGCCACTGTCGTAACCCAACAATGACGCAATGGGTAGAAAGGGTCTTTCACCAAGACAAAAATACACAAGTGTCATTTGGCAGTTGGCTTATGACATTATAGTTGACCATTGAGATGGATACATACGTATTGGTCAAAGTACTTCCCTCAAACCGGGGGTGGGGGTGGAGGTTGATCAAACCGGGGGTGGGGGTGGGGGTGGGGGGGGGGGGGTTGATCAAACCGGGGCGGTTTGGGGTGTTGAAATAAAATTTAAAAGTATATTCATTTTGTAACATGTTATGTTATTGGTAGTGTAGTGTTTATTGGTAGTGTAGTGTTGTTTTGCCCTCAAGCATAAGTAATCATGTCTTGAAGATTAATTCATTTAGATGGTGTTTGTTTTTTGGCAAAAGATCTTCTAAACCTTTTTTATCTTCTTGGCGCAGACGCGGGAAGACGTTTTCTTCAGAAGACTGTTTGTTTTCTCGCAGACATTTCATTAAAAAACGTCTGCGAGACCTCTTTTTGGAGAAGATGTAAACCATCGCTTCCAACCTCTTCTCACACTTCAACAAATCTGCCCTAATCCTCTCTGCGCCTCCACCGTCCCGTCTCCCTCCCTCGTCCTCCCAGACTGACCGGCGCCGGCAACCCTGTCCCTCGTCGTCGCGGGCAACCCTGTCGCGCATCAGAAACCTCGCCGCCGGTCGTCTCCCTCGTCGCGCATCAGAAACCTCGCCGCCGGTCCTTATTCTTCTTACCGTAAATGGTTGGTGGAACTATTGGTGCTTCCTAGCCATTCATTTAAGAGATCCTAAAGTCACAAAAAATGGAGAAAACCAAAACAACAATTTTTTTTAATCATATATTAAAAAGATAAACAAAATTATACAGTTAACAAGTTAACAGTGAATTAAATATATATATTTTTTCTAAACGAGATCAAGTAAAACTAAGTTAAAAGTAAATAAAAAGTTAATGAAATGATTAAATTATTGAACTTACTATATTTTATTAACTTAACTGTAAAACTGAGTTTATTATTTTTCACATCACTAAATAAAATTACTTAAAAGTTACTATACATTTAGACCTACACCTATTCATCTTATTTCCTACATCCCTGCAACTTTCCTTCACAATTGACATCCATTCACCGAAAAAATGCTCAGCTGCTCGGATCATATTTTTTGTTCCATCTTTCTCTCGTTACTGTAGCTACTCTATCAATCTAACCATAGGGATTTGAAGGTTCAAAATGTAAAAACCCATTTTATACCTACATATATATTAATGAAAATTTCGGTCATCAAAGGGTCAAGCGACCCTCTTGACCCTCCTGTGGTTCCGCTCCTGATTGGGTGTGATTGATTGTACTATGGATTCAAAACTATGGATTCCCTCCTTATTTAGTTGCAAACGTTAGGTTCAAATCAACGGGCTATGTATTTGTTTAGACTCAGATAACTGATATGTTTTTGTTTGACAATGGAGTCGGGGAAGGCTTCTTTAAGTCACGTGCTAAATGCCAATTTATCGAAATAATTCCTATATAGCAACCCTATTACGTAGTAAGAAACCAAAAGAAAATGAAACACTAGTCCTTTAACTGTTAAAAGGCTTTGGAATGGAGTGAAATGTGAATGAAGTAGAATATTAAAAAAAATGCACTCTAGAGATTTCCAAATAATATAAGAATACTTACAGTTTTTTTCTCTTTTGAACCTTAAATCTGACAATTGAACATTGATATATCAACGAACACGTAAAATGTCCATGGATCCCACAACACCAACTCATTTTTGTCATTTATTTCTTGCTCGTTGCAAGCTCTGTTAGACAACGACGTTGAAGATATGGCGATGCAACTTTTTGAGATAGTGGATCTCGAAGAGCGGGTTGGTTCTTTCAAACAAAAAAAGAAATGCAAGGATTAAAACAAAGGTCGCACGAAAGGAGATGAACGCTTATGGAATAATTACTTTACTCCAACACCGGTGTATGACGAATGGTTCTTTAAAAGACGGTACATGATGAGCATGAAAACGTTTACTCGCATTATGGAAGGTATTTCTGAACCAGGTAAATCTGAAAGCTATAAGTATTTTACACAAAGATATGACACAATGGGTAGAAAGGGTCTTTCACCAAGACAAAAATACACAAGTGTCATTTGGCAGTTGGCTTATGACATTATAGTTGACCATTGAGATGGATACATACGTATTGGTCAAAGTACTTCCCTCAAATCTCTACACAAGTTTTGTCATTCTATTATGGAGTTTATGAAGAAGAATACCTTAGAAGACCAACTCAAAGTGACATTCATTGGCTATTAGAAAAACATTCAACAAAGCATGGGTTCCCCGTAATGCTTGGTAGCATTGACTGTATGAACTGGAGTTAAATAAATTATCCAACTGCATGGAAAGGTTAGTACACTCGTGGTGACCATGGTCATCCAACCATTATGCTAGAGGCAGTTGCATCTCAAGACTTGTTGATTTGGGATGCATTCTTTGGAGTTGCATGATCAAGCAATGATATCAACATACTCAATCAACCCCCGCTATTTAATCAAGTCTTGATGGGAGTGCTCCCGAATGTACCTTTGAAGTGAATGAGAATGTGTACACAAAAGGATATTACCATTGGTTTGTGGCATGGTTCGTTGAACCCTAAACTCACAATTATACTCTTGTTAAGATACAACACACGAGACACTCTGTAGCATAGGATTATGCTATAATAATTTGGCATGGAATTATTGTTATTTTGAGATTGTTTGTTTGGGGAGGAGAATTGTGAGTTCTCCGTTGCAGGTATCGAACCCTGAGGCACTTTATTGCTGGAGTTACTGTGGGAAGGAAGATGTGCACCAGAATTCGCATAATTCTAGGTAATCCCGAAATTGGGTGGATGGATATCATTGGTTACTGTGTTGGGAGGTACCAAACCTTCAAGCATGGGGGAATCAGAGGTAAATGGTCAGACATTTTGAAGAACAACTGAGAACCGCGAACCAAGGATCACGAACAAAGAGGACGGATTGCGCCAAATATTTGATCAGAAATCGTCACCGGGCTGGGTATGGACTTAGATCAAACAGGGATCAAGTCTTCTTCTGGATTTGATCGTTAATGATGGATGAAAGGCTTGGGAATCGGCACTTGCACAAGTAGCAGCACGTTAGGACCAACACAAAACCGGAGATTGGGCTCTGTTTTGGCCTTCCGGCGTGAGAATCAGTGATCGGGGTGATTGGAGAAGAAGGCGCAGAGAAAATGAGAGTGTGTGTGTGTGTGGGAGCATGAATAATACCTGAGCAACTTTAAATATTTATACTTAGGGTTACATGGGGGACGTGCCTTTCAATCGCACGTGGGTGCGTGTGGAACATGTTAGGAGCTGTTAGAGGGGAACGACTGAGATCATATGGCATACCACTAAGACAAAGACCGGTAAGAATTTTTAGTTAATAATAAAACTGTAACTTTGACTATTTTCACATTAAAACCTTTCACAATTTAAGTGTTTTAAAAACTTCTTATACATTTGTATGCCATGTTAGAAATATGTATCTTTGAGATGTTATTATTAACAACAAATTTTTCCACCAAATACTATTAATTAACTTTATATTTACAAGGATTTGAATCCTCACTTTTTTTTTTTTGAAATACAATCATCATACTACTAAACAAAAGACCGTGATTTGTATGTTTAGAGATGTTGAATATAATATTCCCGTGTAATATATTATTTAAGCCAAGTATAAGTAATTATATAATAAAGTAATAAAAAACCGGTAAAAACAATATAAGCAGAAAAAGAGTCATTGTTCTTTCATAGAGTTGTTATAACCAATGTTTTAAAAACCGGATTGAACCGGCCGGTTCAACCGGTTAAACTGGTAACCGGTGGGTGCACCGGTTCGGTTGAGGATGGTTTTTAGTAGTTCCAGACAGAAAAATGAACCGGCGGGTTTTCCGGTTGAACCACCAGGTTTTACGGTTGAACCGGCCGGTTCAACCGGGTGAACCGTTTTCTTTAACTAAGTTAGAAAAACATTTTTAAAACAATGAAAAAAGGTAGGGTCGTAGGGTTTTTTAGTATTTTCTTAATTGGAGTTAACTGACGAACGAAAACAAATCGTCGTCACTTGCCGCTAGAGATTCTAAGATAAACCATCCATCGAAGATAACTGAAAGTCTGATATTTTTTTGATAAATATAATTTGATTGGAACTTATATTTAATGTTATTTTGGATAACTTTAACTTGTTTTAAACTTTATTAAAGTTTCTTAACGACATTTGTCGTGGTTAAAAGTTTATAAAATGTATATTTTAATTTACATGTTTGAATAGTCATTCCGGTTCGACCGTCCGGGTCAACCCGGGTCAACCAGTTGAACCGTTTTTTACATAAGACCGGCCCGGTTTGCAAATCCGGTTTTAAAACATTAGTTATAACTTATACGTGAGTCACGTTACTTATCTTAGTAATCCTAATAAAGCAATAAATTTTTTGCCACATGTCTCATTTATAAATGGTCCACATCATCGCCGCCACATGTCAAGGTCACAATCAATTACCAATTTAGTAATCATCAATTAAGATTAATACCAATTTTATCAAAACTAAATTTTATTTTAAAATTTTGATAAAATTAATATAGATTTGATTAATTACTCAATAATTTTAGTTTTTTATGGAAACTAATTAACAACTTGTCAAACATAATAAATTTTAGGGTTATTGGTTTTTAATAATCCCAACTCATCATAATTGGTTTATAATAATCCCTACTGAGTTTATTCTTCCCAACGATCCCAACTTTTTACTTATTTTCTTCTAATGATCCTTTTTTAACAGACTTCTAACTCCGTTAAAACTAGCTGACGTGGCATGACACGTGTATTTTTTTAATTATTTTTTCTTTAATCCCGTCAAAAACAAGCTGACGTGGCATGACCCTAAATTAACCCCACCCCCAAAGTTTACCCCCAAATTCAGTCGATCCCTTCCTTCGCATTTTTCCACATTTGAAACCCTAAATCATCGAAGAAACCCAAAATTGATCCCCGCAAATGGGGGATTTCATCACATTCAAGGTATTTCATGGTGGGAAGATAGAAGGCGACTTTCCCAACCCTGATTATGTCGGAGGTAAGTCAACTATCATAAAGATTGAAATGGATAAGTTGTCGTTCTTTGAAATTCTGGATTATGTGATGGAAACTGGTTCCTACTCTTCGAAAGACTTTTTTGTTTACTGTTTTAACTCTGTTAAGCAAGTATTCAAACATTTTGGTAGTGACCATGATGTGTTGGAGATGGTTAATCATCTAAGTGGTAGTGGCAACAAGTATTTAGAGTTATATGTTCAGGAGCAACCCGTCTACTTGAGAAATTTGTGTGTATCTAGTACCCAACACACTAGCCCATTAAATGAACCACAGCCCAATGTTCCTTCAACCCAACCCATTAACCAACCCAATAGTCAACCCATTAGTCAACCCATTAACACTTGCAGCCCAAAAACTTCACTTGGTAGGACTAAGGATGCTGCAAGAAGACTTCCTACCACACCTGCTGCTCAACCAGAAACTAGATCTGGGTCAGAAAGTGGATCTGAGACAGAAACTGATGATGAGGGAACTGAGAATGAAGATGGATATAAATCTGATAATGAAGATGAAGAATGGTCATTATCAGTAGCAGCCATACAAAAGAGGAACAAGGAAGAAGCAGAAAGAAAGAAAAAGGTGTTAGAGCAATGTTTACAAGGTGAAACTGAACAAGTTGAGTGTGTTATTGAAACAGAAGCTGTTGAAGGGGATTTTACAGAATCATATAGCAGCTATGAGGATTCAGATTGTGAAGTTAACACTCCAGGAGAAAGTGAAGAAGATGATATAAGAGGTAAAAAGTTTAAGATTGATGTACATGTTATAACTTCTGAAACTGATTGGAAGTCATTTATATGGGTTGTGGGAACAAGGTTCCCTACAAGGGATGCATTTAAGGATGCTGTTAGGTCCTATGCAGTGATAAATGGCAGGAATCTTGCAATTTCTGCTAGTGACAAGTCAAGACAAGGCCGTGTAGGTGTGAAATGTGTCAAAGGTTGTCCTTTTAAATTGTATTGCTCATTTCATAGAGGGATAGAGTGCTATATGGTCAAAAAGGTTAACAACAACCATAATTGTTTGAGAAGCATGGCTAAGAATAAGCAGTTAAATGCTCGGTTTATTGCAACAGAATTTTTACCTTTGTTTAAAGAAAGGCCTAATTGGCCAGCCAAGGAGATTCAAGCTGCTGTGAAGGAAAGATTCAAGATGCACATTGGCAAATGGCAAGCTTATAATGCTAAGAGGAGTGCACACCAAATGCTACATGGGTCCATGAAAGAACATTATGGGAGGCTTGCATCATACTTGACTGCTTTGAGAAAAGCCAATCCAACATCAACATTTAATCTTGTTACTGCCCCACCAGCTGACTCCACATCACCTCCAACATTTTTCAGATTATTTGTGTGTTTTGATGGGCTCAAGAAAGGTTTTATTAATGGTTGCAGAAAACTGTTATGCTTGGATGGATGCTTCTTGAAAACCTTTATGGGAGGAATGCTACTAGCAGCCATTGGAAGGGATGGAAACAATCAAATGTACCCATTAGCATGGGCAGTGGTTGAAGGTGAGAACAATGAGAGTTGGAACTGGTTTATGGATCAACTAAGGACCTGTTTAGGTGTGGAGGATGGTGGTGAGGGTTGGACACTTGTATCTGACCAGCAAAAGGTAATAATTTATGCTACTTTATGATCTCAAGTTTAAGAATCTGTTTGGTTTATGGATAAACTAAGAATCTGTTATGCAGGGTTTGTTGAATGCTGTGGTTGCTATATGGCCCAAGGCAGAGCATAGGAACTGTGCAAGGCACATTTATGCTAACTGGCATAAAACATTCAAGGGTGCAGATTTGAAGGAAACTTTTTGGAAAACTGTTAGATGTTATAATGAAGCTGACTACAATACAGTAGTTGAGGAATTAAAGACAATGACAAGTGATGGTTATGAAGCCTTTATAAAACAAAATCCAAAGTGTTTTGTAAGGTGCTTCCTTGATACAAAAACCAACTCTGATGTCATAGTTAACAACATGGCAGAGACATTTAATGGATATATCATAAAGTCAAGATCAAAGCATTTAATTGACATGTTGGAGGATATCAGACTTTCCATTATGACAAGGCTAATGAGATTGAAGAAAGAAATGCTACAGAAAGACTTTGTTGTGTGTCCAAAGATTCAAGCTAAGTTGGATAGGGAGAAAGATATGGCTTATCAATGTGAAGTTTATCCCTCTACAGATGACTTGTTTCAAGTGAGGGAGTGGTGTGATGTCACTGTTGACTTGATTGCAAAGACATGTACCTGCAGGAAGTGGGATTTAACTGGAATTCCCTGTAAGCATGTGTGTGCAGTGGCAAACTGGTCTGGAAAACCTGCTGAGGAGTATGTTGAAGCCTGTTTTACCAAGGATGTTTACTCAAAGGCATATGAGTATGCCATTCCCCCACTTCCAAGTCAAATATTCTGGCCAAAAGTTGAAAGTCCACTGGAACCACCTCCAATAAAGATACAACCAGGAAGACCAAAAAAAAACAGAAGAAGAGACCCTCATGAAGACCCTAAAAGTTCAGGTAAGTTAACAAGACATAGGGTAATCATGACTTGTAGTGTTTGCAGGGAAAAGGGACATAATAAGTCCAAGTGTTCTAAGGTTATGGAACCAGTTGCTAAGAGGCCAAGAGGAAGGCCTAAGAAAACAGTGACAGCAGCAGCAGAACCAGAGCAATCTGATGGAGGAAGGGGCAGGGGAAGGGGCAGAGGTAGAGGAAGAAGTGCAACTGCAGGAAGGGGCAGGGGTAGGGGAAGAACTGGAACAGTTTGATGATTAACTTTTGAAGAAAGTTTGATGATGAAGGCTGCTGGACCAGTTTGGAGATGACTTTATGTTGATTTTTGTGTATCAAGATGCATCTTTTGTTTAAGAACATACTTTGACCTTTTTGGTGATGTTTGAATATTTTAATGTTTGGTATGAATATGTTTGGTATGCCTTTATGGTATTTGCTAGTGTGTATTGTTTATGGTATTTGATAGTGTTTTAATTCAACTAATTTGCAACCAAAAAAGTGTATTCAAAACAAGCATTTTCATTCAACCAAATTTAAGCCAAAATACAACACAACCTTTAATTGAAATTAAGATACACAATCATCCAAATTGCAACAACAACAGGAATCAAACAAAACAACCATTGAAATCCTAATTTGAACTTTGAATGTGAAATTATCCCTTTCAACTTGGTGTTCTCCTCTTTCAAAATAAAATTCTGCAACTCTAGGTTTTCAATCCTCAACTTAATGTTTTCTGCATTTCGTCCACCCAACTCCATGAGCACATCGTCCACCACATGCTTCAACACAAAGAATTTGCAACCAGAATCCGGCCAAAGTGAACATCCATAAAACTCAGACCCGGCATTACGTTTGTTGACACCCGCAACCCTACAAACCGCAATTCGTTCATGGTAACAATACACATTACCATCTGAATCAAACTTGAATCTTGTGACTTTTTGCTTTTGACTTGATGCAGACGAAGAAGAACTCATCGTCGGAGATTGGAGTTTTCGAATTAGGGCTCCAATACGATTTCTGAATTTTGGAATGAAGAGGGTGGGTTTAAGTGAACTGTGGGGGTGGGGTTAATTTAGGGTTTCCATGTCACCATTTACGGGATTAAAGAAAAAATAATTAAAAAAATACACGTGTCATGCCACGTCAGCTAGTTTTAACGGAGTTAGAAGTCTGTTAAAAAAGGATCATTAGAAGAAAATAAGTAAAAAGTTGGGATCGTTGGGAAGAATAAACTCAGTAGGGATTATTATAAACCAATTATGATGAGTTTGGATTATTAAAAACCAATAACCCTAAATTTTAATGTTATGAGAATTTTATATTAATAATTATTTTTAAATTTCTTGATCATTATCTTTTTCTTTTGTATTTATCTAATATTATTACTCTCTATTCAGCATGTGTAGTATACGGGTTACTAACTTAGTTTATTATATGGAAAATTAGTTACAAGATAATATACGTTCTAAAAAAGAAGTTACAAGATAATATAAGAAAACTATTAAATCATTTATATACGGGCTTAATCTTTCCACAACATGGGCCTAACTTTTTCACAATGGGCTCTAATTACCAGATTAGGTACGTGGGCCACCCATTGTCTCAACTGATTGAGTATGCATTGGATCCTAGCATTTTGTTGTTAGCCTTCCTTAAATAAATAGAACATAAACTAATGAGTTTTTTTGTCCATTACATTTGAGATGTATGGTTAAAAATATATTAACTATAGAGTTATTAGTTAGAAACTTTTTATTTTTCTTTCTCGTGTAACATATGATTTTCTAAAACTAGTAATTATATATGTTCTTTTATTTTAAATACAGGGTTTTGAAGTGACTATCGATCACCGATCATGCTCCTTGTTCGTCGTATCATCTTCCAGTTTTTGTGCATGTTCTGACATTTTTTAGTTAACTTTTTGTACATCTCTTAGGTGTATGAAAATTTATAGACAATCCTTGATGAACCTCATATAAAAAAAGAATATAAATGTTCTTCGAATGAATAAAAGATATGAATGATTCCTAGATGAACTTCGAATAAACGAAGAATATAAACGATATGAGCAATTCTTAGATGAACCTCAAATAAACGAAAAGTAGGATTTTTAATATTTTCTAAATACCTCTTTAATATTCTTCCAAATAAAAGCACATGCCAAAGAGTTGTGACACCCCTATCATCATTAAAATTAAAGGCATAATACATATTGTGCCTATTAAAGAAACATTTAGTCTCTTATTTAGTAGTGCTTTTTTCCTATTGTTTAATGGTAGTTGGCCGGCTAGAAAGAAACTAATCACTCTATAATCATTATATAGTTATTTTATTTTTTTAATAAATTAACATCATTCCACTAAATATAAATACCTCATAATCTCATTGTATGATAAAATTTTATTCCAATTCGACTTGTGATAGTTTGTCCAAAGCTTCAGATTTACAAGCCGAATACAACCCTAAACTCACAAATATCCCTTTGAAATTCTGTTATATAATATGTAATTTGAAAATGTTGTTAGCAATTTGTTTTATAGATCACAAAGTTATTGTCAAACAATAAGCTAGCTAGACAAAGTTACCAATCCATGAGCTGAATAATATAGATTAAGGTTTTATTTTAGATTAGACATCATCAACATGGTCTAAACTCTAAATAAGTAGAGTTGAGTTGGGCTCGTCAAAGCTTGAGTGAAACTTATTTAACTAAAGAAAGCTAGAGCTCGATCTTGACGAGTTTTAAGTTATATTTTCAAAGTTCGAGCTTAACACGCGAGTAGTACTTTAAACTCAAGTTTGGCTCAAGATCAACTCATTTATTATTTATTTAATAATAGTTTGTTATAATTAATTATAATTTAAAATCTTATATAACAATTATAGTCGGAGGTTCATTGTAGACCCTCTACAATGTGTAGACCCGTACACTCCATTTTTGTCATTGGATCTCTTCATCTAATTATTGTGATTAATTTATTTTCTTGCCAATGATGTCCAGCTCAACTGGTCAGAGACATGCTTGCCGAGTGATAGAAGACATGGGGAAACCCAAGTTCGATCCTTGAGGCAACCGGGTTTTACGATTAATTTGTCGTCGTGCCTACCTGCGGACGGGTTAGTGGGTTTTCCCTGGAACTGATATAACATTGGGCGTTTAAGGGCTCCGTACGACTGAGTTAGGCCAGCTAGCGGTGATCTTTTGCCATTGGGTCACTCCGTATGGAGTACCTGGGCAGTTTCCGTTTGTTAGCCGTTAAAAAAAAATTCTTCATTTTTTCTTTTATTTTTTCTTCAGAAACTTTCGCATGGGTAATAGAGTTATTACACATGCAAAATAGACTAATTTCGCATTTAAAATAAGGGGTCTACAGATTTATAACTTTTAGAGCGTCTAGAATGAACATTTCTCCAACACACACACACATATATAATATATATATATATATATTATTTAATCACTTTAATAAAATTTTATCTATAACACGATAAGTTATTATTAAAGCTGATTTATTAAACAAGTCCCAATAAAAGTATAAGATTGCTTGTTATCGAATAAGCTCGGATCGACATAGTTAAGTTACTTGATATCTACTCGTTCACGTCTAAAAAGCACCACCGATTCGGCTAATTAAGTAGATCGAATATTCTGTATTATATATATATATATATATTCACATGAAATTAATTAAGCAAATGATAAAATAATTCAAATGCCACCACGCTTATACTACGAATGACTTCAATTCCTTCCACGGTAATGCTTAGCATGTCGTTAAAGACCAATTACTCAGCCACCAATTTAGACTTTTTTATTTTATTTTATTCTTATATCATAATATATTAAGTATCTAAAATTTAACTTATTCGAGCATGTTTTTAACAGAACACCGGATACAAGATTTGTAGTCGACTGACAAGGAAAGCTCCTCTACATCTGCTCGAAAAATATCCTATGTCACACAATTTGTAACCATAATACCTCATTTTACTAACCTTTCATATATCCGTTCACATAATTATCTTTCACTTTTATTTTTAATCTATATTACTTTTTTAATCTATATTACATTGCACCACTCGCTCTTATCGTTCTTTATCTTTATAATATAATTTAGTTAACAAAAACTAGACGGAGAAAAAGAAGAGATGGATGAGAGAAAGAAGTGTGGTGCTGTAGGTCTGGATTGCGATGAATTTTACCCGCACAAAGCAAAAGGTTGGTGTGGGTGCCCGCCCTGGATGGAGTGTAGCGTTGTTTTGCCATTTCATAGAAGGCTGTCTCAGCCTCAGCCTCATCCTTACCTACCGTTGGAATTTTGGGAGAAAATTAGTGAAATATGCGTTTCTTTATTAAATGTGAAAATGAGTTTTTATTAGCTTTGGACACAAATAAGCTGCAGATTACAAAGGTTAATGCAGCTGTATTTTCTAGATTTGTGTAGTAAGTTGTGAGGGTTTTCCAAAGCATCAAATCATGTTCAAAACGGAGCTTGTATTAATGAGATATCGGTGCTCAAAGTTGAGATTTCAAAGCTATGAATGCTACCAAAATTGAGAGAAAAATGGATAAGTATGCCCCAACTCACACACGCAGGGCAATGTGGCGTTTTGATGTCGCACTATCCTAAGCTCCTCCATGTCAACATCTCTCTTGCTTTTCGAAATCACTCGAATATAACGATCAATTTACGCAATAACAACAACCAGTGGCGGATCTAGGAAAGAATATCATGGGTAGCGGGGACTAACGGGGGTTCGGGGGCAGCGCCCCCGAAAAATTTTTTTAGGTAGTTAACGGGCTTTTAATCATATTTTTAAGAGACTTTTGATCATAATTTTAAGTAAAAGCCATAAAATTTCTTCCAGGGGTCGCGAAAAATTCGTTTCAGGGGTCGCGAAAAACCGAAAACCTATAAAAAAAAAAATTTGCACGTCGGGGTAAAAGTTCAGGGGTAGCGGGCGCTACCCCTGGGCTCTATGTGGGTCCGCCCCTGACAACAACCAAACATGACATGAAAACATATCAAGTAACTAAACCTTTAATAAAAATGTTCTATTTTTTTCTTATATTTTTTTTTCTACAATTTATACCATATATTTACACTTAAAAAGTTATGAAGTAAACTAGGAATAAGAAACTTCCACCAAAAGATTCTTGTTCAAGTGGGACTACTTCTCTGGCATTTGGCTTTTACTTCATTTTCTTTAAACAGAAAAAGTATTTTATTGAAGGTGCTATAGTAAATGTACAGCATACATGAGACTAATTTGGTTAAAATGACACATGAAAAATCAAATTTACACCAATTGGTTTACTCTAGCGTATTGCGGACTATTTTAACCCATATGAGAGAGATCATATTGATATTCTTATTATTCTAGGTTAACGGGTTTTGAAATAACCGGCCGTTCAAAAATAAAAATTGGTAAAAACCGGTTTTTTAAAATAACCGGTTTTTTATCTCTAAAACTCTAACTAGTAAAAACAGGTAAAAAATAATATTTTTGAGAAAATATATGATTTTTAATAAGTTAACCAAAAACCATTTTTAACCGGTTCTTCACATAGAAATCTCAAACTGGTTTGAAACCTATGGTTTAGACCGCTTCGTAACTAGTTTGTACTTCGGTTAAAAACACATTCGGTTTTCGCTTATTAATTGGTTCAGTCTGGGTAATCAGATTTTCTTGTGCACCTTTACTATGAACCATGATGGCATTTGTCAAAGACTTTCTGTTATAAAATAAAGGTGTTAATTAAACGGGTTTCTGTGGGGGGTCTAAGTATATGTGTGAGAGGTGTGACGAAACATTGTCAAACATTTTGGGGGGGGGGGGGGGGGCATTTTTTTTTTGTATATATAGTTCTTTTTAAAATAAAACTTTTAATTATTAAAATTGCTAAGGAGACCTGCATGGTTTGTCGGTTAATTACTTAGAATGTTATTTCAAAACAATAATTTTCTTAAATTTATAATCATAACTTTTTTTTGTCATATTTAAGATTTTTTTTCTATTTGTAAATTTTCCCGAATTAAGCCTATTTTTTTTAGCTCGAACATGGCCCCTAAATCTTCATGACCGACCCTGACGAGTTCTAACTATGAGCTTGAAATTCTGACACAAACTACAATATGTTACGAGCTGAAAATTCATGTACCTGAGTATTTTCTTTTGGACGACTAATGATTAACGCCCGGCTACCCCAAGACAACCTAATGGTGAGGGTGCCCACACCTAGGAGAGCAGATGCTAGAGGCGTACTCTGTCGTGTGTTGGGTAACTCAAACACATCAATTGAGCTATCCCGGAGAAAACACACCGCCCAAAGACCTAGTGTGATAAAACCTGAGAACTATAGGGATCGAAATTGTAACATTTAGGTCACCAAATTTTCCCATCATTAGACGCTCAAGATTAGGATTTTTTTTTTATGTATTAAAGCTCTATTTTTTCTTTTTTCACAATTTCACATTGGTCTAAATTACAGTTTCACAAGTGAAAAATTGGTTACCTTTACATTATAGAATTCGATGTCAATATATTTAGTTTTTACATAGTATACACACAAGTTTAACTTATAATACGATAATATATTTTTATAATAAATCGGGTCAAATTTCATTTCACAGTTTTTTTTTCTTTCACAATTTCACTTGAAGTTTTTTTTCTTTACATTTATCGTGTCTTGAAAGTTTATAAAACGTATATTATAAATTTATAGGTCTTAATAATTAATTCGGTTTAACCTTCCCTTAAATCTTTTTAACACAAGCACATCCGTTTACAAAAACCATTTTAAAACATCGAAAACCACAAACACAAAACTTTAACTAAAAGGTCAACCCGAAAGGTACGTTGGAACAATTATACTTATTTGATTGCGTGTAAATAATGTCCAAATGGCATGGCTTTATAGATGAGGACACCGCAATAGGGTTGGGAGCATTATTATCACCCTTTTATTGGTAATTATATAAATATACAAAGAGAATTGGTGGTGAATAGGAGAGTATTTTCTTCTTATGAAATGGCCACAGCTTTATTTCTCATTGACAATTTTAGTCCCTCTGCTATTCTACGTGTCACTTATTCGCTTGGCATGTGAATTTAGGAAAGCAGTTGTCGTCTTCTGTTTACAGCTGTCCTCAAAACCTGGTTCTCATCTGTCTCTCTCATCACAAAACCAAGTGCTCATCTAGAATCTAAAAACTACACTTCTCTTCTCCTCTGCTCTTTGAGCTTTACCCATAACGATGTTTCTTTCCCTCTCTAGAATACTCTCTTTGAGAGAGACCGCCATAGCTGAAGCTTATTTTGTTAGTATCTTTGTCGTTGCTCCGGACACGTAGAAGCGACGATACAGTTGCTCCGGTCACGTTGCAGCAGTGACGTTTTTCTTCCTCTTCTGTCAGAGATTTTGTCGATTTAGTGTTTGCTTTTGGTTACCCAAGAACCTTCGTCACGCTCAGGCGACGATGTCTCCGATAACGTTGAGGCTAAAAGGTTTCTCTTCCTATTCTGTCGATTGATTTAGGGTTTCATTTTCAGATCTGAAACGTTTTTGGCTTTGTTTTTGTGTTCTTAATAACTCAGATCTTAAACTTTTTTGAACTTTTAACTGCTAAAGTTCTGATTTGTTTGCGTGAACTGCTAGATCTATGTATTTCTTCTGATCTCATTCATTTTACGAGACAGCTATCAATTTTCCGATATGAAACGTTTTTGTTCGCTCGGTTTTGGCTATGCTTTTGGGTTCTTAATAACTCTAATCTTAAAATTCTTTGGGTTTTTAACCCCTATAGTTGTGATTTGGTTGCGAATACTGGAAGATCTATGTACTGTTTCTGATGTCCTTCATTATACGTGATGGTTGTAAAGGGTTTATTTCCTCATATCGATATGGTGACCTTTTGATGATTTTGCATCAGATCTGAATTTTTTTTTTAATTATTTTCTTCATCTCTATATGATGACCTTTTAATGAGTCTGTGTAGGATCTTCTTTCGATTTGCTTTACGTTGTTGCTTTGTCTCCGAATATGGTATTCGTCGGTCGCTTCACTGCCGGACATTGATAGTGTGGTTAAATGTGGCTGATTATTTGTTGGATGGAAGTTGGTTATAATTTTCCTTTACTTGATAGTGTGCTGCTCTTCTTTATGGTTCTCATGTGAGGCAATGATGAAAATATTTTGAGCCCTCTATTGCTACTGTTGGTGAATAAATCATTTTTGCATAAGATGGACTGAAAATGTGCCTGATAAATTGTTGGATTTATATTTTACTTGATAGTATGTTGGCTTTCTTGATGGTTCATGTGAGGCAATGATGAGATATTTCAATATCTCTTAGCCCTTAATTTGTTGCTGTCGGTGAAAAAAATCTTGGTTAAACTTCCTATTGTCTTGGGTATCCTTTCGATTTCTTCTGTTTGAAGAGTTGGTTTCATTTACAGATTTTCAGGCGACTATGCGCCACCTGTGTGGTTAGGGTTTTCCTGAAGTGGGTGCATCTGGATCTGTTCTGATTTTATAATTTAGATCCATGATTGTTGTTTCAGATTTATGTTTGTTTCTTTTGGTTTTTTAAGAGATGGTTATGATGGGTTTCTTCCAGAGCCTTTCTCGGCGTTTATGCGTCACCACCATTTTGGGGTTTTCCGGTTTGGTATCCAAAATCTGAAACATATATTTTGTCGGTTTTGGTTTGCTTTCTGATTCGCGATGATCTTACCGGCAACTATGTTCGATACCGGTGTATGAGCGATGTTTTGGTGATTGCTTTGTATTTGGGTTTTCTAGAACCCAGATCTGAAATCTGAAACATAGATTTTGTCGGTTTTGGTTTGCTTTCTGGTTCGCGATGATCTTACCGGCAACTATGTTCGATGCCGGTGTATGAGCGATGTTGTGGCTGTTTTCCGATGGTGCTGGCTGCTTTCCGATGAACATGGTCAAACTTTTTAGTGGCTATGATGATTTAATTTTATAGAAGTTAATGAATGCACATGTGTAGGCGGGGCAAAAAAAAATTTGCAGCCACCATGCGTATATGATTTTTACTTTTATAAATCTGAGCCTAATCTCACAAACAAAGCCATTATTCGGAAGTTTGTGATTAAGTTAGCCGTTGGAAATCGGGGAATCACAGTGGTAGGAAATAATAAGTCTGTATGTTCAGTTTTTTCTTTCCCCTTTATAATTTACAATTTACATCGTCTTCTTTCATCTTAATTATCTTTGAATTAGCACATTTTTATGTTGTTATATGACCATAACATACAGCAGCAGCTGGTCATTTAACACTTTTATTGCTTAGTTTATATTAATTTACGATCATTATTCTTTTACTTGGTCATAATTTGTGTTCTCTTTTTGGTTTCTTTCTTATTTGCAGATTATTTGTTGTTGGATTTCTGATGGTTTCATCTGTATGAAAATGGACCAAGTTCTTCCACGACTTTTTTCCTTTATATTTCCCTACATTTTTACTTTTAAGTTGTGAATCTATTGTCATTTGTCAAGAAGGTTTATTAATTTCTTCGTTTTGAAACATTGAATTTAAATTTGGGGGAAAAAAAGGTTTTCCTTCTAAATATGTGGGTTATGAATATATAATGAAACTTTACATGGAAAACCGTATCCTTCATATGATATCTATCTCATTTTTCAAAGATGATATCTACATAAAGTCGTATTTGTAGGAATGTAGGATGTTGCTAGAAATAGGAGATTTTAAACATATTTGAATTTTAAACATTTTAAACATATTTGAATATTTCAATTAACTCACATACCACGGTGCTAAGTAACGATAAAAAGATAATGGATTGCAACATATTGATTCGAACTTATGAACGGTGTCATATTAAAAACAACCCGCGGTAAAAACTTTTAGAGTTTTCGACTTTGGCGATGGCGTTTTGGAAAATGGGTGGCCCGCCGCGAAGCGCGGGCGGGTCACCATCTTGTTGAATTAATGACAAATCAATCGTTAAATTAGATATAGTTTTAAAAAAATAAACTGATGTAACGTTACGTTTTGTATTACTGTATTATTATGCAACTTTTTTAAAAAAATAAATAAATTAATAAATTAGTAATATATTACATGTGCTTACAAATACTAGTGTCGTGTATAAAACAACTACATATATTCTTTCCAGCGTGATTATCAAAAGTCAAATATAATAATGTATAATTAAGTTTGACCAATATTATATACACACACAGTAAACAATACACGACATTTATGAATGTTAAAAATACTTATTATGGATATTATAGAATTTATTATTATCATGCAACCGGTATATTTTTAGAATGACAAATACACTCTTCTAATACTATTCTTAGATTTTTTTTCTTCATAAAACTAATTCATAATTTTTAATACATGAAGAATCATATTACAATAAAATGACAGGTTAACGGACAACAAGTTATACCACAATCTTATTTTGGATAGTAAATCCGATCCCGCAAAAAACAAAACTATGATTTTTAGGAGTCAAGAATTTGTTATGCACGAAAACTTAGAACCATCAATCTTATAGGAAGAAACACTAATATTTAAACCAATAGATACCACGCAACACGCTAAATGCATACCATTACAGTGACGGATCCACCTAGGACCTAGTGGGGTCCTAGGTACCCACTTAAATTGCAAATTTGGTGGTAATTTTTGAACCAAATGACTAAGGCGTCTAATGTTTTTTTTCTTCTGATGCACCCAATGTTGTTGAAAATGATTTTTTTTTGCTGTTTTTGACACCCACAGCATCAAGGTTTATGAAAATAACTTCTTTTTTTTACTGTTTTTGACACAAAAGACGCCAAAAATTATTAAATTCTTGAATAAAAATAATTCATTTTAATGCTATTTTTATTATTTTTGTATCTTTTACTTATTTTTTGTGACACCCACTGAACAAAATTTCTAGATCTGCCAGTGACCATAGCATTTACAGTAGATTCTCTATCCCCATCCCAATAATTTATACTTTTATCATAATTTTTTTTTTCTCTTTCACTCGTAATCACAATTAAATAATACTTTTTATACCCTTATCATTATCTTTTCTCTCTATTTCAATCACAACCACACCTTAAATTTTAATAAATCAATAGTTTTTTTTTTTATCAAATATATGAGTGAACAATAATTTTTTTCTCTTTTTTACTCGCAATCACTTATTCAAAATCAAACCTTAAATTGTAAAGTTTACACTCATATATTTATGGGGACTCTGTTGTGAATACTCTACCGTATTATTATATATAATTTGTAAGGGCAAGCGGTATACCGCTTTTTAACGGCGCCAAAATGCGCTTTTCCGGCGTTATACGGCGTTGTATCCATCCCCTTTATTCGTTATATGGCGGCGTGATCAATTGGGAGGATTTGGCGTTGAAAGTATACGCCTCAAAAAGGTGGCGTTGAAATGGTTGGGCTCATCCAGAGATTGACACATATCCAAGTTCTTTATTATATTTAATTTAATCATTTAATTAAAATAAGATATTTAATTTTAAAAATTAATAAAATATAGTTAACATGACATGAGTATCCCCCACCCATGTTAACTTTTATGGTGTTATGTTAAAGCCTACGTGATGTCTACGTGGCGTGTTTAACATGTTAACTTAACATGAGTATACCATATGCCCTAATAAAGTTAAATATTACTTGTCACACAAGAAATGCATTTCTCAATAAAGATTAGTTTATAAATAAAATAACAATAGTCTTATACAAATACCCCGACCCGACCCGAAAAGAAGAGGAAGCATGTATACCTTTGCAAAAGTTGCACGATACCTTCCATTATTGTGCTCCTTTTATAGGATGTTATGATTGAAGGGAGTATTCTTTCATTTAATTATTAATTTATTCCACTTTATTCTTAAATAAAATTACTTTTTTTATTCTTAGTGTTATTATACATAATTTTTTTTATTTACATTCAACGTATTTATTTTCAAGTTTGTTCATACCCATTTCTAAATCTTTCTCCCCAAATTCCTCATCGCCGCCCCCAAACCCGCCGCCCCCAAACACCGCTTCCGACAAATCACCGGCGGAGCAAAATCACACTTTCCGGCAATAAAACCGGTAACCGCCTCATTCGATTCCGGCAGATCTACACTCACACGCTCACCGGAACGATTCGATCACATCGTTAACCAATCGGAATTAATTACTGATTTACTGAAGCAGTTAGTTATGGACTCGCCGGAGCAACGGCGGCGGCGGAAGCGGTTTCTGAAAACCTCCAAACTGTCACCTCTCCGTCACTTTCCTGCCGTAAGATCTCTATTTTACTGCTTCTGCTTCTTCGTTTTCTTCTACCTCCTTTTCCGGCCTCACACGTCGTCGTTTCACCGCGTCGTGGAACTCTCCAGATTCTCCTCGCTCTCCAATCAAATCGATTCGTTTAGCGTGTTCTCCAAGTTTAACGAGTTGCCGCAGTTTAAGATAGAAGATAGGGTTTCGTTTCCCGATCATGTTCTGTTACTCGTCTCCAAATCTCCGGCCGCCGGAACCGCAATCGGAAGTCGATTCGAATGCGTTTACAGAACTAACTTCTCGAACTCCGATTCCGATTCCGGTTCCGGTTCCGATCTCGCCGTTACGAAGCGGATTAACGTGTTGTCGGTGGATGAATTTAGCGATAACCGTTTGCTCGTCCGTTGCCCCCTCCCTCCGGCGAACTTCACACCTCCGATCGCGCTACGGCGCCGGAGTTTCACCGTCGATTTGACGGAAGAGAAGCCGTTGAATTCGTGGGAGAATTTAGCTTACGAGGCGGTTTTGGACGGAAACACGGCGGTGATTTTCGTCAAAGGGATTAGTCACAGGCAGGGTAAAGAGTCCGACCCGACCCATTTCAGTTGCCATTTCGGGTTTGGTGATTTTAAGCTCACTTCAAGAGCTATAACCGCAGCACAAGAAGTTGTCCGGTGTGTGTTGCCACCGAGTATCCTTATGCATCCCGGATAAAGCCCGCGGGGTTCGAGCCACGGTCAGCTTCGTAACCCCGCGGGTCCACGGCCGGGTCAACCGTGTTCTTGTCCCGTCCGTTGCCAAGATACCGGGCTCGAAACTCGGCCCGGAGGTTAAAAACGAGGTTAAAAAAGAGATTAAAAAAACTCGTGTTCGGAAACACGAGCTTTGTGTTTGTACCATGTTATGGAACCAAGCCCACTCGGTTCGCGAGTGGGTGACCTACCATTCGTGGCTAGGTGTCGAGAAATGGTTCGTTTACGATAACAACAGTGATGATGAAATCAAAACCGTGATCGATGATCTCGATCTCGAGGGTTATAACGTTAGCCGACACGTTTGGCCGTGGATCAAGACTCAAGAAGCCGGGTTCTCGCATTGTGCGTTGCGGGCTCAACGCGAATGCAACTGGGTTTCGTTCATGGATGTAGACGAGTTCTATTACTTCCCGCATAACCCGGTATCGGGGTTCGCGGGTCAGGGTGCACTCCGGACACTGGTTTCGAATTTCACCACATCGCCGTCAATCGGGGAGATTAGAACCTCTTGCCACAGTTTCGGGCCTTCGGGGTTAACCTCCCGACCCAAACAAGGAGTGACGGTTGGGTACACTTGCAGGTTACAAAGCCCGGAAAGGCACAAGTCGATCATCAGACCGGATGCTCTCGACACCACCCTAATGAACGTGGTGCACCATTTCCATTTACGGAGTGGGTTCACGTTCATCGACTTGCCGCAAAGTAGCGTGACGATTAACCACTATAAGTATCAAGTGTGGGAGGTTTTTAGGGCAAAGTTTTACAGAAGGGTGGCTACTTATGTGGCTGATTGGAGGGATAACCAGAATGAAGGGTCGAGAGATCGAGCGCCTGGGTTGGGGACCGAAGCCATTGAACCGCCTGATTGGAGACTGCGGTTCTGTGAGGTATGGGACACGGGTTTAAGGGACTTTGTTTTGGCTAACTTGGGTGATGTTTCTACTGGTGGTTTGCCATGGGATAGATCTATGTGACATACTCTGTTGAGATATACTGATATTTGATAGATTGATTGATTCTTTGAACCGAGCTAACCATCCTTTATGCGAAAAGGGGGTGTATTTTCGATTCATTGTACTTGGGTTTTCAGATCATATAATACGTTGTTTTTGTAAGTATGTAATGTGCGGTTTTGGTTATCGGTGTACGTTATATGATTCTTTTCTTGGCGCATTTGAAGTGTTAATGTCTATGTATTTGCGTGTTGCAAAGATGAATAGAGCGTTGCATGGTTTTTAAATGGTTGAAGACAGAAAACCGATAAAAGCTGGATTTGAATCCGAGACCTTAGATCCTTTGAACTTGATCTATATTGTTTCTTATTAAAAAAATGTAAGTAATAAATAAGCAAAAAAATGAAGGTTTTGCTCAAATATGTGATCTAAAAAGATGTTTTCTAACTTAGGAAGTGAAGACTGCATAAGCATCTTGATGCATATAATAACTGGTACATCTTAATTTGTGAATAACAGCAACAATCCAAACTCTAAGTTCCAAACAAAAGAATGATGTTAACAACAATACTCCTCTTTTCTTTGTTTTTCAAGGGGGAAAGACATCTACAAGGATTACAAACAAACAAACAACCCGATTTGGATTAGGATATTGGTATCAAATCCAGGAGAATTACAAAAAATAATCAGGTGTCTTGCGGGTAGTATCTGGTTCAATCTGTCTTGGAGCTGGATCGAATTGGAGAAAGTTTTGGTCCATGTTTTCCCCTATTTCAAGTATCGCAGCCATGTTTCCACACCGATAGCAGTAGTTTGGAGCGCTAAATACTGTCACGACGTTTTTGTCCTGTCATCACCATGCGTGAAAACAATTTAGAGACTAATAAACACCATCATTGAAGAAAATCACAAAAATAAACCTGTTAACAAAAAGAAGTACAAACTGGCGACTACTTTCTTCACATGCATGTGTATGCCCAACAGTACTTGTGAGTTGAGTGCCAAATGGCTCCAACCCGTTTCGTAAAGGTTTTGTTTATAGAGCGGGTGTATTATTTTCTTTTATCATGTTCATTTCATTACGTATTTCCTTTCCTATTTTATTTCTCTCTCTCAAGAATTCAAGAAATACCACTCTCAGTTTTATGAAACATCAGTTGATATTGTAATCTATAGTGGCTGTTCAATTGTTTGAGCATGCTATATATATGCTCAGATTTAATTTATGATACAAGACTTTTCAATAAGTTTTCTGGAAACAACTATCCTTTTAAATGACTTATTTTAACGGCTAAATTTTACACCAACCCGCCTTTGGCAGGGCTTGAACCCTTGATCTCAAGGAGAGCAACACCTTAACTCCAATGGCTTTGCCAATTGGACCCAACCCCTCACCCTATCCTTTTTAAATGAATTAGTAAGTTAGTTACATACAAACAAAATTAGTTTTTATATAACTTGTTTTGTGAATCCTCTACAAGGAATGCAAGTAATGACTATTATTTTTATATAAATAATTTTCTAATATCTTAGTGGTAGTTATACTCATGGTTCTAAAAATACGAGCATCAGGGGGCGCATAATGTGCAATGTGCACGCCATAATTGATGCAATGTGATTCCATTGTTGCAGTGTGATGTGGTCTGATGCGATGAGAGGCATTGTGTGATTGACCAATATTTGAACAATGAGACCATTGATTGCTATGAATTGGAGTTTTTTTTTTTAAGTATCTGAGTAAACAAATATGACCATCGATTGAGCAATAGATTTGAGTGTTTAAGCAAATCTGAAGAGTGATGATTATAATGTCTTATGTATTAGTGTCTTAAAGTTAAAAATGAAAAATATCATCTATAAGTAACTTTTTAGTATTTTCTAATAATGAAAGACTCACATATGTGACGTGCGCACATTGCACATTTCATGCAGCGCATTGGCATTTGGGATCAAAATGCATCAAAGCATCACACGCTTTTTAAAACCAAGGTTAGTGATATTTGCCTAGTGTGATTTAATTGATATCATACGCGGCACACGATTTTACGTAAGTAATCACTATCAAATTTATATATTCCCTGATTACACACTTGGCACAAACTAATTAGGCAGATACAGTGTAACATCTGGCCTCTCATACCAACCACTATTATCTGCTTTGCCCACGAAGAGCTCACAGATTTGATTTTGGTTGCTTGAGTGAAAACTTCTCACGGGTCACCCATTGCTCCCACTCAAGCAAGTTTAACTGAGTGCTCCTCAGATTCACGACCAATACGCCGAAAACCCGTTGATGATATTTGAGGTCCAGTATTCCTTATAAACCTTACATCTCTCATGTCTACGGTCTATTTGGATTTGCCTAGGGTGTTACATATTACTCATTCTATGTGCCTTGGGACGCATCTGTACGCCACAATGCTAGTGAGCTAGTCTTCCATATAAATTTAAAATTACTTTTTTTAGAAAAAGAACCAAACAAAATAAGAAAAGTCAATGGCGATTTTTCATGACTTTTTGGGCCAAAGAGACGATTTTAGTAAATCTGAGGATGACTAACCTGGCACCAGTTAAAACCCTCCATGACAAGCTGATGAGCTCTTGAGATGAGAGAAAGTCCATTTGTATGGTTAAACTGAGATGCTATATCTTGCCCAAACGTGTAGCCGGCTCCACGTGGAGATATGCCCCACCCACATCGATCATCTGGATCAGACCACAACAGGTCACACATTGGTCCTTCGTGTGGGACCTACAAAAAAACTCACCCAAAATGCATCAGCAAATTCCAAGTCACCAGTTACTGCAGGATAAGGGAAATGAAATACCTCCTGTATGCGGTCCAAGGATCTGATATTGTCTAGTGTATCCAATGATGGTGAAAGTCCTCCATGCAAGCAAAAGATCTATGAAGTAAAAAAACTGTCAAAGTTATTGTAAGATGAATGGCACTTATAAACATAAAATTGGTAAAATTCTAACCTGGCTCTCAATAAGTGCTGTAAGAGGCAAGTAATCAAAAAGGTCGGTAAAATGCTTCCAAACATTAGCATTTCCATACTTTCTCAAACATTCATCATAAAATCCATATCTGAGTTGACCAAAAAGGTATTTGAGTGACCAAATATCAGGAAAGATGTTTAGTAGAACTTTTGACCTTTGTTTGTGTTAATTATGTTGTAAACCTTAATATACGTACATACAAACATACATCCAGAGGGGCATTCATTTCAGAACCAATAATATGTTGAGAACCACTATAACCCTTGTACTATTTACTATATAAATTGACTAGAGTGCATGTAGAGTTCAATATGTTTTAAGATTTATTTTTAATAAATATCTTAGTTATAGCCTTTTATCTAAAAATGCATACGTGCATATTTTTATACCTTTTCTTTAGAAAAAAGAACTCAGGAGAGAGGAGATGAAATCATAGAAAGAGTGGGAGAGAGATATCAACCAGTAGTTTTTAAAATTTTACGCTTTTCATTAAAGCGTTGTAAACGTGCTTATGCGGTTCTCAATGATCTCGAGATAATATTGGTTTTAAAATGAACATGCCCCCATTCACACACACGTGCATTTCTCCATTTTTTGAATAAGAAAGTAAAGGTCTTACACTTGAGTGATCTGCCTGCTCTCATGATTTCCTCGAAGAATTGTAAGTCTATCTCTATAACGAACTTTTAGAGCCACTAAGAGTGTGACGGTTTCCACGGAATAGTAACCACGATCTGTGATAATTTTGTGATTAGAACAGTCTTAATCAAAATACTAAATTGCTCAACGTAATTAAACAGCCTTAACATTAGGAAAAAAACCAGTTTAGTATGTGGTGCAGCATGATAAATGTAAAAAAAAAAGTATCTGTAAATGGAACTTGCAAAGATATCTCTGTAGCTACCAATTTACCACTGTAAAGTCAGCATCACTTAACAAAAATAATGAGAAGGAATTGGCAGATAACTAAGGAATAATTGGGAAATTGCCAAAAAAAAAAAAGGTATACTGCTCACACAATTGATTATAATTATGAATGATCAATAGAGTTGATACTTACTCTTACTTCTGTGTAGGCCACTTATAACTGTTAATAAAACGGACTCAAGAAGACACAACTGCCACTTCACAGGATCATATGCCACATAATCATAGCACTAAGCACAAGCAGAAGCAATGTTGCACACTTGCACAACCACAATATACAACTATTTCATCATCTTTGTTTGACCTAATTTTGGCCTATTTGCCTACAGGAGGCAATATATCACCTTCTTAAACATAAAAAGATGAACGATAAACGGCACAAGAACTTTAACACGGTTTGGTCGATGTGACCTACATGCACAGCCTGCAAGTAGGTTATCTTATTATACTCAGCACACCAAAGACTACAATACATGACATGGGTATATATAGATAGAAATTAAGGTTAATGACTTAGGGACCAAGAAAATATAAACACGCCCTAAATAAAATAACCGTCCCCAAGGCCTTCACACCCAACAGTATACATCTGATATCTAAAAATTGTCAATCAAACTACTTGAATTGGTACTGATATAAGAAAACATTACACAACTTGTACACTATAGTTTTACCAATAAAACCATCTAAAGAGTTAAGACTTCAAGATTGTAGAAAAGCCTGCTTTCTCAGATTCTGTATCAATATCTTCCTAACAACTTATCAATCAGATGAATCACTTCCAGTTAATTTCACATCCACAAAGATAGTAATATATGACAATGATCTACCTAAATTTGTAGAAGGTAGCATCTCTGCAATGGAGTTAGCAGATCAAAGGAGAAAGATACAAGATTTTACGTAAAGAACAAGCGGTGCAACTGTAACCTAATAAAAAATCAAGATGATATAAAAACTTCAACTATGTACTTGAATTGTCTGCTCCAGAAAATCTTTAAGCAAGAAACTTCCTATGATTCGACATGAATCGTCTTCTATTTGTGCATACTAAATAGAGGATGGGCATCATAAGCAACAAACTTGAATAAGTTACAGCTGTTTGGCAAAACTCTGGTAACCTTCCTAATTTCAAACAAACAATATAAAGCAAAAACTAACTTTGTCTCCAACAAACTAAAAAAACAACAGATTTAGCAACCTCATAAAATATCAACATCATCCTCTATTGTGCAAATCTGTTAAGCTTTTTGTATGAAAACTTCCAAAAAAACTTGTACAGATCTCCACAGGTACAACAATAAGCACAAATTGCAACACATCAACAAAAGTGATTTCTATTCCTATAGATCCTAAATTGTGTAACAATCAAATCATCCATAAATCTCACAAATACACAAGGTAAACAAAGCACAAAATTAAAAAAAAATATATATTAACAAATTAACAAATTCTCACCAACGTAATCGCCCATGAAGAGATAATTGGTATCCGGAGGATTTCCACCTATCCGAAACAGCTCGATTAGATCGTAAAACTGGCCATGAATATCACCGCAAACGGTAACCGGACACTTAACCGGCTGCACATTCCATTCCTCCACAAGTATTGCCCTAGCTTGATCGCAAAGCGTTTTCACCTCCGATTCCGTCAACGGTTTGCAATCCATCAATTGCTCTAATTGCCGATCTATATCCGCGTGCGACGGCATTTTCCCCTTCCGTTTTCCGATCGAATTTCCAACAGATCGAAGATCGGATCACAAGGAAGAAGAAGAAGAAAAATTAAGATCCCTAAAATTGATGATTTTATGAAACAAATATCAAAACCTGATCGGATTTTGCATAACGAAAACGCTAGCGGTGGATTTCAATATCATTTTCCGGCATAAACACAGATTCGAATCATTGACTTCAGATTTCTCTCTCTAGAATTTGCCAAAAGAAAGAAAAGATTTTTTTTTGTGTGTATATGTAAATCCGTATAGCAAAATTGAAAATATCATCTTGGTCCTTGTATTTTGTTATGTGTCAACTTTGACATGCTAGTTTGGAAAATTGGATTTTATTAATCTTAATTATCGATTATTGGCCGGTATTAATCCAAACTATGTTTTTTTTCTTCTTATAATAATCCTAACTTTTTTAGTATTGCATTATAAAAAATCTCTGTTAAAAAAAGAAACTCTCATTAGTTTTTACTGATTATGCATCCTACATGTCCTTTTAAATAAAATATTTTTGACACTTAGATAAAAAAATGACACGTAGGATGCATAGTCAGCAAAAAATATGTAGGGTTTGTTTTTTTAATGGAGGTTTGCTATAGTCCAATACTTGAAAAGTTAGGATTATTATAGGAAAAAAACGTAGTTCGGATTAATATAGGCCAATAATCAACAATTGAGATTAATAAAATCTAATTTTTCTTATTTTATTCACTTAAACCTATTATCTTATATTTTTAGTTGTTTATGTATATTTATAATTTGTCTAGTTTATTTATTTTTGTTTCAGGAGTGGTTTTATGATTATCAAGTTTATAATTTTCTATTCGATTAAATGATGATTAAGTTTATTTTTTTGTTTCAACGTTCTTGCGAAAGGGATTTTTTTTTTGTCCTTGTATTTTGTTATGTGTCAACTTTTATTTTTTCGTTTCAACTTCTTGTCTAAGTTTATTATATATTTATTGTTTCGTATATCCATGGTATTCTCGTGGTAAGCGCGGTCAGTAAACCACTCATTAAAACAATTTACCAATTTAGAAAGGGTAACTTGAAAGTGAAAATTGTTAACTTATTGTCATGGCTACTCCCATGGATGTCCAAAAGCTAGCCAATCTGTCTCGCTCAGGGGGGGGGGGGGGTAGCCACATCCTGATCAATGTTACATTGGATATGCTACTATATCATTGTAGGACTTTCCTTGATGAATATAGCTCTCCCCAATGAGGACACTAGGAGTAGTCTGTAAACCCAATTGATTCAGCATAAATCAAGTAGATACGATCTTTAAACATTTGGTCCTTGACATAATGGACAGTTAATTAGACTCAGGAAGTGTCATATCATATGACTAATCAAATTTAGTAGTCAGAGTGGGTTTCACGAAAATAAATATCTTACAAAATCATGTTAGACATATAGAATATTATCAATACAAGAATAATGGAGTTGTTAACTTGTTATAAGGTGATGATAAATCATATATTGACGTGACTTGATCAATACTAAGGATATTTGTACTCACAAAATCAATCGTACATATGATAGTTCATATTGTCTAAATGATTGATTGCTCATGCTAGCGGCATCTGGAGTGATTTATTAAACAATATGTGGCACGAGATACTTGATAATTACTAGGTCTTCGAATAAGTGTGGTTGGGATAAGATAGATAGAATATGATGTTTTACTCGTTAGAGCATTCACAACAGGTTCTTCATCTCTATCTCCATCTCTAAAATTTTGAGCTTTGTAAATATAACTTCACTAAATATAGAGGTCACTTTTAATCCATCTCTTTCTACACACCGACACATGGTATATTCTGACCATAATATGTATATGACAATATGACTGACTTGAGCATCAAAGTGTCCTCATAGTTAAACCCATTGGACTCTCTAACAAGCATTTTACTGTGGTTGCTACCGATGCTTCAATCGGCGAGGGGAAACCAAAAATAAGATCACCATGGATCTGAGATGATGTCGTCTTTTCTTTATCCAGATGAGCATCTAATCTCCTTGAAACTTTATGTGAGAGGAATTTGTGTAAAAATATGGAATACTCAATTGATTGCGTTACAATTTATAGAGATTATAAAGAAACCGTAATTAACCTAATGGGCCTGTAGGTTTATACTAGAAACCTAATCTAATAAATTCCAATAGTTTGATTCTTTATTTTTCTGTCATATGTCATATGAAGAAAAAAAAATTTATTTGTACCAGAGATTAAGCCACGTATTGACCAATGACCATGACAACATTTCAATCGTAAATGAAACATTGTGTTAGTATTAGATGTTAAGTAAAAAGTTACTAGCCATGAATGAGATTTCAATGGTAAATGAAATTTTATGTTTTTACTAATTAGAGATTAAGCATGGTATTCATCATAAAGGAGATTTTATGTGTACTTTTGTAGGCAGTTATAGTTCATGATTAATGGGAATTTTATATATTTTTTGAACCTATATTCTTAAATTTTACTTCTAGTTATTAATCTATTACCAATAAAAACCACATATGTTTTGCTATGAGTACCCTAGAAAGACTTTCTCTTATGTTTTAGGATCAAACTTGAGTTATCATCCATAGATGCTAGGCCATTTGGTTCATTTCCTATATACAGTTAGATTATCTCCTAGTTTGCACATATATAATTTCTTTCTTACAAGGGTTTTAGCTACTATTTTATATATAATACTATCATTTTTAGTGAAAGTCACACTTAGGTCTTTATCACATAGTTATCCTACATTGACTAATTAAGTTAAATATCAAGTTCCAACATGCTCTACATTAGTAAAATTATATTTTCATGAGGTAAGTTAACTTTACTAATTACTTTTCCTCTTAGGTAGCTTTCAAATATAACATGAACACCTGCATATTTCTTGTAAGAAGTAAACACGTGTTTTTCCAAAAGCTTATAGCCCATAGTATCTTGGTGTTTTATAAGGTGCCACTTTCTTAACGGTTCAAGGTTTCAATCCCATAATAAAAGAGTGGTGTATGAATTTTGCCTTTAAAAAGTAGGGAAAATTTCACAGAAAAGTAAACAAGTTTCAAAAGTGTTTCAATTAGGTCACTCGTATAGTTTTTCTCCCAATTATATAACTTAACATTCAAATCGAGCCATGTCAATTTTTTCATGTGTTTCAAAACAAAAAAAAATAAAAAAATTAGAGAACAAGATGTTGGGGTCGGATTTTTTAATATATAATAATATTTATTAAATTAAAAAACACTTTATATACATTAAAATTTTATAAGAATGTTAAAATTCATGTTATCACTCGATGTTAGCCTTAAATAAAAGTGAAAAAAGAAATAAAATACTATCATCACGGTTACCTATGAAATGGATGAAAAAACCCTTAATTTTGATGAAATATGAATGTCGAGTGAGCTAATTAAAAAACTTTTAAAACTTGAGTGATTTAATTGAAACACTTTTAAAACTTAGTTACTTTTCTACAAAATTACCTAAAAAAAAATAAGCAAGTATTTTCTCCTTAGTCACTTGTTTTGAGCATATCCAAGAATCCACTTCACTTGCTTGGTACCTAATATTTCATGGTATGATATGATTAGTACTGATGTTTATGGGCCTTGACTTAATGACTTTTGATATTGTTATCTTGAAATATCTTTATTGCTAAAGTCAATCCCATGTTTGATAATTTGTGTCATGAAATCCTTACATTACTTATTGTTCCATCACCCCCACACTTCACCCAAGAGTGATTAACTGAAGGTGCCCTTTGTTGTTGTGATATTTGCACATTCACAAATCATATGAAAATGTTCCATCACTTCCATAACATTCTAGAGTTCATTTCTTTTCATGTTGTGGTCTTTCTTTTATGAGATCACATATCCACCCCTTATTCTGAAGTTTCTTACCATCTTAGCATACTCTTCATCCTCTTTACCATCTTCATATTCATCATCAATTGATGTTTTCTTTATGGCTTTGGCATGTAATGCAATAGAGTTCATGAACATTCAAAAATGATACGCGATCTATACTATTAACATCTAGGCATTGGCACTTTTCAGAGTTCCAAACTACCAAGTTTCAGTCAATTGGAGAAAAGATACGAGGAGGCCTATTGATACAACAAAACTCAGATACTTATAAGAACGTCTTATTATTTAACAAAAAAGTTATACATAATATATACATTACACCATTTGGGATACAAATGCCTGGAGACTTCAAAGTTATAGGAGTACAATGAACTGAAATTTATTTGAATCCAAAAATTGTTTCAATACACATTATGCTTCTTATTTAAAAAAAAGGCCGTAAGACTCTACTAGACGTATGAGGAAGAATCGTACGTACATACATACATGCATACATACACACATACATACATCTTGTAAAATAGAAAGATGGAGATATATATATAGTTAAAACACATATAACCTTTTCTTTCCTGTAGTTTCTTGATCAATACCTTCATGAGATATCAAAGTTTGTCCCTTTGATGGCATCTTCTTAGTGAGGAATACTTATTGCCATTGATTGTTGATTTTGATGAAATCATGTTGTTCTTTCAAAGTTGCCACCAATTTGCATGTGCAACCATTCTGGCGATGAACCGCTTGTGGGTTGTGATGCAAATGGCACCCCAGCCATTTCGAATGACTGTTGACCAAACTGAAACACCAGCATTGACTTGTTATGTTGATACATTTGTCAAACCAAGAATCAGTTAACATAACCGTAGAGGTGGGAAATGGGCAGGTCGGGTAACAAGTCAAAGGGGTAAAAGTTTACACGCCGAATCACTTTTTGTCCATTTTTTTTAGATAATTACAGTAAGGGAGTGTTCTTTACATAACCAAAAGTATTACAAGAACAATGAGAACTAATCAAAATCATTATTTTGTTTGTGTATATATTTAAGATTCCATCATGAGTCATGACTCTAGAATTCGTTATTGGGATGTAAATATACTTGAATAAATATGTACATATTTACGTATATTTATTTATGTGTATTCATATACTATAAACATCTACACGTGTAGCTTCACTACAATTCTCTACGAAAAAAGAGAGATGAGAGAAATTAAAAAAGTTAATTAATTAGAGACAAATCATTCTAACCTTCTTCATCATATATTTGTCCACTTAAATTTTAATAATAAATACATGAGTTTTATTGGTTCTTATAGTTCTTACACTATTTGTGGTTATGTAAAAGGCACACACCAATTAGTCTGTCGAATAAGATCACAAAAGTTATAGTAATAACTGATTTTTGATTAGAGCAATTTAGTAGGTCGCATACACCGAAAAAAGGCTTTGGGCGACTTTCGACCTAATTGACATGTAACATTTTAAGCTGCTATTTTTTAAATTTTTTTAAGATTGCCCTCTTCATACAATCCAAATCCCATTTGACACAAACAATATAAAAGACAAAGCATTCTATACAACTTACATCTTTTGAGGGAAACCCTTGGGGACTTGGGTGTGATCTTGAAGTGACAGCTTCAAGCTTCATTGATAAGAACTGTCACACTCGACTTAATTAGCATAATGAACATTGTCGTGTTGAAATGGGAATACAAATAATGACCCGAAAGAAATGTAAGTGTGCTTACCTCGACCTGCTGCTGTAGCGATTGAATGTAATTAATTATCTCATCAAGGACCAGTGCTTTCCCTATAACCTGAAGATCACATAATTGATGCCTTTAGCCTTTCATAAGCTTTTGAAACATGTTTTTAATTTCTAATATGAAACTCATAAAAACTTTCTGCAAGTGTTCTTCATATGCACCCATCAAAGAGAGTCTAAACTCTAAACCTAAAACCCAAAACAATAAATCACACCTTATTACAACCCGGGACAAGATCTTGAAGAATTTTCATCCTTTCACTTATCTTCTCTCTTCTAGCCTGACCACAAAATGGGTCAAATACTCAAAAATTCAGCAAAAATAGAACCATACAAGAAATTTGATCTTTATAAAACATAACGGAAAACAAAACTAATTCGATGGTCTTATAAAGTTGGAAAATTTACCCTTTCGGCTAAACTGTGGCTATCAGTTGCTTGACCTCTTCTTGCCCGAACATGAATGTAATCTTGCTTGGATGGTTCAGACGGTTTCACATCGTTTTCGGCTCTCTTGCCTTCTGGTTTGGACTCTGAGTTGTCGCTTTCAAGCGCCAAAGTCTTCAACCGTTTACTATCACCATCAAGCTGATCAAAATTTCACAACTTTTCATAAAAAATTAAGAAGTCTACTCATGAGATTGAGCAAATTAAATTGAAAATTGAATATAATTACTGTTTCAATTCCAAATTTAAATTAATTAGCATCAATTTCATCCAATTGTGACCATGAAAGTCACAACTTTTCAAAAAAAATTAAGAAGTCTACTGATGAGATTGAGGAATTTCGAATTGAAAATTGAATATAATACTGTTTCAATTCCAAATTTAAATAAACTAGTATCAATTTCATCCAATTTTGACAATGAAAGTCACAACTACTTTTCATAAAAAATTAAGAAGTCTACTGATGAGATTGAGCAAAAGGAATTGAAAATTGAATATAACAGTGTTTCAATTCCAAATTTTAATAAATTAACATCAATTTCATCCAATTTTAACCATAAAAGTTGTTCAGAAGAACAAATAACAACTGAAAACAGAGAATCATACATACACATTCATACCAGATTTCATAAACAAACAATATATCATCATTTTGCAATATCAATTTTGATAAAAACAAAACTACTGTTGAGTAACTAATTAATTACCATTCTATCCCCATTGCTCCGGCTGCTAGTTGAAACACCTTTACACAAATCATCATCTTCTTCACGCCTCTTCTTACTCTGATTACCATTTCCATTTCCATTTCCATTTCCTCTCTGCTCCATAACCATCGAATCATCCACACACACACCACTATTATCCCCTAACTGAGTCACACCATACGACGCCGCATTGCCACCGCCACCCATATTCATCGGAAACGGCCAGATCTCGGCCAAATTACACAGCGAAGACGCCGTATTACCTGGCCGGAAATCTCCTCCGTTCATCATCACCGGCGGATCCACCGAAACAATTCAACAATTCAACAATTCAACACAAATCAAATCAAATAGGGTTCAAACTTCAAACTTCAAACTTCAAATCGCCATCCAGCTCGCGGAAACCCTAGATTGCGTGACGTAAACTCCAACGCGAAAGTGCGAACTGGCGAATTAGGTTTGAAGGTATAGATACAGATGAGAGTGTATGTATATGTATAGACGAATAGACGATAGAGAGATAACTGATAAAGCTGCGGGTGATGGATCTCGTAGGACAGGGGAAGGGAGTTGGGTGCGTAGTGTACCCACCAGCGGCGTAAGTTAGCAAGGTAGGCCTGGAAAGAGAGAGAGAGAGAGAGAGAGGTGAAAAGAAGTGACTTCTGAACGAGGATTCTCAGAGTGTCAATCGTTTCTGTTGTACACCGCCTTTTTTAAAGTTTTCAAAACAGTAATTTATGGATTTCATTTCGTGGTATAAATTATTCATCACGATATATATATTTAGTCCTCGTGATAAGACTGATCGTAATGGACCGACGACAAGTTTCGAGCTCTTTATCGAGCTTGGCTCGAAGCATTCGAAGATCCCGACAAAGGTAAGTGTTTTTTCTTTTACTTTTTTTTTGTCGTTAAATTTTAAATTTCTAAAAAATATTTTTTTTTATCTAGCTAATAATCAAGATCGGGTCGAGTTTTGGGCGACAATTAGGCGGTGTTTTTTTGGTTTGATGAAAAAGGGCAAATACCGACAACCCGATTCTCTATCGGGTAAATGGACCGACGTTAATAAAAACTGTCAATTTTTTTCGAACATCTACGATCGAATTCGTAGTGGTTGGGCGAGTGGTAAAAGCGACGCCGATATCCAACGGAAGGCTTTAGATGAATTCCAACATGAGAGGGGTAAATTCTTGTACCTCAATTGTTGGCACATTTTAAATGATAGCGAGAAGTGGAAGTCGCAACCGGATCTTACAAGGCGAACCGCACGGCCCCAAAAAAAATCAAGAACAGCTTCGTCGCCGAATGCCGAGTCATTTGGGTTGGACCGGATGAAGATGTTCGACCGGTTGAGATGACAAGTGGGAGGCCCGTTGGTCGGGACAAGACAAGGGCCGAGAGAGGTGCTTCGTCGAGCCGAGGACCGAGCTACCAAGAGTCGGCAAACACCGGCGTTCAAGGAGAAATGTCCAGGAATATTTCACATTTGGTTGGGTTAAGGGAAATGCAAATTGACATTCTAAAAGAGCGCCAATTCGACAAAGCGATGGAATTCATTTAACGGTCGCTTCCAACCGATGAATTGGCTCGTGCGATGGCGCTGAAAAAAAGAGAGGACATAAAAACTAAATATGGACTCTAGGGTGGTTGACGACGTTTTTTTTAATGTTATGTTCTAGTAGTTTTTTTTTTTTTTTTTTTTTTGTAATTTGTATTTGTACTTTTTTTTAATGAAATTAGTATTTATATTAATTTTGTTTAATTAAATTTAAAAAAAATCATGGTGCAATGATGAGGAGGGGCTCCATGGGGGCTTTATGACTACACCCTCAAAACCCATAAAGCCCCTTGCCACGTCATACGTCACATGACGCAAAACGTTCAAGGGAGGGGCTTTATGGGGCTCCATGACTACACTTAGTCTAATGTGTTTGTGTGTTTAGCCTAAAGTTGGTCTATCACTAATTTTCACAACATCTTCTTTTAGGATCACATTTTGGGTATAATAATTACACTCAAATGAAAGTGTTGCATAAAAACAATTAAACCTGGTCATCAGTGATCTCTAGTTTAATTGGTTAGTGTAAAATTTAACAGATCTAACTCGTACCCAAACCAAATTTATTTACCCGATCTATGATCTGAAACAAAGAACAACAAGATCCGAAACGAAATACAACAAAATACAGAAGAAGGAACAATTGATCATCAACAGGATGATCAAAGATTACAGAAAACTCTATATCTCTACGAAAACAACTCGAAACCATAAAACCAAGGGACGAAGACGAAGAGCATCAAAACATAAAATGTGCACTCTCTCTATCTAAAAACAACCTGTCACGAAGTGAGGGATTTATGTCCTAATCCTAACCGATGACCAGCTAACCTTCCAGCTTATCCAACCTAATCAGCCCAGCTTCCACTTGAGCCCAATCTTCTCAACCTTTAGACCCAATCATCTTTTATTCCATCCCAATCCTCAAAAACATAAGAAAATAAAACAATGTAACAAAATACAAATATATGTGATGTTTAAGCTAATTTACTTATTTATTTTAATAGTTAGGGAGGTACCCAAAGACATTATAAGTAGGAGGTTTTGGGTTTAATTATCACTTGTAACAAAAAATAAATAAATAGGTGTTACAAGTTATGTCAGGGGGTTTTCTCACCTATAGTGAGTTTCATTCTGATGGAGATTGGAAATGATCGGGTGAGTGATATAATGTCCCCATCATCGATCCAAATGTACCGTTCAAAAAAAAATTAAACATGGTCATCATAACACCATATTACATACTTATATGAATTGGTAGTTATCTCAAGTTCTTATAAAAAGTCTAAAAATGATAATTAGAAACTCATAAGTTGGCTTAAACAAAAACCCGATTGAACTAGTTTAAGTGGCATTAGAATCGGCTCATCAAACTCTATGATCTTAGCGTTTTGGGGTTTGGCTTTTAGGTTATGTAATTCTTGTTTTCGAGTCTATTGTATCTTTTTGCTCATCATTGTTTTTTAGGGTTTAGCTTTATGGTATGACTTTAGGGTTTAACTCTTAAGTTATAAAACTTTGATTTTTAGCTCATTGTCTTTTTGCTTATCATTATTTATTTTGGGGGTTTAGCTTTAGTGTTTTAGAATTTAGGGTTTATCTTTTAGGTTTTGGATTTTATGTTTTCTAGCACATTATGTCTTTCTACACGTCATTGTTTTTTAAGGTTTAGATTTAGGGTGTATGATTTAATTAGGGTTTAGGTTTAGGAATTGACGAAACAATTTCAACATTGTTAGAATGAGTTCAATCGGGGTTATTTTAATTAGCCGAATTATAAGTTTTTAAAGGGTTCTTATAAATATATAAGAGCAATTTTAGAATAATTCAAGCCTTACTTAATAACCATTTTTTATAATCATATTACTTTAAAAAGAAAACTTTTTAATTTCTTGCAAAAGGTGTAAATGGTATACTTTTAATGGAAAATGTCTAAAACTAACATAAGTATCATGAATACAAACCCCACATTATTATACAACTTAATCCATTTAGTTTTCACTTAATTATTAACATATAAGGTTTTCCAAAAGTAATTAAAATGGGCCTCACAGAAGTTTGGTGTAGGTTGATAAATATACAAGTGATGGTGAAAGAAATGAAAAGTACTTTAAAGAGAAGCCATTACAAACTTTGCCTAATATTCTTATCTTTTTCGGTTAGACATCTATAATCATAATAAAGGGCCTTTACCCTTTTCCTTTCTCCAACTTACCAAACCTAAAATTCATACACATCCAATGTTGGAATCAAGATCATTTCAAATTGTTTCATTTATATGTGAGGACCTAATTACAAGTCAAACTTGCATATATAAATGTACACATCTTGTAATGTGAAATTGTGTGGTAAGAAGCTTAATAATGTTAATGTGATGATATATCCGTATACGCGTTACAGAGGGGACCACGGCGTCGCCCGGTGTGAGTGGGGGCGTTGGTGTGGGGCCTGACTCAAGCAATGGGCGTGAAGACACAACATTTTTTTTAATAATAACGTTGGTGATCAACGGTAATATATTTAAACATGCCTTTGTTTATAACTTTATTCCTTTAAATACCAACAACAAACCTATTATTTCCATACCTAAGTTTAAATCTTTCTTCCACAACCAAACTCATCTTTTTAACCCATAATGGTCTCCGATCGAAAAAATTGCATTGCTCAAGCATTGATCGACACATCCGATGAATCATCGGTTAACTAGTTTATAAATAACTACCCAATATTTTTATTGTTATGTGACTTTTCTTAATTACTATTGTTATTTGTATTAGGCAATTCCCAAGTGAGTGTAAGCCTCAATGTTACTACATAAACATCACCAATTGCGAGGCTTGAAAGAAAATTCCGAAGGGACGGAGTTCAAAATTTTTATAGAGGGGGCGATGCTCAATACATTCGAGGGGGGCGATGCTCAATATATATAAATGCTTATACATAAAATCGTAAAAATATATACTTATGGACGAAAAACCGAGGGGGCGGTCGCCCCCTCCCGTCTCTTCTAAGCGAACACTTGGACATCACGTAGATAGTGTCACATATCTCACTCATACGAGTAGAGTATACATGCACTAGTGTGAATTTGACCTAAATCAAGACACACTTTTAACAAACCACAAACCTTGACTAAATGCATGAGCAACCCCAAATTGATATAGAACTTGTAACACAAATTGACATGCAACATCAAATTTTAACAATTTATGCACTCATCTTCATGATTTACACACTTTGTAACAATTCAATATGACTAGAAGTAGTTCAAATTTTAGGTAACTTATTATAAAACCGAAAGAACCACAATGTTTTAGATGGACGTTTATTTAAACATTAAATAATAAACTTGTTCTTGAAGATGCGTGTCTCAATACAAATTGGATTTGAGCATGTGGGAATACTAAAATTGCCACCATTATCGGATATATTCAATAAATCATTTGCCGTTTCTAGCAAAAAAAACATGTGACAAAAGATGGCCCTTTAGTAACATGTGAAGCATGTGATTAGTTACCTTAATCGGCTAGACAGACATGATGTTGGAATTTTGGGAGAAAAACTAGTGGAAAATGTGTTTTTTCACTAAGTGTGAAAATGAGTTTTTCACCAACTTTGGACTAAAATAAAATACAGATAACATAGGTTGTTGCCTCTGTATTTAATGGGTTTGTGTAGTACGTTGTGAGGGCTTTCCAACGCATCAAACCACGTCCAAATCCGAGCTCGTATGAATGAGATATCGAAGCTCAAAGTTGAGGTCTCGCAACTTGTGAAGCTGCGAAAATTAGAGAGAAAAATGCTAAGTATAGCATGTTAACTCATCCCACATTGGTTGGGGATTGAAACCAAAAGTGGTTTATAAGGTGGGAACCTTACCAACTATTGTTTCCTTTAGTAGGACACATCCCTTGGACCCTGAGGGGTGCGAAGCACCCCTAACTCGCACTCGCACTCGCACTCGCACACGCACACGCACGCGCGCGTGGCGTGGGCGTATGAGGCGCAATGTGGCGCTTTGATGGCGCACTTCGCACGCTCGCATCGCCGCGAGCCGCCTTATTGTTTTTGGGTTCAACCGGAAGGTGTTCCGGTTGAAGTCCAAGCGGACCTGTGTGGTCTGGGCAGATAGATCAAGCGGAACTGGGTTCAACCGGAAAAATTCCAGCTTGAAGTTCAAGTGGAAAAAGGAGCTTGAACTTGAAGCTCAGCTGAAAAGGAGCTTGAAGTTCAAGCGGAAGATCAGTTCTTCCGGAAACAGCTGTTACGCGGAGATTCCTCCGGATTGACAGCTGTAAACGCGTTTTGAGCTAAATAAGGTAATTCCGCGTTGATTAGAAATCAATTTGCATTAAAGACGTTTAATGCAAAGTTTGACTACGAATTAACTTTTGAGTGCTCAACAAGAATTCCCACCACTATATATACAGCCTCATTAGTTGAGGCTAGATACACCAGAATTCACAAGAATTCTTTCTCTCTGCCTCACCTCCATATTTTCTCTCATCTTCTTCATCGTTCTTGCTCTTCAAGCTTCAAGGTAACTTCAAGCTTAGAGTTATCCCGGCCGTACAATACGGTTTAGGCGATTGTACCCTGGGAAACAAAACGGATCTTCGGTAGACCCGGAATTTGTTTTAAGGGACCCGGGTTTTGACCCGAATCCTTCGCCAAGGTTCCTTGGAACCTTTCTCGTTTTTCTTAAACTAATATCAAAAGACTTTCTCAAATAATTTCTTGACTTTTAATTAAGTATTTCATTATTTAAAACCTTTTCTCAAACTCTCTGTCTTTAATTTCTCTTCATTCAAATCCATATCATTTTATTTCATTTGTCTTGTAATTTCTTTTTGTGTAATTATATTCATTTCATTGTATTGTAATTCTTTATTTCCTTGTAACGTAATTCATTTCCTTGTAATTGTAATAGGAGTAGATCCATTTCTTTCACTTGTATTGTAATAGATTAGTTTCATTTGTTTTGTTGTAATCATACAAAATAAAAGTATTTATTTTATTTAAATTTACGAACGGTTTTCCTACACATGATATATTCCCTTAGGGGTTTATCCATCGTAAATTATTGATCAATTAGAGCACATGTTAATTTGATAAATCTTGGAACAATGGAACATATTTCAGAATCACATATTAAATGTCATACTAGCTAGAGAGCTAAACAAGTATTAAAACAATAGGCAAATAAATAATCATAATCTGGTTAAACCATAGCCATTAATTTATCTCCCATCTCTCAACTAGAAAGGGTAAAAATTTGCTAATAATATTTCTAGCACAAATAATCATAATATGGCCCTTGTGGTTTACATATATTATACTTTTGGTCTTTTGGTTTAAAAAAGTGCTAATGACATCTAATATTTTTCAAAATTCGTTATGTTTAGTCCTCAACTTGGGTGGATGTAAATTTATTCAGTGAAATAGGAGTAAAATGAAAAAAAATACCCTCTACTTAAAGAAAAATCATAGACTATTTTTATAATTAACTTAAACTTATTGGGCATGACGAGCTATTTATGTAACTAACTTACACAAATGTGTTGGATCCGTCATTTTCGTTACAAATACACATGCATCACCACACCATCCATGACAAATTGGTGGTATTTCCATCACCAACATCAAATCAAGGTTCTAGTTTTTCTAACCTTTTGATTTTTTTTTCTTTTGGTCTGATTTTGAAATAGAGATTTTTGTTTGTACATCAAGTGATGGGAAATATAAATGCAACATGGGAGAGGAATAATGTGGAGCATATATTCGTAGATAATGTGATGGGGGCGGTTGAAGACAAATCGGGGGCTCTTGGTCATCCGTTGTAGTGGTGGTGGTTGTCGGCAGAACAACGCTGGAGAGTTCACTAATATGTCCCACACATTATACTCGTGTTTTAGGGTTCAAGATCTATTTTTTTTTTTACGAAATCAAAGTTCGTAATAAATTGGGAGCGTATGTAAAATTATAGAATCATATGAAAAGATGAAACAGTTGATTAATATGAATCAATGGTTTAATTTCTATGACCAATGTGTGAATGTAAACTAAGAGGTGGTGATGGTTTGAGGTGATGGAGGAACAAGATGGGGAGGTTGAATTATAGGGTTAATTATTTGTTTAATTAGAGTTAATACATAGATGATTCTTGTCTTATACCCATATTGCATGCAGGATTCTCAGGGCCGGTCCTGAGAATTTGGATGCTTAGGGTGCGAGTCGAAAATTTATCCCATGTTAAAAACTTTAAATAGTACAAAAGTTTTAACACGAAGAATGCAGTACAATTAGGGCCTCGATACAAATGAATTCATACCCGAAAGATGACTTCAAGACATTTGGTTCCAAAACACATCTACATTCAAATTCACTGCATTCCAAGTAAAAGAAAAAAAACATTTGCTTACAAAAAGATTTAAGCATTTTTGGATAGCTACATGTTGCGAGTCAACATGACCCGACCCGTAAGAAAATATTGCGGGAAACTCCTTATCACCCGTGAAAACTATAAATTTGACTCGACACATGTTTTAAGTTGTTTAACTGTTTGAGAAATTTTCTTGAAGATACATAATAGAATCTTGTGGACCAAACAAATATTGATTATGAACAAATAAGTAACTTTAACTTGAAATCCTTCTTGAAAAAGAGAATGTTCCAATTTTCATAAAATTTATAATTATCTTGCAAATGATGAAGCTTAACTGGCCTAACCTCAAATAAAAATACAACAAGAAAATTGTTCTGTTTATCGATTAAAGTTAATTTTTTTATTGGGGATACCTTATTTACTCATCAATTATGGCAAACAATACAACAAGAAAATCCCAAATAAATTCAACATCAATATCATAACTTCAATTAACAAATCAAATCATCAAATCCCATCCATTAATGAAACAAATAAGCAAACCTCATATCAATTTCATGTCAAATAAGTTTAAAAAAATGCAATTAAAAGTTACCTTCTATACCAATTGAAACCCTAGGAGACCTGTAAGAAAACTACTAGCAATCCAACACAAGATGCAGAGTAAAGCAGCCAAGGAACCAACTTTATAATCATAACAGACATAAGAAACAACGTAAAAAGAGTGCAGAAGTGATGATCGACGATTGCAATTCATGTCGTTTCACTTTCTCTCGTCGTTCCTTATTCCTTAATCGCAAAACCTATCCACATAATGACATAAAATCGATGCCCTTCTTAGTTTGATGTCCTGGGCTTGAGCCCAGTTGGCCCATACCTAGAGCCGGCCCCTGAGGATCCCTATCTTTCTAAACCTACATTAGTCCCTACTATTTTCTCAAGCTTAACACGGGTGGTCCGTAGAGGAGATGTACGTTAAGTTTTGGAGTTATATTTTGAAAACACCTAAAATTCCTTTTATTTAAATTTAAAATATATAAACTAAATATTAATTTATATATCGTAAGTTGTTGGGCCAACACTGAGAAGCCGCCCCCTTCCCACACCACACTTACCTTTAACATTCCTTTTTTTTTTTTTTTTTTTGTCATGCCAACAATCTCTTCGTTTGTAAAACACATAACCATCGACTTTAACTAACCCTTAACCCACCGTCTTTACAACTCACTATCACAACCATCTTACTAGGACTGTTCAAAAAACTCGCAGCTCGTGGCTCGCTCGGAAAAAAGCTCGAAATTGGCTCGATTATAAACGAGCCGAGCCGGCTCGGCTCGGTGTCTAAACGAGCCGAGCCCGAGCTAAGGTCAGCTCGACTCGTGGCTCGCTCGTTAGTTAGCTCATTGGCTCGTTTAAATTTAAGCTCAAATTTTAGTATATATAGGTACTAGTTTTTCTACCCGTGCATACGCACGGTTTAATTTTCATAAATTAAAGAACTAAAAAATATATATAGAAATTAAGTACTTTCATTCATTGAATAAGAAATAAAGAGAAAGTAAAAAAATAAATTACAAATTTGAAAACACAGATTTGTAGACTACATTTAACGTTTTGTTGGTCACGTTGCCTTCTTCATCCAATATCAGGAGTTTAAGTCCATCTCTGCTCTTCACTCGTGACAAAGCGACGTACAGTTGACCATGACTAAAACATGGATTCTTCAAATACAAACCAACTTTTGACAGTGACTGGCCTTGACTTTTATTAACCGTCATCCCGAAACAAACCGCAATCGGATACTGTCTTCTTTTGAATTTAAAAGGTATATTTTTATCCGAAGGAGACATGGAAATCCTTGGAATAAATGTGCGATGACCAACATTGTTTCTGGATATTATCTCGGCTTCAATTACACGTTTTCCAAGATACACAATCTGAAGTCGAGTTCCGTTACAGAGACCATTTTTTTTATCTATATTCCGCAGAAGCATGACAGGAACACCGACTTTCAAAACCAGCCTATGACTTGGGAGACCAGATAACTGTAAACCGTTAAGAAAATCTGGAGAGTATATACCTGCATCTGCGCCTTCTTGAATATCCTCACTCTGACATATACAATCAGAACTTAAATACTCTCTTTCTTCCCCGGGAATCATTGATATGAAAAGGTTATTGATATCATAAACAATCTCATTAGTTGGTGCGAGTATCGCCCTATCTTTCCAATAAAATGGATCTTTGTAATTTTCAATCATCGAAGGATAGACGAAATCAATAAGGTCCTGGAACGGATTAGGCGAATCTTTGATAAGCAGATCGTCTGGAATATCAATAATGGCATGACCATCGTTCTCACCACCGAGTTTGCCCTCTCCCAATTCTAACAGCCATTCAGCAAATGTTCTAATACTGTCAACATCACCTGACCCTGCTCCAATGGTAAGTCGCATGTTTTTTGTTAATTTTAATACCTTGCATTTACTCCAAAGGTACGAAGAACTTAAGGAAGAGTTCACAATATCTTCATCAGTTCCTCCAGGCACAACAGGTAGAATCTGTCTAAAATCACCTCCAAAAACAACGACTTTACCTCCGAAAAAATTATCTTTTCTTGATGAACTATTAGACTTTATTATGTCGTTTAAACTTCTATCAAGTGCTTCAAAACAGTGTTTGTTGGTCATCGGTGCCTCGTCCCATATAATCAACGATGTTTCTTTTAACAATTCTGCAACGTCGCTGTTTGGGTTCAAAGTACATAGGGAATTTTCATTGATATTTATAGGTATCCGGAACCTTGAATGTGCCGTCCTACCACCGGGTAGCAAAAGAGAGGCAATGCCACTTGAAGCAACGTTCAACACTATTTGCTTTTTCGATCTGATAGAGGCAGATAGTGTGTTCCATAGGAATGTTTTTCCTGTTCCATCGTATCCGTATACGAAGAACATGCATGGCTTTTTATTATTAACTGCACTCATAATCTCATTGTAGATACTTCTTTGTTCATCCGTGAGCTTCATAAAAAGACTTTGATACTCTTGATCCATCCTCTCTTGGTCATACAAACGTTCTTCGCTTATCATTTGATTTTCTAACAAAAGGCTAGAAGCTTCGTCTGGATAGGGCATTGATTCAAACCTATGTAGACTTGAACCGTTACGACGCAACATCTTCTCAATCTCAAATAATGTGCGGTTTCTCAATGCATCATCGTTATTTGAGGATCCTATAAAGAAAGTTTGACAATATGTTAAAAAAACGTAATATAATATTTGTAATGTGTAACATAAGAAAAGAATTGTACCTTGTGGATTTTGATTAAGTTGAAGTTGGAAAGTAATCCCATCTGAAAGGATTTTCCATGTTTTATCCCATACATGATCCGGTCTGGACCTATTTGTCACCTCTCCCTTTGCATTTTTTTTGCTCTTGATAGGAGGGCAGTTCCTTAAAACCCCAATAATATCTACAAACAAAATTAAAAGACAATTATTAATACAAAGAAGATTAAAAGACAATTATTAATAAGTGTATTTAAAAGAAAAAAAAAGTATTGTTGATATTAGCTTACCGAAGCTAGTCGTTTGCGAGGGCTTGCATTTGATGATGTCATCAAAACTGGTGAAGTTAATAGCATACTTACTTCCATTCCAGTTGGAATCTGTCACCACTTCTGTTTCATTATTAAAACCAAGTTTGTATTTGTGTGGAGTAACAGTCCACTTCCCATTATTGTCACCTATAAGTGACTTGTTAATTACCAAGACAGCCTCTGGTAATATAAACCTCTCAAACTTATAGAAAAAATTCGATAGACATGATCCACCGATTTTGTTTCCCTGGAAAAGTGCTAAACAATTATTAACGGATAAACTAATGGTAAAAAAACGATCTAACAGAAATTGGAAAACTAACCTGTTCATCAATACAGATGAATTCAATGGAGAGTGTTCTGCTTTTGTCATTATTCATTAGACGCCTCCATGTGCATATTATGCGTACCTTAACCTTAAAGTTAGTCTTTGCAAGATCCAAATCACTTAATGGAAGGACTGGAGATTCGTTGGTCATATCAACAATTTTAATATGACTCATTATCGTAATATGGTTGTGAAATAATGTTATTGGCTAAGAGGTGAAAGAATGTTAGGTTATTGAATGGTATTTATAAGGAGGATTAAAGGTAGGGTTTTTTAAAAAATTTTTTTTTAATTTAAATGTTGGTTGAAGAAACAAATAATAACCAAGAATAAGGACGATAAGAATAAAAAGTATTCTATAATAAGTTGAATATAATACAAAAAATATGTAACATCATTGAGTTTTTTTTGGTAAGTTAGTAATTTGATTTGATTTACAAAAAAAAAAATTATTTATATACGGAAAATTGATTCAACATTATTGAGGTTTTTTTTGGGCTTTAATTAGGTTGGAAATTAAATTTTGATTTGATTCATATTTTCTTTTTTTTAAAATTATGGTAAACAAAATTACCTAAAAAGTAGACTATTTCCAAAAGGGCTGTGCATAAGCAAAAAATAAGCACGGTTTTAACACTTACCCACTCCTTTGGACAAATTGGCTTTTTCCAAGAAACATGTAAACAATAAACCTACAATTAAATATTAATATGAAACTTGAAGAAAGATGTAGCATCTCTTAGATAAATGAAAATAAAAAAGTATCAATTAGACTTTGAAATTACCTCAACAATCCTTTCAACCTGTCCCTAAGAATCCTTTCTGATAAGAATCCTTTAAAACTTCTCTGAATTCATCAGGTTTATTCATCGACACAAAACGAATATGTAATAGAAGATACACGAATCAGAGCTGTGTTAAGCACCATGACTAAAATCAAACGAATATGTGATAGAAGATTTAGATCTGATTCACAAACAAAGCTGAATTCAAAATACAACTCACCAATTACGACCGAGGACTTCTCCAAATCATCCGACACAACACTATTGGATCTAAAGAACCCGGATTAAAGAACCTCTGATTTACGATTAATAGAGATAGATAATTTCTCAACAAACAGATAAAACCACAACAAAGAATAAAACAAATTTCATCAATAAAAACTTACAGCAAATCAAGCGGATCAATTAACTAAAATCATAGGGTTAAAATCAAATGTAAGAATGGTACTGGGGGAAACAAAGACCCCCGATGTTTAGGGAATCATCGAAACGATTTTATGGTTAAAATCAAATATATTCAACAGAAAAAAACACGATTGAAGATTTAGATAGTTTACCTTTTTGATTTGGATCATCAAGTAAATAAGTAATAAGAGATGGATCGATGGAAGGAACAACGATGGTGAAGCTCTGCAAATCCTTGATTTGGATCATCAAGTAATAAGAGATGGATCGATGGAAGGAACAACGATGGTTTGGATCGTGAAGCTCTGCAAATCCGTAGGGAAGCGAAGGTTGAGTGAGCGGAAGTTTGAAAAGAAGGATTTTTTGGGATGAGTCTCTTTTTGGTATAGTTATTTGTGGGTATCTTTAATTCGGGTTATTTAAAACGGGTCTGAAGTTGGGCGGGTTTTAGAGGATCCGTTTGTGAATGTCTTTTGGCGGGAAAAATTGTTGAGAATGAATATGGTGGTGCCACATGGCAAATTGTGGTGCCAAAAACTTTTCTTTTATTATATATATAGATATAGATATATAACCCAAAAAATATAAGTTTATTATTTATAATATATTTTTTGAGTTAAATACTAAGTTTCCTATAGTATTTTTCTTTACAAAAATATTACATTAGAATAAGATATAAAACTGATATGATATTTTTCAATAAAAAACCTACTTTTATTAAATAAATAAACATCGAATTTTAAATTTTTCGTAACAAGCATGTTAATATATTACGTTTTTGTCATGTTATATATTAATATGTGTATATAATATAAATTAAAAAAAAGACAAACTAGCTGGCTTGATGAGCCGACTCGACCCGGCTCGATTTTTAACGAGCCGAGCTTGAGCTCAACATTTTAGCTCGTTAAAATAAACGAGCTGGCTCGGCTCGGTTCGGTTTCTAAACGAGCCGAGCCCGAGCTCACCCTGACTCGGCTTGACTCGACTCATTTACAGCCCTACACCTTACTCCCATACTACCTCCACCCACACAGAACTACTCCAGTTTAAGAACCTAGCAACGGTTCGCTCTAATCCACACATCAAATCTACACATATATCCGACCTTCACCGGTAACTGTGAGAACAGCATCTTGAATCCATTATTTCATCCCGAAACAGCCTAACATTTATTCTCTATCTGTGATCCTTCTATCTCCGTCATAAATCTTTATCTTCTTTGAACACTTGACCAGAGCCCTAATCGCATTTATCATATATTAAGCTCCATCGTTGATTCAAATCTACTGCTACTTTGTGAGATTCGACTCGTGAACGAATCCGAAATCAAAGCCCCAATTGTTGGTGGCAGGGTCATCCGTATTTATTTAGCCAATCATATAAATAAATAAAAACTCAATCATGTTACAGTTTAACTCTTATGTGGTGTTTGGTTCACGGAATGTAATGTAATTGGAATTGTAAAGTTTTCCTTTTAAAGTTGTGCTTAAGTTGGGTAAGGAATGGGTTTGAAATACAATGAATTCCTTTAATCAATGGAATTTAGAAATCCTTCACTTTAATGAAGGAAAGTTACAAGACCTCAAATTCAATTGATTAACGGAATTCATTGTATTTTAAACCCCTTCCTTACCCAACTTAAGCACAATTTTAAAAGAAAAAACTTTACAATTCCAATTACATTACATTCCGTGAACCAAACGCCACCTTAGGCTATCCGTAATGAGGCTTAAAGCCCTCTTTCGCGTCCCTCTCGCGCCCGCATAGCGCCCCCACCCACTACGATGGGGCGTGAAACATGAAAAATGGGGGGGAGGCGCCAGATGTTTCATGCCGGAAAGGGAGGAGGTTGTGTGGGTTAGATCATGATAGTGGAGCTTAAAATGGGCTTTATCCCACTACACCTCTTTTGCTTTCAAGTCCCCATGTCACATAAGATGCCACATAGGATGTCACATGACGAATAATGCCCTTAAATAAAGCTTGAAAACATTCAACCACTACGGATAAGGATAGGATAGCCTTAAGGGTGGGCGGTGTGGGGGATAAATTTTTTAGGATGAGTAAAATGGGATAAGTTTTTTAGCCAATAGGAGAGTGACACAGGAGAGAGAAAAAAGTATATGTCTTTTTTGTTTTTTGAATGGTATGGATGGGATAAGTTGGGTGGGATAAGTTGATAGTTTTTTTTTTTATTTAATACTTAAATTAAAAGTTTAAAAACACAAACATAAACTAAATAGAAATTTTAAAAAACAAACATTCATAAACATAAAACTAAATTTTTCATTAAAAACACTAAACATAGAAATTTAAAAAAAACAACGTCCACAAACATAGAATTCGAACCAAATTTAAAAATTACATTCCCAACCATGCAAAGCGGCGATTCGACGTTTCTCGGCGAGAAGGGTCGGTAGTACGCTCGGAGGGACGTTATCGGTCGGCCTCAAAAATATTTCAAGATCGCGAGCTCGTTTTTCGTTGTCCATCGTTTCTTTCACCGCCGCGTACATCATCGCCTTTCTCTCGGCGTTTTGGGCTCGAATAGCCGCCTTCGACTCTCTTTCTTTCTCCCATTTGCTTTCAAACCTATTCATCACCTCCAAAGCATTTGAGGACCCATCCTTCGACGATTCGCCCGACTTCGTTTTTTATTTTCGTTGTGGAAGTGGAGGTGTCGAATCATCGTTTAAGTCGGGCAAACGACTTGGCAATTGGGTAGAGTCAACTTCGTTTGACGTTGTGTAGTCGCCCGTGACCGAGGTCTTTGTCCTCTTGGGCTCACTAACCCCACCAACCTTCCTCTTCGGATGCTTCCATTTTGGATGATCTTTCACAACTTCCCAAGCCGAAACATGAGTAAAACCTTTCTTCTCATAAATCTTTTCGTACTCGGTATTAGCCAACTTCCAAACATCAAGATCCCCCGCACCGCTAGCCCTTGCATGATCCTAAAAAATATTTAAAAGAAACAAGTTAAAAATAATATAACTTTTATAAAAAAAATAACTATTAAAAAAAATAATATAACTTACAAATTGAGCAATGAGGCCTCCAAAGTTCATCAACTTCTTGTTCAAATTCTTCCATTTTGTGCTAATTTGATGAACGGTTCGATTTGTTTCGCGACCCATTAGACCGTTAAAATGGTCAACAACTCTTTGCCAAAAAGATGAAAACTTTTGTTGGTCACCGACTTTTTTGTCTTCGGTGACGTGAATGTAAGCTTGGGCCAAATACTTCTCTTCGTCGGAAGTCCATGGGCTTCGATCCGCCTTTGTTGTCGCCTTCTTCTTGTTTTTGCTAGCTAGCTTCCGACGAGCCGGTTCTTCCTCCATCTCTTCTTCTACTTCTTCCTCTTCTACTTCTTCTTCTCGTTGTTCCTCCTCGAACTCAACCGAATTTTCTTCATCTACTTCAATCTCCTCGTCCATCTCTTCGCTATCACTAGCTTCGTCTTCAAGACGACGGAGGTCTCGGAATTGAGTGTTTTGATATGATTGTTGGGCCGATGAAGCGTATTGTTGGTAGTAGTCGGGATATCCGAATCGAAGTAGATCATTAAAAGATTGTTGTTGTGGTGGTTGTGGTGGGTAATAAACGGGTTGGGGTTGAGAAATTATAGGTGGAGAAGGTACGTAGAAAGGTTGGGGGTTTCGGTTTGTCGAACTTTGTCCGGTATTCGACCGGACTTTGGGTCGAAATTTCTTCGAGGCGGCGGAAGTAGAGGCATTTTTTTTCCGAGGATCCATTGTTGGAGAGAAAAGTAGGAGAAGAGAATGAAATGTGGTGTAAAAATTGTAAAGTTTTGTGGGTTTATATAGGAGAAAAGGTTGTAAAAAAAAAAAAAAAAAAAATTGAATGCTACTAGCCAACGGCTAGTAGCCAACGTTCGAATCCCCCAACGGTCACCCCCAACGGTCCGTTTTTTCTTCGGCAAAACTCGGCATTAACTTGCCGATTTTTCTTTTTTTTTTTGCCGAAAAAAGGTTGCCGAGAGTGGGGGTATACAATGCCGATTTTTGCCGAAAATATGGGATGCCGAATTGAGTTTGCCGAGTTTTTTTATCCGGTACACCGCCCACGCTAATAAATAATAAAAATAAAACAAACCAAATTCTCTCTTTCTCTCGACTCCAAACAAAAGCCCAAAAAATTTGAAAATGGTTGCTGTCCTCGATTTCCGTGCACAGCAGCCAAAAAGCAGCCGGCACGCTTCCTCCCTTGCGTCCCCTCTCTCCCGTATTTATTTTAATTTTTAACTCCATCAAATATCAATCATGATTTGGGCCTTTAGCCCAACCTCCAATTCATCTTATTATTCTCGGTTTATGATAGGCCCACAACTGAATGATAATAAGAAAATAGTAAATTATGGATTTCGTCGTATGATTTGTACGAATTTTACATATAGTCCTTAGCTTTTATTTATTACGGATTTAGTTTCAATCTTTTGAAAACCGTTACGGATTTTGTCCCTGACATGAATGCCCATTAAATTTGTATGTTAAGTAAATGTTAAATGACCATTATACCATTGTCTTTAATTAATATGTACATAAATACCTAACTTAAATATAAAACCATATAATGAAATTAAAAACCTATTACCATCCGTTCATCTTCATAAAATGAAATTAATACCTACCACCATTCATTTTCATCGCAAAAACACCAGTCCGTCCAGTTCATCTTCATCGCAAAAACACCAGTCCCTCCAGTTCATCTTCATTGCAAAACCACAAGTCTACCACCAATAAGGCCACAAAGGTGCTTTGGTTTTGGGGTTCTTCGTCTCATTCCACCACCATTAAGAGAGAAAGAGGACTAATCGTCACCCTTGGTCAATGCACAACCACCATCAAACTGGCAGGAATCTGGCCGAAGCTTCACCGAAGGTGGCTCCCCATTTCACTCAGAACTATTTGGGTTCAAATGAAAGAATAGTCCCTCTTTTTATTTGTTTACAGAAATTACAAGAATAGTCTCTATTTTTAATAACTTGATTAAAAAAGCCACGTAGGGTGCCACGTCACATGCCTAGTCAGCAAAACTAACGTGTTAGTGTTCAACTAACAACGGGTCGAATGAATTCCAATACCATGATAATTCAGATTATTGTAAAGAATTTTCGTAATTGAAATTATTATCGGCCAAAAGGGAATAATTTGGATTATTAAAATCCAGTAAATCATTAAAAAGCCACGTAGGATGCTACGTCAAATGCGTAGTCAGCAAAAACCAATGGTGTTAGTGTTCAACTAACGGCGCTCCAATGAATTCCAACACCATGATAATTCGAATTATTGTAGAGAATTATCGTAATTGGGATTATTGTCAGCCTAAAGGGAATAACTTGGATTATTAAAATCCATTAAACCATAAATAAATAAAGTAAAACATGAATCAACATTTTAAAACTAAGTTTTAAATTGGATTTAAACTTATGATACGATAGAAGAATACATGAATCTCCCGTACAACTTGGAGGAGAAGTTTCACAATCAATGTTTCTTCGGTTACGTATTTGCCTTTTCATTTCGATATCTTGATTTCGCTTACATTAATCTTGCCTTTAATTATTTCTGCTAGTTATTTTGGTCGTTATTCAGTTTATTGCAATAAGTTCACATCATTATGTATGTGGAAAAAGGTATATCCTCTCATCAAAAGAAAAATTGACGACTAACCTCCTTAAACTTCTGTTGACCATTGGTTGACTTGCAGTTTACTTCATCATGTGGCTAGGAATCATCAATTTGGAGGGTATGAAAACACTATATATGTCCATATATGAACCGCTAAACTGTTTAATTTAAGCCAATAAAGCACTCTTTGCGACGTTCTTAGTAAGAACTGAAGTACAGTAGGCATGTTAATTAATAATACTGACATACATGATAACAAAACGAATCTTGGATTGAAAAATTAATTGATCAAACTAATCAGAAACTAACTAAAGATTCTTAATAAAAGCTTTTAGAACATAATATGTAAGAGGAGTAAAACAATCGTTACCTCATCGATCAGCACAATATTTGCAGCTAAATGGGAACAGTATTGAAACATGCAGGCTTAAATTAATCGTCATTTTCCAATATATTCCTGCTAAATATGTAGTTTATAAATGGAATATCGTTAGCACCAACTAACTTAATTCTGTCGGATCTGATGATATTTATTCAATGTGATTAATCCTCTAGTTTAAAATTTTTTGGAATCTAAACGGTGTACTATTTTGACTGGAATTTAGAGCTAAGAGAACGTACGGTTTTATCTTTCTCTCATTGACTGATGATTATAGAAGGAAAAAAAAAGTATTCAAAGTGCCATCTTTAAAGTTGACAGATATTTATCTCGATTGAAATATCTATGTCCATCTGAATCTGTATAATATATAGTTTAATAATAAAGATCCTCTTACCTGTAGACTCAAAAAAACATTGATTAGTGTTTAAGAAAGAAAAAATATATATAATAAAAGAATTGTTTCTGAGTATGATAGAGTTGGATAATGTGAATCCGAATTAAACAGAAAATCAAACGGTATTCGAATCCGAAAAAAAAAACCGAATTTCTTATTCAGATTTCGGATATGATTTGAACCCGAACCGAATAAGAAATATTGGATTTCGGATTCAGATGCCTTAAAAATTTTATTTGGGTTATTCGGATATCCGAATTATTTAGTTTAAATATAATTTTTTATATTTTAATACATATGTTTTAAGTTTTATTATTTTATTTGGTTATTTGGGTTACTTGAATATGAACTTTTATTTTGAGGACATGTTGAAAATTATGTTTTTTTATTAATTTGTTTGTTAGGATTGATAATATAGAGCGAATCATTTATTCGGATTGAGTTCGGGTTATTCGGATCGGACGATATCCGTTCTGATTTAGATTCGGATCGGATCGGATCGGATTAGATGCATGTCTTATTCGGACTGAATCGGATTCGGATTAAAGAAAAAAGTCAAAACAGAATAATCCGAAAAGCCCAAAATACGATCCGATGAACTCGCCTAGATGTAATAGGTTAAACAAAATTTAACAAAATTTTTAAAAAACATATGATATTAAATAATTAAATAATAGAGATGGAGAATCCATAGTGAATGCTCTAATATGAACATATTATCACCATAACAGAAGGGCTGTTTGTGATCGTTAAAACTGTCATAAATTATTTGTCGCTAAGTATCTGGTGGTAAAAATAAACTTGCCCCGGATCTTAGGGAGGATATTTTAATTTTGTCGCTAAATATCTAGGTTTAGATGACTCTTGACTAAGCTAATCTTCTTTATCGAGTCTGTCTCCGATAATGTTTGTTGATCAATTGAATAAAATATTAATTTACCGAACATAACTTAAACAACTTATGCTATATAAGTTTAGTCATGGGTTGCGAGATTTTTGAAAAGTCTTGAATAAAACATCGATTATTCAATCCAAACTCAACAACCTATTTGTTAAATATGTGAAAAAAAGGTTTAAATATTTGGCATATATCGTGAATTTTATGACTGGTTTGAGAATATACAGTTCATGCTGTTAATTTTGTTTCAAACCGTATAATTTTATGACGAAGGGTTTGGACTGTCGTCGGATTGAATTCGGGTTATTCGGATCGGACAATATCCGATCCGATTTAGATTTGGATCGGATCTAATCGGATTAGATGCATGTCTTATTCGGACCGAATCAGATTCGAATTAGAGAAATAAGGGTCAAAACAGAATAATCCGAAAACCCAAAAATATGATCCGATGAACACACCTAGATGTCATGTAATAGGTTAAATAAAATTTAACAAAAATTTTAAAAAACATATAATATTTAATAATTAAATAATTGAGATGGATAATTCATAGTGAATGGTCTAATATGAACATATTATCATCATAACAGAAGGGCTGTTTGTGATCATTAAAACCGTCGTAAATGATTTGTCGCTAAGTATCTGGTGTTAAAAATAAACTTGCCCCGGATCTTAGCGACAATATTTTTGTCGCTAAATATCTAGGTTTAGATGACTCTTGACTAATCTTCTTTATCGAGTCTGTCTCCGATGATGTTTGTTGATCAATTAAATAAAATATTAATTTACCGAACATAACTTATACCATATGAGTTTAGTCATGGGTTGCGAGATTTTTGAAAAGTCTTGAATAAAACGTGATTATTTTTATTTAATCCAAAGTCAACAACCTACTCGTTAAATTTGAGAAAAAAAGGTTTAAATATTTGGCATATCTCGCGAATTTTACGACTACTTTGAGAATATACAGTTCATGCCGTTAATTTTGTTTCAAACCGTATAATTTTATGACGGAGGGTTTGGGCTTTCGTCGCAAAGTTTAGTAGATATAAAATCTGAAAACATCTTTAGTTCACATAATTTCATATTACATTAGATTTTTTAATATGAGCTTTACCTATTATTATTAGGCTATGTGTAGTAGAAGTGATATGCGTGTGAAAAAGCCCTGATCATAGCACCCCCACACCGTCTCTCAATGCGTTATGAGTTAACTTTCTAGTTGCCTCATTATGGCCATAACGCCTGATTTTGATTCAAATTTAAACTTTTATCCCATTGAAAAACGGTCAAGTTTGAGTTTATTTATTTCTTTTTCTCCTCTATAAACCCACAATTTTTTTTTTTTAATATTTTACGCACACAAACTCAATATGTATTCTACTTCTCTCTAAATCATTTAAACTTAATTTCTATCAACAATGTCCCCATGGTGTGGTGAAGAGGAGGACGAGGACGAGGACGGAGACGAGTTACTTATTTGTATGTTAGATGTTAAGGAGGAGATGAGGGTGCTTGATCCCAATAGTCCCGAGATGATGCTTACAATGATCGCGTAAAAGAATTATATGACGATAAACACTTAATTAAAGAATTAATATATGACGAAGATGGGGTTCCACGATGATCCCATTTCACTATTAGATGAGCTAAAAGCGTAATGGTCAAGATTAGTCCTGATTCCTCTAAGGTTTAACGTTATATACAAAAGACGTATGAATTTGTTGGGAGATCCAAAGTACAAGCATGATGAACGTGTTATTAAAGAATATGTTATCGAAAATGAACGATTATATGGAAGACCGTTTAGTAAGTTACACATTTGAAAGCTTTTAATGAAATATATTATGATTGGTTCTTATTTTTTTTATGATTGTCTTTTTAATCAAATTATGTATTTTACTTTTATTTAATAAAATTATGTAAATTTATTTATTTATTTAAATAAAAACAATGATTTTGTAATGGTTGAGGATGAGTTTATGAGTACACATCTCAATGTTATAAAGTCACATGCTCACTAAACCGCTATATGAGAGTCCATGCAAATGGTTTATAACTACACAAAACCTTATATAGTTCGATATGTCATAACATCATAATATAGTGCAGACCTCTGATTTATTTATTTTATAAGTATACCCTTTATGTAGTTTCAGTATTACATATATAAAATATATATATTGCAGTAAATAAGATATAAATAAATTACACCTTAACTTTGTAACTAAAATAAAAAATAGGGTAGGCTATTCATATCTTTCATTTTATTTGTCGCACGTTATCAATTAAAAATCTATGATATAAACGTGTCATATCCCCCTTCACATTTTAAAAACAAACGTAAAAACAATTTAGCAAACAAAAGATTAAAATTGTACTTTTCAAATAAAATATATAAAATTAAAAATAATGATTTACAAAAAACTTAAATAAAATGCAAAAACACTCTAGTTTTGATACCCACACCTTCCCAAAATTATATTACCACAATTAGAAACTCTTTTAATCATCTTTGGAACTTCTTCTCCACTCCATTTCCTCTAGCATTTAAATTTGCTATCGCGCTCTCTTCTTTTCTTCTCTCAGCTACTACGTGCACACTATAGTGTGACCATTGTTTATACCCTCAATCACTCTTTGAGTAATTGATTTGACTCCTCTCTTGATTTTTTTTTCTGGTGAGCTTCAATATTGTCGTATGAGATTCCAAAACTTAAATCTAAAAACTTGTTCATGGATCCAATGTGAAACATACATGAAAATTTAACATGAACCCGTTTATACTGATAAACAATGATAATCAAAGTTGCTAAAGAAAGATAATCTTGTATTGGTTTTGTGTGTCTTACAATGAACAATTACAAGAAATTTATAGTAAACCACAATGGCAAAACAAGGAAGATAACAACTGTAATGAGCTGTACAAAGGCTGTAAATTTGTTGTCTTGACCCTAAATATGGAAGGGGAAATTATGTAGGAGCTGACCCCTGTGATTACCAATCTCAATTGTTTCTTTTTTCTAACACTCCCCCTCAAGTTGAATAGTGGGGTCTCCAATATTCAACTTGACTAGACATTTATCGAAGATTCTTTCGTTGACTGCTTTGGTGAGTATGTCTGCAAGTTGATCCTCTGATCGAACAAATGGTAGTTCAATAATTTTTGCTTCTAGCTTCTCTTTGATAAAATGTCGATCAACTTCCACATGTTTGGTACGATCGTGTTGAACCGGATTTTCGGAGATCTGAATTGATGCTTTGTTGTCGCACATAATCCTGCAGGTTTTGATTGGAGGAAAACCAATTTCCTTTAAGAGTTTTCGTATCCATAGCATTTCTGCAAGACTTCGTGCTATCCCTCTGAATTCTGCCTCTGCACTAGACAGGGCAACAACCTTTTGCTTCTTACTTCGCCATGTAACAAGATTTCCACCTACGAGAGTGAAGTACCCTGATGTTGATCTTCGGTTTCCCTTATCTCCTGCCCAGTCGGCATCAGTATAAGCTTGGATCTCTAGGTGTTGGTTTGGTTTGAAGAGAACCCCATGCCCAACGGTTCCTTTGAGATATCTAATGATCCTCCACACGGCCTCCATATGTGTTGTTTGGGGCTGGTGCATGAATTGACTGACAACTCCGACTGCATAGGCTATATCGGGTCTAGTATGTGAAAGATAGATTAGTTTTCCAACAAGCTTCTGGTATCTTCCTTTGTCGACTCGCGTTTGCTCCTTCTATCATGTGGAGTTATCCCTTAGTCTTGTGATCTCTTCATTGTCGTCCCCTGTGATAATCATATCATCAACATAGATGATTAGGCAGGTTACTAGTTTACCTCTCCGTTTGAGAAAGAGGGTGTGATCAGAGTTGCTTTGTCGGAATCCGTATTTCTTCATTGCTAAGGTGAAACGTCCAAACCATGCCCGAGGGGACTGTTTGAGACCATAGAGGGATTTCTTTAGCCCGCACACTTCCTTTGCTTTAAATTCTTCTGTAAATCCGGGTGGAGCTTCCATGTATACTTCTTCTTTTAACTCTCCATGTAAAAAGGCATTTGTCACGTCGAACTGATGGAGTGGCCAGTTTTTATTAGCTGCAACAGAGAACAGAACTCTAATTGTGTCGATTTTAGCAACCGGAGAGAAGGTCTCTGAATAGTCGATCCCATATGTTTGGGTGTATCCTTTTGCAACTAATCGTGCTTTATACCTCTCGATGGTTCCATCTGGTTTATGCTTGGTTGAAAAAACCCATCTACATCCGACAGATTTCTTTCCTGGAGGGAGAATACACCTTTCCCACGTATCGTTTTTTATAAGAGCGCTCATTTCTAAATTCATCGCACTCCTCCAGTTTTGAGACTTCAGGGCTTCTTCAACACGGTCTGGAATTTGTTCTGCATATAATGCTGTCTCAAAGGCTTTTGCATCTTTTGTTAGATTTCTTTTGGCAAGGTTAGCCATTGGAAACCTAGAGCCTTTGGACTGTCGTTCTGGTGTATACCGTTTTGGAGGAACACCACGGTTGCATCTTGGTGGTAGGGTGTACTTCTCGGTAGTGTCTTCTTGTGCCAGGTTCTCTTGTGATTCGACTGTCTCTGTGGCTATTTCACTAAAAAACTCATGAGCTTCATTAGTTTGATCATATTCATGGGTTTGAGAAGTACTAACCTCAGAAGTACTAACCTCGGATATCGGATCAGGAGGAGTTGGTTCTGTGGCACTGGTAGATGTGGATTGTTGTGGACTTGGTGACTCATTTTGGATACCGTGACTCGTCTTTCCTTCAGATGATATGTTCGTAAGCCAACCCAGGGTGTCATTTATCTCAGTCTCCCCCTCACCGCTGTGTTGGGCTTTGTAAAAGAATTCAATTTCAAGGAAGTCACAATTCATGGTAGTGTATATGTGACGCTTTCGGGGACTGTAGCATCGATATCCTTTTTGGTTAACTCCATACCCAACAAACACGCATTTTTCAGCACACGGTTCAAGTTTGGTTCTATCGGTTTTGGGAATGTGGACAAACACGGAGCACCCGAATATTCGAGGTTCGAGTGTAAGGATTGGAGGAACTTTGGTGAATTCGGCAAGGGTTTGTAATGGGGTTTTAAGGTTAAGAGCTTTGGTTGGTAACCTATTTATAAGGTAGGTAGCGGTTGCAAGGGCTTCAGGCCAAAAAAACTTAGGGGCTTGAGATTCGATCAAGAGAGCACGAGTTATTTCTAGGAGGATACGGTTCTTTCGCTCTACGGTACCATTTTGTTCAGGGGTGTATGGGCATGAGGTCTGGTGTATTATGCCTTTTGTTTCACAAAATTGTTTCATTTTGGCATTAACAAATTCTCCCCCGTTGTCGGATCTTAGGGTTTGGATAATTTTTTGAAATTGTGTTTGAATCATTGTATAAAATGTGGTGAATTTATCTACAACTTCAGATTTGTGTTTTAAGAAATAGATCCATGTCATACGGGGGCAGTCATCAACAAATAACAGAAAAAAACGAAATTGTTGCCCCCCCACGACTTCTGCAGGTCCCCACACATCCGAGTGAATTAATGAAAAAGGAGTGTCAACACGAGTGTTGTTTAGTTTAAAAGATTGTCTATGGCTTTTAGCCAACACACAAATATCACAATCTAATACTTTATTTGATGGAAAAATTTTTGGAAATAATAAATGCAGGTAACCGATAGAGGGGTGCCCTAATCGTCTGTGCCAGAGCCAGGCTTCTCTGTTTGTAGTCCCATGGGCAAGCATAGAAGTACCTTCCTGAGTCACTTCGTCCACATAATACAAACCATCACGCTCAGTGCCACGCCCAATTATCGCCCCCGTCCGGATATCCTGTAAGACACAAAAATTTGGGTGCATTAAGACACTACAATTTAATTCCTTTGTTACATGACTTATAGACAACAATTTATGAGATAAGGAGGGGACGTGAAGACAATTTGAGAGTTTTAGTGTCGGTGTTATTGTAACACTTCCTCCGCCTCTTACAACCATTATTCCTCCATTTGCCGTTTGAATTTGCCTCTTTTGTGGTTTGGATGCAAAGACAATATCTGATTGGTCAAACGTCATTGTATCGGTTGCCCCGCAATCAAATATCCACAAATTTTGGTGTTTTTTATCTAAGTTTTTTACCATATTAGCAAGACCCACATTAGTGCACCTAGATGTATTTCTACAATTTGTTTTAAAAATTTCGGAACAATCTCTAGGAACAATTGAGGGGCTTTTTGGTAAACTTGAAGATATTTTGCACTTACAAAAGTTAGGGTTTGAGGTAGAATCCTCAAACCGATTACCTTCTTTTCTTAGCGCCGCTGGTATCTCTTTCCCCATGGACTCATCAGTTGGTTCTCCTCTTTCATCATGTGCCGCTGAAAAATAACCAAATCCATAACAACATGTTCCATTTTCATTACCTGTTGAGTTCTTGGAGTTAGATGCCGCCGCTAAGCCACCAAATCCGCCATGGTTTTCGGTTTTCTGGTGATATCCGCCGCCGTGATTGGTAGCCTCGGAGTTGCCCCCGGTGCCGGTTCCTTCTTTCCCCCTTTTGTGACCGTCATTCCACCACTCCGGGTATCCAACGATTTTGAAGCACTGCTCTTTGGTATGTTTTGTCATCCCGCAATGAGTGCACTTGAGCTTCGATTTATCCGGCCGGAATGACGTCCCTTTTGGGTCTGACCGCCGTCCCCTCGAGACGAGCCCGAGACCATCTGACTCATTTGGTCCGTTGGCGATGAGTCCAGCCGCTATCCCATGTGCTTGAGGATCGGTTGGAACAGTCCCAAGAATATTTTGATGGGCTGCTTCCTTCCTCACAGCCGCATATGCTCCTTCTTTTCCACTGCTGTACGTGATTTCCAGAGTATCCCATAGCGATTTTGCTGTGGGAAATTCAGTAAGATTGCAGGCGATGGTTGGTTCTATATTTTGTATCAACCATGAAAAAACAACAAGATCATCTTGTTCCCATTGGTTGTACTCTTCGCTTCCTGTTCCTGGGGGCTGTTCTGTTAAGTGATTCAAGAGGGCTTTGGATTTTCCGCCTATTGCGACACGAATCATTCGTGTCCGTAGGACGTAATTCTGTCCGGTGAGTTTAAGATTTATTTGTAGTGTATCGGAAAGTTTCGGGTTTTGAGGTTGTTGGTTCAAACCACCTTTAAGGAGGTTTGAAATCTGGATGGCTAGGTCAGAATTCTGGATGCCGTCGTCAGACATGGTGACCAGAATTCAGACCCACGTGGCTAAGGTATATGATGAGCACTTTGTCAAGAGGCCTGCTCTGATACCATGATAAACAATGATAATCAGAGTTGCTAAAGAAAGATAATCTTGTATTGGTTTTGTGTGTCTTACAATGAACAATTACAAGACATTTATAGTAAACCACAATGGCAAAACAAGGAAGATAACAACTGTAATGAGCTGTACAAAGGCTGTAAATTTGATGTCTTGACCCTAAATATGGAAGGGGAAATTATGTAGGAGCTGATCCCTGTGATTACCAATCTCAATTGTTTCTTTTTTCTAACATATACAAACACACATACGCAGATAAATACACATACACATAAATAACATTAGGTTGTGGTAATTTCATTTTTTATTTAAAATGGGTAGGAAGTAATCACACGCTGACAAGTAGACAAAACACATAACATGCTACATAAAAAAACATGCTGATGCATTGTGTACTTTTTGTACGGTGTATTGACGTGTTATTTTTTTTATACAGTGTGTTAGTTTGTTTTTATTCACGTGTTTGTGTTTATGCATAGTTGCTTACCCTTAAAATTAATGATTAATTTTGGAGAAATTAGAAAGAATTTAAAGATTTTGTAGAAAACTTATTGAATGTGTGTATAACTCCTTATTAAGAGGTCTTGGGTTCAAATCTCACTTGTAACAAAAGAATAAAAAAAATAAGGGTTACAAGTTGGGCCAGAAGGTTTTCTCACCAGTAGTGAGTTTCCTCTTGATGGAGATTAAAGATGATCGGATGGATGGTGTAATGTCTCCGTTAGTGATAAAAATTTGCCTTTAAAAAAAGTATCTTTATGCACAAGCACCAATGCATGACTATGTTGCTAACGATGTATGAATCTAAAGAGTCACATAAGAAGCGTGCAATATCATACGATTAATGAGTTTAAAGGTTCTTTTTTTACATGCATATATATTTTTTTGAACAACATGCAGCTTTATTAAAAACTACACCACACCACACTACCTCTATCAAGGAGAGCTTTATTAAAAACAACAACACACCACACCATCTCTAGCAAGGAGCTAGAGATGGCACAACCAAGAAAACAACCAATTACACCATACAATATTAGTCCAATCTATCACTTTTTTACACTTATTGCCGAATCAAATGCTACTTCAAGTTTTTATCTCTTTGATCACCTTGCTCAACGACGACTCCTTTCCTCTAAATACCTTCTCATTCCTCTCCTTCCCAACATGTCATTAAAACTATACCGTGCACTAATTCCTTTTTCTTCTTCTCCACCCTTTTGTCCTTGTACCAACATAACACATCATCCAAGGAGAACCGCAAATATGTTTGGTATCTTGAACCACCCCGCCACCCATTGCCACACAACAGTGGCGAACATGTAACCAGTGAAAATGTGAATCACCGTTTCCATCCCCTCATGGCACAACCGACAAACACCCAAGGTCGTATAATCGTATTAATATTCCTTTTTAGAAGCGAATCCATAGTGGCAATTCTATCACGTTTAGCCCTCCAAGCAAAAATGTTTACTTTTTTAGAAGCGAATCCATAGTGGCTAAGTGTTTAACATGTTCAAGGGTCAAGATTGAATACCAAAAGCCTTCTGGTTTACTACAACAACCAAAGATCCCAGAATGGAAATGGGAGGACATCTCCATGGATTTTGTGACGGGATTACCTCATCGATCAAACCAACCGGAAGCGATTTGGGTTGTCATCGATCGACTAACCAAATCGGCACATTTCATTCCGATGAAGGAAAGTGATAATATGGATAAATTGACAAAGCTGTACATCGACAAAATTGTGAAGCTTCACGGTGTGCCTAAGACTATCATTTCAGATCGAGATCCTCGATTTACTTCCCGGCTATGGCAATCAATGCAGGAAGCATTGGGAACCCGATTAGACATGAGTACAGCTTATCACCCGCAGACTGATGGTCAGACGGAACGAACGATTCAAACCTTAGAAGATATGCTCCGAGCTTGTGTTCTGGATTTTGGAAAAGATTGGGAGACTCACCTTCCACTGGTGGAGTTCTCTTACAACAATAGTTATCATTCAAGTATAGGTGCTGCACCTTTTGAAGCACTCTATGGCAGAAAATGTAGATCGCCCGTGTGTTGGGCTGAAACGGGTGAGAAAGGACTCACTGGACCGGAAGTTATCCACGATATGACCGAACGGATTATTCAGATTAGGCAACGGCTAGCTGCAGCACGTGATCGACAAAAGAGTTATGCCGACAAACGCCGAAAACCTCTAAAGTTCGAGGTGGGTGACAAAGTATTGTTGAAGGTATCTCCTTGGAAGGGAGTGATACGCTTCGGGAAGCGTGGAAAGTTAAATCCTCGCTACATCGGTCCGTTTGAAATTATTGGGGAAGTAGGCCCGGTGGCCTATCGATTGCAACTCCCTGCTGAACTCGATGGAGTTCACAACGTGTTTCACGTTTCCAACCTAAAGAAATGTCTGGCTGAAGACATCGAAATAATTCCCTTGGAGGAATTGGAAATCGACGAACATCTGAGATTTATTGAGCAACCAGTAGAAATCATGGGACGCGAGGAGAAAGCCCTCAAACGTAGCAAGATTCCGATCGTCAAGGTGCGATGGAACTCAAGACGTGGACCTGAATATACTTGGGAACGTGAGGATCAGATGAAGAAAAAGTATCCTCACCTGTTCGAGCAAACGTCCACGGAAACTCATGGTATGATTTAATTTTGGGGACCAAAATTCCTTAACGGGAGGAGGATGTGACAACCCTAAAACTTTTTGCTTTCTTTCCCCAGCGACGATAGCAACGACGGCAGCTGATGCTGCGAACGCTACGACACAAGAATAATTTTCGGGACGAAAATTCCAATTTCAGGGGAATGATGTGACACCCGAGAATTTCAAGGTTAACTTCCGTTAGACAAACCCGTTAGTTACGTTATAAGTAGCTAATGCATAACTAGGCCGAATACGTCCACGACCTTTGGTTGATCACCGAACCCGTCCATATGTGTTATGTGTTCATCATTGATTATCTTTATGTGCAATGTGATTTAAATACATGACTTATTATTGTGTATAGCATGATAAATTGTAAATACTTGATTATGTGAAAATTGCCTAAATTTGGTAGTCAGCGAAACTACCGAGCGAAACTACAGATTCGCCCGGTAGCAAGCTAGACTGATCATTGTACCCGAGATCAGAGCCAGTTTCGCCAGCCAGCGAAACTGCTAGCGAAACTAGCCTCTGATATAAATAAACTTAATGAACCCTAGTAGCCTCATTTGCCTCATTTCACACTAAACACACACCACTTCTTCACCTGCTGCTCTCTCGAGATTTCTGGCCATCTAAGGAGATCATCAGGAGAATCATCATCTCATCTCACTCATTCGATCCTTGATCAAACCGTGAGTCTCGAAAACCATTTACATGCACCTTTATGTGTTTTCTTTAAAAAGCATGATCAAACCTTCATGAAAACTTGTATACTTCTGAGGTAATGCTTAGGAATGCTAGATCTGTGATAAAGTCTCCAACTTTGCGTATGAAATCCAACCATGATAGAGATTTATGCCATTTTAGTCATTTTAGGGTTTTATATGTGTTCTTGGTGATTTGATGACAAAATGCATGTTAAACGTGTTAAAGTTGCTTGATTTATGTTAGTAAATGCCCATGGATGCTAAATAATGAATTGCATGTATGATCAGAAGCTGTTAGGTTGATTTTTAGGCAAATCCGTATGTTTTTCACGACCAGCGAAACTGTTGTTCTCTGGGCGAAACTAAGTAGCGAAATTATACCTCCTTCCAGCGACACTGACCAGCGAAACTATAGTGTCGCCGGGAACCTGACCAGACCAGCTCGAGCGAAACTATCGAGCCAAATACCTGAACGAAAGTTCAAACCAGTTTCCCTGCGAAACTAGGCTAGCGAAACTGCGTCAGCAGTTTCGGGCGAAACTAGCCTAGCGAAACTGTGTTACCGGGCATTGCCTAGCGAAAGTGCTGCCCGTGCACCTAGCGAAACTATGCTAGCGAAACTAAGACCTGACCTAAAAACCAAACTTATGAAATTTGCTTAAGTGTTATGCCATGACTTGCATGATCTTGCCATGATGAAATATGTTTGATATCTGATTCATATGAACCCTTGTTTATGATCAACCATTGGTGTCGTGTGTCGGTATGTCGAGTCATAGTTGCAACGTGCTATGTTATGGGCCATAGTGACGTTAAGTAAAGATTAGACACGAAACTAATACTTAAGACCTAAACGTGTTCTAGGTCCTCGTTAAACAACATACTTGGATACTTAGCAAGTGTAGCAGTGCAACCCAAGGTGAGTGTCACTAACCCGCTTACCGTGAGTCCGATGGGCCACACAGAATAACTTAACGAAAACAATGCTGACAAACTCGAGAGTGCTAGGCACCTCACTGATAAACTTGAGAACTCGGGATGCTCGGCACCCACTTGATGAACTGAAGTGTTTTATGGGAACACTTGCGAACTCTGAACGAACTGTTTTTCTGAAACAAAACTGAAAACGTTTTAATATGGCTAGTGTAGGTTAAAGTCTAAACCATATGATATCACATGTTTTCTAAGGATGCCTAATAACTTAAAAGTCCTCAACTTAATTGTGCCATTAATTTGTGAAAGCGAGGGGATGTTGGGTAGATCTACTGGAGTTTGACAAACTCCGCCCCGTGGCACGGGGAGTGCACGGAGGAACAATATCAGCCTATTTGACCGTGGTCCCGAGAGGACACGGGGGAGGCAGAAACCGCGATGACTTGGTCCGCACCGTACGGGATGGCTCGGCCCCCACAAAATAAGTCAGCTTTGGTACAAACTTCCTTAGAGCATGGAACAACGGATTAGCTACCCGCGATATCGGTTGAGTCCTTTAACTTTACGGAACTAGTACATACCCGATGACGTGGTCACGGACAAACCATTTATAAACTGAGAATTAAATACGAGCATTGCTTTTCACAAATAAATATTTTGTAAGTACATCTTGATATGAATTATGATTATGAGACCGGGCCAATGCATGACAAGCCCACTGTGAACTCACCAACCGTTAGGTTGACACTTGCGTGGTTTAAACTTTTGCAGATCGCTAAGGAGTATCCGGAGCGGGTTGGCATGGCATGTGAAGACCTTTATTCTAATTGAACTCTTTTGGGAATTTAAAACAACATTTATGTAAAGCACGTGGTTAGTGCTAAAGACAATTAATTTTCCGCTGCGTATGTAATTAAAGACTTTTGATTTCTATCTTGTGTTTGAACTAACCCTGATTCGTTTAAGTATTTGTAACTATGGTTGTGGATCCTGGTCTAGTCGCGCCCCTTAACGGTATAAACTCCGTTAGTGGTATTTTGGGGGTGTGACAGATTGGTATCAGAGCCATAGGTTGCAGAGAACTGGAATCATTTTTGAAAACGATTTGGAAACTGCAACTTGAAAACCTTGGTTACAAAACAAACAAACAAATTCCCAAAGACAAAATTTTTACGTGCCAACCTGGGATACTCGCTCTGCTGTGTAAGTAAAAGCTTAGTACGTACAGATATATGTATATATATATATATATAAGTATATATATAGACCGTGTCTAAGTAGTCTAACGGAAAGACCTTAGGAAATTTTCACACGAATACGAAACGCGAACTCGAATACGCACACTACTCTGGGGAAAGCGACAACGAAACGATGCTACACGCTACGTCCTGATTTCTACTACGACGACTACGCCGACGGTGACTTTATGGGAAGCCGACCTTCGACGATAGCATTTGCGACATTCTTCGACGACGCCCCAATTTGCACGAAATTTTTTTTTTCTGGACTAATAGTGGGATAACGGGAACTGGCTAATATACATATTATGGGATATGTATAAAATATAACTGTGACTGAACACTGGCTACTTTAAACTGTTCAGTAAGATGTCTGGAAGAGGAAATGGAAGAGGTGGCATAAACATGACGCCTGCACAGCTGCAAGCGATGATTGCTGAACACGTACAAGCCGCGGTGGCAGCCGTCCAAGCTGCATATGCCGCACAGGGTAACTATTATGCCGGTTGAGGCACAAAGCAATTATATCATGACCTGTTTAATTTTAAAATCCGAACTATTTATGCATCAGGAAACCAACACCACTGCACGTACAAGTCTTTCATGGACTGCAAGCCGATGACGTTTTCCGGCGAAGAAGGGGCTGTAGGACTCCTCCGATGGATTGAGAAGTCCGAGAAGGTCTTCTCCATGTGTAATTGCCCAGCGGAAAGCAAGGTTAAGTTTGCTACTGGTACTTTTGAAGGAGCTGCACTCTCCTGGTGGAACTCCGAGATTCAGATGATTGGGCTAGACGCGGCTAACAACATGCAGTGGGCAGCATTTAAGGATCTGATTATGGAGGAATACTGCCCCCGCGACCAAGTGAAGAAGCTTGAAGGCGAATTTCTGAATTTGAAGATGTCTGGGTCTGAGGTTGAACAGTACACTGCACGATATCACGAGTATGAGGTCTTGTGCCCCTCAATGGTGGACGCTGAATTCAAACGCATCGAGCGTTATCTGGAAGGCCTCGCGCCTCAAATCAAGGGATTGGTGACTGCCAGCAACCCCGCAAACGTGCAGCAAGCCATTCGTTTGGCTCATAAACTCACTGATCAAGAGGTCGAGAAAGGTACACTACCTGCGAAAGCCACCGAGAAGACTGCCCTTAGTGGCAAGAGAAAAGCTGATGATGAAGCTCCTGAGAACTCGATGAATGTTCAGAGTGTGGGTAATAGCACTGGGAGGTCTTTCAACTCCCAAGGTCAAAGCAAGAGATCAGGGAACCACAGTAGCAACTACCGCCAGGGTGGCAATGGTCAGAGCAACTACAGGGGTAACCTGCCCTTGTGCAACAGATGTGGGAAGCATCATGCCGGTGTTTGTAGGAAGAATCAGAACTGTGAAAGGTGTGGCAAGGGAGGCCACGAAGCAAAGGACTGTTGGGCGACCTTGCCCGAGCAACAAAATCGCCCCAGAAGAAACAACAACTATGGGAACAATCGGGGTAATGGAAACAACGGTCAGAACCAGAACAACAACAATGGGGGAGCCCGTGGCTGCTTTGAGTGTGGTGCTCAAGGTCACATCAAGAGAGACTGCCCTCAGCTAAGAAGACAAGGTAATGGCAATCAGGGAAATAACGGTGGGAATGGTAACGGCGGAGGTAATGGTAATGGGAATGGCAATGGTAATGGTGGAAACGGGAATGGTGGAAATGGTAGAGGTCGAGCTTTCGTCATGGGCCAGGGTGAAGCTCGCAATGACGCCAACGTGATCAATGGTAAATTTATTTTGAACGGTTTCTTTGCTACTGTTTTATTTGATTCTGGTGCTGAAAGAAGTTTTATTTCCACTAAATTTGCTAGAATAATTAACGCTAAACCGATTGCCCTAGACGCTAAATATGTGGTAGAACTAGCAAATGGTAAACTTCATGATACGACCCAGATAGTTAAGGATTGTAAGCTAGAACTAGCGGGCCATACATTAGGAATTGATCTTATGCCTTTCCCAATTGGTAGTTTCGACGTTATAGTAGGAATGGACTGGTTATCCGAAAATCGGGCTGAAATTTTATGTAAGGAAAAAGTGGTTCGTATTCCACTCGAAGACGGCAAAGTGTTAACGGTTCAAGGTGAGAAAGGTGGAACAGTCACCGGCATTATTTCCTTCCTTAAAGCTCAGAAATGCCTCCGTAAGGGTCACTTCGCGATTCTGGCAAACGTCACTGACACGACACATCCCGAGCGCAAAATTGATGATTACCCGATAGTTCGCGACTTCCGAGACGTATTTCCTGAAGATCTGCCTGGTTTGCCTCCTTTTCGACAAGTTGAGTTTGGGATTGATTTAGCTCCAGGTGCCGCTCCGATTGCACGCGCTCCGTATCGTTTGGCTGTAAGTGAACTCAACGAACTCTCCTCACAACTGCAAGAACTACTCGACAAGGGATTTATTCGTCCAAGTTCGTCTCCATGGGGAGCTCCGGTGTTATTTGTTAAGAAGAAGGATGGAACATTCCGCATGTGTATTGACTACCGAGAGCTTAACAAAGTTACGATCAAGAATCGGTATCCACTTCCTCGAATCGACGATCTCTTCGATCAACTACAGGGTTCAAGCTACTTTTCAAAGATTGATCTACGGTCTGGATATCACCAACTTCGCGTTCGTGATGAGGATGTACCCAAGACAGCTTTCAGAACTCGGTATGGACACTACGAGTTCCTGGTTATGCCGTTTGGGCTAACCAATGCACCGGCTGTGTTTATGGATTTGATGAATCGAGTGTGCAAGCCGTACCTCGATAAGTTTGTGATAGTCTTCATCGACGATATTCTGATCTACTCCAGGTCAAAAGAAGAACACGAGGAGCATCTGCGACTTATATTGGAATTGCTCCGCAAGGAACAGCTTTATGCTAAGTTTTCGAAATGTGACTTTTGGATCCGCGAAGTCCAGTTTCTTGGACACATCGTTAATGAGGAAGGAATTCATGTCGATCCAGCCAAAGTGGAAGCAATAAAGAACTGGTCTACCCCAAGAGCGCCAACGGAAATCCGACAATTTTTAGGACTTGCCGGATATTATCGAAGGTTTATTAAGGGTTTCTCTCAACTGGCTCAACCCTTAACGGCCTTAACGCACAAAGGAGTGCAATACAGATGGGGTGAAAAGGAAGAGCGCGCATTCCAAACGCTCAAAGATATGTTATGTTCGGCTCCAATTCTTGCGTTACCCGATGGAATAGACGACTTTGTGGTTTACTGCGATGCATCGATTCAAGGACTCGGTTGCGTGTTGATGCAACGAGATAAAGTAATTGCCTACGGGTCCAGGCAACTAAAGGATACTGAAAAGAATTATACAACGCATGATTTGGAAATGGGAGCCGTTGTTCATGCACTTAAGATTTGGAGACATTACCTATATGGAACAAAGTGCACGATATTCACCGATCATAAAAGTCTACAGCACATCTTTGATCAGAAAGACCTCAACATGCGACAACGACAGTGGGTCGAGTTACTAAATGATTATGATTTGGCAATCAAGTATCATCCTGGAAAAGCTAACGTTGTGGCCGATGCCCTGAGCAGAAAAGAATATGAAAAGCCTCGTCGGGTACGAGCGCTTCAACTTACAATACATTCAGGGTTACCGGATCGGATCCGTGACTGCCAACGAGAAGCTTTGAAAGCAGAAAACTTCGCAGCTGAAGCACTACGTGGTGTAGATGGCCATTCTGAAGTTAAGACCGATGGACTCACGTACTATAATGACAGAATCTGGGTTCCGTTGTTTGGAAATCTCCGTGAGCTTGTGATGGACGAGGCTCACAAGTCAAGATATTCGGTGCACCCTGGATCAGATAAAATGTATCAGGACTTGAAGAATCTTTATTGGTGGCCGAATATGAAAGCCGACATTGCTCGATATGTGGCTAAGTGTTTAACATGTTCAAGGGTCAAGATTGAATACCAAAAGCCTTCTGGTTTACTACAACAACCAAAGATCCCAGAATGGAAATGGGAGGACATCTCCATGGATTTTGTGACGGGATTACCTCATCGATCAAACCAACCGGATGCGATTTGGGTTGTCATCGATCGACTAACCAAATCGGCACATTTCATTCCGATGAAGGAAAGTGATAATATGGATAAATTGACAAAGGTGTACATCGACAAAATTGTGAAGCTTCACGGTGTGCCTAAGACTATCATTTCAGATCGAGATCCTCGATTTACTTCCCGGCTATGGCAATCAATGCAGGAAGCATTGGGAACCCGATTAGACATGAGTACAGCTTATCACCCGCAGACTGATGGTCAGACGGAACGAACGATTCAAACCTTAGAAGATATGCTCCGAGCTTGTGTTCTGGATTTTGGAAAAGATTGGGAGACTCACCTTCCACTGGTGGAGTTCTCTTACAACAATAGTTATCATTCAAGTATAGGTGCTGCACCTTTTGAAGCACTCTATGGCAGAAAATGTAGATCGCCCGTGTGTTGGGCTGAAACGGGTGAGAAAGGACTCACTGGACCGGAAGTTATCCACGATATGACCGAACGGATTATTCAGATTAGGCAACGGCTAGCTGCAGCACGTGATCGACAAAAGAGTTATGCCGACAAACGCCGAAAACCTCTAAAGTTCGAGGTGGGTGACAAAGTATTGTTGAAGGTATCTCCTTGGAAGGGAGTGATACGCTTCGGGAAGCGTGGAAAGTTAAATCCTCGCTACATCGGTCCGTTTGAAATTATTGGGGAAGTAGGCCCGGTGGCCTATCGATTGCAACTCCCTGCTGAACTCGATGGAGTTCACAACGTGTTTCACGTTTCCAACCTAAAGAAATGTCTGGCTGAAGACATCGAAATAATTCCCTTGGAGGAATTGGAAATCGACGAACATCTGAGATTTATTGAGCAACCAGTAGAAATCATGGGACGCGAGGAGAAAGCCCTCAAACGTAGCAAGATTCCGATCGTCAAGGTGCGATGGAACTCAAGACGTGGACCTGAATATACTTGGGAACGTGAGGATCAGATGAAGAAAAAGTATCCTCACCTGTTCGAGCAAACGTCCACGGAAACTCATGGTATGATTTAATTTTGGGGACCAAAATTCCTTAACGGGAGGAGGATGTGACAACCCTAAAACTTTTTGCTTTCTTTCCCCAGCGACGATAGCAACGACGGCAGCTGATGCTGCGAACGCTACGACACAAGAATAATTTTCGGGACGAAAATTCCAATTTCAGGGGAATGATGTGACACCCGAGAATTTCAAGGTTAACTTCCGTTAGACAAACCCGTTAGTTACGTTATAAGTAGCTAATGCATAACTAGGCCGAATACGTCCACGACCTTTGGTTGATCACCGAACCCGTCCATATGTGTTATGTGTTCATCATTGATTATCTTTATGTGCAATGTGATTTAAATACATGACTTATTATTGTGTATAGCATGATAAATTGTAAATACTTGATTATGTGAAAATTGCCTAAATTTGGTAGTCAGCGAAACTACCGAGCGAAACTACAGATTCGCCCGGTAGCAAGCTAGACTGATCATTGTACCCGAGATCAGAGCCAGTTTCGCCAGCCAGCGAAACTGCTAGCGAAACTAGCCTCTGATATAAATAAACTTAATGAACCCTAGTAGCCTCATTTGCCTCATTTCACACTAAACACACACCACTTCTTCACCTGCTGCTCTCTCGAGATTTCTGGCCATCTAAGGAGATCATCAGGAGAATCATCATCTCATCTCACTCATTCGATCCTTGATCAAACCGTGAGTCTCGAAAACCATTTACATGCACCTTTATGTGTTTTCTTTAAAAAGCATGATCAAACCTTCATGAAAACTTGTATACTTCTGAGGTAATGCTTAGGAATGCTAGATCTGTGATAAAGTCTCCAACTTTGCGTATGAAATCCAACCATGATAGAGATTTATGCCATTTTAGTCATTTTAGGGTTTTATATGTGTTCTTGGTGATTTGATGACAAAATGCATGTTAAACGTGTTAAAGTTGCTTGATTTATGTTAGTAAATGCCCATGGATGCTAAATAATGAATTGCATGTATGATCAGAAGCTGTTAGGTTGATTTTTAGGCAAATCCGTATGTTTTTCACGACCAGCGAAACTGTTGTTCTCTGGGCGAAACTAAGTAGCGAAATTATACCTCCTTCCAGCGACACTGACCAGCGAAACTATAGTGTCGCCGGGAACCTGACCAGACCAGCTCGAGCGAAACTATCGAGCGAAATACCTGAACGAAAGTTCAAACCAGTTTCCCTGCGAAACTAGGCTAGCGAAACTGCGTCAGCAGTTTCGGGCGAAACTAGCCTAGCGAAACTGTGTTACCGGGCATTGCCTAGCGAAAGTGCTGCCCGTGCACCTAGCGAAACTATGCTAGCGAAACTAAGACCTGACCTAAAAACCAAACTTGTGAAATTTGCTTAAGTGTTATGCCATGACTTGCATGATCTTGCCATGATGAAATATGTTTGATATCTGATTCATATGAACCCTTGTTTATGATCAACCATTGGTGTCGTGTGTCGGTATGTCGAGTCATAGTTGCAACGTGCTATGTTATGGGCCATAGTGACGTTAAGTAAAGATTAGACACGAAACTAATACTTAAGACCTAAACGTGTTCTAGGTCCTCGTTAAACAACATACTTGGATACTTAGCAAGTGTAGCAGTGCAACCCAAGGTGAGTGTCACTAACCCGCTTACCGTGAGTCCGATGGGCCACACAGAATAACTTAACGAAAACAATGCTGACAAACTCGAGAGTGCTAGGCACCTCACTGATAAACTTGAGAACTCGGGATGCTCGGCACCCACTTGATGAACTGAAGTGTTTTATGGGAACACTTGCGAACTCTGAACGAACTGTTTTTCTGAAACAAAACTGAAAACGTTTTAATATGGCTAGTGTAGGTTAAAGTCTAAACCATATGATATCACATGTTTTCTAAGGATGCCTAATAACTTAAAAGTCCTCAACTTAATTGTGCCATTAATTTGTGAAAGCGAGGGGATGTTGGGTAGATCTACTGGAGTTTGACAAACTCCGCCCCGTGGCACGGGGAGTGCACGGAGGAACAATATCAGCCTATTTGACCGTGGTCCCGAGAGGACACGGGGGAGGCAGAAACCGCGATGACTTGGTCCGCACCGTACGGGATGGCTCGGCCCCCACAAAATAAGTCAGCTTTGGTACAAACTTCCTTAGAGCATGGAGCAACGGATTAGCTACCCGCGATATCGGTTGAGTCCTTTAACTTTACGGAACTAGTACATACCCGATGACGTGGTCACGGACAAACCATTTATAAACTGAGAATTAAATACGAGCATTGCTTTTCACAAATAAATATTTTGTAAGTACATCTTGATATGAATTATGATTATGAGACCGGGCCAATGCATGACAAGCCCACTGTGAACTCACCAACCGTTAGGTTGACACTTGCGTGGTTTAAACTTTTGCAGATCGCTAAGGAGTATCCGGAGCGGGTTGGCATGGCATGTGAAGACCTTTATTCTAATTGAACTCTTTTGGGAATTTAAAACAACATTTATGTAAAGCACGTGGTTAGTGCTAAAGACAATTAATTTTCCGCTGCGTATGTAATTAAAGACTTTTGATTTCTATCTTGTGTTTGAACTAACCCTGATTCGTTTAAGTATTTGTAACTATGGTTGTGGATCCTGGTCTAGTCGCGCCCCTTAACGGTATAAACTCCGTTAGTGGTATTTTGGGGGTGTGACATCAAGTATCTCACGTTTTTAACAGAGAATCCTTTGCCTCCATTGCCTTTCCAAATCCATCTCCCATTGACCTCATCTAACCATCTTTGCATCCCACATCCTATCTTTTGAAGGTCTCTATCCACGAAACCATTTGTTTCTATATCCCCGCATGCCTCAGTTCTTAAAGGAAAAAAAAGCCACCCGACCCTCCATGGAATGAATCCCATGCACCACTCGACATCATAATCGGTTTTTCTCTGTCTTATACCTCCACAACCACTTATACAACAAGCTAGTATTCAGTGGCGGATCTAGACTAAAAGTTCAGGGGTAACATTAATTCAGCGGAATAATCATTTCAAGGGTAACGAAATACCTAAAACGTTAAAAAATAAAAAATTTCTCACTACGTGGTCCGAATGTCCCACTACGCGGTTCAAGTTCAGAGGTAGCGGGCGTTACCCCTCCCACATAGCTACATCCGCCACTACTAGTATTGGTGTCCGAAAGCGAACTCAGCCCCAAACCCCCCGGCCCTCACTTTTAGGCTTACAAACATCCTCCCACTTGACCCAATGAATTTTATTTTTCTCTTCAACCTCTCCCCACAAGAAGTTGAATCTAATTCTCTCCGGCCAACACCTTCATCTCACATTTGGGAGCCTTGAAGAGGAAAAATAATAGGAAGCAGGAAGGTTGTCGATCACACTTTTAACAAGTACCAATCGACCCTCCATAGATAAATGTTTGGTTTTCCAGCGGTTCACAATATCTTGTCAAGTAGACCTCCTATTCCTACGAGCCCCCCCCCTCCCCTGCCGTAATAGATAAATGCATATATTATTCATGGTATCAATGCGTGTTGATTATTTTTTTAATGATAAATTTAAATCACTGACAAATAATAATAATAATTAATTATAATTAATTATATTCTCAATGCATATTAATTATTATTGTTGGAGAATAATAACTAACAATTAATCTTGGTTTAGTTGTATTATTTAAATACAAAACTTACATAGGTTGGTTTAAGAACATGGGTGATATTATTTCGGTTGAACTCATTTAAATAAATCATTAATTCTAATAGTGTTTTGTCCATTAAGAATGGATTATATAGCCTTATAGGAACCTATAAAAATTAGTTTTTTAAGGCATTATTAATAAAGGATTTCGGCTTACATAAAAGGGAGATTCATTCTGGACGGTCCTTTGATGCTCAACGAGACGGTTGTTTGGCTCAAAAAAACCAAACAAAACCAAACGTAATGCGATGATCTTCAAGGTTGATTTCGTAAAAGCTTTCGATAGTCTTAACTGGGATTTTTTAGACTCCATCTTGAAGAAAATGAATTTCCATCTGAAGAGGAGGGCATGGATTAAAGCTTGCTTATCTTCTGCCAGATCCTCCATTATTATTAATGGCCGCCCCACCAAAGAATTCTCGATTGAAAGCCGTGTTCGTCAAGACGATCCACTTTCACCTTTCATGTTTATTCTTGCAATGGAAGCACTTCATCTTTCTATCAATCAGGCTTCTTCCTCGGGAATGTTTCTGGGGTTAAACCTACCTGGAAATTCAGTATCTTTATCGCATCTCTTTTATGCTGACGACACGATCTTCTTTGGTCAATGGTCTAGATCAAATGTGTGCACACTTGCCCGGATTCTCAGATGTTTCCACTTGTCTTCCGACCTCCGGGTTAGCTTCGAAAAGTGTAGAATCTTTGGTATCAATGTTGACCAAAACCAAGTCGAGGTCATGGCATCAATTCTCAACTGTAATGTTAGTTCGCTTCCTTTCAAATACCTTGGTGCACCAATTGGTGCCAACATGAGATTGCGAATAAATTAGTTTCCCATCATTCATAAATTCGAATCTAAACTTTCTCAATGGAAAGCAAAGGTTCTGTCCTTTGGGGGCAAAGTTACTCTTTTGAAATCCGTCCTTGGAAGTCTTCCTTTGTACTACATGTCTTTATTCAAAGCCCTGACCATTGTCTTGGAAGAATTAGAATCCATTAGGCGTCAGGTTTTTCAGGGGTGGTTTGCAGCAACAAAACAAAATTAATTGGGTGGCTTGGGATCAAATTCTTTCTCCCAAAGGCAAATGTGGTCTTGGAGTTGGTAGCATTAAAATTGCAGTTGTGGCTCTTCTTTCAAAATGGATATGGCGGCTTAAATCAAAACCCTCATATCTGTGGGCTAAAACTGTTACCGGGTCGAATAACAATGATCAGGATCAGCTAAATAAAGAAGACAAGCCCGGGTTTCGAAATGGTGTAAAACAAAGCTCAACAGAACCTTCGGGTCATAAGAAACCGGGTTAGACCCGCGTAACATCTTGAATAGACCAAGAGAAGAAAATCCGCGTGAATATGTTTGATGGGTCGAATCCATACCAGATCAGTAGTGGTTAAAGTTTGTTATTATAACTTAATCACAATTAGTGCCTAACTTAACTCTAGTTTTCTGTTAGTTGTTAGTTAGTTAGTTGTTAACAATCTGTATATAGTTAGGTATTTGTTTCTGTATGAGTAATGAGAATCGAATTTGTCATCGTCTTTAGCTCATTTCAACATGGTATCAGAGCTCCAGGCTCTCACCGTTTTCTTTTGATTCTCGTTTTTCCGATCAGTTTCCGGCCAATTTTCTGGCATCTTTCTGCTCTTTCATTTTCCATCAATTGACTCCGATCTGTTCTTCAATTGATTTCTCTAATCTTCCGTTTTTGTTTTCTTCCTTTCACCTAATCTTCCGCTTTTCTTTGTTTCGATCATGTCAGGTGGCAATTCGAATCCTGCTTCGAATAACAATTCATCAATCGATGTTTCGAGCCCTCTTTATCTCCATCCTTCCGATCATCCTGGTTTGATCCTTGTATCTCATCAATTCAATGGTACTGGTTTTGGTACCTTGAAACGTTCGTTGAAAATTGCTCTTTCTACAAAGAATAAATGGAGTTTTGTAGATGGATCTTTGGTTACTCCAACTAATCCTGTTGAATTGGAAGCCTAGACAAGGTGTAATCATATGATAATCTCTTGGATTTTGAACACTTTGTCTTCCAATATCAGTCAAAGCTTACTGTATACAGAGACTCCTAAACAGTTATGGGAGGAGATTGATGAAAGGTATGGCCAATCTAATGGTGCACAAATTTATCAATTGCAGAAGAGTTTGTGTCAAATTTCTCAAGGATCTAATGATATAGCAACATATTTCACAAATATCAAACATTTATGGGATGAATTGATGAGTTTGGATACTGTTTCTACTTGCACTTGTAATGCTGCTCAGTTGATTAGAAAGAAAAATGAAAATCAGAAGTTAATGCAGTTTCTTATGGGGCTGAATCCTGTCTATGATACTGTTAGGGGTAATATTTTAATGATGAATCCCCTTCCTTCTATAAATCAGGCTTATGCTTTACTAATTCATGATGAAAAGCAAAGAGAGGTACATTCAATCATTAAATTTTCCTAAAAATGATTCTAAGAAATCTGTGGTGTGCAGTCATTGTAAGAAAGTTGGTCATAGTATTAACAAGTGTTATAGAATCATTGGCTTTCCCAAGGATTTCAAGTTCACCAAGCCAAAGAAATTTGCCAACAGTGCACAAGTAGAAGATTCTGAGACTGTTCAACAATCTCCTTTGAGTGCAGACCAGTTTCAAACATTGCTTCAGATGATTCAGCAACATTCCATTGCTACACCCACTGAAAAAGACGGTTCTACACCTGCTGTTCAACAACCTATCAGTTTTGCCAATTTTGCAGGTATAATGGCCTGCAATTCCCACCTTTGGAATTCTAATTGGATCATTGACACAGGTGCATCAGATCATATGTGTGCTGATACACACTTATTTTCACAACTTTATTCTTTTGTCAATCCTGTTAAAATCATTCTTCCCAATTCCCAAATTCTCAAAGTCACTATCTATGGTTCAATTGTCCTAAATTCTAATCTTACTTTGACAAATGTTCTTTATGTGCCTGAGTTTAAACACAATTTGCTTTCAGTTCCGAAACTGTGCAAAGACACTCAAGGGATTGTGTTTTTCTCTCACACTTCTTGTTTCTTGCAGGGCCCTTCATGAAGAGGCCTTTGGCTCTTGGTAGTAGGGGTGTTCAGAAACCGTAAAAACCGAACCAAACCGGTTAAACCGGACCAAAAAATCGGTTTGGGTTCATAATATGTATAATGGTCCGGTTCACGTTTCCAAAAAATAAAAACCGGCACTTGCGGTCCGGGTTACGGTTTTGGTTTTATTTATGCGGGTTCAACCCGGACCGGTCCGTAATTTTTATATATTATGTATATATTTATATATTATATTTTAATCTTTTAATTTTTTTTTAAAACCTACTGGTGGCGACCTTTTAGTTATTTTAATCTAGATATACTCAATCTGTTCAAAAAAAGATATACGCAATCAAGGAAATCACGCATTCAATTATCTTGTAATACTCCTCCTGGCGTGACCGTCCCTTTAGTTTCTCACCTTCTCTCGATCATTCAGCCGATCCTTTCTCCCTATGCAGCAAGCCAGCAATCATCGAATCATTGTCATCCCCATTCTCTCAAAGTGGCAGAATGTTTGTTATTTTGTAAGATTGTTTTATTATAGAAAGGATGTTTGATTGTTTGTTACTTTGTAGTTTGTAACTTGTAAGTTGGTTTTATTCATCAGGGACCAAACTGGCATATAATCAGCCTAGAACCGGCCCAAAACAGGTCCAAAAATCAGCCCAAAAAAAAGAGTTTGCAACTTGGACGGTTTAAACCGGTAAAACCGTAAACCAAACCGGTTAACCCGGTTTTGCCGATCCAGTCAACCCGGACCAAACCGTTCGGTTTGGTTTGAAAAAATTCTAACCCGTTTGTTACGGTTTAGGTTAAAAAAATCCTAAAACCCGGACCAACCGGACCATGAACAACCCTACTTGATAGATTGATCAATGGGCTATATCTTCTCAATTCTGATCCTGTTTTTAATACTCATCATTCTTGTAATTCTGCAATTTCTAGTTCAATTTGGCATTATAGACTTGGTCATTTGCCTTTGAACAAAATACATTCTATGTTTCCTACTGTGCCAATGAATAAAGATTCTCACTGTACTGTTTGTCCTAGAGCTAAACAGCACTGTTTATCTTTTCCTCACAGTCATATAAAGTCCTCTAGTATTTTTGAAATGATTCATATAGACACTTGGGGTCCTTATAATACTGCTACTTATGATGGCCATAGGTATTTTTTTGACCATAGTGGATGATTATAGTAGTACTACATGGACTCACTTAATGAGCACTAAAAGCAGTGCTTCATCCATTCTCAAAAGTTTCATTTTAATGGTCAAAAACCAGTTCAAAACTACTGTCAAGATTGTTAGATCTGATAATGCTTTTGAATTAGGATCCAGTAAATTTTTGACTGATTTTTTCCAAACCAATGGTATTATACATCAAACTTCCTGTGTTGCTGTTCCACAACAAAATGGTGTTGTGGAAAGGAAGCATAAACATCTTTTAGAAACTTGCAGAGCTCTCTTGTTTCAATCAAATCTTCCCTTATCATTTTGGGGAGATTGCCTTTTGACTGCCACATATTTGATCAATCTTTTTCCCACAGAAATATTAAATCATAAAGCTCCATATGAACTTTTATATGGTAAGGGAAATCTTAGAGACACCCCTTTTTTTTTAAATACACCCACCTAGAGGTCACTCGGAGGTCTTGAGGTCACCTATATGAGGGGTGTCTCTAAGAAAACCTCACCTTAAGCCCAAACGGTCACCTATACGAGGGGTATCTCTAAACTAAATCTCATATAAGGGGTCCTATATCTCACCTCTAGCCCTTTATGTCACCCATAAGGTTTTTTCCATATTTTATTTGTATTATTTATTTATATGTAATAATAATAATAATTATAATAATAATAATAATAATAATAATAATAAGTATTATAATAATAATAATAATTTGTATTATTATTATTATAATAATAATAATTATTATTAATATAACAATAATAATTTTATATGTGTACGTGCAGTATACATGTTTATATACATCTAAAAGTGTAATGTATGCATATATGAACGTATATTAATCTTATTCATATTAATATTGTATGTACATATCTATGTACATATCTGTGTGCATGTAAGTGTGTTGGTATGTGTATGTACATATGCATATAGTACATACAATATATCAACGGAGTTCTTGTATGAAGTTGTATCCACGTGACCATATGTATGTATATATAAACATATATTAAGTCAAAATCTATCATGTAGGTATGTATATATGTGTGTGGTTTGATAACGTATTAGTATGTGTTTGTATGCGTGTGTGTATGCACGTAACGGTGTAATAATACGTAGGAGATGCGATAATATAGGTCACACAGAGACCTTAGAGGGAGCCTGGATGGTAAGATGTGAGCCCTTTAGGTCACTCCGAGACCTTAGCGTCACCTTTAATTTCTCCTTGTAGGTGACCTCTTGGTTGAAAAGGTGAGCTGAATCTCATATAAGCAGTCTCATATCTCACCTCCAGCCCTTTATGTCACCCTGAAGGTTTTTTCATATTTTATTTGTATTATTTATTTATATGTAATAATAATAATAATAATAATAATAATAATAATAATAATAATTAGTGTTATTATAATTATTATTATTATAATAATAACAATTATTATTATTAATATAACAATACTAATTTTATATGTGTACGTGCGGTATGCATATTTATATACATGTAAAAGTGTAATAATGTATGCATATATGAACGCATATTATGTTTATTCATATTGATATTGTATGTACATATGTGTGTGTATGTAAGTGTGTTGGTATGTGTATGTACATAAGCATGTAGTACATATAATATACCAACGGAGTTCGTATATGAGGTTGTATTCACGTGACCATATGTATGTATATATAAACATATATTATGTCAAAATCTATCATGTATGTATGTATGTATATATGTTTGTGGTTTGATAACGTATTAGTATGTGTTTGTATGTGTGTGTATGCACGTAACATTGTAATAATACGTAGGAGATGCGATAATATAGGTCACACAGAGACCTTAGAGGGAGCCTGGATGGTAAGATGTGAGCCCTTTAGGTCACTCCGAGACCTTAGCGTCACCTTTAATTTCTCCTTGTAGGTGACCTCTTGGTTGAAGAGGTGAGCTGAATCTCATATAAGCAGTCTCATATCTCACCTCCAGCCCTTTATGTCACCCTGAAGGTTTTTTCATATTTTATTTGTATTATTTATTTATATGTATTAATAATAATAATAATAATTATTATTATTATTTTTATTATTAATATAACAATAATATTTTTTTATAATAATAAAAATTTGGCTAACACCCCTTTTATAGGTGACTCTTAGGGCATTATGTGAGCTTTTTAAATTTGGAGGTGACTCTTAAACCTCAGAGTCACCTATATAAGGGGTGCCAGCCAAAATTTAAGGTGGTGTCCCTAACAGACCCATATGGTAAACCTCCCACATACTTTCATTTAAGAGCTTTTGGTTGTTTGTGCTATGTGTCTACTCTTAAACATGGCAGAGATAAATTGCAATCTAGAGCTAATCCTGCTATATTTTTGGGTTATCCTTTTGGCAACAAAGGGTACAAAGTTTTTGATCTCATCACCCATAAAATTCTTATTTCCAGAAATATTATCTTTCATGAGACAATATTTCCATCCATTTCTCCTAATTCTCCTTCTACCATTTTTTTCATCTCCTTCTCTTCCATCTGCTTTATTTGATGACATTCCTACCACTACCCATTCTACTCCTATTTCTCCATCTGTTTCTACTCCTGATCCTTCTTTTCATTCTCCTATTTCTTCACAAATGTCCTTTTTCCCTTCTACTGATTCCCCCCATTCCAACTCTCCTATTCCTGTTCCCACTTATCTCAACGACAATCATTGTTCCAATGTTCAAATGTTCATTCTTTTATTCCTGATTCTTCTAATGATGTGTTGCATGCTTGTCAAGCTACATCTGCATACTCTTATCACTCTTTACCTGTTCAATCTCAAGTGTTTTTGGCTTCTGTTCATGTTATTTCTGAACCTACTTCCTACAAAGAGGCTGCTTCTAAGCCTGAATGGCAGGAAGCCATGAACAAAGAATTTGATGCACTCAATCTTACAAACACTTGGGACATTATGGATTTGCCTAAAGGCAAGAAACCCATCAAATGCAAGTGGGTATATAAAATTAAGTACAATACAGATGGCACAATAGAAAGGTGCAAAGCTAGACTGGTTGTCAGGGGTGATACACAGGTTGAAGGGATTGATTTTACTGAAACATTTTCACCTGTCATTAAAATGACTACTATCAGGGCTCTCATTTGTGTAGCCATAAAATTTAAATGGGAAATGCATCAATTGGATGTTAACAATGCATTTCTTCATGGAGACTTAGATGAAGAAATTTACATGCAATTTCCTCCTGGCATGAATGCTGATCATCCTTCCCAAGTGTTGAAATTGAAAAAGTCCCTTTATGGATTGAAACAGGCTTCAAGACAATGGTATGGGAAACTTTCATCTGCTTTAAAATCAAGAGGCTATGTTAGATCTTCAAATGATTATTCATTATTTTCCAAAACCATGGGTTCTTCAGTAGTGCACTGGCTGTTTATGTTGATGATATACTCTTAACAGGTAACAATCCAGATGAAATTCTTGCTCTCAAAACTTTTTTGAATGATACATTCAAAATCAAAGACCTGGGATTCTTAAACTACTTGCTTGGCATTGAGTTGATCAAAGTTTCAGAAGGCCTTATTATGACACAAAGGTCATTTGCTTCTTCTCTTTTGAAAGAGTTTGATGCTCTTTCTTGTTCTCCTGTTTCCTCCCCTTTGCCTCCTTCTCTTTCTTTGAAACCTGATGATGGTACTCCTTTGTTTGATCCTTTGAAGTACAGAAAACTCATAGGTAAAGTCAATTACCTTACTCACACAAGGCCTGATTTGGCTTTTACTGTTCAGTACCTTAGCCAGTTCATGCAACATCCCCATTCTTCTCATATGGATGCTGCTGTTCATACTCTAAGATATGTGAGGGGTTCTATTGATCAAGGTCTTTTCTTTAATTCCAATTCAGATTCTTCTTTGAATGCTTATTATGATTCTGATTGGGCTGCCTGTCCCATAACTAGAAGATCTGTGAGTGGTTATTTTATCTCCTTGGGAGGTTGTCCTATATCCTGGAAGTCTAAAAAACAGCCAACAATTTCTCTTAGTTCTGCTGAAGCTGAGTATAGGTCAATGAGAAGAGTTACAGCTGAGTTAGCTTGGTTGACCCGTTTGTTGGCTGAATTTCAAGTTCCTCATATTCTTCCTGTTCCTTTGAAATGTGATAATCAGGCTGCAATTCATATTGCCAAAAATCCAGTCTTCCATGAGCGTACAAAGCATATTGAAATTGATTGTCATTTTGTAAGAGATAAAGTGCAGGACGGTTTAATCAAACTTGTTCATACTCCCACTCATTCCCAGCTTGCTGATATATTCACAAAGAGTCTCCCACGTGCTTATCATCAATTTCATGTGTCCAAGTTGGGTTTGGCCAACTCCAACTTGCGGGGGGCTATTACCGGGTCGAATAACAATGATCAGGATCAGCTAAATAAAGAAGACAAGCCCAGGTTTCGAAATGGTGTAAAACAAAGCTCAACAGAACCTTCGGGTCATAAGAAACCGGGTTAGACCCGCGTAACATCTTGAATAGACCAAGAGAAGAAAATCCGCGTGAATATGTTTGATGGGTCGGATCCATACCAGATCGGTAGTGGTTAAAGTTTGTTATTTTAACTTAATCACAATTAGTGCCTAACTTAACTCTAGTTTTCTGTTAGTTGTTAGTTAGTTAGTTGTTAACAATCTGTATATAGTTAGGTCTTTGTTTCTGTATGAGTAATGAGAATCGAATTTGTCATCATCTTTAGCTCATTTCAACAAAAACCAACTTAGCTATCCATTCCACCAGAAGAAATATGAACCCTCATCTGATTGGAATGCGAAGGCCTTATACTGCGCTGGAATTCGATTACAAACACTCCTGGTTGAGTTGGATACCGAAAAAAGGCGACTATTCTTGGAGAGCTGCTCTTAATCGCGTCCCTTCAAAAGTTGAATTGGCCAGACGCAATGTTCCTATATCACATTTGTCATGTTCCCGGTGCTCGAGGGAAGACGAAACCATTAATCACATTTGTTTATCATGCCCGTTGGCTGGTCAAACTTCGCGGGAAATTGGGCGATTTAGTTTGGTCCAGTTGGGTGGAAAATGCGTTGTACTTCATGTAATTTTCTTTCTCCTTTGTATGTTGCTTTATTTTTGTTAGCTTCTCGCTAGATGAATAAATTTTCGCTAGATGAATAAATTTTCGCCGTTACAAAAAAAATTAAACTAGTAGATGTTGATTGTGATTAACATAAGAAAATACATGTGTAATTAGAAACAACCCTAGTCATCCTCGCCATATTGGTCGTCGACACCCCTCCTATTGGTCTTATTTCAACCAAAGAATAAAGAAGTACATTTCGTTTGTTCTTTGTTCTGCGGTGTTTTGTCTGACTTGGTTAATTTTGTTGCTATATTGTTGTGAATATCATTAGTGAAGTCATCCATCTCAACATGATTAAATGTGAGAGATATAAACATTTTTAATTAGTTCTCTTCTTTGCAGCCCTCTCCGATTCTTTATTGTTTTTTGCAATTGTCCTGGTGGAATGTCATTGAGGAAGATCGATATCAGTTACCATGGTTTTATTCTTTTGTTGCTAAACTCGATTTTAGAAAGTTACCATGAAATCTCAACACTGCCTCCTGTTTTCGATTTAGGCGGCTCAAAAAGGGGCGGCAAGATGACACCCTTCCCCCTAACATTCTAAATGATAATGCATTTATACAACAATAACAACCCGACCCAGTAAAGTCTCGTCACTATTCGTAGGTTAGGGGGGGGGGGGGTAGATGTAGGTAAGTATCTTCTCTATCAGAAAAGGACAAAGATGCTGCTAGACACTCGACTCTAAAACCATAAGAATAGTGAGACAAAGCAGAATCAAAAACCTGGGGCTCGACCCCTAAAAGCAAACAAACATAAAAAACCAAGAAACATACAGGGTACATAGGCCACCGTGAAAGAAAAAACTAAGTATACATGAAGACGCTAAGAGACAAACTCTAGCCTTTCCCTAGAAGTTCTTAACCTTAATCATACATCTCTATGCAGTCTTATCATCGATCATGTCCTCAGAAAGGTGCACATCTAACAAATCATGTTTAATCTACTCGTCCCACGTTAGCTTAGGTCTCCCTCTCACTCTCCCCACATCAACAGTGATGAAATCCACATATCTAACCGACGCCGTCATTTGTCTCCACTTCACGTGCCCAAAAATCTCAACCTCCCCTACCAAATCTTCTCTAAAATACTAGCGACCACAATTTTTTTTCTTTCTAAAACACCTCATTTCTTATTTTGTCCAACCGTATGTGCCCACTCATCCACCTCAACTCGACAACCTCTAGCTTATGTGCCTATGTCTTCTTGATAACCCAACAATCTGACCCATATAAAATACCCCGTCTGACAACGACTATGTTAAATTTACCCTTTAGTTTATTTGAGAACCTCCTGTTGCATAGTATTCTTATGGCCGCTCTCCACCTTCACCAGCCCCCCCCCCCCCCCCCCGCGCGCGCGCTGATGTTGGGGGCCACATCACTATCAATGTTGTCATCATTCTACACAAAAGTACGTAGATACTGAACCCTTGTTACATGCGGAACTACCTGGCCTTCGATGATGGTCAAGACATCCTTACCAAGGTCGAACCGTTGAAGTTACGGGACATCCTCACTCGGTCTTGGCATGGTTAATCCTTAAACCGAACTTTTTATCGGTTACCCATATATTTTAGTTTGTCTTCCAACACATGCCATCTCGATCACCCACGGGCTTTAATCGCAAGAGTGTGGCTGTGTGGGGTTTTAATTAGATGATCTTAGTAAACATGTGAACATTTGACAAACAGCTTAATCACAGTTTTCTTTCATCTAGTGAATTAAAATATAAATAGTTATGCAAAGAGTTTAAGAAACAGCTTTTAAAGACTCCCGGCCAGGGGAACTCTTTAGCTGATAATTTTACATTAATGATGCACAAGATAACTACATCATAACAGAAACAACATGAGCCCCCATCATCTCTATATACATATGATATCGATCACTCTTACACGGGGATAGTATTATTATTTCCTTCTAAATAACCGGGTAAACGAAAAGATTTAAACCCACACGACTTCTATCATCATCTAAAGCTTTTAACATTCAAGTTAAATGCTTGCTGGCATTGACGACAAAATCGTACTCATTGTTGTAAAAGCTCCACGGGGCAAACGGATCATCATACGAATCTTGGAAAATGTGGTCGAGAAACATTTCCTGATCGTTGTTTCCGAGCTCCAAGTCTTCGAACGGGTAAAGCTCTCTCCAAAAACATTGAAGATCTTCGACAGTTCCGGGTGAACCGATATCATCAGCTCTATAGTCAACTTGGTGTGCTAATTCTGGAGTAGTAGGAGTTTTGGTGGATGAGAAAAGGAAGTTGGTGATATCATCTTTTGCATGATTTGGATTATCCTCTTCTATGTTCTCAACATTATGATCAGAATCGAAAGATGGTGACAAGTTGGTTTCCTTTTGCTTTGATATTTTGAGCACATGAGGGTTGTTTGTCACACGTTTCTTTAGATTGGTGTGCCAGAAATTCTTGATCTCGTTGTCACTTCTTCCAGGAAGTTTCCTTGCAATTTCAGACCATCTGTGGGGAAATAAAGAGGAGAAAATCACATAAATTAATAAATATGAATATATATATATATCTTTATGACTTTATGGGGAGAGGATAGACCAAACAAATACAATAATGTTATTTATTTGTAAAAACATCATTCATTCATGCTTATAGACTACAGCTATACTCACACCATCTGCAAAACGCTAGTTACAGGTTCTATCAAATAACCGTCATTTGAAGGTTAAACGACCGTTTGCGGTTGGGTCGAATAACTGTTTGCATGTAGGGCTTAATTACGTCACAACCTATACTTTGATCAAACGACTGTTTGAGATTGCATGGAACAGCCGTTTGTATGCAGTGTTTGCGTTATAGCAACTACTTTTAAATGGATGTTTAATTTGCATCTACTTTCATACGGAAGTTTGAGTTTGATTTGACCAAAGAGACAGTATGAAATTAGTTTTGTCGATATGAGATTAGTGTAACCCTAAAAAAATGCCAAATAGAAGCCATGGTGCCATGCATACCTGTTACCGAGAATCGAATGAAAATGGAGTATGCTCCGTTCTTCTTCTTCAGAGAAGCTCCCTTTCTTTAGATCAGGCTTCAAATAGTTCATCCATCGGAGCCTGCAACTCTTTCCGCTTCTTAAAAGGCCTACAAACAAAACAAAAACGAAGCAAAAAATCATAAAATAACCCTAAAAAAGTTAAGACACTCTCTTTCCATCTATTAGTGATATCATGCACTATATACACATGTAATAAGAAAACTAAAAGAACTAAAACTTGTTGAAGGTTAATGTTTACCAGCAAATTTGGGCATGTAAGACCAATTCCAGATGCCATATCTATTGATATAGGAAATCAACTTATGATCTTCTTCAAGGCTCCATGCACCTTTCTTCAAGCTTGTCTTCTTATCCCCTTTGGGAGTCCTCATCATCACTTATAATGATATAGATATTTATTGATAATCATATGAAGAAGCATACCATTTGGAATCTGTGGTAGTAAGTGACTCAGCAGAGTGAGAGGCCAATATATATATAGTGCTTTCTTTTTAGGAGTCAAAAAATGGGGCAGTGAATTCACTGAATTTGTTCAAACATGTAGAAAATTCAATTCATTGGTCAAACTTATGATATTTAATTTTATGAAACACTGACTTAATTAAAAGTATTATCTCCTATTTTTTTATTATTTAGTTATACTTTAAATTGTATTGAATACTACATTTTTTGGGTCGTGCGTTACCGCGATGCGGTTATATGATGCGAAGATAAAACGGGTAAACAAAACAGTTGAATTGCTACACCACCAATAATAAATTGTTGGTGATCAATGAAGGTTTCCGCGGAAATAACGTGAACATACAAAATCATTACATTATTTTAACGATATGTGAAGAAAACGAAAATAAGAAAAACATATCACGACCAAAACCATTTATAAAATTATAACCAACTTATATTTAACATTTAAAAATTTACCTATTACACAATCAACATCTTTACTAAATCCGTTATGCTCAAATAGAAAGCAAAGAAAACACCAATAAAACTAAAAAGTAAAAGAAAGTATAAATTAATTAATTTTAATTAGGCATGACAATATAAAATTCAACTTTAAACCAATCAAATAAAATATGAACTTTTAATCACTAACATATTATATTTTAATACAAACCTAATAATATATTGAACTTTATATTCTTCAGATGTTTGAAAATGTATACATAGGTAATAAAAGTTATTTAGCAAAAGTATACTTTAATTATATTTATATAATTTGTTAAACCTGAAATTGGTGATGATGTGAAAAGAAATGATATGTGATGATATTTATAGGGATATAGATTAAATTGAGGATTTTAAGTATTTATAAGAATTTGTAAAATTCTAAAAAATTACGTAGATTGTTATTTAAATGCAACATTATAAACTAATAAAATTATTGCAAATCTAACTCTATAAATAAGCAATGAAACATAAGTTCATTACTCTTGGTTATAACTTTGTATTGCCTTCGCAAACCGTGTATAATGTGTTGACGGTCTACAACTTTAAGACGCATCATTCTCATATGTAGAAGAATACTAACTTCTATAAATTTTTAAATTTTTAGACGCACTAGATAAATATCAAATAAAATTAATTTTATTCTTAGCTCAGTTGTGTTTTGACCATAATGCACCTGGCATAACAATAACACTAGTCTATTGATATTGATGTTTACGGTTTTTATTATCCGGTTGATGGTGTCGAAATGTATTTTTATTATAAAAAAACGCGTTAACAAAATTATAACTTTATTTTATATTTTAGGCTTATTGGAATTAAATAATCCCAACTATCATCAATTGGCCGATAATAATCCCAACTGAGTAAATATTTTTTAACGAGCCCAACTTTCACACTATTTTCCTCTGGCAGTCCCAAACTAACGGATGACTAACTCTGTTAGTGTTTTGCTGACGTGGCAGTCCATGTGGCATCTTTAATTTGATGTGGCAAATAAGGTGGTAATATAAGAGGGTATTTGTAAAATAGAAAAGACAAGGGGCTATTTATAAACTTTTTATTTTCACTTTCAACCCAACCCCACCAACCCCACGTTCTCCACCACCACCTGCAACCTCCGTCACTTTCCTCACCACCGGCGACCTCCTCTCCCTCTTCTCCCCTTTTCTTTCTGGTTCACGATGACCCAAGCAGACCGGCGACCTCCTCGCCTCCGATAACGAAACCCATCGCCACCCAGTTTCTTCTCTGTTTTTCTTCTAGGAAATCTCACGGTGGTGTTGTTGGCAGTGGCGGAGGTCACAGGAAAGAGAGAGAGAGAGAGAGAGAGAGAGAGAGAGAGAGAGAGAGAGAGAGAGAGAGAGAGAGAGAGAGAGAGAGAGAGAGAGAGAGAGCACCACCGGTGATGAGGTCGTCGGAGCGGTGGCTGATGAGACCGCCGGAGTGATGGCGCCGGTGAGGTCGCCGGAGTCATGGTGGCGCCGGCTGATGGGGCCGCCGGAATGATGGGAGGTTTCCGGTGGGTTGTTAGGTTAGATTTAAAAGTTTTTTTTAAGTTACATTCAGGCCCATCGTCTTTTCTTTTTACACAAATGCCCCCTCATGTTGCCAAATGGACTGCCACGTCAGCAAAACACTAACAGAGTTAGTCATCCGTTAGTTTGGGACTGCCAGAGGAAAATAGTGTGAAAGTTGGGCTCGTTAAAAAACATTTACTCAGTTGGGATTATTATCGGCCAATTGATGATAGTTGGGATTATTTAATTCCAATAAGCCAATTAAAAATAAAGAAAATTAGACAATTAAAAATAAAGAAATTTACATAATTAAAAAAAAGGAAAATTGGATTTTAGTAATCCCAAGTTTTACCTATTGGCCAGAATTAATCCCACATTTCGAAATGTTTCTCACCGAGCCCAAGTTTCAAACTATTTTCCCTCATTGATCCCAAACTAACGAAAACCCTAACGGTGTTAGTTTTTTTGCTGACGTGGCGATCTAGTTGGCTTTTTTCTTTGAAAAATTGGATTTTAATAATCCTAGGTTTCACCTATTGGCCGGGATTAATCCCACATTTCGAAATGTTTCTCACTGAGCCCAAGTTTCAAACTATTTTCTCTCATTGATCCCAAACTAACGGAACCCTAACAGTGTTAGTTTTTTGTTGACGTGACGGTCCAGTTCGTTGACTACTTCACGTTAAAAATAATTCTCGAGGGCCATTTTACATCTTCACCTGGTAGGAGATACGAGGGCGGTGTATGTGTTCATGTTGACTACATAGACGTATGTAGCTTTACGTTTTCATACATGGATTTAATAATGCAGGACATCGGGTTTCATGATACGACCAACCTGTGCTATTAATTTAAGCCCAAGAATCATAATAATTTTGATACGGGTTTGATGAAATTAGTGAATGATTCAGATGCCAGTTTGCTAACCAAGTACAATTCTGAAAACCATGACAGGAGTATAAGGGTGTACGTTCTGCACAGTCAGTTGGATGACTACGACGGAAAGAAGTTCAAAATGGAAGGAAATAGATTAAAGGAGTTTATGGAACGGCTCGAACGGCTCCGTAAGAAACCATTTTGATTGTATTAATATCTAGAAAAATGTTTTAAGGCGTATCGAAATATTATGTGGTTGATGGTGCTGAAATTATGTGTATCGAAAAATGTTTTAAGACGTATCGAATTATTATCCGGTTGATGGTGTCGAAATGTATTTTTATTATAAAAAAACGCGTTAACAAAATTATAACTTTATTTTATATTTTAGGCTTATTGGAATTAAATAATCCCAACTATCATCAATTGGCCGATAATAATCCCAACTGAGTAAATGTTTTTTAACGAGCCCAACTTTCACACTATTTTCCTCTGGCAGTCCCAAACTAACGGATGACTAACTCTGTTAGTGTTTTGCTGACGTGGCAGTCCATGTGGCATCTTTAATTTGATGTGGCAAATAAGGTGGTAATATAAGAGGGTATTTGTAAAATAGAAAAGACAAGGGGCTATTTATAAACTTTTTATTTTCACTTTCAACCCAACCCCACCAACCCCACGTTCTCCACCACCACCTGCAACCTCCGTCACTTTCCTCACCACCGGCGACCTCCTCTCCCTCTTCTCCCCTTTTCTTTCTGGTTCACGATGACCCAAGCAGACCGGCGACCTCCTCGCCTCCGATAACGAAACCCATCGCCACCCAGTTTCTTCTCTGTTTTTCTTCTAGGAAATCTCACGGTGGTGTTGTTGGCAGTGGCGGAGGTCACAGGAAAGAGAGAGAGAGAGAGAGAGAGAGAGAGAGAGAGAGAGAGAGAGAGAGAGAGAGAGAGAGAGAGAGAGAGAGCACCACCGGTGATGAGGTCGTCGGAGCGGTGGCTGATGAGACCGCCGGAGTGATGGCGCCGGTGAGGTCGCCGGAGTCATGGTGGCGCCGGCTGATGGGGCCGCCGGAATGATGGGAGGTTTCCGGTGGGTTGTTAGGTTAGATTTAAAAGTTTTTTTTTAAGTTACATTCAGGCCCCTCGTCTTTTCTTTTTACACAAATGCCCCCTCATGTTGCCAAATGGACTGCCACGTCAGCAAAACACTAACAGAGTTAGTCATCCGTTAGTTTGGGACTGCCAGAGGAAAATAGTGTGAAAGTTGGGCTCGTTAAAAAACATTTACTCAGTTGGGATTATTATCGGCCAATTGATGATAGTTGGGATTATTTAATTCCAATAAGCCAATTAAAAATAAAGAAAATTAGACAATTAAAAATAAAGAAATTTACATAATTAAAAAAAAAGGAAAATTGGATTTTAGTAATCCCAAGTTTTACCTATTGGCCAGAATTAATCCCACATTTCGAAATGTTTCTCACCGAGCCCAAGTTTCAAACTATTTTCCCTCATTGATCCCAAACTAACGAAAACCCTAACGGTGTTAGTTTTTTTGCTGACGTGGCGATCTAGTTGGCTTTTTTCTTTGAAAAATTGGATTTTAATAATCCTAGGTTTCACCTATTGGCCGGGATTAATCCCACATTTCGAAATGTTTCTCACTGAGCCCAAGTTTCAAACTATTTTCTCTCATTGATCCCAAACTAACGGAACCCTAACAGTGTTAGTTTTTTGTTGACGTGACGGTCCAGTTCGTTGACTACTTCACGTTAAAAATAATTCTCGAGGGCCATTTTACATCTTCACCTGGTAGGAGATACGAGGGCGGTGTATGTGTTCATGTTGACTACATAGACGTATGTAGCTTTACGTTTTCATACATGGATTTAATAATGCAGGACATCGGGTTTCATGATACGACCAACCTGTGCTATTAATTTAAGCCCAAGAATCATAATAATTTTGATACGGGTTTGATGAAATTAGTGAATGATTCAGATGCCAGTTTGCTAACCAAGTACAATTCTGAAAACCATGACAGGAGTATAAGGGTGTACGTTCTGCACAGTCAGTTGGATGACTACGACGGAAAGAAGTTCAAAATGGAAGGAAATAGATTAAAGGAGTTTATGGAACGGCTCGAACGGCTCCGTAAGAAACCATTTTGATTGTATTAATATCTAGAAAAATGTTTTAAGGCGTATCGAAATATTATGTGGTTGATGGTGCTGAAATTATGTGTATCGAAAAATGTTTTAAGACGTATCGAATTATTATCCGGTTGATGGTGTCGAAATGTATTTTTATTATAAAAAAACGCGTTAACAAAATTATAACTTTATTTTATATTTTAGGCTTATTGGAATTAAATAATCCCAACTATCATCAATTGGCCGATAATAATCCCAACTGAGTAAATGTTTTTTAACGAGCCCAACTTTCACACTATTTTCCTCTGGCAGTCCCAAACTAACGGATGACTAACTCTGTTAGTGTTTTGCTGACGTGGCAGTCCATGTGGCATCTTTAATTTGATGTGGCAAATAAGGTGGTAATATAAGAGGGTATTTGTAAAATAGAAAAGACAAGGGGCTATTTATAAACTTTTTATTTTCACTTTCAACCCAACCCCACCAACCCCACGTTCTCCACCACCACCTGCAACCTCCGTCACTTTCCTCACCACCGGCGACCTCCTCTCCCTCTTCTCCCCTTTTCTTTCTGGTTCACGATGACCCAAGCAGACCGGCGACCTCCTCGCCTCCGATAACGAAACCCATCGCCACCCAGTTTCTTCTCTGTTTTTCTTCTAGGAAATCTCACGGTGGTGTTGTTGGCAGTGGCGGAGGTCACAGGAAGAGAGAGAGAGAGAGAGAGAGAGAGAGAGAGAGAGAGAGAGAGAGAGAGAGAGAGAGAGAGAGAGAGAGCACCACCGGTGATGAGGTCGTCGGAGCGGTGGCTGATGAGACCGCCGGAGTGATGGCGCCGGTGAGGTCGCCGGAGTCATGGTGGCGCCGGCTGATGGGGCCGCCGGAATGATGGGAGGTTTCCGGTGGGTTGTTAGGTTAGATTTAAAAGTTTTTTTTTAAGTTACATTCAGGCCCCTCGTCTTTTCTTTTTACACAAATGCCCCCTCATGTTGCCAAATGGACTGCCACGTCAGCAAAACACTAACAGAGTTAGTCATCCGTTAGTTTGGGACTGCCAGAGGAAAATAGTGTGAAAGTTGGGCTCGTTAAAAAACATTTACTCAGTTGGGATTATTATCGGCCAATTGATGATAGTTGGGATTATTTAATTCCAATAAGCCAATTAAAAATAAAGAAAATTAGACAATTAAAAATAAAGAAATTTACATAATTAAAAAAAAGGAAAATTGGATTTTAGTAATCCCAAGTTTTACCTATTGGCCAGAATTAATCCCACATTTCGAAATGTTTCTCACCGAGCCCAAGTTTCAAACTATTTTCCCTCATTGATCCCAAACTAACGAAAACCCTAACGGTGTTAGTTTTTTTGCTGACGTGGCGATCTAGTTGGCTTTTTTCTTTGAAAAATTGGATTTTAATAATCCTAGGTTTCACCTATTGGCCGGGATTAATCCCACATTTCGAAATGTTTCTCACTGAGCCCAAGTTTCAAACTATTTTCTCTCATTGATCCCAAACTAACGGAACCCTAACAGTGTTAGTTTTTTGTTGACGTGACGGTCCAGTTCGTTGACTACTTCACGTTAAAAATAATTCTCGAGGGCCATTTTACATCTTCACCTGGTAGGAGATACGAGGGCGGTGTATGTGTTCATGTTGACTACATAGACGTATGTAGCTTTACGTTTTCATACATGGATTTAATAATGCAGGACATCGGGTTTCATGATACGACCAACCTGTGCTATTAATTTAAGCCCAAGAATCATAATAATTTTGATACGGGTTTGATGAAATTAGTGAATGATTCAGATGCCAGTTTGCTAACCAAGTACAATTCTGAAAACCATGACAGGAGTATAAGGGTGTACGTTCTGCACAGTCAGTTGGATGACTACGACGGAAAGAAGTTCAAAATGGAAGGAAATAGATTAAAGGAGTTTATGGAACGGCTCGAACGGCTCCGTAAGAAACCATTTTGATTGTATTAATATCTAGAAAAATGTTTTAAGGCGTATCGAAATATTATGTGGTTGATGGTGCTGAAATTATGTGTATCGAAAAATGTTTTAAGACGTATCGAATTATTATCCGGTTGATGGTGTCGAAATGTATTTTTATTATAAAAAAACGCGTTAACAAAATTATAACTTTATTTTATATTTTAGGCTTATTGGAATTAAATAATCCCAACTATCATCAATTGGCCGATAATAATCCCAACTGAGTAAATGTTTTTTAACGAGCCCAACTTTCACACTATTTTCCTCTGGCAGTCCCAAACTAACGGATGACTAACTCTGTTAGTGTTTTGCTGACGTGGCAGTCCATGTGGCATCTTTAATTTGATGTGGCAAATAAGGTGGTAATATAAGAGGGTATTTGTAAAATAGAAAAGACAAGGGGCTATTTATAAACTTTTTATTTTCACTTTCAACCCAACCCCACCAACCCCACGTTCTCCACCACCACCTGCAACCTCCGTCACTTTCCTCACCACCGGCGACCTCCTCTCCCTCTTCTCCCCTTTTCTTTCTGGTTCACGATGACCCAAGCAGACCGGCGACCTCCTCGCCTCCGATAACGAAACCCATCGCCACCCAGTTTCTTCTCTGTTTTTCTTCTAGGAAATCTCACGGTGGTGTTGTTGGCAGTGGCGGAGGTCACAGGAAAGAGAGAGAGAGAGAGAGAGAGAGAGAGAGAGAGAGAGAGAGAGAGAGAGAGAGAGAGCACCACCGGTGATGAGGTCGTCGGAGCGGTGGCTGATGAGACCGCCGGAGTGATGGCGCCGGTGAGGTCGCCGGAGTCATGGTGGCGCCGGCTGATGGGGCCGCCGGAATGATGGGAGGTTTCCGGTGGGTTGTTAGGTTAGATTTAAAAGTTTTTTTTAAGTTACATTCAGGCCCCTCGTCTTTTCTTTTTACACAAATGCCCCCTCATGTTGCCAAATGGACTGCCACGTCAGCAAAACACTAAGAGAGTTAGTCATCCGTTAGTTTGGGACTGCCAGAGGAAAATAGTGTGAAAGTTGGGCTCGCTAAAAAACATTTACTCAGTTGGGATTATTATCGGCCAATTGATGATAGTTGGGATTATTTAATTCCAATAAGCCTATATTTTATTTATATTGAACTTTATTTTATGTTTATTACACTACGGCCTAGTAATAGAGTATAGAAATAGGAAAACCTTACATTTTAATTTATACTCATAATTTAAATTTATATTTATAATTTATTTTAATTTATAATTGTACGACCTAATGGTAATCTAGAGCAGTAATCTTTCATTTATTTATTTAGCATAACATTTATTTATCTAATAGAAAAGCAATCAAACCATAGAAAAGAAAATTCATTCATCAAAGTTAAACAACACAAAATATAATGCATGCATCATCATAATAAAAAGATACTTCTACATACATGTTCATATAAACAACGGAAAACTAAATGAGACCTCGCTAATGGTCCTCCTCATCTTCATCACCAGCCATGTCATCATCATCATCCGCCCCCTCGTCCTGAACGTCGCCCTCACCACCCGGTGGCTGTGGAAATGGAGGATGGTCATGGTCGCTTACGGCTTTTTTATCTGTTTCTGGTACTAACTGATATTCATCCTCATATTGAGAACCAACATGGGGTGCCCCTTAGGCATGATTTTCTTGATCATGACCATAATTGCCATCGGGTATCTATAAACAAGTGAAAGCATAATTTTTTTAAAATATAAATACAATATTAATTACTAGACGTTCATATGTTTTTTTCTTGCCTCGTTCAAATCGAAGAACGACTGTGAACAAAGGGGTTAAACGCTTGTAATTGAGAATCATCCTATAAAATGAAAAAATAAAAAATATTTATCAGTTTAATAAAAACCCTATAATTTATTAACAGCTAAAATTAATTACATAATTTTATAATAAAATTTCATACCTGATTTAAGTCGAACACCGCCTCGCAACACGACGAGTTTGCCCCCCTTAAATAAAATAAAAAATAAAATATGTTAAAAATGTCATAGATCAAATTATATTATAAACATTATATAAGGTTTCTTTTTATTTACGTCGTGTTGTGATGACGGAACCCATGACGACGGTTGTGAGGAAGGATCCCATGTTGAGTGTTGGGACGACGGATTCCACGTGGAGTAATAAGACGAGTCCTCGTCGGGAAAAAGAAAATCCCAGTAAGACATTGTCGACAAAAAAAATGTGTATAACAGATGTTGACTAAAAAGTGGTCCAACAATGTGTTCTAATGCTGTAAATATGATACAAGAAACTGGATGGTCCAACAATGCATATGGTTTATAAACACCAGCTATTGTCACTCGTTTCTTTAGTGTTTATGTGTTTCACCCGTTTACCACCAAACCTAATACACTTCATCGTACTGAGAATCTGGTTGATCGAGACAGAGATAGGGGGAGTATGTAATAATAGTCAGCGTATTAGTCAAAAAGCCTAGAAAAGCAGCTTAATACGCAGAGTATAGGTGAATACGCAACGTATTCTGTGGAGATTCCTGAATGTGATACGCTGCGTATTGACCTATACGCAACGTATAGGGTTTCTTTTCAGGCTTAGCAGGGCAGAGACTTGACATGCTTGTCATTCAACATGGCATACGGTGCGTATTGTTATATACGCAGCGTATCAGAGTCACCTACCAGGATCCAGGCCTTTATTGTCGCATGGTTTAAATGTGGGGTTTGTGATTAAACAAATTTTTACACTTTAAATTGTAAACCCGGGTCGAGGAAGAAGGAAAAAGAAGAAAAAAAATAAAATGACTACCCGCTCGTGGACTATCCGGTCTATAAACGAGCCCACGTTAATGGTGGATGATGCCTACACGGTTAACCCGGGGTATTTTACTTTAAATATCATGCATTACGGTCATTTTACAGATTTGTCGGGACGAAGATACGTAGAAGGCCGTTGTACGCTAGCTGATTACTGCCATGTTGACGAGTTCAGATTCTTTGATATTGGTCTGATCATGCCCCATTTGGGCTATGAAAATATAAATAATATGTGGTTTTATTACAAGAAACCCGGATTTGATCTTGACAATGGGCTTGAACCATTAAGGAGTGATGAGGATGTTGATCGTCTAATTTCTTACATCGATGAAAACATCCGAAGTTTGTACGTGTACGTTCTTGACAGTGAGTTAGGGGCGAAAACCGAAAAAGACTATCCGAAGACCCGGGTGAAAGTTCAGGCCTCAAGTTCTACTTCTAGACGAAAATTGTTATTTTAGAACGCACAACATCTGTTTTTATATTTAACGTTACGTAATGTACTTGTAGCAATAGGTTTTTATTATAAATGAAAAATCAAATTAATTAAGGGGAAAAAATTTAGACCCAAAATTTATTGTTGAGTTAATTATAATTTTTTATTTCTTATTAAAAATAAAGGTTACATTTTAAAAATAAATTACAACTAAAGACGACTAAATGTAAGGTTCAAAACGACATTGATATAATTTCTCAGCCATATTCCTACGGTAAGACATACATGTCTCCTTAAAATCACCGTCCATATTTAACGGCGTCATCTCCACCAAATTTTGCATCAACATGCATGCAACCACCCCCGAATCCGGACTTATACTGGAACAATCCTTGGGTAGATAGTCTTCGTTTACAGCAAAGGTCAAAAACTTCCGACCCCCTCCTGTGTACGGTCCTGTATACCTACACCAATAATGTATCTCATCCAAAAGTCATCCAAAACAAATCGGCATCGGATCGAACAAAGGATTAAATAATAACCGCGAATACTCTTTCCTGTACCGGTGATTTGTCCAGAACTGAACCATCTCCAATGTCTGTATGTCGATACGACACAACAACCACTCTTTAACATCCCTT